>OX467111.1:13621043-14244793 GCA_950106695.1 Biston stratarius
CAAATAGATTTTTCCGTTTCAATCCTACGTAATTTAAAACAATAAAGAAAATTTATTCGACACGATAATGCCAGATAAATATAAAAAAACTAAATACAAAAAATAACTTATGGGCACGTCTCAGCATGGGTGCCAGCTGTCAAAAACAAGTTTAGGCGCATCAAAAAAATAATATATTTCGGAATTATCATAAGCCTGTCGTAGTCCACTGCTTAACATAGGGCTCTCTGACAACACCCCTATTTTTAAAAAAGTCTTATATTGGTTTATGGTAGACGATACCCTGTATAGTGTGTAGCGATGATAGCTCAGCTTAGCGTAGTCGGTTCGCATGCCGAAGGGCGTGGGTTCAAACCCCAACAATGAACTTGAGCTGCCGGTGAAGGAAAACATCGTGAGGAAACCATAGCGTGGTGGTAGGGTTCTAGTACTCGGCTGGCTAGCTACCACCCTCAAGTTGAAAATCTACCGCCAAGCATCAAGCGGTGTGTTCCGGCAGCCTCACTTGAGAGCCAGTTCCATTCCAGGCTAGGTGTGTTTACCATCTTCGACCACACTGTCACTTAACATCACATGAGCTGTGGTCAAACACCTTGCCTGTCAGTCATTAAAAAAAAAAACTAAGTATGCGGTTTAAGTGGATTGGCGGCAGCTTTTCGCTTTCAGCTACAGCCAAGTTAAAATTCAAACACTCGTTCTTTGTTCGCTGTTGATTTTTCAGTACAGTACATTTAGCCCTTATCATTCTACGTGTATCGTCACTCCATAGAGTCTGAGGCGTACTGAGGTCCCTGATTTTTGGTCTCCCCTCTATAACTCGTCTACTGCCACTTCAGCTTCCTAATAAGTTGAGTTATGTCGGTCACTTTGTTTCTCAGGCGAACGGATAAAAAAAAGAGAAACTTTCTTAGAGAAAGGTTGTCTTCCATAGTTAGCTTAGCACCTTTGAAATATTCCGGAATACTAACTACTTATATAAGTATATTCATCATCAAAACTACATCACAAATATACGTAAAAAAATGAAAATCCTTTAAAAACAAACACAACAATATTTTATAGTTATTTTGTTGCTTTTTTCTACACTCCCTAATTTCATGGCAAAATAGGAACGCGCCAATTTATTTAGGCAAGCCATAATACCTACTATTAGACCTCGGTCAATACTTGCTGAAAGTGTATAAAAAGGGCTTATACAAAACGTCACGCAACTGAACACAAAGGAAAGGTTTCCAATAAGCATCTACATACATGCTGGGGATCCAATACTAGAGTTGCACCGGATGTCCGGTCATTATTCTGCTTCCGGCCTCATCCGGTCACATCCATTTGGAGTCAATGTGCATGTTATTTCGGACAAATGAGCCAGAATAGTTTTACTTCTTCATGATAATTCAGTAACAGGGTTTTATGTATATGAATTTGAACTTTACTAAAATTGATTTATAAATGCATTTGTTTTTAGTAGCAAGGCGTTAAGAGGTACTAGTTATTTGTAGAACAACAGTTTTTTTAAATAAGTTCGGTCTAAGATTGAACTTGCTTACTAGAAGAAATCTATTTACTCTAGATTTCAAGACACTTAATTGTATGTAATAGCGAACGCAAACTCCGCCAGAGAGTTGCATAACCTCGCTGTGCAAATAAAAAATATCGAATCTAAACGCTTTGAGCGTACATGGGGAATATTCATCGTCTTTGGTCGCGTTTGCCTGGCCATCCACTCGGAGAAAGATGCAGGGGGAACCAAATTGAGCTGTTAAAGTGCAAAAAAAAAGTAAGTAAGTTTTCTATCCGCATTTCGGTTCCCATAGAAAACTAAGTTCTGGTATGAAGGTACTTCATACCTAGACAACCGCTTGCTAAGGACATATAACATATTAACAGTATGTGTGTGTGTGTGTGTGTGTGTATTGTTTTTTTTTGAGCTTAAAACATTACGAGGAAACCAAAGCGTGGTGGTAGGGCACTTTTTAGTACTCGGCTGGCTAGCTACCACCCTCAAGTTGAAAATCTGCCGCCAAGCATCTAACGGTGTGTTCCGACAGCCTCACTTGAGAGACAGTACCGTTCCAGGCTAGATGTGCTTTACCGTCTCCGAACACACCGTCACTTAACATCCGGTGAGCTGTGGTCAAAAAACAAGCCGTCAAACTTATTATATTGACATGTTTGTTTATTTTTACATTTTGTTTTTTATTCATGGATATATAATATCAATCAAAATCAAAATCAAAATCAAAAGTCATTTATTCAGTTTAGGCCCTGGTAAGGCACTTATGAACGTTAAGTTACATGTTTGAATCTACCACCGGCTCGTAATTACACTTCAACTGAGAAGACTCCGGCAAGAAACTCAGCAAGGCATTTTTTTTGTGGATCTTTCTTTTCATATTAGGTTACAATTTACAGTAATAAATATTAATACATACATTATGCTTACTACAATTGTCACTTAGCCAGGGGGATGCAAGTGCAGAGAGAAGCTACAACAACCATATATTCCTGTCTTCCACGTAATGAGCCACCTTATAGTAGGCTTTGTCAATTAACCTCTGCTTTATAAAATCTTTGAATTTATTATAGGACATTTTAGTTACCTCAAGTGGGATTTTATTATAGAATCTAACGCAATTCCCGAGAAAAGACTTATTAGCTTTAGATAACCTGAATCTAGGTGTCACAATTTTATCTTTATTTCTTGTATTTAAGTTATGGCGACTACTATTAATTTCAAATGAGTTTAAATTTTTCCGGACAAACATAATGTTTTCATAAATGTACTGTGACGGTAACGTTAATATCTTAAAATCTTTAAATCGATTTCGTAGTGATTCGCGAGGACCCAAACAATAGATTGCGCGAATTGCACTTTTTTGCAGAATAAAAATAGTTTCAAAGTCTGCAGCTGAGCCCCACAGCAGTAGACTGTAGGACATTAAACTATGGAAATAAGCAAAGTAAACCAACCTGGCTGTAGCCACATCTGTTATTTGTCTAATTTTTCTAATCGCGAAGGCAGCGGAACTCAATTTACTAGCTAACTTTTCTATATGAGGACCCCATTGTATTTTACTATCTAATGTTACGCCGAGAAAGACTGTTTTATCCACTAGATCAAGTCTTTTACCATCGACTAAGATATGAGTGTCCCTCTTAGCACAATTGGGGAGAGAAAACCTTATACATTTTGTTTTACATGAATTAAGCATAAGATTATTGGCGGCAAACCATTTTGATACAGCTGATAAGGTGTTATTGAGCTGTGTAAGGTCTGTATCTTTTCTATTGACTTTAAAAATTAACGAGGTGTCATCAGCAAATAAAACTATATCGGACAATTCATTTACCATATAGGGCAAATCATTAATATATGCCAAGAACAAGAAAGGGCCTAGGATTGATCCTTGAGGTACGCCCGTTTTTACTAAGGACCCTAGGGACGTAATACCGCTAATACCTACTTTTTGTTGGCGACTCGATAGATAAGATGATATAAGATCAAGTGCCACTCCACGAACTCCATAGTGTTGAAGTTTTAGAACTAGGGTGTGATGATCCACGCAATCGAACGCCTTGGAGAGATCACAAAATACGCCAACCGCATCCTGTGAATTCTCCCAGGCCTCAAAAATATGCTTTAAAAGTTTAGCACCAGCGTCTGACGTTGACCGGCCTTTCGTAAATCCAAACTGGTGATCATGTAAAATCTGATTATTGACAAAATGAGTTAATAATTGATTTAGTATAATTTTCTCAAAGATTTTGCTTAACGCTGGAAGAACAGAGATAGGTCTATAATCGGAAGGATTATTTTTGCACCCAGATTTAAATATTGGAACGATTTTACTATGTTTCATCAAATCGGGGAAGGAACCATTAATAATACATTGATTAAAAATATCTGCTAAAATAGGTGCAATACTAGTTATAATTGAATGTATAACTTTAACTGATAAGCCCCACAGGTCTTCTGTATTTTTTATATTCAGGGACTTGAAGGCTCTTAAAATATCACTAGTATCAATAAACTTAAATAAAAAATTTGGAATATATTTTGGAAAATTATCTTTAAGGAGACACTCCGCTTTCTTAGGAGAAGATGCAAGATACTTAGTAGCTTCAGAAGGTATGGTTGAAAAAAACGATTCAAAAGAAGAAGCTACTTCAAATTTATCCGTTATAAGCTTATCATTGATTTTAAGTTTAATTGCGTCATCTTCCTTTTTATTTTTACCAGTCTCTGTATTTATGATTTTCCAGACAGTTTTAATTTTATTAGTTGAATCACTAACTTTTTTGGCAATGGTAATGGCTTTTGCTCTGTTACAAACTAATTTAAATATTTTTGAATAATTCCTAACATATGCATGAAACTCTTCGTTATTTGTGTATGATTTTTTACGATAGAGTTCGTACATGTTGTCTCTACTTAATCTTATTCCTTTAGTGGCCCAGTCACAAAATCTTAATTTATTATTTAGCTTCATAGCTTTCATTGGGCAATATTTATTAAATCCTTTACAAATCTCAGTTAATAATGTTTCATAGTTATTATTAGGATCATCAGATTCAAAATTGATATTCATAAGCTTTAATTCCAAATGATTATTAAATTTCTCTAAATTGTACTTAGTGGTTGGTCTAAATTCCCTACTTACTTCACTTAATATTTGGCACCTAGAAGGCAATCTAACTATTTGAGCCAAGTGATCCGAGCGAACACCAGGAATTAAGTACTTCTCCAAAATACTCCCATTTGTAATAATGTTGTCAATGCAAGTAGAAGATGTGGCTGTTACCCGTGTTGGTTCACAAAACAAAAGATCCATATTAAATGATTTGAATAAAGAAATAAAATTGTTTCTATCTGATGAGGTAACAAGAGTGTCAATATTGAAGTCACCACAAACTATTATAGACTTCTTGGATAATAATAGTTTATTTAGAATTTCTTCTATTATTGAATAAAACAATGAAAAGTCAGAAGCTGGAGGTCTATAAACACATACAATGATGGAGCCTTCAATCTCTGCACATGCCACCTCACAGACACGCTCCACAGAATGACTACATATATCAGTACGAGTTTTGAATTTAATGTTGCTGTTTAATAAAATAATAGATCCACCACCATTGGCAGACACTCTGTTGAACGCACTGGCGACAGCGAAATTGCTAACATTAAAGTGCATCATATCAGGCTTTAACCAGGTTTCAGTAAAGCATAAAATATCAACCTGGATTTTATCCAATAAAAGTTCAATATCATATATTTTGCCAGAGAAGCGATTTATGTTCTGATGCAATAAGACAATATTTTGTCTACGCTTCTCTTTTGTCGAAACTATATGTTTAAAGAATTAATCACAATATTATTAGAATCACTAGATAATATTGCTTTGTCACTTAATCTACTGTTTGTTATATTTACTATAACACTATCAATATTGTAAGCTACCAATGTAGCAATCAGGTTTTTCATTCTTCTAGGCATTCTTAGTGAATCCCTATTGAATTTTATTCCACTAACAAACTTATTAGTGTCAAAAAACAAAATATTGTCATTATGACATGTCAAATTAAATATTGCATTATTCAAAAACATTAAATAATTATTTTGCTTGTCAGTATAGTCAACTGAGTAGGGGAAAGCACACAACATTACTTTTAGAACCCCTAACCTCAGTAGGGACTCAAAACTATTATACAGGTCCCTCCTATGTATATCTAAACCATGACCAACTAAGATTACAATTGTGGTATGGTTATCAAATTTCATTTGTAGTATTCTTTTAATAATTCGCATGTAAGAAGCACCTGGCATACAATAATTGACTACTGGTTGCTTTGAATAATTATTAATAAGTGAACCCAAATTGACTCCTATTTTGTCAGTAAAAATGACCGTCTTATATTTAATTGGCAAAGAGGATTCTAAAACACAACTCTCACACAGCTCAGCTCGTCCAATCTCAGATATTACTGGCATTGACTCCTCAGTAGACACATGCATACAGCCGCAAGTATGGTTGTTAATGAGAGACTCAAAGCGATCCTCATTATATTTACACATATCTACTAAGTGTGTCGCAGCCAATATGTGCTCTTTAATTTGCTGTTGTGATTGCTCATACTTGATGAGCAAATCTTGTAAGTAAAGCTCTTTTTCCTCTAAGTCAGAGAGCAATCGCTGTGTGTCAGTGTCATATTTATTTAAACTATTTTTTAGCTTATTATCACATTCCCTCAGATTTTCCATTAATTTGTTCCGTTTATTTCTTTGTAAGGCAGCATTACGGTAATATTTTTGTTTATGTACAATATTCCTGGACTTTTTAATGAATCTATTCAATCTTAGATACTTTTTTATCTTATTATGGCTCGACATAACAGGAACAGATTGATCAATAATCGAGTTTGTTAAATCAATCGTTACAGAGGTAGGTTGGAAAGAATGCTGACACGAATCACTCACTATCATTTCATCAATGTTCTAAAACTCTTATAAATATTATTACGGAATCGACTTGTAACATTGGTGTTACCAATAAAATATTTGTATTTATATTTAAACACCTAGTGTTTCCTGATGTTAATTTAGATTCTAGCATAATCAAAGTATCCGCCAAAAAAACGTTACGAATCATTTCTAATCTATATACATGGTGATGGGGACTCGATAGGGAAAGGGTTTTAAAGGTACAATTTCAATAAAGTAGCTGGAATGGTGACTGAATGAACGCGGTACGTTTCGCCTCGCCTCTCCGTTTTTCGAAAGGAATTTGGGTAAATTTCTATTTTGTGACACCAACAAATTGACGTCGACCCTTGCCGTAATTGTATTGTATTACTGAGTTTAATGATGTTTATTGCATTGAAAAATATATTTTCTTTCATTGAACGAAAATGTTTCAATTGCCTAAAACGATATTATTTGTTGTAGGAAAGCATCGTGAAGATACCAACATGTCTGCAAGTTTGAATAAAAAACAATTCTCGAAGACTGAAGTTTGCCAACTTGTACGTAATACGCCAACATTGTAGACTTATCATTCTCAGAATGAGAATATATTCACTGCCAGCAACGGCATGGTTTATGAAATACCTGATCAGGTAATCATTGTTTTCTGTTATTCTGTTTTCAACCTCAAGTGCTGAACAAAAGATTTTCTTCTCTCTAGCCAGACTGCGCAGTCTTTGTTTTTCATTTTTAGAGTTACGTACCTCAAAAGTAAATAACGGAATCCTTATAGGATCGCTTTGTGGTCTGTCTGTCTGTCAAGTCCCTTTTTCTCAAGAACGCGTGGAGGTATCCAGCTGAAATTCATATCAAATACTCAAATCTAATGCGCCTTGAAGCTGTGAAAAAATCAAACTTCTAAGCTAACGCAATCAAAAGATACAGCCGTTTATGCTGCAAATTTTCGACACTCGCAAGGGAATCAAAACCTACAGGGTACTTACTACCCGTGATCTCAGAATCTTGAAATTTAGTACGAAGCAACGTCTTATAGCACAGATACAGGAAAAAATTCGATAAGCTTAAATTACCAATAAAAAATAAACAACTTTTACTTATATACCCACAGGTTTGTACGGAACCCTCGGTGTGCGAGTCCGACTCGCACTTGGCCGGTTTTTTTATGTGAATGTTGTGAGACTAACTAAACGTTTTCCTGGTGACGGTCCTAGTTCCACCCTACCTATTTTACTATAGGACAGCCAGGAGTTTCAAAAAGCAAAACCGCTTCATAGTCAATACTCCAAAAACTCGAACTAAACGGTTCGATTCTACCTTATTGGATAAACCGCTAAACAATGGAATTTGTTGCCCGAGTACTGTTCCCTGATATATACAATTTGGATGACTCAAAGTCGCGAGTGACTCGGTTACTTCTTGGTACTACGATACTTATCCGGTATCAAACATCAAATAAGCTACATACTACATTGGGTAAGGTAATCGTTGTTGTACTACTCCAGAAGTGCTCTCGTATATAAAATACTTCTGGTAACACTCCTCGATTAGTAATTCAATCAGATTGTACTAAGCTTAGACGTAGTACCTTTGTAGCGATGGTAGCTCAGTGGGTAGCGCGGTCGGTTTACATGCCGAAGGGCGTGTGTTCAATACCCAACAATGAGTTTGAGTTGCCGGTGAAGGAAAACATCCTGAGGAAACCACAGCGTGGTGGTAGGGTACTTTCTAGTACTCGGCTGGCTAGCTACCACCCTCAAGTTGATGATAATCTGCCGCGAAACATCTAACAGTGTGTTCCGGCAGCCTCATTTGAGAGCCAGATCCATTCCAGGCTAGGTGTGTTTACCATCTTCGACCACACCGTCACTTAACATCAGGTGAGCTGTAGTTAAATAGCTAGCCTAGCATTAAAAAAAGATAGTTCTGATGTTTTTCTCATAATTTTGACGCCTAAATATAAATGTAGTAGTAATTTAGCTTTGGAGCTATAGAGCGTGGGTTCGATTCCAACTAACATTTCAGTGATTTTTTTTTACATTCACACAGCGCTATCTATTTTCTAACTAAGCAAAGCTTGTACTATGGGAACCAGGCAGCTGATAGAATACTTAAATACTTTTTTTTTGTAAATACTTACATTTGATTGATGATAAAAGTTTGATATGATCATAAAAGTTTGTTCTATGTCTGGATAAATAAGTATTCGGGTATGCACTATTTGATTCATACTGTACAAGCTTTGCTTAACTTGGGGTAGATGGCGCTGTATGTGTGCTTAAATATAATACCAGTATTAGTTAATGTTATTCTATGTTTGGAATTAAGTCGTCATATAACAAAAATAAATAATATAAATCTAGCAAGAAACCATTATTCAAATATCTGTTCGGGCATCGCAGAGTTAAGGGCTTTCCATAAATTTCACCAGCACACGATATATCGACATCTCGAATCCAGGGTTGCCAAGTAACAGCCTACAAATTGCCCGCACTTCGTCCTTATTTACGTGATGTGGTTCTTGAACACACTTTATCTAGCCAAAAGAAAAACCAAAAGAAAGAGTGAACTTTAACAGCGTTGTAAAAATTCCCGACCAGAATTTTATGTGTCGTGAAAATAAAGGTTGACGCCCATATGTTTGGCATTGCCTTACCTTGCTCTAGATATATTCACAATTGGAAAACAGGGCTGACTCGAAAACGGCTAACTAAATAAAGCTTAGTTGTTATGCTACTTGTTAAAATATTAGCTAAAACTGAGAAAGTATTTTATTAATTCAAATTTTATTAGTATCGGATTATGAGTATCCTAAAATAATACTATGTAGCCGGCCACCTTAATTTCCTCTAGCGTTGGATATTTTTAGATATTTTAAGTCCCCGACGTTAGCGATAAAATTTTAAGAAAATTTAGATAGGTTCTCATTCAAGTTTGGAAAAATAAGATTTTTGTCGAGCCAAAACGTCGAATGAGTTTTGTTTTTACGACAGCTTTAAATTACTTTCTGACAACATTTTATGTAGAATTTTTAGCGTTTTACTTACAGGGTTTGTTTTGTAAGAAGCTCGTTAATAAGTAGGTATAAATACAAAATTGCTTATTTGAACTCATTCAAAGGTAACATACCTATATAAATCGATAAAAAATCAAATCAAATAATATTATAAATGTATACCACAATTTTGGATATAACTGACCTATTTGAAAGATGGTAATTGACTTTTTGCCTTTTAATCATTCCAGATATTATCGCAAGTATAGAGACCCCTATAAGTATAGAGCCTTTTTTAGCTTGAAGAATAATATTTTTCAGCACAGAGTTATACGCATAAGATGCGGTAAAGATACAGCAGTTTCTAACCTCTCTTATCAGTGCTCTCTAAAGTTACATAGTTTCATGACTAAGCTGTCATATCTTTTAACGCTCGCTATTAATCTGGAGGTCCAGGGATCAAATCTTTCAAAACGGTCTTTTTTCATTATCGATGTTGCAAAAACTCATACATTGCTATATATAGTTATTGTGTATTTTAATCAAAAATCACATACCTATAGAAATACATTTTTTATTCCCGCCATTTTCTAGGCGGCCACGCATCACAGGCCACCTACAAAGAGTATCAAAACTCTTTGGTGTTCGTACACCACAATAGTAGAATTCGCTGCCCAACTGTGTGTTTCGATAGATAAAATCAGGGTGCTTCAGGTCGCGAGTGAACCTGTTTCTTCTACGTAAGCATACTCCATCGTAAACTTCATCTTCGCTTAACATCAGGCGATATGGTACTCAAACACAAAACCTATTTAATAATTTTTAAGTACTTAAATAACCCGCACTTCACCGTTCCCGGTGCAAAGGCCAATCTCTGCACCCTTTCTATGTAAAATAATTTAAAAACATATATATTTTCTGTGTGCGTATTGATTCATTAAACTTCAAACGATAAAGAAAAGCGTCGTGAGAAAACCTGAATGTCTCAGAGTTGTTAAAGCTCTTGAAGAAGTATAGCCTTACCCTTATCACATACGGAGACATACGACCAGCAGTAGAACAAAATTATAAAAACAGGGCTAATCCAGAAGCTCAGGGTGCAAAACGCCTGGAGTAGCCATTTGCTCCCATTATTATGAGTTATAGGCACTGCAATCGCGAAAACACAGTCAGTGTTTTGATAAATTTTATCAAACAAACGAAAAAAAAATTATTTGTTTTTTATCAAACGAAAGTTTTATATTAAACTATACATATTACAATGTCAACAAAAATATAGTAACCCAAAATTATTAAAAGTACTGATATTAAATTTAGTTCTAATAAGTTTTATCATGACTATACATATAATTATGTATTATAAAACAAAGTCGTTTTTTTTTTTTTTTTTAGCTGACAGGCTTGGTGTTTGACCACAACTCACCTGATGTTAAGTGAAGGTGTGGTCGAAGATGGTAATGCACACCTAGCCTGGAATGGAACTGGCTCTCAAGTGAGGCTGCCGGAACACACCGTTAGATGCTTGGCGGCAGATTTTCTACTTGAGGGTGGTAGCTAGCCAGCCGAGTACTAGAAAGTACTCTACCACCACGCTATGGTTTCCTCACGATGTTTTCCTTCACCGACAGCTCAAGCTCATTGCTGGGGTTTGAACCCACGCCCTTCGGCATGCGAACCGACCATGCTAACCACTGAGCTATCATCGCTATAAGTCGTCCACCGCGTCTGTCTGTCTGTCCGTCTGTCTGTTCGCGATTAACTTATAAACTACTGAACGGATAATCATACGAGTTTTACTAATATATAGAGTGATTCATGAGGAAGGTATATAATTTGTCAAGGTATTGAAATATGGTGATAATTACTGGAAGTGTCGAAAAAAGTCAAACCACCTGGGAGCTTTCATCGAAAACACTGCCTTCCTAATTCCTAATCCCTATGATGTATAACAAAACAATGCATGGTAGGATATTCCTCTTTTATAGATCTACAAAAAAGTCCGCGGTGGCATATATCTACCTTTTAAGGACAGCTTACTATACCCATTCTTATTACTCGTGCGAAGCCGGGGCGTGTCGCTAGTTAGAAATAAATTTTCCTTTTACTTTTGAAAATAAAATTAAAAATACTATATATAAGCATAATCTGGAATATAGCTTTAAGTATAACAAAACACGAAGTGATTTTAAAATGAAATTAGTTTTTCTGGGAACATTGCAAGCGAAAAAAGTGCACTTCGTACCCTAAATGCCGTATTGCGTGACGTGAGAATAGCAATTTTATTGTGGCTGCAGGGGCATTTCTGAAATATAATTACTTTGAATTTTCTTCCTTGTGTTTTGCCATTAAGGCATTGTGGAGACTAATAAAAATTATGGTAATAAGGTACTCGCAAAACTACAGGTTTACTTCTCATTTAGTTATTCAGTATTATTTATACGTCAAATACTAAGTTCAATTATTTTAGCCAACTTCAAAAAAGGAGGAGGTTCTCAATCCGTCACAATATTTTTTTATGTATGTTACTCGATTACTCAAATATTAATAAAAACATTTAAAAGCATTTTTTTAGATTAGTGCCTTTAGTACATTTAATCAAATTAGGTTTATTAGTTTGATTTTTAAACCAAAATAAGTATAAAAAATATCTCATCTAAGTAAATGAAATTGCGTATTTTGCTTTTCTGCGGTGTTTGCGGTACTGTACTGTAATAGTTTCAATGATCTACAAACTTTCCGGTTTCATCACCAAATGGTGATGAAATCAAAAGGTAGGCACCAGAACTCCGTAATAAAACAAAGTAACCATTTTTTTCTGAAAATTAAATTATTTAAATATTACTCTGATAGAACCAGGATTTAGAATTGGGATACGATCAGGTTCATTTATTATATGTAATGTTAGTCCTTAAATTATATTCCTACTTAGGCTTCTGATTCTCTAACTCAAATGAAATTTTATGCCAAAATGCGTTTAATGTTTATAGTATAAAACAAGATTGTAACACACCTCGACAAGTTTGAAATTCACATTAGCATAGAGCATACCATTTCACGTGAATCAAACTCAAATTCTGCCACGTTACGTAACCTGTAACGTAAAGGCGTGTTAATAGAATCTTAGAAGGTCGGAAACGTGTTTATAATACCTTTGGTATTTCAGAGATCTATAAGCGACAGTCGTTGTCAGCCGTCAGATTGTTTGTCGGTTGAGAAATAAAAAATTGACGTGGTACTTGCTCCTTGATAAATAATAAATGCCCTGGTGAGTCTCTAAAACGTAAACAAGTTATAATTTAATGATAAATATGACATAATTAAATAAAGTTATTGTTTGTATTTTGTATCATCACCGCCACGGAAAAATTACAATAAAAAGCATTTAGTGAATCGGTATCTTCTAGGCAAGCGTGCTCCATCGTAGATCACATCTTCACTTAACATCAGGTGAGATGGCGATCAAACGCAAGCCTATAAACATCATTAAAAAAAATATATGCATCTTACCTGATGTTAAGTGACGGTGTGATCGAAGATGGTAAAGCATACCTGAAATGGAACTGGCTCTCAAGTGAGGCTGCCGGAACACACCGTTATAAAATAAGAAAAGAACTCTTTCAAAACATTTGATATCAAAATCCCAAAGTGACTATAAACACTAATCAATATTTTATTTAAGCTTAAATACTACTTAAACAAGTAAAGCGATTTCTTTCTACCGACCAAAAACCAAAGTTAAATTTCTTGCGGGCCGAAATTCGATTGACCACGCGTACGGTCACGCGATGCGTCGCTTAGGATTTTTTTCCGACGTTTGTTCCATTCCAAAGAAACGTATTTTACCCGTACATCATTTTATGGAATTCCTTTGACATGGAATCCAACCATTACAAGTTGATTGCTACGAGTTCGTAGAGGTGATTGCTACAACGTAGACGTGCTACATGCGTAGCGGTTGTTAACAAAATCTCTCTGCGTACTTCATTGTTTTAAAAATCTTTGAAGAAAAATCATTCTTATTTTCAGAGGTACAGGACGTTTTTTATATTTTTATTTTTATTAATTTAAGTGTAAGTCAAGTGTCAACACCACTAAAAATATTGATATAATTGGTACGCTCGAGCTCCGAGAGTTAATGTTTTTTGGGATTTAAAATGAAACCTTGTTACTTTAAACTACTACTTTACTAATCCACGACATATGGTATATACATACATTGCAAATTTCATTCTTATCTATTACTATCTGTTACCCGCGACTTCGTTCGCGTGGAATATAACAAAAGGTTTGTTGAGTTGCAGCATGTAGTTTGTAGTGATGATAGCTCAGAGGTTAGCGCGGTCGGTTCGCATGCCAAAGAGCGTGGGTTCAAACCCCAACAATGAGCTTGAGCTGCCAGTGAAGGAAACATCGTGAGGAAACCATAGCGTGGTGGTAGGGTACTTACTAGTACTCGGCTGGCTAGCTACCACCCTCAAGTTGAGAATCTGCCGCCAAGCATCTAACAGTGTGTTCCGGCAGCTTCACTTGAGAGCCAGTTCTATTCCAGGCTAGGTGTGCTTTACCATCTTCGACCACACCGTCACTTAACATTAGGTGAGTTGTGGTCAAACACCTAGACTGTCAGCGTTAAAAAAAAATGTGCGCGCAAATTTCATCTAACTTTATTCAGTAGTTTTTGCATGAAAGTGTAACAAACATCAATTCATCCATCCTAACAGACTTTCACATTTATAATATTATATTATTAGAAGAAAGTAATTGCAACGTCACTAAATAACAACTATACACAGATACATACAAACACACACACTATACACTACAATAAACACACATACCCACACACTCACACACTATACTATGTTTGGTGTATAATGAAGTTTTCTATTCTATACAAAAAAAAATATGATATTACAGCTTAATAAAATCAGACATAACGTTGTCTAGAAAATGGGTGAAGGCTGCTTGATCTTACAATTTGGCTTGGTATATAATAATATATTATTGTATTGTATAATATATTATGCTCCTCCAATATTTGTTGTTGCACCCCTTTGCTGAGCAAATATGCCACTCTCAAAATACGCAACAAATACAGCTGGAACTTCTTCGTAAAATTAAAAGCACTTCAAAAATTTAGAAAAGGGTTGATAGCAAAAAAATTACAGCAACATCATAAGCCAACAAATTTACGTGATATTTTAGACTATAAATATCCCTATTAAATACCCGTGGTCTCAAAATTGGAATAAAAACTTCCCTAAGCACGTTTACTTTCCCAAGTGTTGTTTTCTGTAATAAATAGAGCATTATAGGTCAGTGGCCTTTAAATCGTATAAGAGTAGCACGCAACCTCTACAAAAAATACAGTTTTTTTTCTATAGCATTGGAAGAAAGACTTAAGTACGTAGGTACGTACCTATTTATGTAGCTACATATAGTAAATTTAGCAGTGGTTAATTTCAGTAACTACCAATTTATTATCACTAGCTACGCCCGTGGTTTCACTTGTGGTTTTTGGGATAAATAGTTGCCCGTGTTCAAACCCCAATAATGAGCTTGAATTGCCGGTGAAGAAAAAGATCGTGAGGAAACCATAGGTACTTTCTAGTACTCGGCTGGATAGCTACCACCCTCAACTTGAAAATCTGCCGCCATGGATCTAACGGTGTGTTCCGGAAGCCTCACTTGAGAGCCAGTACCATTCCAGGCTAAGTGTGCTTACCATCTTCCGCCTTCACTTAACATCAGGTGAGCAGTGGTCAAACATCTAGCCTGTAAAACTTAAAAAGAAAGTTCAGTTTCAAACTTCAAATTTTCTTATAATGTGTTTAAATTTGTCGTATTTATATTTATCTGTTCTACTAGCTATAAAATCAATGCTGTAAGAAGCTGTAAAAACACTAGAACAAAATTAAACCCTTGACACAAACGACAGAAATCAAGACTGCAGATGTAGAACAAAATGTCTGCAATATCCGAGTAAGGACAATTAGAATAAATCAAGAATATCTTGTACTGCGATTTATATAGGAAGTTCTTCGGGATTAAATGATCCTTATTACATCGGAACAAGGGTTATGTTCAGACGTAGTTTAATCAAATTATTCAAATAAAGCAGATACCGCTCGGCTCCGAGGCGCCTAGGAGTATTCCACAAATACAAGAGTAACGGATTGCAAGCTTCGCAATGATTTCTGTTTTTCCTTTCGTTGATTTCTGAGATTCATTTGAAAATGCAATGAAAGTTGTAGATCTCCTTAGCAGGAGATCGTCTAGGTAGGTACTATAGGCAATCCAAGGCATCACTGCTTCGGCACTCTTTACTTTAAGATTTTGTATGGTTAGTCTCAATAGTCCTGTAATTTCGCTAGCTGCAGTACCCTTCAAACCGGAACACAGTAATGTTTACACACTACTGCTTAGCGGCAGAATATCTGGTACTGCGGTGGTACCTACCTAGACGACCTCCTGCTAAGGAAATCTCGAGTAACTAACTTACATTAAATCAAATTACATTAAAATTGGTCAAGCCTCTTAAGCTACAATAGGTAAAAATGTACTTAAACATATACTCGCGAACGCACTCACATTCTCACCTTTTCTTGAACAGTCAGGTAAAAAGATTGTTCTCATTGATCAAACTAACCTTTTCGCAGTTTTTACGGATATCACTAATATCATGAAAAATGGTAACAAATTTCATTCACTGTATTTGCGAGGCGTATTCAAATTGTATGTAAATACCCTGACGTCCTTGTGTTAGTTATATACAATTTACGAACAGTAAGGATTTTTAGTTTTTAAATGTAAAACCAAATGCAATGTGTATAAAAATAACTAATAAACATGATTGCAATTGACTAACTATTATTTACCTACATACTTTTGCGTGTGCTTACTCGAAACCATTTAGGTATTTATGGTATTTATAAACCAGTTTGAAATCAGAAACGTCTTACTGGCATTTGGCATAGTACGTCATAGACAAACATAGAGCTAGCTGGACAGTTTGCCTTAGAACAACATCCATTGAGCCAATTTCAGAGCAATTTGGTAACCTTTGGTCAACTAGAAACTGTGTCACAGGTGAATTCAATTGATTGATTCAATTCAAATAGCCAAATAATATACAAGAATCAGCATTAACATTATATCTTTAGACTACACTACACTTAACTAAAATTTGAATTTGAAATTTAAGCGACGGCTTAAATTTCAAAATTAAATAAAAAATCTATTATATCAAGTACGTCAAGGGCGAATGAGATTTTTTCTTCAGATTCTATGAAACCGATGATATTTTTTTATCTATTAGTACAAGTTCTTCATTATGATGAATAAAGACAATGTCTGCATTTAGGTTTTGTACTCGTACTAACGTTTTGCGTTAACGTTTTAACCTCAATCTCAAAATTTTACGGACCGTTCAGTGGCCTTACCGTCAACTATTCGTGTCAGGCAATCACGAAAAAGTTATACGACTACGATCCTTAACACGACATCCACGTAACTTTATCGTGAATGCCTAACTTGAATGGCAATAAAAGGTCACGATACAGCCTCAAGCCCAGACGAAGATCGAGAAATTGCGAATTAAGTTTTACGGATGCGATAGAAAAGAGATTGAGCGGATCTACCACATTCATATGCGAGAATGGCGTAAACTATAATAATATAATTATGAAAAAAGCAGTTTAAAAAAAAAATGTAATAGCAATAAGACTGCTGAGGCGCTCTCCTGATGGTAAGAGACAACGCCCGTCCACAACCACTGCAGCGATACACAGAACATTGAGTAACAACACTGCTTTAGCGTTCACTACTTTAAGACATTATAGATGGTTAGCCACAATAGCCCAGTAATTTCGCTAGCTACTCTCAAACCGGAATACAGTAATGAAATAAATTTGCTGTTTTAATTTACTCCCATCAGGGTCGCTTTCCATTTCTATCGTTAACCCAATATTGATCACCAGCTGTGTTCAACCACAGTTCATTTGATTATAAGTATGGTATGGTCGAAAATGGTAAACACATCTAACCTTTAAAAGGTTTGATAAAATAGCTGAAATTGGCTAAAGTTTTTTTGTCACCTTTACGAATAAAAATTGTTATATAATCCTTACTGTTAACACAAGGCTGTGGTGAAGTCGACATCAGTTAGTATTATGGTAATGTCGTAACGAGTCGACGCTTCCGAACAACGGTTAATCAAGTCGACTTTGAAGTCTTAATATGAGTCGATTTGTTTAGAGGTATATTGTCAGAGACATGTGTTTGCGTGTCGCGGCTAATGTAAAGCTATTAGATTGTGGCTGAAGTTGGGTTAGACATCAAATGTAAGTTATAGTTTCGTATTTTCAAAAATACAAAATTAACAGTTTATTGAAAAATAGAATATAGAATTTTAGTCATGTTTTTTTATATGTTTACTCTCAAAGCGTATCCGTACTATGAGGTTCATAGCCTTCGTTGTTATCTGTCTGTTCTATTTTTAAAATATTTTTAACCCACATAATTTTTCCATCAAACTAATTAGGAGTGCAAGAAATATGGAGCCACACACGCAACGCTTCAGTCTTTGATGAAAGTCACGAAATGTTTTTGTAATAAACTTTTTTTTTCAAATTAAAAATAGGCTAGCGTTTGGCCGCCATTTTACCTGATCTTAAGCAAAGATTTGTACGAACACACTTGCCTAGAATCAATTCACTCGCGATTTGAAGGCACCCAGATTGTATCTATCGGGGAACGCTTACTCGGCTAACAAATTGCATTGTTTAGGGGTTAGTACGCTGAAGATAGAATCGAAACTGAACCGTTCAGTTTAGGTTTTTGGAATATCATCAATGAAGCGGTGTCGATTTTTAAACAGAAAAAAAGTAATAATTTGTAAGCTAAACTAACCGATCATTTAGAGATAAAGAAGACAGGAAACTGCGTATGCAATACAAAGATCCTGACAATGGTTGGCAATGGTTGACCATAGAAATTAATATTATTTTTAAAGAAATAAGATAGTAAAAGACAGCTATATTAGTTCATTCAGTCTTTTCATTTTGAAATGTTTTACAAGTCAATTGTTTTGAATTTTAATATACATTATTCAGTGTATTTTTTTTAATGTATGTTTGTTAATTCTTTCAAAATCAAAATCAAAATCAGAAGTCATTTATTCAGTTTAGGCCCTGGTAAAGCACTTATGAACGTTAAGTTACATGTTTGAATCTACCACCGGCTCGTAATTACACTTCAACTGAGAAGACTCCGGCAAGAAACTCAGCAAGGCATTTTTTTGTGGATCTTTTTTTTCATATTAGGTACATACATTATGCTTACTACAATTGTCACTTAGCCAGGGGGATGCAAGTGCAGAGAGCACTTTATGCATTGGTTCGTACACCGAACCAGATTCCTATTATTTTCCCATTTATTCTATTTACAAATTTGAATTCCCGCGTTCAATGCATGTCTATTGTCATGTGACCACACATAGTTAAACATTCATTCTCGAGTTTGGTGTTGGTGAAAACCTCGCCACGGGGTGAGTGTGAGACAAGCTTCCGGTCACGACGCACGTCTCCCGGAGCTGAGTGTGCATCCTGGATACTCGAGGTGCGCGAGCGCACATTGCGAGACATTGTCTTCCTTTCGATTCTGCCACCATATTTGTGAGTGACCGCCGCGGTATCGCGTGTGAGACCAGTGCCGTCGGGTGGTCTTTGAGTTTTGTGTCTATGGATTGAACATTGAGGAGGAAAGGAACCGTAACCACACCACGAGCTGACTGCTGCGGACTTCAAGGTCGGTAGCACTCCCCCTCACCATGCATCAAAGTTTTTAAACGAAATTTAGCCCAGCACTGTAATAAAACATAAGATACCTTTTATTCCGAAAAACGTGTGTGATACCCCGAGGTGAAGCAAGTGTGTCATTAAAGTGACAACACTGTTTACAATTGGCAAACAAATTATAATAATTTATCATTTAAACGTTTTTTAAACGGTTTCATTTAGCATGTTGTTGTCGCTTTTGAGTCAAATTTAGTCATATAAATTTTACCCCCTTCATGTTGACAGATTGGTCTGATAATTTATGTTCACACTTTTAGTTCTGATGACAATACAATTTAATATATTCAGTAATCTAAGATGGCCGCCACCACAAAATGGCGGATTACGTATTTTTTTCACAACTCCCTCAATATGGGTATCAAATGAGAGGACTTGCCTAATAGAATATAGTTTTTTTTTTCGTCTTATCAATCAATGCCCTAGATTAATTAGGAGAGTGGTGTGATGACTGGTACCTAAGATCTACCGAATTTTTTTTTTTACAACCGTATTACTAAATATATTTTTTTTACCAGTTTTTTAAAATTTGATAATATCTTCAACTTGTGCCGGGGGAAATACATGTAGGTGTAGCAACGATTTGATCAGGATCAACCCACCTATACTGCTTAAGATTCTTATCTTGTATAAATAAAAGAAGAATGTAACCAGAAATAGATTCTACGTCCATGTAACTTCCAAACGTGGATTAGAGAGTATCGCGTCGTAAATATTCTAATTACACATTTACACGATTACGCCGTGGAATCACTTAAATATTTTATTATTCTACGACTGAAACGGGACTAATTAAAGAAAAAAGAGAGAAAACAATATAAAAGCCCCAGCTCTCTCAGGAACCCTCCCTGTGCGTGACTCGATTCTCAATACTTGGAAAGTACAAAGTAAATAATATTATAGAAAGTTGTTGGCCACGCTTGACCGTAATAATAATTGAAGTATAAAGAAACTAAAAAGTAATTTAATAAACACTTTGGTGAAGGCTGAGATTAAAGCAAACTAAAGGCGTTAGATTTAAAAATTAAGACACTTTAGATGTTTAGAAAGGACAGCTGAGATTGGTGTGATTAAAATTATATTATTAGTGTTGAAGTATTATTATCTTGTTCTAAAGTTAAAGTTGTTTTATTGGAAATAAGGATGAATATTAAATTTGTTGCATATCAATCGTGCGCGGTACGAGTAATTTAATAAGTTGTTTTTTTAATTCGTAGCAATGACAGCTCAGTGGTTAGCGCGGTTGGTTCAAATGCCGAAGGACGTGGGTTTAAATCCTAACAACGAGCTTGAGCTGCCGGTGAAGGAAAACATCGTGAGAAAACCATATAATGGTGGTAGGTTATTTTTAATACTCAGCTGGCTAGCTACTTTCAAATTGAAAATCTGCCGTCAAGCTTCTAATGATATGTTCCGGCAGTCTCATTTGAGAACCAGTTCTATTCCAGGTTAGGTGTGCTTTATCATCTTTGACCACACCGTCACTTAACATCAAACACCTAGTTAGTCAACCATAAAAAAAGAGCGGAGGGAAGAGAAAGAGAGTAATTCACTAAATATTCATCACACTCACACGAATATAATTATATTGGCTCTTAATTATTATTTGGACTTTAGATTTAAAAACTCTTCGACTCTACCATAAGTTCTACATAAAGAGCTCTATGAATCAATCATAAGCTCTACATAAAGCTCTATGAATTTATCATAAGTTCCTTCTACCATAAGGCTGTATGACACCATAAGTTCTGTATAAGGCTTTATGACTCTACCATAAGAGTTCTACATAAAGCTCTATGACTCTACTATAATTTCTACACAAGGATATATATGGCTCTACCATAAGTTCTTCATAATGCTCTACCAATCTATACAAAAAAAAAAGTATTTTAAATCTGTACAATTTGTTTAAAATAATTCACACAACCATTACATATTTGAGTAAAAACAAACAGACGCACACTAATAGACACACCTTTCATAATATCTAATATATATTATTCTGATTACAGCACGTTTCCAGGAAAAAAATATAAGGTATTGGATATTTGTTATTTATTTATGTTAACTTGATATTTGTCCTCACGATAATTAAGTTGTTATTTTTATATATTAATGAGAGATTAAGCGATTCGTAGATTAGTATTCGTGCTGGCAGTGGCCAGGGCACATAGCATGTAGAATTGATGGCCGATGAGGCTGCAAACTGCTGGAGTCCACGGACCGGCAAGCGCAGCGTAGGACGTCCACCCACAGGGTGGACAGACGACTTAATAAAGACTGCAGGAACGCGCTGAATGCGAGCCGCTTTCAACCGGTCTTTATGGAAGTCAATGGGGGAGGCCTATGTCCAGCAGCGGACGTCCTATGGCTGAGATGATGATGATGATGATATTAGTATAGATTTAATGATTCACTAAATGCTAAAGACAAGTCGACATAGTGTTTTTTTTTTTCATATCATTTAATAGCAAACAAACAAGCTGATTATATATTTTTGTGTCTATTAAGATATTATGTATTTTTTATACAGTTGGCATGTTTATAACCGTCTGTAATGTAATACGCATTAGTCAAAATATTCCATACACCAAACAAGAAGTGAACTGCACGTTGTCCTTTTTCATTTGTACCCAAACTTATAGCAAAAGTAAAGGTTTTTTCCACAAGGCTTAGTGATTGCTCCGAAATTAAACTGTCTATTTATTTGCCTTTGCTGATGGATCGGTTGTCGGTTACGCGATTGGCCAAAACAACTTGAACTCCTTCGAATTATAACATCCAAAACGCGAGAGTTCTTGCTTTTTTGGCGAAGAAATAGCACGTCAGTTTTGATTATCCCAGACTGGTGTATTTTGGTCTCTTCTGGTGGGTCTCGCAGCTTGTGACAGGGGTCTTGGTTTAGCGGCAGGATGCAAGCCAGTTTTGGCAATAGTCGGAAGTCCGAGGTCATGTGACGCCCGAGGTTTGTATCCTGTTACGAGTGATGCGGTTTGTATACAGGTTGTGGGCATTAAATTTTTTCCATTAAGTTTTTCAAATTGAATAAATCTAATAACTTTATTGCTTCGTGTAAAAATACAATAATATTAGTAATCCCGTCTGCAGTTGTGATTTTAGCTGTGTTGTTGCAGCCAGTGTCTTCCTATTAAATATGAAGTTTAACAACTATATAAATAAATAAATAAATAAATATTGTAGAACATTACACACAGCGCCATCTGACCCCAAACTAAGCAAAGCTTGTAATACTTCCATATTACCACCAGATAGCTGATTGAATACTTAAATACATTTTTTTTGTAAATACATACTTATTATATTATATACAGAGCACCCAGACACAGAACCAACACACTATAAAATGCTTGTCCTGAGTGGGAATCGAATTCACGCCCTACGGCTCTTAAAGCAGACGCACTACCAATGAGCCAACAGGGCAGTCAATATAATTTAAAATAAGAAATAAGTAAATAATATACAAAAGTTATGTTTAGCTTATTATATTGTAATGTTTGTGCATGAGTGTGTGTATTTGTGAATGTGTTTGTGCGTGTTTATGATATATTTTGTTACTAGCTGCGCCCCGCGGTTTTACCTGCATGGTGTTGGATGATGATGATGATGAAAAGTATCCTATTTTTTATTCCAAGGCCTAAAGTATCTACATCCAAAATTTCTTCCAGATCCGTTCAGCCGTTCTGGCGTGATTGAGTAACAAACATCCATCCATCCATCCATCTATCCATCCATCCATCCATCAATCCATCCATCCATCCATCCATCCAAACTTTCACATTTATAATATTATATAGTGGGATTAAGAGATGGATACATATGTATAAATCGAAAGCGGAGGATTAAAGACATGTACAATTATACAGTTTTTAAAGACGTTGGTTTCTACTTACAATACTCTTTGTTGAAACCCAAGAAAAGTAATAATTTATAAAAATAATGATGTTTAGTTCTTATGAGAAACATCTATTAGCGTGCTTTGTCAGTAAAACCGACTCGTACGCCGTGACAGAAAACAGCGTGACGCTCTCTTGTGCCGCCATGCTCCCTCTACGCCACTGTTCTGCATTCCCTTTTGTGTGTGCGCGATGCTTCTCTATGTGAGCTAATATTTTACGTGTATCGGATGTTCCATGATGGCCAATTTTTTTATATCTTTCAAGAAAATTATTATCTGTGAATGGTTTAATTGTGTCGTAAAAGTTATTATGATGGACTTCGCATTGCAAAGTATTGAAACAAAAACGTTAAGAACACGTTGTACATGAGTGTAGTTGTGAATCATCCTATATCAACTTGTTTGCACCGTTCGTTCCCCTTGCGAAACGTTAGGGTTTCACCAAGTTGACATACGAAATAGCGTCTGTTATAACAGTATGATAGGCATCTGAAAGTAAGATTCTCTGTGAATTATTTCATGATGCAGTAGACATTAATGTAGTTTTTTTAGTATTTCTTATTTACAGAGCTTAGGATGTAGTAACTTTGTACGTTATAACAATTAACCATAATAATAAATAATAATAATAATAGATAACAGCATTACTAATGAGGTATTTTCTTTATAATCATTGTTGGACGAGTTGTTTCGTGGTTCTTTAGATTTTTTTAAATATGTCGTTAAATGTTTTTTCTGTGTGTGGGTGTTCTATATGTATTTTAATTATGTATTTACAAAAAAAAAAATAGTATTCTCTCAGCTGTCTTGTTCCCATAGTATAAGCTTTGCTTAGTTTAGGCCTACATGAACTTGTGTGAAATGTCGTCTAATACTTATTTTAATTATTTACTTATTTACTACGCAGTTTTGGGAAATTTCTATAGCAGTAGCATGGAATAATCGGGGTAGATAAAATAAATATTTCGTTGCCATTTTTCGTATAACTACAATATGTCAAATTCCCATAACACTATATTTTCGTATTTTGCAGGAAAAATACGTTGTTTTTAACTACTTAAGTAAACCAGCCTAATACATTAAGACAAATGGTTATAAAATTAAAGTATACTGAACAAAAGGGGGTGTTCCAGTTTGAAGGGTACTGCAGCTAGCAAAATTACAGGGCTGTAGAGACTAACAATCGAAAGTAATAAGCGCTAAAGCAGCGATGCCCTGGAATTTGTTTTACTACTGAAAGTTCTGTGTACCGTTGCAATAGTCATGGACAGGCGTTATGTCTTACTATAGTATCGTTTATCTTATTACTATTAGAAAAAAAAAAATGTTCTCATCACTACCAATAAAAAAAACACAACTCAGAAATTATGAAAAGAAAAACGGCTGTTTTGTAGAAAAAGTAAGCTTACCGTTGATCAAACGGATGAAATAGCATACTTTTTCGGTCTTTCGGGGTTTGTGTCCAAAGTAAAATGTTATTCATATTGATGATTGCCACCACCACCACCATTGCCGCCACTTGTGGCACTAGCTCATAAGATTCTTTTGTTTTCTGTACTCTTTTTCTTTTTCTGTGTGCACAATTAAGAGTTTCTATGTATCTATCTATCTATGATTGCAATGGCCCACTGTCGGTGTAGTATACCCTAAGCTAATAACCCTGTTAAATAAATAAAAATCGCTAATGTCAGCTACAAAGCCGGACGACTAAAGTGGGGCGGGCCACGTTTGTCGCATGTCGAATGATCGCTGGGCAAAGGTCACCAGTTTGTACCCCGAAATTTAAGCAACCTCAGGGTCGATCCAGGCCAATGTGGCGTGTCGACCTAAATATACTACAGTCACTGTACCACTAAAGCCGAAGACCGGGCAGTCTGGAATCCTTTACTCAGCAGTGGGACAATAGAGGTTGAGAAAAAACGATTTTAAAGGCAGAAGAATGAGGCTAAGTTTAGTATACAAAATTTTTGTGCAAAATTTAACGCGAAGGAAGTAGCTGATAACAGCTGGCTTTAAAAAAATGGCTTCATTTCTAAATCAATTTTTAAATTGATACGAAGTTCAGCGGGTCAGCTAGTAAATAAATAAATGTGGTTGTTAGTATGGAAGTTGAGACACCGAACGCCAGCGTGCTGGTGGCATTGCTCCTTGAATGGTAATGCTTTAGATACATTTGGGGACTTGGAATGACTGACAATAACCATTTCGTACCCCATGCTATTTGTTTTAATGCGTGACGAATATTTGACTGCTGTTTGTATGTTGATAATCTGATTTATGTGACTTGCAACAGTAGGGGGAATGAAAATCAGAATGTAAACAGTAGAAATATCTTACGTATGTGAGCTTTTTTGGTTAAATAAAATAGAAAATCGAAGGAAAGTAACAATAATTATGTACATTATTTAGTAACTAAATTGCCTTTAGTGTTGTAAATTTTTATTTAAGAATTTCTTGGCAGTCATTAATTTTTAATTGAATATTTTATTCCAGTTTTAATTGAAATACTTAAAAAAAAAACATTTATCAATCAATCAGCTTAGTGATTAGCACAGTCGGTTCGCACGTCATAGGGCATGGGCTCTCAAACCCCAACAATGAGCTTGTCCTGGTGAAACATCATTAGGAAACCATAGCATGATGGTTACCAATAGATAGCTAACACTCTCAAATTGAAAATCTGCCGCCAAGCATCTAACAGTGTGTTCCAGCAGCTTCACTTGAGAGCCAGTTCCATTCCAAGCTAGGTGTACTTATCAGCTTCGACCGCACCGTCTCTTAGAATCAGGTGAGATGTGGTCAAACACATAGCAAGATAACCATTAAAAAAAAAATGACGTTCCGAAAACTCAAACGATGCGATTTAATCCCATTTTCATTGTGCAAACCGCTAAACAGCCATTTGACTTGTTTGGTAAAGGCTACCTGAGTAGTTTTTCTCGATAGATAATGATTGTCTTCAAGCGTCCCCCATCTTAAACCGCATTTTCATTTCATATCAAATGAGATGGCAATGAAATTCAACCATATTTATTGTTTAAAAAAATAAATAAACCATAAAGTCAAAATCAAATCATCAATATCTAAAACAACAACTACACAACACCCACCACTTGAGATTTTCCGCTACTCTGATGAAAATGAAATATTTATCTCCACCCTTCCTATCTACCCTTATAATAAAACTAGCGGCCAAACATTGTAGAACAATTTGCAAGTAAACTTGCACAAGAAAATGTAAGGGTTGGAAAATAGATGGGCTCTACTCTTTTTTTATGAACCCTGTCGTCATGGTGTCATAAAACCGTAATCTTTTCTTTTCTGGATTTTTACTTGCTCTGGTAAAATTGGATACTTGCAGTTATCCTTTTATTATTCAGATATTTATTACAGTATCTGTTTCGTTGTTACAATTTATGTCTGAGTTTTTTCGGAACATAATAAGACACGCAAGTGAGTATCAAACGTAATAAGTATTGTCGATTCTGAATAAAACATAGAATGGGTATCTAGCAAAATTTATCGGAAAGAGCGGCAAGCAGACAAACCGCCTAATGGTAAGCTCACGGTCACCTATAGACATCTAACTACTAGACTGCCTTGTTAGCTACTTTGGTAATATATCTGCTTCAAGAGAAGGGTTCGGTTCCCACCAAGATAAACATTTATGTGACAATAAATTTTTGTTCTGTGTTTGAGAGTTCTGCATGTATTTACAAAAAAAAAACAGTAAATAAGTACTTTATCTTTACCACTTAACCATTAGTTATCTGGTTCCCATAGTATAAGCTTTGCTTAGTTTGGGTCTAGATGGCGCTGTGTAGAATGTCTATTTGCGTCTACGTCTGCGTCTGCGTCTGCGACTGCATCTGCGTCTGCGTATGCGTCTGCGTCTGCGTCTGCGTCTGCATCCGCGTCTGCGTCTGCGTCTGCATCTGCGTCTGCGTCTGCGTCTGCGTCTATGTCTATGTCTAAGTCTATGTCTATATCAATATCTACAACACAAGGGATGTCGGCAAAACGTTGCCAATTCCGAGACATGTTTACAGATGCTCTTTTTAAAACAATTAATGTTGTAGCTCTGTGAAAAGATCTACGAAGGTTAAAGTTAATTATGAAAATGCTGAATAACGCTAAAAATAATAATTAAACCACGCCTTATTGCCTTTTTATTATTCAGTTATTAATGCATCACGGCCGCGAAGCAAATCAGCAATTTATATTGGAACAAAATTGTCTATGGCCACAGAATACATAATATGGCTTAGATTATAAATTGCATTGTATACGTTTAACACCTTTTACAGCTGCTAAAGTGTAGATAAGTGACATTATCAACATTTTAGTTACCGATTCCTACAGAAATAAACGTTTATTTTGGATAAACACCTACCCTTCCATCCATAAAAAAGCAATGAAAATGTAATTATAATTCATTAAAAAAATCTAAATTAATGTTTTTGTTTACTTAGAAACTGAATTTTTTATATAGCTATATACAGTAACCTGATATGTATTTAGTTACATATGGTAACCTAAAATAAATGTGTATTATTGTTATATATTATTAAAACAAAATAAAGTCTAATCAAAAAAATAAACAAAACAAATTTATGCTTTCGCAAATCGCTAATTGTAGTCTAAATTTAGGAAAAAGACTAGACCTAGGACGAGGATTTAAATCTAAGTATGTAAAAAGGTAATAAACAGACATTGTAATAATTTTAAGTTGCATCTTATTAAGCAAAAGTATAGGACTTAGTTTAAAAATATCTTCATTGTTTAGACCGATAAGCTCCTTTTTAATAAGCAAAAAACCTCATCTCTATTTGCGTTCCAACGACGTATTTGACGACGTCTTTTATTCTAAGATGTATGCAGATGAGACCATTGACCTTAGAATAAAATGCAGCTTATAAACAACTTCATTTATTCCAGTATTCTATTTAATTAACAAGGAGCTTACACTGTCAAGGATCTTTTATATTCAATGTTATCTCTGAATCACAACACTACTTCGAACGCAAAACCAATCTTAAGTTAGCTTTGTTGAAATGTACATGAGTGTAGGTTGAAATAATAACTGTTCTAATATGGTTAGTATGTCAATGATATCCCAGTGTATTTTAGTTGACTCCCACGATAGATTCCTATGTAATCATGTAACTTATAATTAAAATATATTCTGAACAATTCTTTGTTTAGAATTTGTCTTTGTTAAAAAGCAAGTCGAGATTAATATGAGCTAAAGCTTCGGGTTCTTGACTAAAACTGAAGGAAAATATTTTTCTACACGCTTATAGCCTTGAAAACGGACAATTACGACGTTATTGAGATTTATTGACTAACTAATTTTGCTAGTACAGCGACTTAAACTATGTGTCGATCTAAGAAACCAAAAGACACCACCTTTTAGATTGGCAACTGCTCCATGACAAATTTTGACTGCTCTTTAGCCACATCATCTTTCTAGCTACGCTCGGGACGACCTTTTTACCTTCGAACAGTCCAAGATAAGTTCTTTTGACGGTCCGATATTCTCCCAACCTCCGGATGCTAAAAGCAGGTTAGTGTCCATAGGATTTTGTCTAACCAATGATGTTGGACTCCGCTACAAACTCTTCAATTTCTTGGTTTTTACAAATCCTCTAACCGCCGTCATTACATCTAGAAAGAAGCAAACATTTTGTTTTTAAGTACATGGCTTGAAAATAAATGTTCTCTACTGCACTATTCCATCAGTTTTTATTTTCCCAATGGGCATAAAACGTTTATTTTGGACGTTTATTTACCTTACCTCGAGGAGTGATTGGGTCATATAATTCTACTACTTCCCTCTGTGCTTGTTAGTAGGTACATAGATTTACATACGTCATTAGATTTCCTTCCTTGACATAATTATGCGTTATTTCAGTGACTGTGCTGTATTAGCCAATTGTATAATTTTAATTTTTTTTTTTCACCTTGTCTATAATGGAATTATTTCTCATGTGCATTAGCAAATATCAAATACCTACAAAAGGACAATAAGGTGTAATCGTATTGTAATTTTTTGATAAGTGAATCGTATTCCTTGAAGTATGAGATGCAAGTCTGACTGGCCGATTTTTTTTTTAATGTTTGACAGTTGATGTTTGACTACAGCTCACCTTAAGTGACTGTGTGGTAGAAGATGGTAAACACGCCTACCCAGGAATAGAATTAGCTCTCATGTGAGGCTGTCCGAACACACCGTTAGTTGTCTGGCGACAGATTTTCAACTTGAGGATGGCAGCTATTAGAAAGTATCCTACCACCATGCTATGGTTCCTCACGATGTTTTGCTTCACCAGGAGCTTAAGCTCGTTCTTGGGATTTGAACTCATGCCCTTCGGCGTGTAAACCGGCCACGCTAATTACAAGACGACTATCATCGCTACAATACTATACTACAATACTATTTATAATTATTATTTTCACACGATTTTTTTTTCTTTTTTACTAGATGTCTTCAAGGTTTTGTTTATAGTTGGAAGGCTACGTAGCAGTGTAATTTATTATATGGGAATTTACTCTAAAATAGGGAATGAGGCTAGTGGTACACAATCCTGTTTACTCGGTGGCAGATTTTCAATTTAAAGGTACTGGAAGGTACCACCACCACGCTGTGCGTTCCTAACGATACCTTTCTTCATCGTCATTCTTGAAATTAAAAACTACCATGCGATCTGACCTCGCTAATCATTGAATTATCATTAATATCTAATCGCATCGTTATTGGGTATTTTCAAGTTATTAGAGACAGTTCCTTCGTGCACGCTCTATTGTAGACAACCTCTTTGCTCGCAAAATGACTTACATAATGTTTGACTCAAAACGCAATACAAGATATTTTACAAAAAGTTGCATAAATAGTTTCGGTTGTCTAGTTGGGAGAACATATACACACACATCATCAGCCATAGAACGTCCACTGCTGGACATAGGCCTCCTCCTGGGGGAGTTTTGCCAATACTCGCCACGCTTGGCAGGCAGGTTGGCGAGCGCAGTTAGGTGTGATTGTTCAAGGAAGACGCTGCTGTCCATCTTCCGGATTTACATCCCTTAGCCGACTCTTACGGCAACCACGGGTAGAGAGCACCACCACGGCAACGGTGGGAGAACGCCTGTCTTCCATTCTGAAGGACTTGGTTTCAAATCCCACGGCACGCACCTCTGTCTTTTCTCTTCTGTCTTCTCGAAAAACATCGTGAGTAATACAATCCTTGAGTTCTTAAAACACAAAGCACAGTCACACACAGTCTGGTAACCCATACTCCCTTACTCTTTTCATAATGACTAGAAGCCCGCGACAAGAGTGGGATAGTTTACAAAAGGACTGATTCCAAGCACAATAAAAACCTTGATCGCTTCACGTCCACAATTCGAGGGTTGAGGAAGCTCAAGTTCTGTTTGTTATTCTATCCGTTATCGAGTTGTAAATCCTAGGCGAGTGAAACGTGCGGGTTGATCGGAGGCCTGCGTGCGATTTAGTTAATCACTCTGTAATCAAGGCGGTGGATCTTACGTGTCAGATCAAAACTAACCATTCAGACGGGAAACGGAAGTAGCTTTGCTGTACTACAATGTAAAGTAAATGAAAGAAATGTAGGCAAGCTAACATTTCGTTGTTGTAAAAAACTTGTTGAATTTATTTAAGAAGTAGGCACTGAAGTCAAAGTCATTGTATTGGTTTTCAGTTTTGACAGCCCTGTTGGGTCATTGGTAATATATCTGCTTTAATAACTGTTGGGCTTGGGTTAGGATCCCACCTAGGACAAATATTTGTGATATAAATAAATGGTCCTCTATTTGGATTATAAGTATGTATTTACAAAAAAAGGTATTTAAGTATATTTTTTTTTATTGCAGACTGGCTAGGTGTTTGACCACAACTCACTTGATGTTAAGTGACGGTGTGGTCGAAGATGGTAAAGCACACCTAGCCTGGAATGAAACTGGCTCTCAAGTGAGGCTGCCGGAACACACCGTTAGATGCTTGGCGGCAGATTTTCAACTTGAGGGTGGTAGCTAGCCAGCCGAACTAGAAAATACCCTACCACCACGCTATGGTTTCCTCACGATGTTTTCCATCACCGGTAGCTCAAGCTCATTGTTGGGGTTTGAACCCACGTCCTTCGGCATGCGAACCGACCGCGCTAACCACTGAGCTATCATCGCTATTCTGTCAGTTATTTGACTTCCATCGTACAAGCTTTGTTTAGTTTGAGGCCAAGTGGCGCTGTATGTAATGTACTACGATATTTATTTTTCATTTAAAATAAGTTTGCATTTGATTAAACTTTGCCTGATGTTAAGTATGTTAAGAAAGATGCGGTCTAAGACGGAGCACGCTTACCTAATAAAAACGTGTTTACTCTGGATTTGAAGACATCCAAATTGCACTTCGCAGGAAATACAGACGCCGACTCGACGTCTTCATGCTAAGCGTGTTCCATCTTTTCTTCCAACCTTACATCTTTGTTTAATATCAGGTAAGAGCGGGGTTTAGTGCAAGCTTATTTTTTAATATACTAGCTGACCCGAACAGGGACACAAACACACACCAAAAATTCATCAAAATCAGTCAAGCCATTTTTGAGTTTTTGCGAGACTACTCAGCAACTGATTTATAAATACATAGATAAGATCTACTCTGGCCTTAATATAATGATTTTGGTGGTCATTAGTATTAAATTCTACATAAGCTATAATTTAGTTTGTGTTTTCGAAAATCTCACATTAGTCATTAACTTGAATGTGCTTAGTTTAATACAGCTACAAGAATAGTTCACAATTGTAGCCAAATTAATATAGCGACAGTCATTTCTTACCTCATTTGTTAACTATACAAACCTTTTTGTCATAAAGATCAATCGAACCTTTGCTAATTCGTAAACCAAAGTGGTTTATTAAAGTCAGGTTTAGTACAAATTAGAACGAAATTAAAATTGTCCTAGACAAACTTTAACCCCTAACCGCCGTGGGACAAAAATGAGCTAACACAATTAAAACACCGCGAAATGTAACTGTCAGCGAGACGTTTAAACAGCAATTATTTCAGGGTACCAGTATTGTATAAATGCTAATTAGGCAAAGTTTTATAATTTTGTCAAAAGTTGTCGGAAGTTGTCGTTTCTCGAGTTTTATTGTCAATTACAATGGGAAGTAATTGCGATGCCTAACTATAATGAAGTAAAAATTGCATTATATAAATATACATTTTAATAAAAGGTACCAACAGATTACACTGCACTGCGAAAATAAACCTTTCCTTCACTTCATGAATTATTATTGGTGTGGGGTTTATTAGTTTTAATTATAACAAAAATTACTAACTCAAGTTTTTGCTGATCAATTTGAATCTAAGTCAAGAAATATCGACAATAAACCAAACCAGTGAAGAAAAATAACAAAATATTATTAATGAATTCCCCTAATCTGTTAATCCGAACTGAATGTATAAGATTTCCATCTACCGTTAATTGCTAAGCACGCCTTTATTTGCCGATTCAAACACTAACAATTTACTTATGCAAATCGAGGTTCACCCCAAAAATGAGCCTCAAACGCAACCCGATTGTTAGTCAAGCGACTCAACTAACTTCATTTATTATAGACGCCGAGTTAAATATTCAATGAGGCCCGACCGCACCTGTGCCCGAAACGCAGCCCAAGACTGAAAAACTTTCGACGGAAACGCGTAAAAATATAAAATATAGGTAAAGTCCGAGGGTTGTGTGGAGGTGGCTGACGTTTTACACACCCTGCTTTGGTAATAGGCAAGTCGGTATGAGGACTCCGTTATATATTAAAATATTTTCCTTCGCTAATGTATTTTTTTACATTTTTGCGATTACAACACACATTTATGTTCATTGTCGGGACTTAATCGCGCACAAAATAAATGAAATAGCGGAGCGGATTCAAAGTTGGTTTATAGTTTTTTTTATGCGCGATTAACTCCCGGTATTAAATATCATTATCTCGTTTCGCTGTTCTAAATAAACTGACGTTTTTGTTTTCTGTCCTACAATTTTTTTTCTTGTCCTTTTTCTTTACTTGGCATAAATTACGTCTTTTTCAATGTAAGTGTTAAGTCATTACCTAGCAATAGCGATATAGCGATGATAGCTCAGTGGTTAGCGTGGTCGGTTCGCATGCGTGGGTTCAAACCCAAAGAATTAGCTTGAGCTGTCGGTGAAGGAAAACATCGTGAGGAAACCATAGCGTGGTGGTAGAGTAGTTTCTAGTACTCGGCTGGCTACCACCCTCAAGTTGAAAATCTGCCGCCAAGCATCTAACGGTGTGTTCCAGCAGCCTCACTTGAGAGCCAGTTCCATTCCAGGCTAGGTGTGCTTTACTATCTTCGACCGCACCGTCACTTAACATCAGGTGAGTTGTAGTCAAACACCAAGCCTGTCAGCTATAAAAAAAAACGAATTTTTAAACTTTCGCGATTCGGAAACATTATTATATTTATCACCGGGTCTTAATCGCACACAAAATATTTTAGTTTAAATGTGTTATGCAGGATTAAGTCCCAGTAAAAAATATTAAAGTAATTATCTAAGACATTTTGTTAAATACTTGTGACAAAAAAATGTGTTACAATCTGAAAGTTTATTCATTTAGGTATATCTAAGTTTAAAGACTCACGAAGCTTTTTATTGTTTTTATATTTTTCAATTAATCAATCATCACATCATATCATCACACATGTGCCGTCACCAAAGATTTTATAATCAAAGAGATTTGTGTCTCAATGTATGTCTTTTACTTACAAAGTAAATAAAATACACTCACGTTACCAAGAGCGACATAAAAGTTAAAAAAACCTTCAAAGTCGACACTTAGTTGCCTCACTTGCCTTACCTAAACACCTTATCGCGTGTTTTCCTTAGCTTTTAAAAGCAGGTGGTGTAAGTGGGTTTACAAAAACACGTAAAACTATGAGTGGAAAGTACAACCAGGGCTCAGGGGGAGTATTTGAAAATACTTTTACCCGGCGTGGTTGTTATCGGTTCACGTTATTAGTGAGCTCTCGATTCAGCAGGTTTTTTGGTACACTGAGAATAGTTAAACGCAATAAATATGAGTCATCTTTGTAAAGACGTTTTATTTTAGCTTCAGGGTAATTAAACCACACTAATATTAGAAATATGAAAGTTTTTATTTTTTTTATGTGTTTTTTACTTTTTCACGATGTTATGGCTGTACGGATTTTGATGAAATTTCGAATGCACATAGTGAATATAGGAATATGTTGCTACTTTTTATCTCTGAAAATACAAGTGAACGCTAGACGAAGACGTATTATGTCAACAAATTGACAATTTTAAACATTTTTCTAACGTACCTACTGATTACTTACACACACATCATCAGCCATAGGACGTTCACTGCTGGACATAGGCCTCCTCCTGGGGAGGGGTTTTGCCAATACTCGCCACGTTTGGCAGGCGGGTTGGCGAGCGCAGTTACTCGTAGGTATGATTGTTCAAGGAAGATGCTGCTGCCCGTCTACCGTATTACATCCTTTAGCCGACTCTTATGGCAACCACGGGTAGAGAAGGTGGGGTACAATTCTTACGCCGGCACCACCACGGTATACACACGGCACTATATACACAGCATTACTTACTGTGCTATAATTATTATACTACCAATTTGAAAACATGTTTATAAGTTACAAAATCCTGATGACAACTTAAAGGTAACTTGGTAATGAATAACTATGGTAACATTTTTGTTCAAATTATACGGAATTACTTACGTTTGATTAAGTCGGATACTCTGACTACAGTTTCGGTGATATTCGGTGACCTTTTTCACGGAGCCAAAGCATAATACGACACTCGCGCAGCTTTGTTGTCTTGAATTGATGTTGATGGAGATAGGTAGTTGATATCGGCATGTAGTTAACCTCTTTAGTTTAGGTTCATTGGATTTTTATAGGTCTTGTTCATAATACTAACTAGTAGTAGTGTCGTGATACTAAATATTTCACAGTTTACACTGTGACCATATCCTAAGACTACCTCAATTGAGAAAAGGATAAGAAGGAAAGACTCTAGCCGTTCTTTTTCCCAAACATAACAAAATATTTGTCTCCAATTCCAGAGCAGTTTTAACCCTAACCAAAAAGGGGTTCTTGCCAACTCCCGCCAAATTATACTGCGCTTGTATAAAAAAGCTATATTTTCTGTACCGAGTGTGCCTACGAACTAATAGGCCGCCTAGTACAGCAAGTCACGGGGCCAATTTGGTGAAACGTCGCTCTCGGCTGTAAGGAAATAGGCCGGGACGTAGTAACTGTTTGATAGTCTGTGGTTTAGTATAAGTGTCAAACAGAATATTGGTATGCTCATTTTTTTAAAAGAAAGAAAAAAATATAACACTCATTGGAGATTGATCATCATCATCATCAGCCGTAGGACGTCCACGTCCTCTCCCATTAAATTCCATAAAGACCGGTTGGAAGCGGCTCGAAGCCAGCGTGTTCCTGCGGTCTTTATTAAGTCGTCTGTCCAAATCGGCAAACGTAGCGTAGGACGCCTTGAGACTAGGTGGAGTGACGATATACGTAAGACAGCTGGCAGTGGCTGGAAGCAAAAAGCCGAAGATTGGGCTGAGTGGCGTGTCTTGGGAGAGACCTGTGTCCAGCAGTGGACTATGAAAGGTTGTTGATGATGAATATAATATATTTATCACCTTAAATTGTACACAGTTTTAGACATATTTTTTATTATTACATCGGTTTAGGCATATTGCCCCGATTTCATCTAATGGAAAGCAACGATGTATCCGGAGATAGAGCACGCTTGTCTAGCAAACACCTATTCACATTTTTCTCGAACAACTCGGTTGTACTTAGACAACGAGTTCCACACATCAACAGTTCCTACAAGAAACGTGGTCTGGAAACGTTTTATACGTTTATAGGGAATTTACAATGTAAGGGGGTGTCTTTTGGTCGAGCGTCTGGTCGTGTTATTGTAAAAAGGCGATGGTATTTCATTTCAATTCATTTCATGTAATCCTAGCCCCTTAACCCGGCGTGAATGAGGTCGGGTATCTCATACCCGACGAGTTGTAAAACACCTAATATTTCTTAACTGTGCGATTCCTGGAACTCGGCTGTTTCAGTAGCTGGAGGGGGTGGTTCGGGGAGTGATTTTCAGCGACAGTAACAGTGTTGTGCCGGCGGCGGAGTGAACTACACATGCGCAAACATAGAGCGGGTACGTAATACCCGACCTCATAGTCGGTGTAACTATTTTGTGTTTTGGTTGTTTTAATTTTATGCGTATAATAATTAAATTTCCTTGTTTTTAGGTGTGTAAAATCCAAAATGGTAATGAGGAAAATCAGTGACGGCTTGCTCAACTTTTAGAAGCATGTTCTAGTGATGAAAGTGGCGAATCAGGGAGTGGAGAAGTTGATCACTGCTCTCAATGTACGGAGTAAAGTGATTCGGAACAGGACGCAGATTTTGATGAAGAAGACGCTCACGGTCACGGGAAAGTATACCAGATGTAGGACTGCAAAAAACAGAAAGGACAAAACACTCTTGCATCACATGCGAAAAGCCAATATGTATGGAGCATGCTCGTTTTGTTTACAAAAACTGCTTCGAAAAAGAGTAGTTTTTATAGTAATAAGTAAAAGAAGATATTAGAATGTTTTATGCTATGACAAAGCTAAATTATATAAGACAGATTTATTCTTTAATTGTGTGTGCACAGTTGATCTCAATTTCCCAAATTTTTTGTTATTGAGTCATAGTTTCTAAATATTGTTGATTTGTGCGTAAAAAAATACTACTTCGTTTTGTATAGAAATATAAATACTTTAATAACTAGAACTGGGTTATTTTATCATCTTACCTCATTTCCCTAAAGATAATTAATATATTGCAGTAATAAGTATAATTCTATAGTAATTTCAGTTATTAAAATCGACAATTCTATATTAGGGTATGTCATACCCACCTCGCAGTCGGTGTAACAATTTTTCACCTCATTCACGCCGGGTTAAATCTACATCTGGATCGCAAGTCCGCTGTAGGTGTTCCCGTCCTTGCAATACAATGAAGCCGCACGATACAATTGAAATTCTAAGAAGTCTTAACTCGTTTGTACTGAGCTAATTCTCTGCAAAGTCGGTATACTTTGTCTGCAGGTTGTGGAAGTATACTGCGTCGGTCATTATATCAGGCGTTCATCGACGTTTACTTAAACTGTGCGGCGCGAGAACGTAATAGCTTTAGCGGTTTTGTTTTTACGCAAGTTGTTTGAACACCGTCTGTTTTGTATACTAAATTTCTTAGTCCGAATCGGCCCTGTTTTATTTATAAACTTTCCCACTGCTGGGAACGGACTTCTTCTCATTGTGGGAAGGGTAAAGCCGTAGTCCATAAAACTGGCCAAGTGCAAGTTGGCTGACTTCACACATCTACGAGAACTTGTTTAAGAACATATGATTGAATAACTCTTTATTGTACACACTAAAAAAAAAAAACGAAGAAATAAACTTGTTTTTTTTCGGCTGACTGTTTTGATGTTTGGCCACAACTAACCTGATGTTAAGTGACGGTACGGTCGAAGTTGGTAAAGCACACATAGCTTAGAATGGAACTGGCTCTTAAGTGAGACTGCCGGAACACACCGTTAGATACTTGGCGGCAGATTTTCAACTTGAGGGTGGTACTAGAAAGAAAGCCGAGTACTAGAAAGTACCCTACCACCACGCTATGGTTTTCTTACGATGTTTTCCTTCACTGGCAGCTCAAGCTCATTGTTGGTTTTACTTATGAACCTACAGGTTTGTACGGAACCCTCGGTGCGCGAGTGCGATTCGCACTTGGCCGGTTTCTTTTAAGGGTCAAGTGACGGTGTGATCGAATATGGAAAACACACTTAGCCTGTGTGAGACTCACAAAACAAAAGCAAACATGACGTAATTCTAACAACAATAGACACAAAAATAATGCATGAGTCGATGTTAACACCATATTACAGACAACAAAGATACAATCGGCTCATAAAAGGAGATGTTCGCAATTTTTCACGTAAAATAATGTAATCAGAATTTCGAAAACAAGCCTATCTACTTCGCCGTTTGAATGGGCCCTTATAGCTGTACTTTATAAGGGAACTCGGCAACGATTCCCCGTCGGCTAATTTGAGAAAGAATACGTAGGCATCTTTACAACCTAATTATCGCGTCTGAAGATGAGAATACATAGGCACACACGCTCTGGCTATGCCTATGAAACGATTTTGCTTCACGAAAGGTTTTCATTACCTTGCCTACCGACAAACCTTTACGTTGCCCTAGAACAATTTCACGATTACTTTTATGAGGAAAACTGATTGCTTGGAATGCCCATAGGTTATTACTTTCGTAAATATAGTTCGCCTAGTTTTATTTTTCAATATTCCTAACTTGATTGTTCACAAAGCATTAAAATGTTAGTACTACAAAACCCATTAATTCTTGAACTAATACTTTCAAATCAGTAAACACGTAATTTCATTGTTTATAAATAATTCGCCACTATTTTAAAATAAATTAAACAAAATTCAAATGCATTTCAGAAATATGTGTATAATCACTACATATTATAACACAAAGTCATCCACTGTTTATTCATGATAAAATTAAAAACTACTGAACAGATTATCACGCGACTTTCACTAATAGATAGAGTGATTTCTTTCACTAATAGATGATTAATGGGGGAGTGGATTTGGGAGGTTTTGGTATATAATTTGTCAAGGTTTTGTGTAAATTGTTTAAAATATGATGATAATTGTTGGAAGTGTCGGAAAAAGTCAAGCCACTTGGGAGCTTTCATCGAAAACGCTGCCTAATCCCTTTGAAATTGATCAAAAGCTCCGTGTAAGCCCGTGCGCAGCCGGGGCGGTTCGCTAGTTGATGTTAAAATTAACGTTCCAACTTCATTATGTCCAACAGCAGACTTATAACGGTTGCAGGTCAAAAGAGTTTGTTTTTGAGTTTAAATCACCATAAATAAGCTACAAGCAGTAAGAGCTGTACTTATAAACATTGACTAATGATAATCTATGCTTGAAATTGCTTTAGTCGTTTTCACGCATGTTATTTCACTTGAGCTAAAAGATGATAATGAACAGCAGCACAAATAAGTTATAGTACTACCTAAAAACACGGATAAAACGATGTTTTCTGAAAATTAAATCTAGCTAGATCAATTAATCGCCCCGAAACTCCATACTAAATTTCATGAAAATTTTTGGAGCCGTTTCCGAGATTCAGATTATATATACATATATATATATTGTTTAAAAGTATTAGATTTACTAATTTCACTTCGCAACAAGCTTCTACATTTAAACTATTAGTAGAGTATATAACATGGCTAGCAAAAGAACGAAAAATTTTCCGACTTATTTGACCAGAAAATTCTTTTTGAGCAAAAAAGGTTTCTAAATCAAGGAACATAAACTATCTAGTTCGGAATTCTTGAATATTTGGAGGCTCAGTTCCAGGAATGAGTTAAGACGTCCTTGAGGGGTGTATTCAAGACATTCTGAGCAGACTGTCTGGCAGGATCTGGAAGAAAACTGATCTACTGTAGTAGATTTATGTGGGAGTCTCGTCCTTTTGGCAACTTTTGCTCAATGGCATGGGATTTTACACGAGTACCTTCAATGTTTGGACTCGTAAATATATGAATGATTTTTTCTTAGTCGGAGCTAAATTTTGGCGGTTACTCGGAATGACAATTGCTTGCTCATATGAAGGACCAAAATGTGTGTAGGTGTTAATATTATCTGTCGATTAAACCACGTAAGTTGATAATTATTTATGACAAACACAAATAACGAATATACTTATACTCTGATATTTTCTCATATAAGACACTGCAATACATAATTGAAAAAAAAGAAAATACTTTGATTTCGTTAAAACATTTTCCAAACAAAGATTTCTTATTTTTTTTTGTTTTTGGTGTCGCACTTTGCCTATTTGTCAGTGTCAAGTATTTCAATATTTTCAAGTAAGTATTTAACGATAAAATTAGTAAAATAGATGTAAATCACAGTCAAAATCATACAAAGCAAATCAAGGTCAAGTCTGATAATGCCCTAGTAAAGTAGTAACGACTTTACAACAATCTTCAAGGGAGTTTTGGACGCAATATGAAAAGTCTTTCTTTAACCACATTAATCACTACATTTACTACATAAACTTTTAATTTACTTCTTTTTATACATAAACACAGGTTTTGAAAAATAATACAATGTGGCATCATGACCCTTCAGTTTCCCGTCAAAACCATCCATACATTTCTTACATGTTGATTTGAAAATTTAATAAATAAGCATAGGTTCACATAATAGTGCCTCGCAGCACAGGCTCCCGAAATAACTCCACAACACCGGTCTATTGATCACGTGACCTCTATCGCATAATCAACTCGACCTCTTTATTTTATAGACAAAACTCGTATTATATTTGATCCATTTTACTAACAACAGAATTTTCTGTTTCTATTTTCGTTCTTATTTGTTTAAGTGTCTTACTTAAAAAGTGATGAACTCTTAAATTTATGAGTGGCTCAGAAGTTAAATGTTTTTTTTTTGTGACAGTAATAACACGAACGAGACGCTCTCCTGATGGTAAGAGATAACGCCTGTCCATGACCATTACAGCGATATACAGAAACTTGAGTAACAAAACAAAGTCCAGGGTATCGCCGCTTTGGCGCTCATTATTTTGAGACTTTAGATGATTAATGTCAATAGCTCTGTAATTTTGCTACCTTCAGTACCCTTCAAACCGAAGCACAGTAATGTTTACGCGCTACTGCTTGGCGGCAGAACATCTGGTACTTCGGTGGTACTAGATGACTTCCTGCTAAGGAAATCTACCACCATTTAAATAATAATCACTTTATCAGCTACTTTCAATAAGACCCACAAAGTAGTATGCCTTGGTTTCTAAAGAAAATGCACCCTATTATTTTCCACACCTAGGCCACAAAAACCATTACTCTGTGAGAAAGTTGAATAGTATTTTAATGGCTATGTGACTTCTTTAACTAAATCCAAGCTATAGAAAAAGTGGTCAAAAACCTCGGCTTTGAGATCTACACTCGTGAGATCGAAATGATCAAAACATGGACTGGACTGAGCGACCAGCATCTAAATTCCACAGCATGGGATTGCAAAAAGTTTTACCTACTGATCTTCAAACTTCTGTACAAAGATGGCACTTGATGATCACGACCATTATATGGTTTCCTCATGACATTTTTCTTCACCAGTTAGCTCAAGCTTATCCATGAAGTTTGACATATTTAACAAGTTATTAGTCATAGAGTTATTATTTAGCAAGATAACAGAACATAGCTAAGGTTAGTAGCAAAACAGAAATGTTATCCCAACCATAGGCACAGATTGAGATCGAGTACTTAAGCTCTACCACAACACCACTGCAGCGTTAACCTATCGATCAGATGACCTCTCTACGGTGCGGCGTAATCAACCCGACCCCAACTTTGATAGACGCACTTCGCACTGCTTTATACCGTGCCTCGCGCCATAATTTCAGCCCCCACGTACACGTGCGTGCGTCAAATATTACAATCGATAATGGTTAACTATTAGAAGGCATGTTATAAACACGCTTTCTTTCGTAATTGCGATGATAGCTCAGTGGTTAGTGCGGTCGGTTCACACACCTAAGCGCGTGTTTTCAATCCCTAACAATGAGCTTAAGGTGAAGGAAAATATCCTGATGAAACCATATCATGGTGGTAGGGAATTTTCTAGTACTCGACTGGCTAGCTACCACCCATCCCGCAGAGACTTACGAAAGTCTTTTACTTGCGTTTTACCTACGGAGCCGAAACGTGAACACTTAATAATCTACAAGTTCAAAGTCACTTAGCAAGCTAAGGAAAGAGTTATGCTCGGCATTTCTCCAAGGGATCGTATCGAAACGACGTTATTCACCAGAGAACTACATAAACATAGCTCAACGTATTAGCAAGCTGGAGAGGGAGTAGGCTATACATATGTGTCGCAGAACCGATAACCACTAGTTTTTTTTTGGTGACCACGAATTGACAAACGTAGCAAACAGAACGCCCTAAAACTCGATGGAGTGACTATAGGTATACATAAAATAGCTGGCGGTAGATGGATGTTAAAAGATCGGGCTAAGTGGTGTATCTTGAGACAGGATGCCCAGCAGTGGACTACAGTAGGTTGCTGAAACTGATAAAATTTAGTGAAATGGTAAAAAGTAATAAAAGTTTGGTCGTGTAATATTGAGTAAGACCAAAGGGATATTAATTATTAGTGAAAGACAATTGGACAAATAGGTAGGTATGTAACTATAGCATTGATGCAACGTTATTTATTTCTATATTAACAAACTTAAAAAAAAAGTGACCCCACTTCAAGAAAAAATCAAAAGCGAAAAATAAACTTACTTTACAAAGTATTATTATACCTGCTGGGTAAGTACCCAGCAAGTATAATAATAAGTATATATAGTAATATCAGTAAGTACTGATCTGTTTGAAGTCGGTGCTTAGCTTAGCCTAGGTGCACTGTGTGCAGGGTGTTTGGCACCGACTTCAAACAGACGAAGCAAGGCGAAGCCGCGCGTCTCAGCTTTGTCTCCAAGGTGCCACCATGGCCACTGGATGTGGCCGTAACTATAGTCGGAGTTTTCGATACAATTAAACGTGAGTAATCCCACATAAATAAAACAAATATGCAAAATAGGATAGGATAGTTAAAATACTAGCTATTTATAGTATTTGAATTAGAATAATCAAAATACGAATATATTATGTTGGTACGATACTACGAGAAGACATACAAAGAAAATAAAAAGAAGAAAACAGCGAACATGGAAATACAAGCATTCTGTATTTGTACTCGTAAATATATTTTTAGACACCCTTTTCCTTGAGGGCTCGAGGAATCAGTCTAATGCTCTCGGAAAAACAATGACAATGCATAACATAAATTTGAATAAATTTAACGCTACAAATAATAATATACAGAGTGAAATATGAAGTACATTTGAATCAATATTATTAGAAAATGAGAACAATGTTTCATTATGTTTACTATCGTTGTTTCACTGCTTTGCCCGAGTCGTGATAAAAAGCTGTCACTATAGTAAAAAGCTGTTCTGTGTTATTCATACGGTATTATTAAAGTTTAGCTAGGTCGAATGTAGTTGAAACTATGTATAAAAGTTTATTATTTATTTATAAATATGAATATAGTTTAGTAAATGATGTTTATTTGTTTGCTTTATGTATTATATATACTCGTTTTTTTGTGTTTGTCCATTACTGTTGAGATGACTGGTAGAAAGTGCTTTAGCATTAAGCTCTATTGTTCCTTTATTTTGTTTTAAGTGTGCAGTAAAGAATTAAACAAACGAACTACTCTACTTTCGGGCTACCAAGATACAGGCTTTGCCTGATTTTTGAGTCCACTAAAGCTCATACAGTCTATGCACAAAATGTTAAGTCTGTAACAGAGCCCTTAGTCGTGACGCCAATTATAATTATGTGTTTTAATTAAAGTATAAATTGAATAAAAATTCATAGCGCTCGTGAGATAGCGGTTGCGGATCTGGAGACGTCGCAGTGAGCTTTATGTGCTAGTGTGCTAGAATATTCCTGACGCCATAAGGAGGGTTCAGAGCGCACATATGCATCTTGGCACTCCACTTGCTGCTACTCTCGCGCCCACGCACCAACTGCTGTTAGTGCCCGCAAGCCTCGCAGCGGCCCGTTGGCGAAGCAATATAAGACCACGCACGCGTTGTACTCAGCTTTGTCTCCATGAAAAAGGCCACCAGATCTTAGCGAAGCTATAGTCAGAGAATCCAATATAATTAAACATTAGTAATTCCGCATAACTAAGACAAAGAACAATTTATAAAAATGAGTCAAAACCATGTCAGTTTTGTATAAAATGAAAAAAAAAGTATTTTAGTCATTGTGACTCTTCGAAATTCGTGCCTAAGCTCACGTCTGTTTGTTGTTCTAATGTTGCGTATAAGAAGGATAGATGAAATATACCAGTTAACATACTTGCGTATTTACAATATTAGTTGTGGAAGTAGCTTTACTGCAGAAGTTATAATAGGATTGGCGTTATGGCAGCTTCAGAGATGTATGTTCAAAACAATCGGGCTGCAAACAAAAGTAACGACATTGTTTCTGGGGAGACATTGTTACCTGGTTGTAGTGATTAGTACATCAAGATTGCCTTTTCATTTATCTAGATGTACACAGCTAATAACATGGACATATAGCGTAAGACGCCCTGAGACTCGATGGAGTGACGATATACGTAGGACAGCTGGCGGTGGATGGAAGCGCAAAGCCAAAGACCAGGCTGAGTGGCGTGTCTTGGGAGAGGCCAATGTCCAGCAGTGGACTTCAATATCTGATGAAGATGGCCCAGCTAATGTGTTTAGATTAAACTATAGTACTTGGATGATCGAGCTTTGCTCGGGCGAAAACAGGATAAAACGATGTTTTCTAAAAATGAAACATAGCTAGATCGATTTTGATAGCCGTTTCCGAGATTCAGATTATATATATACATATAAGTATACAAGAATTGCTCGTAAATCAACATATATCAAGATAGATAAATCAATCAAGTTGGGTGTGCCAACTTTACCCAAATTGCTACTTACACTATTATGTATTTTTACACTATCATTATTGTGCACACGTACAGTCTCGGGAAAGAGATGATTCAAACGGACTGTATGAGGTGCATCTAGAACCAGGTGGGAAACGGATAGTCTATCCCCGCAAGCTGTCGAAGGTATAAGAAAAAACTCCACCAACCTTCAATCCAGGACCGCCTATACGGCTTCAGCTTCCGTCGCGGGCTTCGTACGATTCTAGCACGGGTAGAACTGCTGTTGGTCCAAATCTGTTCGCAACTTGACTGCACAATGTCACGGACACTGGTTTCGATGATTCTAGATTAATATTATTTTGCACGCGCGCCGTGTGCAGGGAATGTAACGTAAGTCCGATCTCAACCGCAACGACAGAGCTTCTCTCGATCGACGGTTGCAAATGTGACAAATTGACGGAGCAAATTTCCGTCTACCCTCTATTGCTTGCTAGGACCGAACAATGTAAATATAAAAATATCAAAAAATCCTAAAACGAATTTTATTTTCTCTGAAAGGCAGGTGTTTGACCCATAAACGCGTATCGTTTACAATTACAAAAAAAAAACTACAACGTAGCGAAATGTAATTTGTGACCATCACTTCAAATTATATCGGGAAAGTTACAAAGTAAGTGATGGAGAAGAATTTAATTACATGGACAGGCCCGTTCGGCATTTTCCTTTCTAAGCAAACACGGCTGCTGTAGCATGTAAATAAGTCTTTACGAATTAGGAGAGACATCTTTCATCTCTCTTCAGTGCGATTAGATATTCATAAGGCGCCAACGCTCCCATCTCTCGGCTCCAACAAACATTTTTTTCCTGATTTATTTTTGTATGTAAACAAAAAGTTTCGTTGCTCGAGTATTATGAATCCCTAATACTCTCACTTGTTTCTTCCAAAATTACTTTGTCTGTTCTCGTGTGATCATAAAAGTGTTTTGAATTTTATTTTACGAACAAGAGTTTGGATAACGACGTACGTGGTTTATAGCGAGTTTGAGGTAAAGAACAAACTATCTCAAATTTGCTGCAATATCAAAACTCTATAATATCCTTATCTATTGATAGAAAACCTCTTCAATAACACTGAAACCTTTCCATCTTGACTGTCTTATTTAGTCTTAAACGAGATTTTACAGCTGCTTTTGTGCCTTTGAATACATGTGATGTTAAGTAGTAGTGCGGTCCAAGATGAAGTGTGTGATTTCTAGAAAGAACTTATGTGCTTTGGATTTCACAAAGGCCTTGTTTGTACCTTTCAAGGAACACAGACTGCAGTAGAGAGTTCCACAGCTTCGCTGTGCGAATAAAAAACCTACAACCGTAACCTAAAGTTTTGAGTAGGTATACATGGATAATATCCACCGTATAAGGGGGAGATTAAAAAAGTATGTTACAAAAAAAAGTGTACAAATAGTTAGTTTTTTATTTGTAGCGATGATAGCACAGTGGTTAGCGCGGTCGGTTCGCATGCCGAGGGGCGTGGGTTCAAACCCCAAAAATGAGCTTCAGCTGCCGGTGAAGGAAAACATCGTGAGGAAACCATAGCGTGGTGGCAGAATACTTTCTAGTACTCGGCTGGCTAGCTACCACTCTCAAGTTGAAAATCTGCCGCCAAGCATCTAACGGTGTGTTCCGGCAGCCTCACATGAGAGCCAGTTCCATTCCAGGCTAAGTGTGCTTCAACATTTTCGACCACACCGTCATTTAACATCAGGTGAGCTGTGGTCAAACACCTAGCCTGTCAGCCATAAAAAAAAGATGTTTACAATCTAAGTGTTTGACGACAACGCACCTGATATTAAGTGACGGTGTGGTCGAAAAACGAAAGCACACCTAGCCTGGAATAGAACTGGTTCTCAAGTGAGGCCGCGAGAACACACCGTTAGTTGCTTGGCGACAGATTTTCAACTTAAGGGTGGTAGCTAGCCAGCGGATTACTAGAAAATACTCTACCACTATGCTATGGTTTCCTCACGATGTTCACTGGCAGTTCAAGCTTATTGTTGGGGTTTGAACCCACGCCCTTCGGCGTGTGAACCGACTAGCACTAGCCACTGTTCTTACAAAACGTACTTATCGTTACAAAAATCGTTGCGTTATTATAGTATTGCAAAACTAACAGCTTACTGTTACTCTGTAATTTTATTACACTTATCGAAGCTATAAAATATGAGCATGAGAAATATAAATTTGTTAAAACTTGATACTATGATTTTCAAGAAAAACGTGTTCCACATTTGATTTTACCCAAATCGCATTCAGCTCCCGCAAGCACGTCGGTGTTAATATCTAGTGGAACTCGACTAGATCTGCCAAAATCGAATGAAAAATTGTCGCAAAAGACATACGGCGTCACCATCGAAATCAGTATTCAGCCGTCGCAGCGCTTCGAAAGCGACGTTATTCAGATCGAAGTACTAAAATGTGCCCATCTTTTGAAGAAGAAATTTTATTTTTGCTGCATATTCTGATATGTAAATGATTACATTTTGAAACCATTTTTCGAAGAGTTTACTTATTTAAATATTCTCAAAATGTTTAGTACGCAATAATAAATACAATTTTATTATAAATCAGTCTCGACTATTGTGAGCTGATTACATCTTTACATCAAATGTATATGTATATATATTATATTTTTTTATGGCTGACAGGCTAGTTGTTTGACCACAACTCACCTGATATTAAGTGACGGTGTGGTCGAAGATGGTAAAGCACACCTAGCCTGGAATGGAACTGGATCTCAAGTGAGGCTGCCGGAACACACCGCTAGATGCTTGGCGACAGATTTCCAACTTGAGGGTGGTAGTTAGCCAGCCGAGTACTAGAAAATACCCTACCACCATGCTTAAATGTACTTACTGTAATAATGTACTTACCTGATTATAATATAAGAATTGATATATTCTATTTAATTCGAGATAGCAGAACTAAGATAAGCTAGTTCTGTTCGTATGTATTTTGTTAGATTTTAATTTCCTGTAGATTGTGCTACCGAACAAATTAGGTATAGTTTATATCACGTAAATTGGTTTGAGTTGTTTTTACTCTTTATGGCACTCCGAGTAGTATTGGCGTGTAGTGGTAACTCAGTTGATTAATTATTATCAGACTTATTTATCAGTACACTGTGTCGCATTTAGCAGTGTAAAATTATAGCATAGTGTAAAATCTAATACCTTTAAACGAGCAATTCTTGTATATATATATATATATATATATATATATATATAATCTGAATCTCGGTAACGGCTCCAACGATTTTCATGAAATTTAGTATGCAGGGGGTTTGGGGGGCGATAAATCGATCTAGCTAGGTTTCATTTTTAAAAAACTTCGTTTTATCCGTTTTTTCAGGCAATGAAAAACCGAGCAAAGCTTGGTCAAGCAGGTACTTATACTTATGATTCGTGCGATACATTTAACGGAAAATAATTAATTGCATTAAAAATGTTGCGTTTTTTAAATATAAAACAATAGTACTAGAATAGTAATTGAATAAAATTTTGTGCGTAAACTTTAATAGTTTTAATTAATAAACTATATAAACATATATACATTTATAAACAGAAAACGTAATTTAGTAATATTTTAGAGGTTACCTTGAGATTTTTTTAAAAACGAGAAAAAATACTATAATAATTTTATTTCGAGAAAAATGTATGATAAATAATGTATGGTGCCCCCAGAAATATCATCAAAATTAAATCCCACTAATATTATAAATGTGAAAGTTTGGATGTTTGTTACTCAATCACGCCAGAACGGCTGAACGGATCTGGATGAAATTTTGCAAGTAGATACTTGCAAAATTACAGTGGCCCTGGAATAAAACAAATGATATTTTTCATCATTATCATCCATCTCCACGCAGTTAAAACCGCGGGGCGCAGCTAGTATATAATATGTAGAGTTAGTGAAAAACGTCCAAACACAAACTTACACATTTATCTATAATATAAGTAGGATATTAATGTATCTTTCATATGCATAAAAAAACGATCTACAAATTACATCCTACCATACAAGCAAACAGCGTTTTGTTCACGTGTTGCGTCGACTTGATTATTCAAAATGAATACATATTTTTTTACTACTTTAATATGTATTCATTTTGCTGAATATTGTTATTGTGACATTTGATCACCTAACAGTGCCCTATATAATTGTTTGTTACTTTCTTACGCTGTAACAGAATTGATAGAAATATGGAACGCAGATAGCATTTACTCTGGATTATCACATAGCCTTTTAGTACTAATAAAACGTGAAAGAATCTACGAACAAAATGTATGTGGGCTTTTGATAAAAAAATAGGCAGTTATGGGGACTTACGAAAGAAGTGATAACTTATCAATAAATTATTATCAATAAATAAAAAAAAAAATAAAAAAAAAAAACACGTCATATTAGCATGTCGGTGACGCGAACGTTTTTTAATGGTTGACAGGCTAGGTTTTTGACTACAGCTCTCCGGAATTAAGTGTTGGTGTGGTCAAAGATAGTAAACACACCCGGACAGGAACTGGCTGGCTTAGGTGCTTGGCGACAGATTTTCAACTCGAGGGTGGTAGCTAGCCAGTTGAGTATTAGAAAATATCTACCAACATGCTATGGTTTCCTGACGATGTTTTCCTTCACCGGTAGTTCAAGTTCATTGTTGGGGTTTGAACCCACACCCTTCGTCGTGTTAACTGACTGCGCTAACGACTGAGCTATTATCGCTACATCGGGATTATTTCTATGACTCCATCTAATCAGCTGTGAGACCAAACTTAATTGGATGTATCTTTTAAAATGAATAATATGATCCTGTTGTTCGACATACTATGTGTCTAAAAATGTGTGTGGGGTACGATACAAATAAAGTTCCATATTTTTTTAAAACTTTATTGTTTCTTTATAATATTTATTACACATGTAATTTATAAGTACGGCAGACCGCACCACCCGGTATCGCAATACATACAATACAACAATTTTAAATACTATTGTTACTTGTATACAATAATAAACTTTTGACATAATAATAACTGGTTATAATTATGAGATTTTTCATAATTTATAATATCCTAATTCAAGAAATATTTAATCAAATAGATGTGTTGTCATATTACGCTAAAAAAAAATGTATTACAGCTTTTTACATTGAAATATTGAAAAATAAAACATTTTACAATTTAGATATTGAAAACAATGTAGATGTTACCGAATTTGCTGACAGTATCTGTCTAAAAAGCACTTCGATATTGTTAAATATCAATGTTAAGAATACTGGGACGGGGTATAAATACGTAGATAAATACAAATTAACAAAAAATATTCAAATTCTTTGTACAAGAGCAGCACAGTTTGAAAAGTATAAGGAATTATAGGACTCCATTTACTATAAGTCATTCTCACAGGAAGAACATGTAGGTACATTATTAATACATCACTATTATTATTAAAATCAGAATTGTTTTCTAACTATTTTATAAAATTAATTTTCCTAAAATATAGTATAAACTAACCTGTTATAAGAACCTTATTTCGTATTTACCGTTTACCTGTGTGCCATAAAAATGGTTTTACGAAAGTATATAATTTTCAAACATGATATTGTTCTATAACTGTATCAATAGAAAATAATACAATTGATATTATTAATATCTCATTATTTCCTAAAACCATTTATATATCCATCACATTATTTTATATTATATTATTTACAATATCTCTTATATACTAATCACGAATTGTCTAAATGTTTACTTACAATTTACAAAGTTTTATCAATAGTGGTAAAGCTAGTTAGATTGTTTCGTATAACTTTACTCATTTCATGTACAATCCTTGTATCATCTAAACATTATTTGCTTTGTGATAATAGATAAATAATAGTACACTTTAAAGCCAACTCTGTTGTTAACGTAATACTCTTACACTGAACCGTACACTGCTGAACAATGGAATTTGCTACCCGAGTTCCCTGATATATACAATCTGGGTGCCTTCAAATCGCGAGTGAATCGGTTTCTTCTAGACGAGCGTGTTCCACCATAGACCGCATCTTCGCTTAACATCAGGCGAGATGGCGGTCAAACGCAAGCCTATCTAAAAAAAACTGTGTTTTGTCGAGATTTCACTTTTTAGGTTCTATATCTTTAAACGGGTAATTCTTGTATATATATATATATATTCTGAATCGCGGAAACGGCTCCAATGATTTTCATGAAATTTAGTATGCAGGGGGTTTCGGGGGCGATAAATCGATCTAGCTAGGTTTCATTTTTAGAAAACGTCGTTTTAACCGTGTTTTCACCCGAGCAAAGCTCGGTCATCCAGGTACTTGATTATAATAAAAGACGAGAACCGGAAAGCTCATTCACATATAATTGATTTACAGGAATTGCACACTGCGCTATTCACGCGTTCCTTTCTGCTAATGCCTTTTGCTTACTAATTGTGGAATGATCGTCCCTCCGTATGCCTGCAGAGTTACATCATTCTTCAAAAAGCGTATTAATAGAATCTTAAAAGTATCAATTTATTTGTATTGCAGATATCCGTATGCGACAGTGATTGCTTACCCTCAGGCAACCCGTGCGCAAGCTTGCCACCTGAGTCATTAAAAAAAGAAAGAAAGAGGGTAGTTTTTATAAACTTTTCATTTATTTTTAGGTAAGTATCGGTATGTTTTTTTTTATTTCTGTCCGTAGCATACGCTATCTTTCACTTCTTCCGCAAATATTTTCCGTTCTAAGTGTGCCTGAAAGAGATCGCTTTATGCGATAAGGCCGCCAGTTATTAAACAAATGTTAAGATGTTTCTGTTAATAAAGAGTTATCTTATGTATATTTTCGAGCTTTTTGAGTCTGCCCGTAAACACGAAGTATTCAAATGAAAATGATAAAAAATCTGAATTCAGATTCTGTTAATTATGATTTATAAACATATTTTTCAATTCCATGACGTTGACAAATTATTTTGACAAATATTTAAGCAGGTAATGTGTTTTTTTTTAATAATATGATAATTAGCGGAAAACGTCATAATTATACTAAGATATCAAACAATTATTTATCTGTTACCAACAAAGTCTGTTTTATTGTAGTATTGTCAGCTGTTTATACACTTCTGATTTTATTTTCTTTAGAAAATAGCTTTTATTTATTTCCTAAATCACTTACACAAGTGGTTTAAATGATACCTTACACTTTGATTTATTTGGTATTGGATATAATAAAATAATTGCATTGAGTTATTAAATATATTACAAACCAAATTATTATAAAATAGTAATGTGTATAATATACAGTTATTTACGTTTTACGAGTTTTGATCGGCACGTTATACATAGTTAGGGTAGTGGTAAATAAATCCTTTTATCGTGTCTTTATTATATTATCGTGAAATTTCAAACAAACACAATATTCTTTGTGGATCTGTTTCTGATCAAACAGTTCCTTTCTCCGAAGTTGATTGAAAGTTTAGATCAAAGCTATGTCGGCAATCAAAAACGATATCAAAAATAACCGTAGAAGTAGACTTGAAATTTCAAATATTACCAAATACAAATCTTTTCAATAAAATGATACAAAAATCAAATTCACCTGCCAGGAAAGAAAACAGTGATTAAATCGTAGGAATGCATGAAATGTTCATATTAGATAAATTTATATTACACTATTTACAATACTATAAGGATGAAGCAATAGCTACACAGGGATTTACCTTTATATTGTACATAAACACAACCCACACTATAAAATAGCGAATTTATTTAACCTTCTGCTAGCAGCTGTGGAATATACACGTTTGGCTCAGAATGCCGTTCACATTATTAACGTTAATTTAAAAAAATAAATACTGAAGGACACTGTCCTTTGTAAAATAGTTAATAGCCTTACAATTCAGAAGTTCCACGGCTGCTAGCACAGAGTTAAAAAGATAAAATTGATGTATTTACAATTTCCACGTTCTGAGTAGATGTCAAGACAGCGTTATGAAGAGGCAGGTAGCGAGGACCAGACAGTGCGTCGGCGAGGTCGGGGTAAATGCCTGCCCTCTCTGCATTGCCGCCGGATACTCACCTGATAATGGAAATATAGAATTTGCTTCTTTGGCAAAAATTAAAACTGCTCTCGACAATAACATTTTGAGAAATGTAAGATTGGAGAAGCTAGTTCAATTCTAATTAGATATTTCTCAAAATTAACTTCGACTAAACTGAACCTTTTTTTAGATTTTACTGTTTGTGGCGTTTGGCTATCTTCTTAGTTCATCCTATGATCCCTAGCAGTACACTAATAAAATATAAACAAATATCGTAGCACATAGCGCATAGCGCCATCTGACCCCAAACTAAGCAATGCTTGTGTACTACGAGAACCAACACTTTTGTAAATACATACACACCCAGACACAGGACAAATATTTTTTCACAAAATATTTGTTTTGGGTGGAAATTGAACCCACGCCTTAAAGCTCTTAAAGCAGATATACCACTAATAAGCAAACAGGGCTGTCAGTCAACACTGGCTCGCAAAATATGCTGCTTATATAGTCTAAGTATCTGGTGATAGCACCAATTATGTAGTGCACCCTCACCCACGGCACTTGAGATAATGACCATGGCAGTGAATGTTCGCTATTTATTCAGGAGCACGCGAGACACTCAAGACTCAATGAAAGAAGGAGTGTATGCTTTAGAACATACACTACATTGTTTATTAGCACCTTTTGTCACTTATTAATCCGCGTTTGACCACCAATTTTTAGTTGGTAAGCGATGCTGTAGTTAATTAAGTTTTATTTACATCCGATAGAGGTGATTTCCAAGTTTTCATAATTTTTTATCAATTATTTATCCTAATCCTAACTAATTATACATGCGAATGTGAGTTTGTTTGATTGTTACGCCTTCACGCGTAATCTACTCAACGGATCTGGGTGAAATGCATGTAGGCACTTTAAGCCCTAGAATAAGACATAGGATACTTTTCATCATCATCATCATCCTAAGCGGGTAAAACCGCGGGGCGCAGCTAGTATACCATATATTTTTGCAGTGATTTTAAAAGTAAGTGAGCTTATTCTGAATAAAGCCTTCACTATTTCTTAGAAAGTTTTTTTATTTTTTTTTATTTTTTATAGCTGACAGGCTATGTGTTTGACCACGACTCATCTGATGTTAAGTGACGGTGTGGTCGAAGATGGTAAAGCACACCTAGCCTGGAATGGAACTGGCTCTCAAGTGAGGCTGCCGGAACACACCGTTAGATGCTTGTAGATATTATTGTGTTAAACAATTTTGAACACAGTTATTATTTCATAACAGGGAAACGACGCTCATTTCATAAAGGAAACGTTGCAATTTCATAAAGAGAAAAAGGAAATAAAGGACAAAAGATCCTGTAAAGAATTTTCACGAGCCGTGTAACGTTTAAAAAGCTTCGTAATTAAAATTCATTTACAACGTAATATAATACATTAGCGAACCCGTTTAAAGGAAAGGTTCCGTTTATCTGATTCATCGCTATCATTGTTTTAATGATAACATTTCCTCATTTTTTTTTTGTTTCTCTCACTCAAAACGTATTTTCCTTCCTATATTTTTGAAGACGTTTGTCAAAAAGATTGGGGAAGTTCTTAACGAATATTACTGTCAGATTTAACAAGATTAAATTTGCATGATTTATGTAATAGCATTTTTGGCAGGTAGGTAACAAATTTTAGCGCCTTTTACGAAGGAATTTTCAGAGGATCTATACAGAAAACTGCATTTTTTAATTATTATTTTTTTTGTTTGACAAGCTAGGTGTTTGATCACAGCTCACCTGATGTTAAGTGACGGTGTGGTCGTAGGTAAAGCACACCTAGCTTGGAATGAAACTGTTTTTTAACGATATGAAAGTTTTGTCCTTATTAAAAGTTGTTAAATATATAAATTTTTACTGGGACTTAATCGCGCCAAAAAAACTTTGATATTGTATTATGTTTTAAGTCTTAGAGCCGAAACGTGGAAAAACTCAATAGGAATGATCAACAAGTTCAAAGTCGCTCAGCTATGGAAAGAGTTATGCTTGGCATTTATTTGAGGGATTATATCCGGAACAAAGATGATTCGCCAGAGAACTGTGAACTGTTCTAAAGCTGAAGTGACACTGGGCTGGACAAGGACATGTTTTTAACAGAATCGATAACCGCTGGGGTAGAGGTGTTCTAAAATGGGGACTGACAACTCGATGGAGTGACGATATACGTAGGACAACAAGCGCATGATGGATGTGATAAGCTCGGGCTGAGTGACGTGTCTTGGGAGAGGCCTATATCCAGTGGACTACGATAGTCTGATGATGATGATTAAGTCCCGGAGATAAACATAATTATTGTCTATATTATCATATTAAAAGTTGTTCATAATTAGTATAATGGATAAACTTTATACTGTATTGGTTTAACACGTTTCAGTTTACTAGCGAAATTACGAGGCTAATCGGACTCACAAGGTATCAAAGTAATGATCACCGAAACAGCAATGCTCTAGACTCCTATTCATTAAAAGCTCTGAGTACTTCTGCAATGGTCATTGACATTTCAGGTCATTTGACGTTATCTCCTACCGTCCCTTCGAAGAGCGTCTTAACAATCTCATTATTTTTTTATGTTTAAAAAGTTGCAGTGGTGTGACTTACCGTTTAAAACATGCACAGTCACGCTTTTGGCCTGTGCGTTACTCGGATTGCACTGGTAAGTCCCGGAATCGGAAGGTCGTGCTTGTTGAATGAGGAGGAACGATTTCGTAGTCTCACCCTTCTCGGTCACCACTGACACACCCCCTCGAGGGGAATCGTAGCTTATGATCTGAGGAAGATAAATATTTAATTATATTTACAACAAAAACATCCTTTTAACAATAATTAAACTAACGTCTTGATTTTAAAATATTTTTACGAATCAATTAACTCCTTAACTAATCTAGGATTATTTTCCTCTCCACAGGCCGAGGTTCGTGACCTTTGTTAAGGGAGAGGTAAGGTAATCTATTAATAGTTTGTGTGCATACTGCGAGCAGACCAGCGACCAGCGATCAGCGTAGATACCAAAACTAGGTAACCAGTGTTACCAAAGATTATTTACTCTATCTGGGCGGCGGAAAGGGAGGCCCAGTGGGACACTAGCTGAAAATAAAATAAATAATAAAATTATTTAGGTTTTTCGAAATTACCAAATTACATATAAAATAATTTCTGACTATGTGCCTTCTTAGCAAGCTCAAAGTCGCACAACGAGCTATGGAGAGGGCTATGCTCGGAGTTTCCCTACGAGATCGAATCAGATATGAAGAGATCCGTAAACGAGCTAAAGTAGCCGACATAGCTCAGCGGATTAGCAAGTTGAAGTGACAGTGGGCAGGGTACATAACACGCAGAACTGATGGCCGATGGAGCTGCAAATTTCTGAAGTGGAGACCACGGACCGGCAAGCGCAGCGTAGGATGTCCACCCACAAGGTGGACAGACGACCTAATAAAGACCGCAGTCTTTATGGAAATAAATGGGGGAGGCCTATGTCTAGCAGTGGACGTCATACAGCTGATGATGATGATGACGACATATAGGTACCTACGAAGATTTTCAAAAAGTAAATAATAAACAAACTCCTAAATTTTTACAAATATTACTGTAGGTTTATTAAAAATAATATTTGGTTCCAAATTCTAAGATTTTCGGTAATATTAAATTCCATATCAAACTCCCTACAATAACTTTAGGATCATCGACTTTAATAAATTTATAGTCTGCGTAAAGCTACATTTATGGACCGTTTGTTCAGATAAGATGCCTCCAGATACATTGAGCTGAAGGCTGGATATATAAAGCAAGGGCTAACGCAAAAATTGATAAAATCTGCGGTTTTACGAGAAAATTCAGTGAGACTTTTGAACAGCGTTTTGGTTTTATGAAAGAAAAAACTTAGATACCGTTAGCATTTCATATTTTGTCGTGAAGGGTAGGTAAACCCGTGGGGGGTAGGTAGGTGAAACTGTATCGTAAACTACAGTTTAAATTAAAAAAAGTTCAAGTTGAAAATCTGTCGCCGAGCACCTAAAACGGTGTGCTCCAGCAGCCTAACTTGAGATCCAGTACCATTCCAGGCTAAGTGTGTTTTACTATCTTCTACCACACCGTCACTTAACATCAGATCAGCTGTAGTCAAACACCTAGCTTGTCAAACATAAAAAAACCGTAATCAATTAACTATTCTTTATTTTGTTAATTTCTTCATCTCGCCAGATATTAAGGCCATAAACCATTTATGCGTGCCAAATGTCATAATCTGTTTTGTAGTTTTGCGTAAGAGAGTAACGAACATCCATCCATCCTCACAAACTTTCACATTTATAATATTGGTAGGATAGGATTAATACGATCACATCACACTAATATTGTGAAGGAGAAAGTGTGTAAGTGTGTTTGTTACTTCTTCACGCTTAAACGGCAGGACTAATTTTGATGAAATTTGGTATGGAAGTAGCTGAAGCCCTGGATTAACAAAGACTTCTTTTTATCCCAAACGATGTAGTGGGGAACACCCCGATGACAAGACTTTTAGTTTTGAATCCAATTGTTAGTTCTACATTGCTACGTGCTAGCGCACGTTTTAGGGTTAAAGTTTACAAATATATGTAAGTCAAGTCTACTTACCGCATTATTATGATTCCAAAAGATATACGCCGGTGGTTCCGGGGAGTACAGCACAACACACGTCAAGTTTATTGTGCTGCCCCACTCTATGTACAAATCAGGTCCACCGATGATTTCTGTCGTTGGTTCTGGAACAAAAGCATTTAGTTATTTTTAAGTTTTTGAGAAAATAAAAGAACAGTATATATAGTGGTCCATAGAATCTGAGAGCATACAACACTACTTTTGCCCATTCATCGTGGGCTGATGTGGCTTATGTCCACCAGACGATAAAAAAAATTGGCATACATTTTAGGTATATTAAAATGAATCCATTGGCATCAAACTAGTGATAACTGTATTTCAGAAACCAATGACTTCTCCTGATATCTTATTCAAACATAATGCTATAAGCAGACTTAAAAACTTATTTTTTTTAAATAACTACATGAATATTAACCTATATGTATACAGGGTCATTTGTAATCAGTCAGCATCCTTTTAATGGCGTGTTCAGTACATTAAATTTAACAACTTTTGTTCTCCTTATGTTGATAATTCGTATCATTTTCTCCCATACAATATTAATAAATTATATTTGTCCGGTCTAAACATAAATAACTCTATCCAAAAAGCGCACGCGCACTCTGTGACACGTGCCGGCAGCAAACGCGATGACGTCGATCAAGGCCAAAGAAAGAGGCTGAGGCGCGCGGGGTGGGGTAGTACTCGCACGATACTACGATAAATGAACCGTTTACGCAATATAAAAAAACTAAAAAACTAAAAAATGTTAGAGAGTACTACAAAAAGTTTATTTTTTTTGTGGGATATGTATTGTGTTTAGGCAAAAGTTATATAACAAAAGTTGTTTGTTTTAATACACAAAATATATAATAGGATGCTGATTGATTACCAGTACCCCTGTATATATAAATATCTATATTTGTGTATGACTGCATGCGTGCGTATGTGTGTGTGTGTGTGTGTGTGTGTGTGCGCATATGTGTATGTAGTGAATATGTATGTGTACTTTTGCATTCTTTATTTTATGATACATCTAAGTCAGTAAGTAATTATTATATAAAATATCATAGTCAAATGTATTTAGCCAAGTTAATATATATTTTTTAATCTCATGATGATGATGCCTAGTGTTAGTAATCACTGTTGCTTTTGAATATCTGCTATACTAAATGAGACTTTGAAAACATTGGAGCTCAAAGGAAAACCTTCAAAGAATGGTACTAGGTAGTATTTCTCCTTAGCAGGCGAACATCTAGGTACGTACCAGTGCAGTATTTATTTGTTTAATACTTTATAGCACACTTACAAAATAATATTTACGAAAAGATCGATTGAACAAAAATTCACAATATTACCCCTTTTTTTAAATATTCGCAAATATCGAAATATTCAAAATATTATATATTAAGAAGCCTTTTCAAAATAGGTTTTGACGGCGCTAGCCGAATTATAAATATTTTTATTTAAAGATTTTTTTGTATCAGATATTCTGCTGCGAAGCAGTAGTATGTAAACATAACTGTGGTCCGGTTTGAAGGGTACTGCAGCTAGCGAAATTACAGGGCTGTTAAGACTAATTTATCGAAAGTTTTAAAGTAATGAGCAGCAAAGGAGCGATAATCTAGACTGTTTTGCTACTCAAAGTTCTGGCTATCGCTGCTAACAATTTAGTCATGGATATGCGTTATCTCTTTTCATCAGGAGAGCCTCCCGTTTGTCTCTATCAAATAAAAAAAAAAAAGCCTTTATCTATTTTAACATTCCAGTTATTTTATAATTGTACCAACATTTGTCAAAATTACTGTGACATTTTTATAACAAGCAAAAAGGCGTTAAGTAAGCAATAATATTGTGATAAAACGCTTAGTTTTATTTTTATATTTCAAAGAAGTTGAGTTTTGGCTTTTAAGTTAAAATTTAAGATAAAACTGTTACGTAAATTAAAATTAATTGCTCTGAAACAAACGTCTGAGGCTTTTTACTTATTTATTACGTAAAACACTTAGTACAACGCCTACTCTCTTAGATTCATAAATCATCATAATTTTTTTGTCGTTTGTCTGGAATTATATTCATTTTATCTACTTGTCAGCCATCCCATATAGTCTCAAAACGAAAGTTTTCAAGCAATGCGTTACCCATCATGACATACGGCGCCGAAAGGACACGACACTCACAGCTGGAACAGGTCATAAATTTAAAGTCGCTCGACCATCTATAGAACAGTGTTTCTCTAAGGGATCGTATCCGAAACGAAGTAATTCGCCAGAGAACATAAGTCATAGACATAGCTCAGCGTATCATCAAGTGGAAGTGCCAGTGAGCCTGCTCATATTTATGTATGTATATATTCCTTAATTAATCAAAATTACAGAATTTTTAATTTGTTTTAAAATACTTAGTTATTATTTTACTCAATAAATAAAAAAAAACCGACTTCATGTGGTTTTCTCATGGATGCCATTACCAGAACTAGACCAAAGTGAAATGGGACCACACGGAAGCACCAGCTTTCAAATGAAAAAAGAATCAATCAATTATCAAAAAAAGAATCGTCAAAATCGGTTCACCCAGTCGAAAATTCTGAGGTAACAAACATTTAAAAAAAAACAGTCTAATTGAGTCCTCCTTTTTTGAAGTCGGTTAAAAAGAAATGATAGCGATGATAGCTCATTGATTAGCGCCGATGATTCGCACGCCGAAGCGCATGGGTTCAAACCCTAACAATGAGTTTGAGCTGCTGGCGAAGGAGAACATCATGAGGAAACCATAGCGTGGTGGTAGGATACTTTTTAGTACTTGACTGGCTAGCTACCACTCTCAAGTTAAAAATCTGCCGAAAAACAACTAACGGTGTATTCTGGCAGCCTCACTGGAAAGCCAGTTCCATTCCAGGCTAAGTGTGTTTGTAACTCACCGTCATTTAACATCAGGTGAGAATAAAAACTTTACAAACTATTTCGTGCTACCAACATCAAAAAATTAAACCTTTACAATTCATGGGTAAAATTATTAAGAGTAAAATGTAATAAAACTACACCCAAGCATATTTTAACAGGAAACTAATAATAATAAAACCAAAATGCATGCGAGGTTCAGTTTCGTAATAAGCTTGTTTACTTCGCTGACACGAAACTGTAAACCTACAGCGACCGATTTTATTAACAAATCTCATGTTGAAACACATGCGAATTTTATTATCCGCGACCTTCTGTATAAATATTGCATATTACGTATGCACACATCCGATAATGGTTGTGTTTTAGCGAGTTTTCCGGGTAAATCAAAGTTTATTACGCTAATATTAGGAATCACGATAAAACAGGCTACCAGAAAAGTCGGGGTGTGGAAGGGCTTGGGTTCAATCCCCAATAATGACCTTGAGTTGCCGGTTAAGGAAAACATAGCATGGTGGTAGGGTATTGTCTAGTACTCGGTTGGCTAGCTACCACCCTTAAAGTTGAAAATCTGTCGAAAAAATCGTTGAAAACCTAACGGTGTGTTCCGGCAGCCTCACTTGAGACCCAATTCCATTCCAGGTTAGGTGTGTTTACAATCTTCGACCACAACGTCACGATTTTGGCACTAGCGACGCCGTCAACTGAACAGATAAAGGAAATCATAATAGGGCAGTCTTTCAGACCAATCTTTAATCTGTATTTATATCACAAGATATAATATTATGAAACTAAAAATAATTGAAATATATGTATGTACAATTTTTTTAACAACATTTCATAAATCACCACTTCAGAAAAATTTAATGAAATATATTATTTTCATAATACTGGGGATTTTATTTTCTCGTATATGGCAGCACTGGCCTTCATGAGATGATGATTTTCAAACATGAGTTTTTCGAAAAACTTAAATTTGGAGAATAATAAAGTCCCAAAGCTTAGTTAGCTATGTGAACTTTGCCTAAGGGCAATGTAAACATTAAATAAAATCGAGATAATAAATAGGCAAGTTCGACAAAACAGTGCGTAGTTACTTTTATTATAAAAGGTCCTCACAGTTTTGTTTTTCTTGGCAGCTCATAAGTCGCGTGCGTGCCTTTAATATGGCGGACTAAATTAACCGACTTGCCTAAACACCGGTTAGTGTAAACATTTGGTTAAGTTAACGAAGTTCGTGACGTACGGCCTTAGACACACGGACAACACAAACAGCGATGCTTGGCTTTAAATTAAAAGTTGATACGAGGTCTGTTACTTTCGTTTGTTCAGTGCCAAACTATGTACTTACGTTGACGTTTTGCAAGAACAGTTTTTCGAGCATTCACTTATTTTCTCAACATTACTTTAACAAAAGCTGCATTTTGCGGTTTAATTAAGTGAATAACATATGTTGCAATTCCAAGATTGAAATTCTGGTATTCGGAAAAATGAAGACATTACACAAGCATCATTTTTAAAACACACATTTAGGTGCTTGGTGGCATGTTATTTTTTATTGGATTCATATCGGAGATTGTGCTTCAGAACTACATGGTCTGATTCCCCCCTGCCCATTTTTCTATCGGACAGCCAGAAGCTCAAAAAAGTGACATCGTTTCATTGTAGATGTTCCAAAAACACGAATTCATTGTACGGATAGCAAGATAGCGAGATAACCGAATCCTTACCATTATATTATTGTTTCCTCGTAATATTTTCTACGTACGAAAGCAAACTTCTTAGCATTCAATGATATCGCCGTGGGGTCCATCGCCTTCACGGACGAGAACCCGTACGGTGCTTAAGAATTCAGATCCAGGCGAAGTTTCATAAGGCCTCTTTAAATACGTATTAACGTTTACCTTCACTAATCATGCCCCCATCCCTGCCCAACTAAATTAAAAACTAGACGACCTGTTACGAACTTTAAAAACTATATATTAGTTAATAAAAAGATTTCCTTTACGATTGAGCTATCTTATTTAAGAACATAAATTACTTTTTAGTTATTTCCACATAACATTATGAAAGCGAAGTAACATAGTAACTAAATAAAATTTCAGCTTCAAACAAAATTAATCCCCGTTGAATACGATCCGACACGTCTAAAGTGTGTGACAGGCTGTGAATTCGTTGTAAATTCTCGGTAAATTTGGGCTGCGTACTCACCAACAACGTTCAGATGTATAAAATGGCTCATGTGAGGCGTAGTTGATATCTGACACTCGTATATACCCGAGTCTCTGTGCTGCGGGTACTTTATCTGAAACAAAAAATATTAATTAACTTCATGCTACGAGCTTACGAGCTATGAAGACTGGAGAGGGCTATGCTTGGGGTTTCTCTCCAAGATCGAATCAGAAACGATGAGATCCGTAGACGAGCTACAGTTACAGTTAAGTTGAAGTGGCAGTGGGCAGGGTACATAGCACGCAGAACTGACTGGTCGTGTGTCCGCCCTCAAGGTGCAGAGACGATCTAATAAAGATCGCAGGAAAGTGCTGGATGCGAACCTCTTCCAACCGGTCTTGATAGAAATTATTGGAGGATGCTTATGTCCAACAGTGGACGTCCTAGGGCTGAGATTATGATGATGAAAATGAATATTTCAAGGACTTAAAATTATAAATATTAGAAAAGTATCGGGAGCAATCATCGTTGTGAAGCGGTCTCTTCTAGGCAAGCTTGCTCCATCGTATACCGCATGTTTAAGATATCTTTAAGATTAGGTAACATAATGGCTAGTCTCGAATAGTGCTAGATAGCAAAAAATAACATTTCTTGTTGTTTGCAACACTCCGCTGTAGCTATTATAAAGTCACCACTACTTCACTAAAACATGACTGTACTCGACTTTGTCTCACGTTCTATGACTGACTATTTCACTTGACTTATAATTTCTGCTTGAAAATATTGAAATATCTACTTGACATTGGCAAATGCATAAAGAGCGTTGCCAAAAAGAAACAATAAAAAATAATAATTGCTGATTGCACTCAATTCCACAGGCCGTAACCAATGATAAAATAAAATAATGATTACAACACGTTTATTTAAAAAATGGAACTTCAGAACTTTGTCTCATCGAAGTCATTTTGTGTATATAAACTATCCACTCGATATGTAAATCTCATTGAAAGCTTAAATTCAAATAAACGACTATTTAAATCGAACATAAATCAGATAAAAATCCATTCATCAACTTTTGATAATCTAGACACAGGCCTTCGTATAAACGGCACTTCAGACTTTATAAAAAAGGATTTAAAGTAAACCAATTTATTCACATTTTCAATGTATAAAAGTCGCAGCACACGTGAGTGAAATTCTCTAAGACGCAACGTTTAAAAGGGAATAACTCACAAGATCGGCAGACCGTGTAATTGAGTTATATAATACGTTATCATTTTCTATCTCGTTTGTTAAATGAATATGGCGTCTTTGAGTCTTTGGTTGTTTGAGTAAATATACAGTTACGGGATTTTCGAGAGGTTTTTCCTTTTAGAATAAAAAGATAAAGTGAGGACGGGGTTTGGGCTGGCAACCAATGTTGTGTGTAACATGACGTCATTGGACAAGATTGAATGATTTATAGCACGGGTTACGTAAAAATACGTTTTACTTACTTAGCTTTATAATAAATATTGGAAGGAACTTAAGAAGCTGTTTGTAGTTTAAAAAAATGCGAAAAATGTGTTAAAATGTTAACACACACTTTTTTGTTGTTCATAATGATGTCTTTTGTTTTGAATTAGCGAAAGTAATTTGAACTAAATTCTAAGTAATAACATAATTTACTTGATGGTAGATAGCAAGAAGTCTTCTAGGTAGGTACCCCCGCAGTACCAGATAGCAGCGCCAAGCAGTAGTGTATAAACATTACTGTTTTCCGGATTGAATAGTACCACACCTTGTAAAGTTACAGGGTTGTTAAAATTGACCATCGAAAGTCTCAAAGTAATGAGCGTCAAAGCATCGATGCCCTGGACTTTGTTTTGTTGCGCAATGGTCATAGACAGGCGTTATCTGTTACCATCAGGAGAGCATCTCGTTCGTATCATTACTTTAACATAAAGCATAAATTATATTAGATAAGACAAAAACAACATAATAATAGTTAAATGAGCAATCTCAGCAAGTAAATACTAAGTTATTAATTAAGAACAGTTATTTCAACAGTAAGACATAACAGTAACATCTTGAAGCAAATCGTGCTCAAATTGTGTTTAATCTAGCGCAGACGAAGCTCTGTGTTCAACACTAAATGAGACTGTAATATTGCGACGAGTAATTTTGCGAATTTCTCCATTATTACGCATCTCTATTATAATGTAATAGGTTGCTAGTTTTAAGTTGAGTTTACCGTTTATTATTATTGTATTGTGGGGAATTCTTAAACGGTTTGAATTGAGTATTTAGATAGTATAAACTTTTATCTTACCTTCCTAGAATTATAAAACATTCGTATCGTAATAAAACTATTCTTATCGTAAATTCAATAATAAACTAAAAACCTAACCAATAATAAATTAAATTTACAATTAATCTCAATTTAATGGGAGCCTCCCTTAAATATTTATTTTATTTTGTTTTCAATATTTATTGTTATAGCGGCAACAGAAATACATAATTTGTGAAAATTTCTACTGTCTAGCTATCGCGGTTCTTGTGTTACAGCCTGGTGACAGACAGACGGACGGACAGACAGACAGCGAAGTCTTAGTAATAGGGTCCCGTTTTTACCCTTTGGGTACGGAACACTAAAAAAAAAAAACTTATGATTCATAAACGCATTTGGAGCGCCTAGATACGGAACAAAAATAAATGTTTCACACACAGACACACACTTACAAAGACGCACGCACTCACCTTCTCTCACTCTCTCCCACATGACTTTTAATTAATGACTGTGACTAAATGAATTCTGACACTTAATTATTTATTATTATTTGACTATTTGATTACGATTGATATTTGATATTGTTTAAGTTTCTTTATGTATTATTTGTATGCCTCAGCGGGCAAGGATATGTGGACTACACAATAATATGTTAAAAATTATCATAAGACCTGTGTGCCGTTTTGTAGAAATGTACACTAAGCCATATTCCATAAACAAATTAATCTTGAATCTAAATCACGTACACAAACGTTACACACGCACGAATGTATCTATTATTTATTGTTTCTTTTTTGTATTGGTATCCCCTATTTATCTAAGTAGGTATATTCTGATTGCAGTACACGTTATACTTAACCCCCAATGTTGTCAAAAAACAATTACTTGACTGAACTGAATGACTTATGGTGCTGAAACGTGGTCTCTGACTATGTGCCTTCTTGATGAGCTCAAAGTTGCACAACGAGCTATGGAGAGGGCTATGCTCGGAGTTTCTCTACGAGTTCGAATCAGAAATGAGGAGATCCGTAGACAAACCAAAGTTACCGACATAGCACAACGGATTAGCATGTTGAAGTGGCAGTGGGCAGGACACATAGCACGCAGAACTGATGGCCGATGGGGCTGCAAAGTTCTGGAGTGGGGACCACGGACCGGCAAGCGCAGCGTAGGACGTCCACCCACAAAGTGGACAGACGACCTCATAAAGACCGCAGGAACGCGCTGGATGCGAGCCGCTTCCAACCGGTCTTTATGGAAGTCAATGGGGGAGGCCTATGTCCAGCAGTGGACGTACTACGGCTGAAATGATGATCTTTACAACACAGGATATCCTAGTGTGGAGATCAATCAACGTACATGTGAAAAGCACAATACAAACAAAAAAAATGAGTACTGAATATGGTGTATACAGTGCACTGCAGCTGAACTGATTAACGTAATGACGTAATGAGCATTTGGATCACGTGATCTAGTACGTCGTACTATCACCAAAGCATTTCTTATTTTTTACAGAACAGATTTTTTTATTACCCAATAATCAATTAGTTATCTTACCTGTAACGTCCAGTCATCTGTATGTGGCAGGTGTATCGCTCTAAACCGCTGGTCGCTCGTGTACGTATACCTTCCGACTGTCAGTAAATGAATATCTCTGTGCCGCACCCATGAAACCTGCATGTTCACCTGAAACAATCATAGGAACTGTTACTTATTGTTAGTCAGGTAAGCTCAATGGGAGACTGTTTAATCAAAATAGATTTAAATGCCATGCAGCTAAATCATTTTTCTGTGTAATGTTACTGTATTTACAAACAGCCTAACACCAATCACATCGTTTCATGGTTGATGTTCCAAAAGCTTGAACTAAACAGTTTGATTCCATTTTCGTTGTACTAAACAATGAAATTTGCTGCCCGAGAGGATGTTTCCCGATTGATACAATCTGGGTGACTTCAAGTCGTAAGTGAATCGGTTGCTTCTAGACAAGCGTGTCCAATGGAAGACCGCATGTTCGCTTATCGACAAGCGAGATGGTGGTCAAACGCAAACATATTTATTAATAAATAAAGAAAATTAACAAAAATTGAATAATGTAATTATTTGTATTTTCTTTAATTAGTTGACAGACTAGGTGTTTGACCACAGTTCACCTGATGTATGGTGTGGTCGATAATATAAACAGACCTAGCCTGGATTGAAACTGGTTCTCAAGTGAGGCTACCAGAACATACCGGTGCTTGACGCCAGATTTTCAACTTGAGGGTGGTAGGTAGCCAGCCGAATACTAAAAGTACCCTATGGTTTCCTCAAGATGTTTTTCTTCACCGGTGGCTCAAGCTGATAGTTAGGGTATGAATTTACGCCCTTAGGCATATGAACCGACCGCTCTTACCACTGAAATATCATCGCTGTATAATTCCTTGAATCCATTATAATACTGTGTTAGTATACATGTTTCGCTTCATCATCATCATCATCATCATTTCAGCCGTAGGACGTCCACTGCTGGACATAGGCCTCCCCTATTGACCTCCATAAAGACCTGTTGGAAGCGGCTCGCATCCAGCGCGAACCTGCGGTTCTTACGAGGTCGTCTGTCCACCTTGTGGGTGGACGTCCTACGCTGCGCTTGCCGGTCCGTGGTCTCCACTCCAGAACTTTGCAGCCCCATCGGCCATCAGTTCTGCGTGCTATGTGCCCTGCCCATTGCCACTTCAACTTGCTAATCCGCTGGGCTATGTTTCGCTTAGAAAATACTAAATTTGTAATCTATTGCGATATATTTATTTGATTATTATTATAAAAGTACTTTTGGAATACCAAAATTGAAAGTAAATGCGACCCATACATATGGAACAGCTGATATTCTCTCACAAAGTTGTTCATAAACACAAACATTTTTATGACTATAAAAATGTTTGTTCTGTGTTTGAGTATAATGTATGCATTATAAATATGTATTTACAAAAAAAGCACATAAATAGAGCGATGGAACGCAGCATACTGGGCGTTAAGTTATTAGACTGCATAAGAAACTCGGTACTGCATAAGAAGCTCAGTACTGCATAAGAAGAGAGGCCAAAAGTGGGACAAAATAGGATGTTTTTTTTGCTTAGTTTGTGGCTGTGTAAAATGTCCAACGATATTTATTTATTTACTAGCTGTGCCCCGCGGTTTCACCTGCGCTAGATGCCTACGTCAATTATTTATACTAGCTTTATGCATGCAAAGTCTCAGCCCGATCGGTTTAAAATTGACAAAGTTTCATACAAACTTTCATCCCCTATTTTATCCTCTTGGGGGTAGAATTAATCAAAATCCTTTCTTAGCGGATGCCTACGTCATAACATCTACCTGCATGCCAAATTTCAGCCCGATCCGTCCAGTGGTTTGGGCTGTGCGTTGATAGATCACTATGTCAGTCAGTCAGTCAGTCACCTTTGAGTTATATATATTTAGATAATGATGAATGATGAGTGTAATAATCTCCATTCGGCTTAGTACAACCTAAGCTTAACAATAGTTCTATAGCTACACGCAAATGCATTTACACTCAAAATCTAACGTAGACGCAAGGGTCATCACTCTTAGTATCTCAAGGGCGTCCTAACTTACACAATTCTACTTGTACATAGATATTAACAAGCAGAGATAGTTCCAACTTCATATTAAACCATTACCATTATCTCAACAGCAATGTACTAAGATATACAAACAAAAGTACCTATAGAACAGATACCTGCGATATATCTGCTGCATAATGGATTTCTTAATGTACTGCAACCAAAATCATTAGCGAAACATTTGATTTCCCAACAAAGCTTTGTTCACATTCCACAGAAGATATCATTACACTTTTCCAGCAAAATATTATTTCGTATTTCTTAGAACAAAGAAATTGTATTCATTAACTTTGCTGTTTCAAAGTTTATCTAGAGAAAGCGTAATAACGAGGTAATGTTAGCAGTAGCATTTCGTTGTTCTGATTTAATAAACTCTTGTATTAGCCTAATCTGGGTTCTTAGGAGTTCACTTATTCCTTTACGTTTTAGGTGGGGGTTTTAATCGCGTCTGTTGAAAAACATTTAAAGTCACAAGTTTTGGTTTATCAATCTACGCCTATTTGTCTTTCAAAGGAGGCTGATAAGAATTTACTTCTTGGATTGCTCTCGAACGATTTCGATCTAAAGGAGTATAATTTGATAACAGACATTTATTTTTGAAAGATTTGTATTTTCCTTAAACCTAATACTAACAAATTGAACCAATTTTCAATTGTTTTCACGATATTCATTTGGTCATTTGGTTTTTATTCAGTGTTCGTGAAATTTTATTAAAATTTTTACAATTAAAAAAAAGCTACTGAGATAATTATAAATTATATAACATCTCATTGCTTAGTTGGATCTTTGATTTTTTCATTGAATAGCTGATTGTCATCTGTTTTCTACTTTGAGTATCGGCTGTCATTTTGATAGGATATTTATTGTCAATTCATTACATCGTCATTATATCGTTCATTACAGCGTCTTATTCTAGGTTTGACGTTTCGTGATCCGTACCTCACCAATCAACGAAAGGATAAGCATTATAATTATCAAGTCATAAGATCCAAGTGAATAAAAATGGTATTTGACGATGTGTTCTTGATTGGTCAAGAAGTAGGAATTTACAGCATTTTTTTTTCGTGTTAATTATTTGTAAAGAAGTTTAGTCTTACTTACTCTTCGTCGTGTTTTTAAACGTTTGCCCAAAATTAACCTAGATGTTAATAAATTTATTAGTTTGATTGGTTTCCTGCAAGAGATTAGTCTTAGCGATAAGTCCGCCTATAAGTTTTATTTGTAATTTCCCTTTTTGTGTCAGTAAAGATTTCTTGCAAGCTTTTATTATGTAAGCTCTACGTTTTTCAGCGTAAAACCCTGCGCATCGTAATCAAGAAAACAAACTGTAGCTTAACGACTTTTCTCAATTACTCTCCAAACATAAAATTGGGACGTTTTAACTGCTTGCAGCAAAAAATTGCGAGAAAGACGGAATATCTCGTTAGCCATCCCTCTTATTTACGTGGTAGATGTGGCGACGCGGCCTAATGAGACTTTTATTTATAAAGTTGAGCACACAATAGCGACTTTAAACTTGCATTGTGCTATTGTTGCGTTTCATTTTAAACGAGGAATTTGTGGTACACCGCTATGTAAATTGGACGCTCGTTGGGAAATAAGGGGGTCTCGTTAGAGCGTGTGTGTACTCCACTTTACTTGGTATTGTAACTGCAAGTACTCGTATTATCTGTGTGTGTGCGGCACGCACATATGAGTGCTGGCGCGGTACCAATGTTGTGAAATAATTTGATGTCTGCGAACATTGTTTGAAGACAATGCTTTTAAGGCACGTTTGCCGCAGGCGCTTTTAAGCGGGGATTAAAATGCGTTTTTATTTAAAAAATATTATAGCTGTGTCCAATACAAGACTCGTTTATGAATCTCGATTCAAAACTGGATTAATTAGATAGATAGTACATATCTACGTTATTAGTAACTGAATAACTGTTGAGTATTATAATATATTTAATACTCATAAAAATATATTATAAAAATATAATACTAAAATATTGTAATATATAGATATTACAATATTTTAGTATTATATTTTTTTTAAATACTATGATAATAATCATAGTATCGAAAGTCGATATAAAGTTAAGAGTAAATTCGATGGACGGCGATCGTGATGACCTTTGGTACTTTAAGTTCTGTGTACACTGCAATGGTCATGGACAACGCATACATCCTCGTCACATTCATTGCAACACAGTTACAAACAAACACCAACAACAACAACTACAACAACAACTCAACAACTTTGATTACAATATTGATAATAAAATTTGAAAAGATTTCACCTTAGAACCAATAGACCAATAGGTAGTAGAAAAAATTATTTATCTCTAAAGCTGTTTAGCACTATTTTCTGGTAAAAATATAATAGATGACTAATTAAGCTAAATATTAAATAGAACTCATAGAATTTATAACAATTTTTTTTGTAGCGATGATAGTTCATTGGTCAATTCATTCGATTCACACGCCAAAGAGCGTGAGTTCAAACCTCTACAATAAGCTTGAGCTGCCGGTAAAGAAAAACATCATTAGGAAATTATAGTATGGTGTAAGGTACTTTCTAGTAGTCGACTGTTTACCACTACTCAAGCACCTAATGGTGTTCCGGCAGCCTCACTTGCTCGACAGTTTCATTCCAGGCCAGTAGTGTCGTATCATCTTCGACCACACTGTTACTTAACATCATGTGAGCTGTAGTCAAACATGCCTGTCAACCTAAAAACATGAAACCATAAATACTTAGAGAAAAAACCAATTAAAAACAAAATCAGCATACTATTTCACGCCAACACATTTAAGCAATGTTAGACTTTAAATACTAATGCAAGATGACAGTAATTCGCGAAGCCAACCAGCAAAACGAAATGGAAAGAACAGATTGTCTTAACCTTTTAACTTTAGGTCCATTCTAACCAGATTATACAGTAAAACTTTGGTTGAGAAGTTGGAAAACGCAGACGCCTCTAGAAAGTTTCATTTCTTTTACTTGGAAAGTGGCTGAGTGACCGCCTATCGTTACTTTTTGTTTTAAATTGAGCTTCATTTCATGTTTGTACTTTTAACTTACTTATTGCTTTACTAATAGGGCTGTTATTCGCATTTACCCTTTTTATTGCACGACTGCCCAAAAAAGGAGTATTATGTTTTCAGTGTTCATGTATGTACATATGTATGTGAGTTTATTAATTCCATCACAACATCTAAATTAACAGATTTAGAAGTATGTGGTTAAGTGACGGTGTGGTCGAAGATGGTAAACACACCTAGCCTAGAATGGAACTGGCTCTCAAGTTAGGCTACCGGAACACACCGTTAGATGCTTGGCGGCAGATTTTCAACTTAAGGGTGATAGCTAGCCAACCGAGTACTAGAAAGTACCCTACCACCACGCATCAAGTTCATATATAATAATTATATATTTTATTTATCATCCAAGTAACTAAAGACTCATTAATACATAAGACAAAATTCAATAAAAAATAATATATATATATATATATAAATCTTAAGTTAGTATAACCTGTGAGAATAAGAACCTATGACGATGAAGCTGACAAAGTAAGATTTCTTTTTGTACTATTTAAGGAACACCTAGTTATGGAGCATATTCAATATTTTTAAATGTTGTGAGCAAGTGACAAAAGTGCTGCCATATCATTTTGAAAAAGTAAGTAACAATGCTCACCGTCTTATTTCCTAAGTTTTTCACTCGACACGTCAAGTAGGCTGTCTTGCCAAGTAACGCGGTGACGTTTTTCGACCACACAGTGTCGAAGTATGGGCCGGTTCTAGGTGTCGGCCGGGGGGTATCGGGGGCCGCTCCCACTCTCGTCTCGCCCCCGATGGCGTTGTCAGCCGCGGGGGCAGTCGTGGCCGAGGCGTTCGCCGGTGTCTTACCAAGCTCGCGTTGGGCTGATGATACTGGGGACAAAGATGAAAACATTGAAACTGATTGTTTTTTTTTTAGAATGCTTGCCAGAAAATCAAATGTATCTACAGAAAATAAAATAACCTTATGAGACATTGCTATAAATTTCAGTCATATACTAAAAGATCTCATCCAGGTAACTAGGAACATAATACAGATTGTTATACATAGATTAAAAATAGGCGCAAATATTTGTAACACTTTTCTAACTATAAAAATTTAAGCGAATATATATAAGACATATACATATGTATCTATTGAAAACCGCCGTGGATGTGATAAAAAGTACGTTATAATAGGTATTAATAAATTTAGGATGAAAAGTTATTTAGGTTAATTTGTAAGAATTAAAACAGAATACAACTTTATTATAGGTACACCAAACATACATATTATGTACATTAAAACATACAAAACTTAAAAAGGAGATAGTGAAAATGCCAAAACAAAAATATGGCGTACAACGGCGTTATCGTCTAGAGCGATTTCTTCCAGACAACCTTTGGATGTAAATTAATAAAAAAACAGTTATTAAGGAAAATAAGATAAATAAGTAAAATTTAGGATATTTCTCATTGCTGAAATTGTCATGTAGTTATATGTAAGTAGTACTTATTCGTTAGTAAGACGACAATATATCTTATATATATATGTTTTACATGCTTTTTGTTATTGGCATCATAAGTAGACCCTATATGCCATATTTCTAATAAAATTTTCTATCTACCAATCAAGTAGAACAATCTCTTGCTCAATTAAGCGATATAACTAAAAATTAAAGTAAAAGTCATACACTCCACACTCTAAATATAGCATCCACTTCGCCTCTTGACCAGCAAAACGGTCGTCCAAACCTGAATGGATTTTCATGTAGGTACTTTATTATCCGAGTTAAGTCGCGCGGAAACTCTGACCAATCACGCGTGTGAACATCAACTGGAGTGACGTCACGATGGACATACTCAGTTCAGTGGAAACACGTGGAAAGCTATAAAAAGGGTGTATCGATAAAGTTCACCTTCGTAGGTGAAAATACAGCATGACATTAGCAGAGTTTATTATCATACGGCCACTTGGGTGTCCCTTTAAGTGGCCTTGTGGGTATTTTTTTATTTTCTATGCACATTTTGACTCTGTCAAGTGGAAGTGTTGGAGAAATTGTTTTAATCATTGGCCATTGATAAAAATAATGTTACAGGTAAGTCACTTTTTACAAAAAAGCTATACACCGTGAAAGTTTGAACATCAGCAATATTGATACAGGGGGTTCAGTACTCGATTGTCGTACCAAATAATAATAAAAAAATAAGTGGTTAATATTTGACTTAATTATCTGAGCAAACAAAAATACGGACACTCAACTCACGCGCACCAAAAATTACATGGTATGATGGTAGTGGCGCGCGGTCCCAGATTAGATAACAGTAACTGAGTAGTCTACGTATAGTAGTTATGTCTTGTGCTAGCTCGGTGCGTAAGGCTGCGCGCTGTCCATAAACTCTGAAGTCTTGGGATAAATTTTAACCAAGGTTTTCGTAGTTTTTTTTTGTATTTGTTTCGATTTTATTTCTGTATACCTACTTTTTTTATGACCACTAACTAACATGTCTTTGAATATTGATAATGTTCAAACTGACAGCCCGTATAATATACACTTTGAATAAATGAAGCTATAAATATAAATAAATATAAGATAAATATTTTTTAAACTAAATAATCATAATAATATTTTTTATTAATATAATTGATTATTATGTTAGCAACAAAGATCATACTTCTATTCAAAGTGCAGACTCCGTTTATCTGTTACACAAAAGTGAGGATATCGAGAACTTCATTGACATATTATATTTCCTAAATTAGTAAACTGAATTGCTTTCGAAGAAATTTTTAAGTGTTTCTTTCGTTTATGTTTTCAATACTCTGGGCTCATGGATCCTAGGTTTGACTAATCACTCAGGTCGAATTTATGCCACACATTCTACTTACACTCCAATGCTACTGTGCCACAATTTCCAGTTTCAAAGGTATCATCACGTCTTAAAATATTGCCAGATAAAAAATTTAAACAATGTTACATCAGAGTGTTCAGACGGTCTTCCAACTAGGTTATGGCAACCTTACCCGTATCTGAAGGTCTGAATTTCAAATTTCAAGACACGCAACTCTGTTTGTTTTAAGTTATGTGCGCATCGCTAATAGATTCATACGGCGATGGGAAACATGTCTGAAAATTGTTAACGTTCTCCAAGATGTGTAACCTACCCTCACTTTACCAGTGTGGTGGCATGGTACTTTGCCCTTTTACTATTAGAAAAGTTCCGCGCCCAGCAGTGGGATAGTTTACCTGGGCTGATCGGAATCGGACATTCGTTTTTTTTATGGTCAAAGTTTTTGACCACAACAACTTCAGGGTAGCTAGCCACCCACAAGTTGAAAATAAGTCGCCAAGCACCTAGCGGTATGTACCGGTAGCCTCAATGAAGGGCCAGTTCCATTCCAGGCTAGAAGTGTTTACCATCTTCGACCACAACGTCACTTAACATTAGGTGAGTTGTGGTCTAGCAAACTGTCAAAACAAAAAACAAAAAAACATTTTTGTGGGGTAAATTGGCACAGGTAAATAACTTAAACACTCTCAAAAACAAAACACGTTTCATGTTGAAGATAAAACGGTGTTGCTAGGTACGGGTACGATTTTAATCCAAAAAACTTTGTATTCCAAGGAAATACCAATTTGAAAGAGCAGCGAAAAATAACCGAAAAAGTAGAACAGTGAACAAACACTCAAGAAAAAGCTTTCTACGAAAAAAAAAATCTTAGATAAAACAGTTCTGTAATATGATTGTATCAAGTTACAATGATATGGGAGTCGGTTGAAGGTCGACAAACATTACCCGAAGTTACGAAACATATTGGCAGTAAGAGCTCTACCTGGAACCAATCTACAAAGTTTCCAGGTTGACTTAAAAAGTTTTAAAAACCTTCTAGCTCTCAATATAAGAACATTATTATGAGCTTTGATCAACACTATAAGTAGTGCTCAGTAGGCTGGGTTAGAGTAAAGTCCAAAAGATATTTTTTATTTTATTTATTTTTTTATTTAAAGTTACTCTCCACAGACACTGGGGTCACCTTTGTCAACTTTGTTTTTTTTTTTTTTTTTTTTTTTTACAATATGGTAAGAGGAATCCAAAAGATATTTAAAGATAAACACTTTACAGCTCTAATCAGTAATCACTGCCTGCTTGAGTGCTACTCCCACTTAAGTCTATTTTTTTTTCAACAATATTCCTTTACTATGAAAACTGACGTGGTTTTTTATTAATAACTATATCATATAATATCGAGATAATTAAACGTAAATTACCCCATAAGAAAAACAAAAATATTGTTACTTTTTATAATTATGTTGCAAAAATAAGAAATAAAAATTAAATAACACTGCTTATTTTAAGCAGTAAAATCAATCCAAACTAATTTAGAAGTGATGTAGTGAATATTGCGCAAAAGTCTCAATCAAGCTTGGCTCAACTTAATGTGTTCGAGCAGCCAATTTTATTTCAGGCTAGGCTTATTTAACATCTTCGACCATACTGTCATTTAACATCAGGTGAGCTGTGGTCAAACACCTATCCTGTCGACCATAAAAAATGGACTTAATATTTTAGCTAAATAGATATCAATCACCCTAAAAGTCGTAAAATTCGGAATCATTAATAATAAATAATTATTATTGTAGTAAATACAATAAAATTGAGGATACTTGTTTCCCTGACATAATGTTACTGTCTACAAATAAAATCCAATTAAAAGAAAAAAAAAATTTTTTTTTTTTACTCAGTGTTATTATATAGGTAATTGAGGTTACAAATTTGTAACGTTATTAGATTTTGGATATTTAAAATTGTAATTATTTTGTATTATAAAATTTTAATGTTGAACATTCTACTCGTATTTGATATGTAGAGAATTATTTCAAATTTTATTTTATTTCGTGTTGTTTTTTAAAACCTTGCCTGAAATAAATGATTACTATTACAAAAAATTTCCTTGGTCCGTGTAGTACTGATAATTGCCAATGAAATTATGCCCTTACTGTTTCTTGTTTGTATTGTGGATTTAGTACCCTCCCAAATATAATATTTGTTCGTAACGCGTTTCCTCCATGAGAACCTTCAGGGCCGCACTTACACTGAGGAACATTAGTGCTAAGTAACTTATGTTATTTTAACGGCCACGTGCAATACTAAAGTTACTTTACTCGCTATAAGAACCTAATATTTAATTATATTGTTATTAACTACTTGTGGCGATTTCGTTGATATGACTGAGGCAAAATTATTATATTTATATTTTTTCATTTTTTAAATTTATTAAATATATTCGCTCCATAGACACCGGGGTCCGTGACCTTTGTCAACTTTTTAATTACTTTTTTTTACTTTGAAAACTATGCAGGAAGAGGATAGTCAAAATCCTAATAAAAATTAAGTCTAATTTACAGTCAAAGTCACATGTTAGTCAGGAATAAGTTTGGTCATTCCTTAGTAAATTAGAGGCAATTTACTAGAAACCTTGATTAAATGAATTTATCTCCGTATCGTATTGTTTTTTGTTTTTTCTTTAGAGTACCTATGTATAAAAATATAAATATTTTATTCGTAAAACAATTACGTACACGACTTTGGGAAAATGATATAACGTCATGAAACATGAATTTGTTTTTCCTATACTCCGCCGAAACATGTAGTAAGTCTACTACTTCACTAGGATATGACTTGACTTTATCATCATCTCAGACATAGGACGTCCACTGCTGGGCATAGACCTCCCCCATTAACTTCCATAAAGACCGGTTGGAAAAGGCTCTAATCAAGGAAAAGGAAAAGCTCTAATCAAGACTGATATATCATTTTTGTATCATGACATGACTTGACTTATCTTTCCCTTATGTGTGACTTCGACTTATTTTATTAGGCTTAATCGTTAAAAGCATCGATATATGTGACGCCAGGAAATACGCAAAGTGTGGCGCTAAAAAAAAGGAGGAGAAACTCCCAAACGGTGACTTTGTGTTCGATGGGGTTTATTGAGAATAATATCTTCATGATTTTTAGTTTTCATACAAGTTTCCGATACTTATCGACTTTTTACCTTGGTATCCATTGAAACAAGATGGAAACTAATTTTGTGAAAGCCAACAGTGAATCCTTCTAAATTTTGTTTTTTCTGAAATATTTGTAGAAGTGTTTGTAAGCAGGCGGCACAAAACAACATTTGTAAATGAAGTGTTTTTTCTGTAAGAAATAGGCTTACGTTTGACCGCCATCTCACTTGATGTTAAGTGATGATGCGGTCTAAGATGGAGCACGCTTGCCTAGAAGATACCGATTCATTCTCGACTAACACACGAAAAACAATAAAAACCACTTGGGAAGCGAAACTAGTATGCTTTAAAGTGATTACCCTGTGACGTCACAAGGGTCAAGGAAAACAAAAAAAAAAGTAACAAAAAAAAAAAAAAAAAATTAAAACCACGACCCCAGCAGCGATCCATGGTGAGTTGTCACCGTAACACCTACATAAGAACATGCACCAATCAAACCCAAATCCATAACTGAAAACTGCATCAAAATCGGAGTAGTAGTTTTGGAGAAAAATGGCAACATGGATTTGCACAAACATCTTCTCACCCCAAACGCATATACCGTCTCCGTTCCGTCGTGGGTAAAAAGTGCATTTATCCGGTTGTTTTACAAACTTGAATTTGTTTTATGATTGTTATGTATAATACTGAAAAGCATAAGCTTATAATTAGGGGTTGCTTTTTTACAATATTTCATAGTTTCTAAAAAAAAATACAATAATTAACTATACTTGACACTGCCTAAACGCACGGAGTGCGACGTCAAAAACAAAAAAAAAACTAGTGCAACGTAAGCAACGTTGCAAATTAGATCGCACTATATAAAAAAAGCGTGTAAAACGCAATGTAACTACGTTATCAGAGCTATTACCATGAAATAAAGTTCAGCTACGCTTGGACATAAGTTTGTGAAAATACGCATTGCAGATATCGCAACGACGACGTTGGCCCGATTTGGTAACAGGCGATAAGGCTGTACTTCAACGAATTACATTTCCTTAGTTACTAGTTATTATTTAGTCACAAATAAAATACATACGAAAAACAACGAGCTCTAATTGAACAAGAATAAAAAATAAAAATAAAAAAACGATTATAGCACAGTGGTTCACGCGGTCGGTTCACACGCCGAAGGGCGTGGGTTCAAACCCCAACAATGAGCTTGAGCTGCCGGTGAAGGAAAACATCGTGAGAAAACCATATAATGGTGGTAGGGTATTTTTAATACTCAGCTGGCTAGCTACTTTCAAGTTGAAAATCTGCCGCCAAGCATCTAACGGTGTGTTCCGGCTGTCTCACTTGAGAGCCAGTACCATTCCAGGCTAGGTGTGCTTTACCATCTTTGAGCACATCAGGTCAGCTGTGGCCAAACACTTAGCCTTTCAACCATAAAAAAAAAGATTAGTTAGTGACTGTTGTTTATGGTTATATTTTTTTGGTTGGGAGCTCGGTTCTTGAAGTTGTTGACAAGTACATTTACCTAGGACAAGCAGTCCAACTAGGTAGGTCCAACTTCGAGAAAGAGGTCAATCGTCGAATCCAACTCGGCTGGGCAGCGTTCGGAAAACTGCGCAGCGTTTTCTCGTCCGAATTACCTCAGTGCCTCAAGTCGAAAGTCTTCGACCAGTGTGTGTTACCAGTGATGACTTATGGCGCCGAAACGTGGTCTCTCACTGTGTGCCTGCTTAGTAAGCTTAAAGTAGCACAACGAGCTATGGAGAGGGCTATGCTCGGAGTTTCCCTACGAGATCGAATCAGATCGAAGATCGAAGAGATCCGTAGGCGAACTAAAGTAGCCGACATAGCCCAGCGGATTAGCAAGTTGAAGTGGCAGTGGGCAGGGCACATAGCACGCAGAACCGATGGCCGATGGGGCTGTAAAGTTCTGGAGTGGAGACCACGGACCGGCAAGCGCAGCGTAGGACGTCCACCCACAAGGTGGACAGACGACCTAATAAAGACCGCAGGAACGCGCTGGATGCGAGCCGCTTCCAACCGGTCTTTGTGGAAGTCAATGGGAAAGGCCTATGTCCAGCAGTGGACGTCATACGGTTGATGATGATGATGATGATGATGATGATATTTTTGACGTGTATTTATTGATGAAACTTGAGTGCTTAAGTCGACTGTATACCTAGCTTGCTGGCGTCATTATTGCGTAAAATGGCTTCTAGAAAGATCTCAAGCGATTCAACGATATGCCAAAAAAAATACAAAGATGTAATATATTACTAAGGCAATAAATATCAATTTACCGTCACCTCAGAACATTAAACAGGCACTGATCCAAAACGGAAAGAACAAATAAAATAAAAGCACCGATGGATTGCAGCAATAAAACTGACCATTATCGTTGCGTAAGTCAGTAGGGTGTCTACGAAATGAGACGACAAAACACATAAGTCGCTCCGAAGCTTATATTAAAACTTTGATACGTAATAATCAGAATAATATGCCTGTCAGTCTGTTTGTTTTAATGTAAAAGTATTATGGTGAACGAGGCGCTCTCCTGATGGTAAGAAGAGATAACGCCTGTCCATGACCATTGCAGCGATACACAGAACTTTCAAAAGCAAATCAGTCTTTCGCTGCTTTGGCACTTATTACTATAATAGTTTCGATGGTTAGTCTCAACAGCCTTGTAATTTCGCTAGCTGTAGTACTCTCGAAACTGGAACTCAGAAATGTTTAAGCATTGCTGTTTAGCGGCAAAATATCTGGTACTGCGGTGGTACCTCGGTGTTAAAAAAGTGCATGGAATTTGGGACAGCAGCGCTTTGATTGGGTATCTACTGTAATAGAAACTGCTTCTTAACACTACATCATTTACGTACTGCGTAATCATCACAAATTTATATGCTTACTCCCCTGAAGACATAAGCTAAGCCAATTATTATATTAGCTTAGGCAGGAAAGTGGAAAACTCCTGTCATTATATTGTATTGTTTTCCAAAATTTATAATTATTCGAGTGTTTATACTAGTGAAAATAAGATAAAAAAAATAACAAAACAAAAACAACCTTTCTGTACAATTAGCTCAGTCCTTTTTTCTTTTGACGAAAAGCTATTTTATTTAAATTTAGAACTAAATAAAACCCTTAATCTGCCTACAAACTCCATGTTACTGTCCTGTTGGTAGTACTTCTGCTTCAAGAGCTGTAGGGCGTGGGTTCGATTCCCACTTAGGACAAGCATTTTGTTGTGTAATAAAAAATGTTTGTTCTGTGTCTGGGTGTTCTATATATATTATAAGTATGTATTTACAAAAAAAAAAGGTATTTAAGTATTCTATCAACTAGATGACTTCCATAGTACAATCTTTGCTTAGTTTGGGGTCAGATAGAGATGTGTATAATGTCCTACGATATTTATTTATTTACAATAAATGAAAATATTAAGTTTTAGCAACCTAGTTGGGAGATTGTCTGGCTTCTAATCTGGGGGTCTTGGGTTTGAATCCCACGACACGCACCCGTGTCTTTTCTAAGCTATGTATGTATTACCAATAACTTTAAAAAGTGTAAGAAAAACATTGTGAGGTCTTGAAAAAATTTAAGATATTTGATGTTTGCCAACCTACACTTGGCCAGCGAGCGTGCGACTATGGGCCTTCTCACAAGAAAAGGCCTGCCCCCAGCTAAAGTTTATCAACAAAAAATAATTTCAACTCGGCTACTGAAAAATTACGCTCTAAAAAGTATATTTGTCAAGTTATGATAAGTAGTTTAGAAGTTATGAGGGAACAGATGAACATACATACACTCACACATACCGGTCAAAACATAACCTCCCTTTTGCTTCCTCGTAGTCGGGTAAAATACAGGGCGGATTCGGGAGTGTGATTCGGAAAAACTTTTCGAATTATTTGATTTAGCCATGAAATTAATTAATTAATTAATTAATTAATTTTTATTAGAACATATCAGACACTCGTACGGGTCGAATACAGCTTTTTATAAGTCCTTTACTAAATGACTTCCAAACTAATCACATTTTTCGCTATCACCATAGATGCATGTTATCACATCACAAGACCTTATCTACTGACTATTCAAGCAGCTTGCGCCATTACTGAAGTAAACAATATTAGAGAAAGAGTCGTGGCTATAAATCTACCGAGAAATGCCCAGACAGCGATACCCGACCAAATTGTGGCGAAAGAAAACACAATATACGTAATACATGACCGAGATTACGTCCTCCCTGGAATTTGTGTTTAAGCAAACAATAAGACGTTGTTTTCCCGTCTATAGTATATCTTAGTAAAGTCTCTTAAAATAGTCATAGGCATTAACTGAAAATCTTCGTCCTATAGGTATATTATAGATCTACGTTTGGCCATCTACTCGCCTGATGGAAAGCGACGATGCGGCCGAGGATGAAGCACGTCGATCTGGAATCAATCTATTCTCTCTAGACTTAAAAACATCTAAATTGTAGTTTATAGGAAACAAGGAAGCCGGCAATGAATTCCATTATATGTTTTTTTTTTTGTAATCCTCTTTTAATTTACTTTATTATCTCGATAGGTTTATTTTTATTTTATTAACGTGTTATATTTCGCGCCAAATTTCCACCATGATTTTTTTCAAATACCTATGACACTGGGAATCGAGCCCACGTCATTCGTTACAGAAGTGAAACGAAATGCAAAGCAACTCTAATCCTGTTAGTTTGGGGACTAGATCAACATACATAATATAATTAAACAAAAAAAAAACCTTCTAAATCACTTCTCCATCCTCAAAAAGTGAACAAGACAGATTACTCCGGCCTTCCATTAAGTAACTTTGCAACTAAAATGCCTAGATAATCCGATAATTGTCTGGGTTCAAAGAAAGGTCCGATAGAAAAACAGTTGTCTGATTGTATGCCGCGTTTATTTATCCAAGTTAATCCGTTTATTTTCAAAAGCTGCTGTGTAAACTGTAATCTACCGGAATTTTGTTTTTTAGTATTACTACGAGAAGGAAGTTCATTTGAATAGCTTTTGTATTTTATCATATTTGTTATTTTTAGTAGGCTTAGCTTAGTTTAGTGAAATGCCCGATATTTATTTATTACAATAATATGCAACTCTTAAAAATAATCGTATTAAACTTCTTGATAGGCTTATAAAATGTCAAACGTTTATTTACTGGCTCTTTAATTTAGTCTCTTCAGTCTAAATTTCAAAGCCTTGTAAACATTTCATCTGAACCTGAAAGGCAGTCTTTGTTCTAAAATTCAAGGCACTGTTTCACAAAGATACACAAGTGAATAATGAAAACATATCTTGCCTCTGGCCGTCGGTTATAAGGTCCTACGCAAATTTTATATTTCCAACGAATCCAGCGTGGGAGAAAAGTAGGAGAGATTGTTGCCGTTCGGTAGACCAGCGAGTTTTCCTTTTTCGCGATATGGCAATGGAACAAAATAATATGTAATTAATTTTACGTTTTTGCCCTCGGGGCATTTGATATTCGAGTTTTGGGATCTTGTTTCGGAATCAGCAAACTGGCTTTGCGAGCGTTTTGTATTTCGCATAAAAATAAATGTTGCCTGAAAAAATATTCGGCGATTGACGTTAGAAATAATACAGTTTCATAAATAGATTGAAATAAAGTCAGATACGATTCAACATTTACTGTATAGAACAGTTTAAAGGAAAATGGGTTAAGTGCAAGTCAGACCTGCTGGTTGAGCATTTTATACTACGTGATATTGTTTTTAGGGTTCCGCTCTTCGAAATAGAAAAAAAAAACTGTCAAATTAACTTCGTTATCCATTCTCTCTATGAATTGAATCAAAACAAAATATGGCAAGAAAATTGAAATAAAACCGAGATAATTATGTTAAATATTCACATAAAAGTAAATTGTGACTACAAACATATCTTTGGAGTTGGTGAAGTAACCGTGGCGTATGATGATTTATGAGATTTTTTTGACTGTAACTTTAAATTTGATCTGGTTCGACTTATTAGTTATAAGAACGTTAGAGCAATGCTGGCGGGATTTAATAGCAAATATCTTGGAGATTCGATGACCTATCAGCATATAAGTATGTATGGAACCCCAGACGCGGAAAACAGACTTGCAGCTGTTGTTTTTTTTAATACTTTTTATTGTTGACAAGCTTGGTGTTGAACACAGTTCAACCACATCATAACATAACATGAAATATGATCTAAGTAATAATATTAATTAAGTACATCATCATAGACATAATTATGTAAAATAAATTATAAATAACTTTAATTTATTAACAATTTTTTTTTTTTCTAGTAAGTAACTTTATTCTGTAATATTAAACCAAGCCAATACCGTGCAACACAACCTACAACTAAATTAATGTAAAGAACCCGCTTCAAATATTCATTCCGTTGTCAGTTCAACATTGATTCACTACTTATATTCCTCTACACGACTGACGTAGTCTCTCGACCCAAATTCAATACACAAAGAATAAAAATGTTACATTGAAAAAACGTTAATTTAACTTGTTCAAGTTAATAATACTTTCCTTGTTTCATATTCGCATGAACAATTGAACATACATATTTCGTTCGTGAATAATATTTTTATGGTAATGCGCAATGGTATCTATCGTCATTATGCTCAAACCCCGTAAGGAACTGGTTCGATAAAACAAGTGGCCTAATTGTGAATCAGACTGAATGATGATTTAATTTAAGAGGAAATATTGTTCTAAAAATCGTACAAAGTTTTTAGCTGCAGATTAATGTACTTTATGTAATCTTTTAACATAAATACATAACTTTTAACTGTGGTTATGTATACTCTCAGAAGGAAGAAAAACACTTTTATTCAAAAACGTTGTCTTTATATTAACTAGCCAAAAGCTGAGCTTTATGAAGGCTCGCGTAGTTTTTCTAGCGGGTAATAATTTTTAAGACAGTTTTTTTTAAATTTAGTTTAGTTCTGTTGCAGCAATGTTAACTCTTTGGTTTTCTAACAGATGGCGTTAGTAGTACAATAACATTCTAGACAATGAATAACAAATTGTTAGTGTTCATTTTTTTTTTTTTTTTTTTACGATAACACATCTAAATTTAAAGTTAAATTACTATATTAAAGCACAAATCTAAAGGCATGATAGTTTTTCAGTAAAGTGTACCACAAAAATGCTCAGGTTGTGGGATAGTGATAGGGCTCTCTTCACTCGTCCTGATTAATATTATTTAAATTGATTTTTTTAAATACTAATGAGACGACCGAGACCCTCTCCTGATGCTAAGAGAATACGCATGTCCATGAAAATTGCAGCGATACACAGAACTTCGAGTAACAAAACAAAACCCAGGGCATCGCTGGGCGCTCATTACTTTGAGACTTTCGATGGATAGCCTCAACAACCTTGTAATTTTGCTAGCTGCTGTTTGGCGGCAGAATATCTGGTACTGTGGTGGTATCTACCCAGACGATCTTCTGCTAAGGAGATCTATTACCAAGTAAATCGAGATAAGATCAACAAAGGCGCCTCCAAGAAGTTTGAGACCTTCAAAAAACTCACATCACAAACTCCAAAAAAGTCACTATCCTTTAATTTAATCTAAATATTGCTGGCTATAACCATAAAAAATATATAGTATCTAGTTCCAAGCTAATGAAAACTTGTACTGTGAGAACCAGATGATAGCTCACAGAATAAATATCTTCGTCACACAAATGTTAATCCTGAGCGGGAATAGAATCCACGCCCTTAAGCTCTTGAAGCAGAATCACTACATAAAGAGCTAAAAGGGCAGTCGATGTCTGTAAAAAAATATATCTGTTAATGCTTCAATTCTGCTTAGCCTACAAATATTTGAAGCGACTACCTTAAGCTCTACCAATTTCATCTACCGATCCCAGCCCGCCTTACTTCCATACTCCAAGCTATTTTTAAACACGGTCACGCACCCCCCTCCTCAATTACCTCTTCACCTTTCCACGTTGCTCCACTATACTTAAAGGAGACAGTAGCTTTGTTTTGTACATTTTCTATATTATTAGTTAACTGATGAGTTATAAGCAATTTGACGTCACACAGAGCTTTACAATAAATATATAAATAGTCAAAGAAATTTCACACAATGCTAAACTAAGTTAAACTAAAAGTACATCTCATAAAGCCAAATGTGCTAACGGGGCAATCAATCTTTTAACAAGAATCACTTAAAAATTGCTTTAATATAAGTAGGAACTTGAAAATATTTTTAACCGACTTAAAAAATAAGAGGTTCTCAATTTGTTTAATGTTTGTCTCCATCATTTATAAGCTGATTTAAAAACAACAACAAATATTGTTTTTTGAAAGAATATACTTTCAAATTGGTCCTATAGAAATTTCATTAAAATCGGTTCATTAGTTTGATTTTTAAACGAAAATACGTCATTCAAGTAAATGAAATTGCGTATTTTGCTTTCCTGGGATTTTTCAGTGGTGTTTAAGTTGTCTAGAATATTTTCAATAAGTTACCTATAAACCGGTTTCATCATCATCTTGATGGCATCGGAATTCCGTAATAAAACAATGTAACTTATCTGTATTTGGGCTAAGTGGAACGAAGTCAGTTTTTTCAGTATTCAGTGTTAAATTAACTAGTATAATTGTCTTAAGGGTGATATTAAATGAGGTATAAAGTTAATATACTGTGGCAGTTTCCTTAACCTCGCGAGCAAGTCGTGCGCGTCGATTAACTAAATTGTAGAGAACATGCTCACGGCATAGGCTATCGTTCACGATTGTAGTACACTCGCTCACACAACCAAGCTAATTCTTTACGACGCCACAATGAAGAAAATTCTCACAACTATGTAGTTAAGACACAAGAATACAACCAGTTTTAAACAAAATATTAAAGCATTGAAAAAGGTTATCGTAACCAACACATAGAAACGCTGACATGATATGACTTTTTCCGCGTTCCCGCCACAACTCAGACCCGAGAGATGTGTGGCAGGATTCTGGCACGTAGAAAGACATAGTATCTACCTATCTTTACTGGAAAAATAGTGTAATTAAATGTTTCTTTTTATCTCTGACAGGCTAGATGTTTGACCTCAACTCACCTGATGTTAAGTGACGGTGTGGTCGAAGATGGTAAAGCACACCTAGCCTGGAATGGAACTGGCTCTCAAGTGTGGCTGCCGGAACACACAATTAGATGCTTGGCGGCAGATTTTCAACTTGATTGGGTCGTAGCTAGCCAGCTGAGTACAAGAAAGTACCCTACCACCACGCTATGGTATCCTCACGATGTTTTTCCTTCACCAGCAGCTCAAACTCATTGTTGGGGTTTGAACCCACGCCCTTCGGCATGCAAACTGACCGCGCTAACCACTGAGCTACCATAGCAATAAAAAAAATATGAAATAAAAATGAATCAATATATGTATGAAGCAATCAATAGAGGTAAGAGGTACGTAAGTAGTATGTTGTGTTAATCTGTTGTGGTAAGCCTTACTGTCAGAGTTAACATACTGCCTGAAGGCTTACAATATGGCCGACGGTTGTTGTTATACAGAACAAAAAATACAATAAGTAGAGGTATACACGCACTATTGAAGATTACAACCATGTACTATATTTCCTCAGCTTTGAGTAATTTCAAGGTAACAAACTTTAAGTTCATTATAATTTTACTTGAAACCTTTGATATGAAAGACGGGATAAACAGTACCTACGTGTTACAAAGGCTATCGCTATTACTTTACGTTTATTATACCTAAATGTAATTTTGGTTTGTTTCTTCGTCTTTCTTGTTAGTTAATCTAAAAGTCCACAATATAACAGTCAGTTCCTGTTGTATTATATCAGCTAGCGACAATGTATTAATTATTATAAAACAAAACATACATCTACAACTTATTTATATAACAAGCTGAAAAGTTAAAAAAATCTATAACTAGACTGCGAATAAAATAGCTATAATTAAAGGATAAATAAAACCAATGTATTATTCCTAATTCAATTTAAAGATATAACTTATGTATACATTTGTAATATACTTTAAATTTTCTTTATTTTGATACCCTATTCGATAGGTTTAGTTATTTATTAACGTATTATTATTTCGCGCCAAAAGTCGGCATTTTGTTTTACTTTTCACACACCGATCTAAGAACACTTGGGCGTTTAAGGCGAATGTAACGATATCTTAACTGTAGAAATCCAGCCAGCTGTTTAGAAGATGCGAGGTAATAAAGTTAACATACAATATACGCACGAAAAAAACCTTCCTTATAAAAAATAACTTAAGCAATCGAGTTACTAGACTAGAGTAATATTGTCTACGGTATTTAATAAAATTCTATTTGACATTGTTTTTCGGATAAAAAAATGCCTTTTTTTTATCAAACATTGCAACAAAGAAACTTGAAATTGCCTACATATTTTGCGTATATCACTAAAACCTTTCTAAATAACGAATACAAACACCAGCGCATAAGCAAGAAATATGAAGACATAACAGCCCATTTTTAAAACATGTCTAGGTCCTACCCATATTTGTCTTCGAAATATGAGATGCATTCAAGACAATTTATTTCGACAGATGGATAAAGAGGGCATCTCAAAAACCGAATATTATATGAATAATTTTCTTTTAGCGGCACAAAATGTAGACTAAATTAAATGTATGCTTTGTATTTCTATACTGGTTGATAGGCATATAAAATAGGCATTAAATACTCAAACTTATTTAACTAAACTTATGTTTCAAATATATTAATAAGCCCATAACATATTTATAATTTAAATACTCAAACTTATTTAACTAAGCTTTTGGCTCAAATATATTAATATGGATATAAAATATTTATAATTTAAATATTCGAACTTATTTAACTAAACTTATGGCTCAAATATATTATTTACAAAGTAATATAAATTTACGTCTGATATACCTCAGTGCCTCAAGTCGAAAGTCTTCGACCAATGTGTGTTACCAGTGATGACTTATGGTGCTGAAACGTGGTCTCTGACTATGTGCCTTCTAGATAAGCTCAAAGTCGCACAACGAGCTATGGAGAGGGCTATGCTCGGAGTTTCCCTACGAGATCGAATCAGAAATGAGGAGATCCGTAGACGAACTAAAGTAGCCGACATAGCCCAGCGGATTAGCAAGTTGAAGTGGCAGTGGGCAGGGCACATAGCACGCAGAACTGATGGCCGATGGGGCTGCAAAGTTCTGGAGTGGAGACCACGGACCGGCAAGCGCAGCGTAGGACGTCCACCCACAAGGTGGACAGACGACCTCATAAAGACCGCAGGAACGCGCTGGATGCGAGCCGCTTCTAACCGGTCTTTGTGGAAGTCAATGGGGGAGGCCTATGTCCAGCAGTGGACGTCCTACGGCTGAGATGATGATGATGATGATGATGAATATAAATTTATATAGAGAATAAAAAAAAAAAAAAATACTACTTAAAAATTTGCAATAGAACAAAACCTAATCGAATAGTCTACAAAAAATTCTGTCAGCATTACTGTAAAGCAATGCTAAATTTTTGAACGAAGTAGATGCCTTGTATTTTAATGTATTTTTCAATGAAAGGTAACCCTGATTGAGAACTTGGTCTCAAGTGTATTTTTTTTTCTAACTCACACACTAAAGATTTCATAGCATCAAACGCTAGGTAATTCGTAGCGATCATTTTAGTACTATAATAGTATATTTTAAAAAAAGGAATCGCCAATTTACGGGCACTTCACTTCGTCAAAGTTTTTTTTTTTTCAATTGTTTGTTGAAAATGACTTGTTTCACGTATATTTAATTGTTCACAAAATCACCGTTGAAGTTGTTTTCAGTATCGATAAAATCAATGACATCTTAGTATCGATACATTTTCGTCCTGTTACCATGACATCACTATCTGTAATTGACCCAATCTAGGAAAAATACCTACATGCTGGCTCAAGGCAAGCTTCTGAGGTAATTGCCAAGTTGCGTGATTTTATTGCCTCATGTATTATTTGGCGGTTAAAATCGGGTATACCTAACCACTAGGCTACAGGAATTCTAATAAAGCTAATCGAATTCTGAAAAAGTGTTGCCATGCGATTACAGAAGTCGTAAATCGAATATTACATAGCTTTATTATACGTAATGTGAGGCTTTTGAATAAACATTCCTTGTTTTTTTATCGAATCTTTAACACTTTTAGGTAGATAGTAGTATCAGATATTTTGCCGCCAGACAGTAGTGTATAAACATTACTGTGTTCCGGTTTGTAGAACTGCAGCTTGCGAAATTACAGGGTCATTGAGACTATCTAATGTCTTGAGGTCTTGAGGTGAGGTTGTTTTGTTACTCAAAGTTCTGAGTACCGTTGCAATGGTCAGACGTTAAGTCATACCATCAGAAGATAGTTTCCTTTGTCTCATTACTTTTACACATTTTGTTCCCATAAGGGAGACAGAAATTATATATTTCCATGTATATCCATATATATTTCCATATTATATTTTTCATAGCCACTGCCAAGTCCTTAATATATCGACATCAAGGCGTCCATCACTACATTTGATACAAATTTCATTTAAAAAATTACACGCTTCTACAAAAATATACAACTGCCTAGTGAACAAAGAACAACTTTAAAATATTAGCCGAGTACATAAATAAATATACTTACTCTTTGCTCAACAAAATTATTACAGTCATAATTTCTGATGAGACGTGACAGTTTTACGCTCAGGGGATCTTCAAACAGTCTACACTTTTTTTTAATCCCAGTTCATTATAATAAAGTACACCTTTTTTTTCTCTCAAAAAGTTGATTTTTCAAATAGAGTGACTCTAGATTTATTTACACAATTTAAAAATGTTTTGCTATCTTTCTAGAAACATTATACATTAATACTGATGGATGTTGTTGTTTGAACAAAGTCCATTATTTATTTGTTTCACGAAACAGATTTCGTTTAGAAATGTTTGATGATATTAGAATAGACATCTTAATAAAAACGAAATCGTGTATATTACAAATAAATTATCATTATATTTCAAGTGACGTTCGATCACTAATGATTAGATACTCGAATACGTTAGTTACGTGTTCGAGTATTCACTTATCTATAAAGCTAAGTGTGTTGATATTGCTACGTCAGTTGAACAATACAATTTATTTCGCTATCACGTTTTATAATTTTACTAGCCTTCGCACGTTTAGTAGAGCATATTTTGTTTAAGTTGATAAGGATTAATACGGAATCATTCTAAATAGCTTTCCAATAAACACATTATACGTGCCAATTTTTTTAGAAAATAGAATGGGTACAGATATCTTTCCTTAAAAGATAGATTTAGGCCACCGCAGATTTTTTTGAAGATCTATAAAAAAGGAATATCTCATCATGCATTGTTTTGTTATATCTCAAAGGTATTTGGCGGCGTTTTCGATGAAAGCCGGGTGGCTTGACTTTTCCGACACTTCCAACAATTATCATCATATTTCAACCAATTTACACAAAACTTTGACAAATTATATACCTAAACCTTCCTCATGAATCACTCTATCTATTGGTGAAACTCGCTGGATTAGAGTCAGTTCAGTAGTTTTTAGTTTATCACGAACAGACAGAGTTTGTTTTATAATATGTAGTGGTGTGTTAGTGGGTTTGAATCTCGACCAGGCTGGTTTTTTGATGACCCAGTTATGATTTACCTGGTTATCGTTACGTGCGCTCGCTAGTATTAACAAAAATAAAACTATATAAAAAAATACTTTGTGCCTTTCACAGTGGAAACTTAAAAATACTTGGAAATAGGTTACAGGCTTAGAGATATTACAGGTGACTCCCGCTCCGGTTCGTTCCTGGTGCAGGAAGGTTGGCCATTGTGATTCAGTGTGAAAATGCGGCGAATGAGATGAGCATTTGTATGGCAAATAACAGTAGAATAATAAAGAGGATAACAAATAAATATCACGAGAACAAAAATGCTTACACTTTACATAATTATAAGTACCTGGATGACCGAGCTTTGATCGGGTGAAAACACGAATAAAACGACGTTTTCTAAAAATGAAACCTAGCTAGATCGATTTATCGCCTCCGAAACCCCCTGGATACTAACTTTCATGAAAATCGTTGGAGCCGTTTCCGAGATTCAGATTTTATATATATATATATATATACACATACATACATACAAGAATTCCTCGTTTAAAGGTATTAGATAGATAGATACTTGCAATATTTGGTGCTGGCGTTGCTTCCTGTGCTGTAGTCGATTCCCACCCAGAACAAACATGAACATAGCTGTTAACTATGAGTTTGTGTTCCGTTTGTGTTTGTGTTTTTTTTACAACAAAAATATACAAAAGTTAAAAAACATTTAGTTATTTGGTTCCCATAATACAACTAAAATAGAGCTTTGCTTAGTTAGGTGCCAAATGGCGATGGGTGAAAATGTCGTCAACGGAAAAAAAAAAAATCTTAAGGCCAATGTTGTTGTGGGCAAACACTTTGCTTGCCGTAATAACCGTACATAAATGACTATAGTATACGCTGCTCTATAGAGACCTGTTAGTTGATCGGTGCTACGAGTACTAGACTTTATCCTCATAAAAATAGCAGTGAGACAAAAAGGTCTCCAAAGTGGTTTTAATTTTTCAGCCAGAGCTCAAGCTTTGATCTCGGTGCTTAACGGCGTAAAGCACGTAGCGCGCTTTCCTTAGGGATCGGTAATCCAGGATCTCCGAGAGTAATGTTGATTTTATACAGAAGACTTCTCGTGAAGGTATATTGGAACCTATAGGTAACGATAGGTTAGCTTATTGACTTGTATGAAGGTATTTCGATGATTTATTATTAATCAAACCGGAAATGCTGCCTTATGGGAAAATCACCACACAAATGTGGTGATTTTGCCACCACAAAATATAAAAAAATTAAAATTGGAGGACATTTTTCACACAGCGCCATCTAACCCCAAACTAAGCAAAGCTTGTACTATGGGAACCAGACAGCTGATAAAATACTTAAATACTTTCTTTTGTAAATAGGTACATACTTATAAGACACAGAACAAACATCCATGTTAGTCACAAAAATGTTAGTCCTGAGTGTGAATCGTACCCACGCCCTGCGGCTCTCGAAGCAGAACTTCACCGAATGAGCTAACAGGGCTGTCGTATAATTTTGCATGGTAGTAGGGTACTTTCTAGTACTCGGCTGGCTAGCTACCACCCTCAAGTTGAAAATCTGCCGCCAAGCATCTAACGGTGTGTTCCGGCAGCCTCATTTGAGAGCCAGTACCATTCCAGGCTAGGTGTGTTTTACCATCTTAGACCACATCGTCACTTAACATCAGGTGAGCTGTGGTCAAACACCCAGCATGACAACAATTAAAAAAAAATATATAATGTTCGCCAAAACAGTTAAAAACTCTCTAAGGATAATAATAACTTACACGTATATTTCCACTTTTACTTCAACGAGATGTAAAAAGATTGATTATTCACGGTTGTCAACACGAGTGCAGTACGTAAAAAGTAAGCATAGTTTGTACAATGAAAATCATATAAGTCGTATAACACTTTTTTTGTATAGGTACTACATAGTTATGATCGGCGAATGATGTATCTCCATTCGCCGCTTATAATACATGTGTTTCATGTTCATACTATTTAAATGATTAAAAATTCGTTTTATTTAATTTGATACTCCATAAAAGTATTGTAATTTGAACCCTTGCAATACTTTTTACGCATAAAAATATTAATCATTATTTATTTTTATTTAGAGACTAACAATACGCTCTCCTGATGGTAAGAAATAATGCCTGACCATGACTATTGCAATGATACACAGAACTTTGAGTAGTTAAACAAAATAAACAGTACTGTGTTCCGGTTTGAAGGGTACTGCAGCTAGCGAAATTACAGGGCTGTTGAGACTAACCATTTAGTCTCAAAGTAATGAGCACCAAGGCAGCGATGCCCTGGACTTTGTTTTACTACTCAAAGTTCTGTGTATCGCTGCAATAGTCATTGACAGGCGTTATCTCTTAACATCAGGAGAGCATCTCGTTCGTCTCATTACTGTTACATAATAAAAAATATAAAAAAAATAAAAAAAAATTGGCTCACACCTGGATACACTTTGGGGACTGCGGTTCAGATCTGCATGACCTAATTCCACCCTGCACATTCAATTTTCGGACAGCCAATAGCTTTAAAAAGCGGTTTCATGATACATATTCCAAAAACTCGAACTAAACAGTTTGAATCTGCCTTCATTGTACGAACCGCTGAACAATGAAATTTATTACCCGATATATTTCCCTGATAGATACAATCTGGGTGCCTTTAAGTCGCGAGTGAATCGGTTTCTTCTAGGCAAGCGTGCTCCACCGTAGACCGCATCTTTACTAAACATCAGACAAGTTGACGGTCAAACGCAAGCCTAAATTAAATAAAAAAAGGCGCTCAATACTTTGAGACTTTCGATGGTTAGTCTCAATAGCCCTGTAATTATATTGCGAATTCTGAAATCCATACTGTACTTTCCTACCAAGTGTTTCGCGCAAGTATAAAGAAACTAACTAATAGTTTTGTTGTGACTGAAAAACATTTCCTGGAAAATTCACCGCCAATTTACTTCAAGCTGGAGACCCGTGTCGCGCGGTCAAACACTTTCATATATTATTCAGAATGTTCACAACTGTATTTCTATTCTGTCAACAATACAAATAACACCGGGGAAAGAAACAGAGCGTAAATTCTGAAGTTTGAAATAGACAACCTTATGCATTTCTCTACTACACAAATTTGGATTTTGATTTTAGCCGTGTAAGTATTTTAAATTATCCTTCTTAAACTGCTGATCATGATATAACAAATAGATCATTTTATTGAAGCTCTTATATTATTTGCGTGCTATAAAGTAGCTAAGCTAAAAGGATTCTAGGTAATTGATTTAATGGATTGTGGGTAGATATTATTATGAGTTATTTATACGTAAATTTATATTACGATAATTCATATAATTTAAATTATACTATGTTTTATAATTACTGTACTATCCTACTGCAGGGGAAAGGTCGTCTTCCCTTCTTCCATGTTCTTTTATTCATTTAGTTCTTTTTGCACAGTTACTAGAATATGTACAAAAGGAGGACTTAACGTTAAAGCATTTTTGTCAGCCATCGCCACAGTATATGAGATGTGATGGTAGGCGCATCAAAATATATATATAAAAAGACATTAATATATATGTACATATGTATAAATACTGCAAACAAATATGTTACTACTTAATATTAATAAATACATACTAAACCATTATAGATTATACATACAACAATAAGGTATAAGGTATAAAATGCAAATGGAAATGCATAAGGTATAATATATGTACATATATATATATAATATATACATATATACAAGAATTTCTCGTTTAAAGGTATGATATATAAATGTATATACGTTTATATAAATATATCAAATGGTGAATCGATTGACCAAAAATTGTCAATATCCATTCTTTTAAAAAAAATATTCGCGTTGAAGCCGTTTAAAAATAGGTTTTGACCTATTTTTTTGACCACCAGCTCGTTTAATGCCTTTTTAGGGTTCTGTACCCAAAGGGTAAAACGGGACCCTATTACTAAGACTCCGCTGTCCGTCCGTCTCTCTGTCTGTCCGTCCGTCTGTCACCAGGCTGTATCTCTTAAACCGTGATTGTTAGACAGTTGAAATTTTCACAGATGATGTATTTCTGTTGCCGCTATAACAAAAAATACTAAAAAACAGAATAAAATAAATATTTCAGAGAGCTCCCATACAATAAACGTAATTTTTTGCCGTTTTTATAGATTATGGTACGGAACCCTTCGTGCGCGAGTCCAACTCGCACTTAGTAGGTTTTTTCTTTATTTTCTTGCTACCTGAGTTCAGTACTTGAAGTATATATCAAGTTCGTCCCTCCATCTCTGCCTGGGCCGCCGGGAGGTCGTTTGCCATCCTGAGGGAATCACTGTCGTGATTTTGGCCCAACGATTTACTGACAAACAACTAACATGACCAGCCCAGTGATATTGATATAATATGTAGTCTAAAATTAATATTCCAAACATAATTTAAAATATACTGTAAAAGCTATCTGTCCTATGGAAAGTATTACTAACATAAAAAGAACACGCCAAAATGGCATACTGCAATTCTCCGAGGAAAGAAATTCGGTCTACGATCGCTTTTTATCTCTTCCGACGTGATCTGAATGCATACCACCATTATTAGCCTTTACGACCCTGGCATAAAAAATAAAGCTTAGAAATGGGCAATTGAGACTAAAAAATAGGATAAAATAGGCAATTATTATCCCAATCTATCGCTGAATTTTCGTCCAGAATTACTACCTAATCATAGAGTTTTTAAATTAGCTCTGAAAAAAGATACTTAAACGTTCTCCACCCTAGACCACAATGTTGCTTAACCTCAGGCACGATGTGGCCAAAGGAGAAATTTTAAAATTTGAAATTTTACAAGCTAGATGTTTGACCACAGCTCACCTGATTTTAAGTGACGGAAAAAACAAGATAGAAAAAGATAAATTAATTAATAAAAAAGATAAATTATTTATTTGAATCCTATATGGTTGTTGATTTAACTTATTACGGTTCAAAAGATACAGAACATCAAAGGTGGGATAAACAAAGAACAGAAGTAGATTTTCAATTTAAGTTAGCACAAAAGTTACTAACGTCATTACTAACTCTAACTATAGTGTAAATTTAATAAAATTAATCTCTTATTAAAGACTTTACTTGATGCGATATGGAAACGAAAATACATTAAAGCCTTCTTTAATATTTAAATGTAAATTTAGAGAAGCAGACGTACAAACCTATTATTGTTCCAATCTATTTTTAATAAACGACGATTCTATTAATTACAGTGATACAACTCTCGACTTAAAATAATCGAAACATTTTGTGATTGTTAGGTGCCTGTCTTCTAACATTATCTATAATTTTCTATTCTGATATTCGATGTTTTTTTTTTTTTTACTATTACTATTTTTATTTATAACTAGCTGTGCCCCGCGGTTTCACCCGCGTTAGTCAAGATCCCGTGGGAATGACGGGATAAAAATTTGCCTATGTTAATCAGAGATAATGTAGCTTCCCAACAGTGAAGGAATTTTAGAAATCGGTTCAGTAGTTTTGGAGCCTACTCAGTTCAGTAGTTCACACTAGAAAGCGTTTCTAACAGTAATTAGGCAAATCCTAACAGGAGATCCAAAAGATCAGCCCGCCAAGTTTGCGGCCCACCGCTAACATAACTTTATCATTATCATCATCATCATCTCAGTCGTGGGAATTCTACTGCTGGACATAGGCCTCTCCCACTGACTGAAAAGCGGCTCACGTCCAGCGCGTTTCTGCGGTCTTTATTAGATCGTCTGGCCACCTTGTGGGTGTACGTCCTACGCTGCGCTTGCCGGTCCGTGGTCTCCACTCCAGAACTTTGCAGCCCCATCGGTCATCAGTTCTGCGTGCTATGTGCCCTGCCCACTGCCACTTCAACTTGCTAATTTGCTGAGCTATGTCGGTAACTTTAGTTCGTCTACGGATCTCATTTCTGATAAACAATTTATATTTTAAGTAAATTTTACTTATTTTACTAAGTATCAACGTTCAGCTGAATAATCGCGTATTTAAATGGAATGAAAATAAAAAGAGCATAATACTAATAATAATAATTTAAAACTCAAAGCATAAACTTGACTGAATTTTGAAGAACGATTAAAAAAAAGCTGTGATATTCCAAAAACAAACTAACCTAATGGAACACTTAGAACATAAACTTAATTATCTCGAAGTACCTATTTCAAACTTCCAGACTTTCTATTATTCTATCTGAAACGCTTTTCAATAAACAATTCAGCCAGACACCTGCCCAAAACTAGTTTAAGCGTCCAAATTAGTTTTGTTGTAGTTAAAGTTGATGTTTATTACTTAGCGGGCAGTATCAACATTTTGACGCAATTGACTTTGATATGGATATAATTAAAGCACTTGTATAAAACCATTTTTACGTAAGTAAAAATTTACAATTAAAAACATCGACACCATGCCCCTAAGCCTAACCACGGCTAGATTTTGGGTATTTTGTTTTCAAAATAAAACTACATAACAGATTTTTATGGAACTTCTCTGAGAACTATCTGAAACTTTATCTTTTGAAACACCGAAAGAGTATTTAATCGGTTAAAATATGACGTTTTTATGTAACATATATTTAAAAAAACACAACCGGAAGGCAGGTAGTTTATTGGAACTATTTTAGTAACCGTAAACACCACTCAAAAGTCACAGGAAAGCACATTACGCAATTTCATTTACTTGGTTAATATAACTTTTCTAGCCATCTTGGTTTAAAAATTAAATTATTGAACTGATTTTGATAAAATTACTATAGAAGTAATTGGAAAGTACATTCTTTCAAATAAATAAAAAAAAACAAATTTCACTATCCAACTAATTAAGTTAAATAAAAGCTTTTAAAAAACAATTCTCTTTTAACACACCTGACTCAGTTTCATGTAAATGTGTGCGTGTAATGGAAACTCCGCATTTCCCGAAGTTAAAATTCTGTCCCACAATGTTCACGGACTCGACCTATACTATAATTGGGTTCGGAAACAATTTGTGAGGCTGGTTAGTCTTTGAGGGGATGCCATGGTACCCTATATTTTGTGGCAGTATTGTTAAAACAGGGTCATCGGAACCGCTTTGTAAAATAGATGCCATTATTGAGGTTACTGAGGAATAGCGTCGACTTTTAGCTAAAAATTTAAGATATCCTTTCGTCATTTAGCTCGTATAATGTGGCTACCTGGTTAATATCAGTCTCTATTATAGAAACAAATAATGTTAAAAAGATATGAAATAAAGCTTACAGTTAGCCTCAAACTTTTAAATTGAAGTGAGAAGTTGCATTTTCAAAGTGTAAGGTTGCGTGAATCAAAAGATGGACGTTCTTCTAATTGTTTTATTTCGTTGCTCTCACACCTATGACTATCTTATTACTATCCCTTTCACACTTCCTCTTTCTCTTTACAATTATCTCACATCGAGGCATCTTTTTCATATTGACGTTACGTATCATATCCTTTCGCTCTTTCAAACCTATGTATCACTCGTTTGTTCTGTCTCTTTCTCGCTACCTTACGTTCCCATTTCACGCAGTATCTACAGCCTACATATGTATGTATGTGAGTTTTTTATTCCACCACAACTGGGTGAACTGTCTGAACAGATTCGGATGCATGGGTCGTTGCAATCTCTACATCTTCCCTAGTGACACCGACTACAAATTTATATGGCGGCTTTATTTATTTTCAAATATAAATGATAATAAAATACATTTTCATGGAAGTCGTGTTTTTTTAGTGAACTTATTTGATACTAGTTAGGACTTTATACGCAATATCTCGCAATAGAGGTCATTGTTGTTCAACAATTTTTATTGATTTATTTATTGAGTTAAAAAGTTTAACGATAGAGCTTACCTTGATAAAATTGGAAAACATTTGCTGTAAATCATGGAAATAAATAAATACAAGTAATCCCACTAATATTATAAATGTGAAAGTTTGGATGGATGGATGTTTGTTACTCAATCACGCCAGAACGGCTGAACGGATCTGGATAAAATTTTGCATGTAGATACTTTAGGCCCTGGAATAAAACATAGGATTCTTTCACCATCATCATCATCATCCATCACCACGAAGGTAAAACCGCGGCGCGCAACTAGTTGTTAATATATTACTTATGTGGGATTACTCTCACCTAGTTTAATTATGCCGAATATTCCGACTATAGTTTCGGCCACATCCGATGGTCTTTTACAAGGAGTCAAAGCAGAGCACGGCCTTTTTTTTGCGCTACTGTGTCAAAACTACGTCAGATTCTATAGTAAATTTTTATTTTTAAAAAAATATTGTAGACTAGAAACTCATAAAGCAGAACTAGGTAGTTAATAATAGAACACCAAATCGTAATTTAAATTAGAATTTTACATCTATAAAACCTCAATCAAGATATCGTACACCTTAGCATAAGGCAAAATATTCAGACCTTTGACAAAAAAGGGTATTCTCGAAAGAACAATAAAGCCTTACTTACCATATTCAGGGCACGTGATGCAAAAAGCTACCGCAAGGAAAAAGCCGATCACCTCGCCCCCAAAAACTTTACTGGCCATTTTTCCCCTTTTGTTCATCCAACACTGGCTTTTACCGACATCTTCATTCTTCTATTTTGCACAGTTTTCAGGTACCCTTTGGCGGACTCTTCGTTTTTTCGCGCGCATCTAGATTTCTAAACGACATTTTTCTCAACGAGTGTCATCAGTTCAACGAATACTTTTGCGGCCACATCTGCAACAAGGAAAAAAGTTCGTTAAACATTTACTGTAACTATTTAAGTGAACGACGAGGCGAGAAAAATCAGAGGAAGTGAGGATCTTTAAATAATCGATGTAGCTTCTTACTTCGATTTACACAAGAGTAGATATCTCACTAATCTTATCCTATTAATATTATGAATGTGAAAGTTTGTGAGGATGGATGGATCGATGCTTGCGCAAAAACTACTGAGCGGATTTAGATGTAATTTGGCACACATATAGTTTATGGCCTGGATTAACATATACTTAATAATATTATAAATATGAAACTTTGTGAAGATAGTTGGATGGATGTTGGATGGTGCCGGCGTAAGAATAGTACCCCACCCTCTCTACCCGTGGTTGCCGTAAGAGTCGGCTAAGGGATGTAATCCGGAAGATGGGCAGCAGCATCTTCCTTGAACAATCACACCTAACTGCGCTCGCCAACCCGCCTACCAAGCGTGGCGAGTATCGGCAAAACCCCCCCAGGAGGAGGCCTATGTCCAGCAGTGGACATCCTATGGCTGATGATGTGATGTGATGTTGGCACACATATAGTTTTTTTAGAACACCTATTTGGCGTATTCTATATTTTGAGTATTATAAAAACCAGCAGGGCTTACAAGTTAGCGTGACATCTGATTTACTGGTCCAATCTTGGTCCAATATTGTATATTTCGATGATCACCCATCTAAGAACGAACCAATGAGTTCGTACCACCAAGTGAAATTACGCTACGAGTGCTACGTCACGTAGCTCTATCACGCTACGTAAAAGCTACGAGTAGTCGAAATATCAAAGATTATCTTTAGGCAAATAAATATTAAAATCACTTACAATAGTCAACCAAAGCTTTCATACATTTAAAGGTTTACAGAACAATACTTACATATTTTAGTAACCTTAGCGTCAAAATACACGTTAAAAAGAATGAGTTTACATTAAAAAACCTGAGCTTGCTGTACTAAGCCTGGTACAACACGTCCTCAAACATTTTTCACACAATACCCAGTCTCGTAATTATTTGTTAAACATGTTACAAGTGGAAGTGACCTGAAAAGGACGACATGTATTGTACAGAGCGTCCGAGGCAGAAATTGTATTGTATGCGGCCGCTTTATGCGACACGACGTGACAATCGTCCCTTCTGTACTGTTTGTTATCTATTCTTTGACGTGTCGCCACAAAATGCTCCGGTGTTTGTTTATTGCCTTTGTTTAGTGATGCAAATGGAAATTTTAAGGTTACCTTCATTGCGTATAAATAATGTGGCGAGGGTGGTTCCGAGCGTGGTAACACAGACGTGCTACTTTGCAACGGTTTTTTTTTAAATGTGCATAAATGGCAAATGATGCACTCCCACCTGCAATATGGTGCCGAGATATGGGCTAGAGTCGTGGACTGGGAGCTAACTTTCATCTTGCAGAAACGTGCGGTTCGGCGTGTTGTAAGAATGCCTTTGGACACCCATATTTCAAAAAGCGGGGAATCCAGACGTGACTTGCTATTTTTATTTATCAAGTGGCAGTTTACGCCAGGACGAAGCTTGAGGCGTACGCGGAGCACGGCCCAAGCACAAACGCCCCACTTGAGATCGGCACAAGCTGCTCACCGCGTTTCTTGGAGAAGTCCTCCGAGTTAACACACGTCATAGCCCCGAAGGTCTATAATCATCTCTCATGGACATACGTCATACGTCTTTAATCATGAAGAAAGTGTATCGTTTGTATCATTACTTTTATATAAAATATACCATTATTAGACAGCCCATATGAAGTTACAAGATCCATCCAAAATTATAACAGTCAACGCTACCCGTCTTTTCTTCAAAAGATAATACAAATATCGATCCACAGAGCTTCACAGACAAGCTTAGAACGTATCGAATTTCAGTAGGGTGAGACTATTGACATGAATCGACTTGGCAGCTAGTACGCAAAACAAATCGGCAATTTTCTCAAATACTTAAAAATAGTCACAATATCACTAAATCCAAATTTTAACTGCCAAAAATCATAGACATCAACTCACACGCCGAAGGGTGTGACCTAAACCTCAACAATAAATTTGAGCTACCGGTGAAGTAAAATATCGTAAAGAAACCAAATCATGGTAGTAGGCCAGAGTGAATGGTATATTCTAAGTCTGCGTGCTTCATCTTCGACCACATAGTTTACCATCAGGCGAGTTGGTAGGCTAAGTCGGACTTATCCGTATTAAAAATTAAAGATTAAAGAAAAAAGATTTCCGTATTAAAGATTTATTCTTGCTCACCAAAAGGGGGAGCAGCTTATGAGAAATGATACTAGTGCAATATAGACAGGCCTTAAAATTGTTGTAATACATTTAGTTACTTCTATGTATATAATATATTTCCTTGTATATGTCACTTGCTTTCCTCATATTATTTATATAGATAATGTTTATATTTAGTTTATTTATCTGTTTGTCTACATATTGTTTTTTTTTGTGTATATTTATGCATATCTTTATTTTTTGTTACCGCCTGGCACTCTCGTGCGTGACGTCACCTGCTGGCCTTAACGGAAGACCAGCGCCGGCTGGTTGCAGTCGGCATTATGCTGAGTTGAGGCCGGCTTGTGACATAAAATTTATTTCTTTCTTTTTGTTCTTTGTTTGTAATTTAATTTTGTTTTATCTTTGTTTGTTATTTCTTTTGTTCCTGTATACCCATTTTGTTAATGTTTTAGAAATTTGTTTTATGTCATGAATAAAATGTTGTCTATTGTCTATAAGTTGATGCTAAAAGTAACATTTCTATAATAAAAGAAACAGCATTTGTTTGTTGTTGGTTCTCAAAAGACAGTTTATAGTTGGTACTCGGCTGGCTAGTTACCACCCTCAGATTGAAAATCTGCAGTCGAACACCTAACGGAGTGTTTCGGCAGCATCAATTGAGAGCCATAGTTCCTTTCCACGCTTAGTGTATTCATCATATTCGACCATACCGTCACTTAACAATATACCTATTAAAAATAAATAATTTAAGTCGACATTAACTAATATATGATTGTTATTACATAACTTTCTGTTAACTGATTTTATCGAATTCAAGAGGATTTATAGCAGTTTTTGGGAAACTTACTACCCATATATTTTTTTGGTTATAATGCAAATACCCCGACTATAGTTTTGGCCACATCCAGTGGCCTTCTTCAAGGAGTCAAAGCAGAGTACAACGCGCGCGCGTTCTCAACTTACTTTGTTATGGTCGGAATAATCCCGCAATAATGTATCAAAGCCACGTCAGTTTCCATAATGGTCTAGTTCCCAAAGTACAAGATTTCTTTAGTTTTGGGCGAGATAGCTCTTTCTAAAATGTCCTCCATTATATACATACATATGTTTTTTAATACATATGCCAGTAAAACAATTTGGAAATTGGTTCTTATCTCGAAAAAGAATAAAATTTCTCAATACGTAAGAAAAATATCTACTCACGAAGCAGGTTTTGCTGGCTTTTCTCTGTTTAAATTATTCCTGTCAAATTTCTAAGCCTACCAAAACTACCTTGATCCTAATCCTGGATCCCTCGAACATCTTTCGAGCTTATTTGGACCTCCACAATTTGACTAATGCTCTCAAAGTAATAAAATAATTCCGATTTAGCCCGAGATGGGGGTTTTTGATTACTCAAAGAGACAGATTCTATCCATTCCTTTAGCTTACATTTTTTTTGGGAAATTCTTTTTTGACCTAGCTTTGGTACATTCTTTATTTCAATTCGTGATGGTAATGAGCAAGGGTCCCGTCTATGTTTCAGATTGAGTTATAATTGTGTTGTCTTAGTAAACATTTCGAAACGTTATTCGGACGTTTATATTGAATTATTGAGATTTATTTGAAATGAAGGATCAAGTTTTGTTTATTTTGATACTTTTCTATTTATAAATTTGTTATAAATGTGGATGGTTTGCTCGTGAATTTAGATATAATAGTTACGGTTGCAATGGTTGTATATAAACATTGTCACTTACTGTAAACAGCGTTTCGTTCAAAAAAAAATACAGATGTTCACAATAAAAAGTTTCTATCAATCTACTAACCTAATTATAAAAAAAAAACTTTAATACATAGAAAATCACAGTGTTGTTTTCAAGTGAGATGAATAGTGAATACACTATATTTCGCAAGCAGGGCCGCAAAAGATAGTAATTGTTTATTGCATTTCCATTTTTTTTACCAAGATTTTTGTGAATCGTCGTCCGTATAGAAATCGAAGTAAATATACATTGAAATACATCAGAACTTTATAATTTTATATTCCAGCTTTTTATTTCAATAGCCTTATAGCTTAATCGGTAGTAATTCTCAAACTGCAGGTCGTGGGTTTGATTCCCATCCAAAACAATGATTTATTAAATTAAATAGATATTGGTTTTAAGTCTGGTTTTTCTAAATATCATAAGTAACGTAAGTCTTCACAAAAAAGTATATAAGTATAAACAATCAGTTATATAGTCGTCATGTTAAAAGCTTTTCTTAGTTTGGAGCTAGATGGCGCCGTGAGTAAATTGTCCAACGGTATTTTATTGTACATCACATCACATCATCAGCCATAGGACGTCCACTGCTGGACATAGGCCTCCTCCTGGGGGAGTTTTGCCAATACTCGCCACGCTCGGCAGGCGGGTTGGCGAGCGCAGTTGGGTGTGATTGTTCAAGGAAGACGCTGCTGTCCATCTTGCGAATTACATCCCTTAGCCGACTCTTGACGGCTACCACGAGTAGAGAGGGTGGGGTACAATTCTTACGCCGGCACCACTATGGCCATTATTACGGATTATTGTACATAATTATATAAAAATGCACTCTTGTATATTATAAAGAAAAAACTACGGACAAAGCAAACAGTTACTTATATTATATTATTTAATACTAGCGACCCGCCCCGGATTCACACGACTGCAATGTAGATACTAATGTGGTGCATATGCATGTACGGTATACATATAAAGCTTCCTCTTGAACCACTCTATCTATTGCTGAAACTCGCATGATAATGCGTTCAGTAGTTTTTAAGCTTTAAGCACGAACAGACAGACAGGCGCGGTGGACGACTTTCTTTTATAATATATAGTGATGTTACAGTATTCATCATTATCATCATCAGCCTACGTAGTCCAATACAGGACATAGGTTCTCCCAAGACTTGCACAAGTGGTTTAAGCTAATATTGCCTTCCTGGGCATGCAGGTTGGCGATTTCTTTTCTCATTGGTGATGCTACTGGTCTTCACCAGTCTAAAATTTAGCCACAATGTTAAGCGTGGTTATCCTACCACTAATTGTTAATCCCCTTCAAGAAGGTTCCTGCCACAGACAGAAGAAATCGATGTCATATTCAAAAGTATAAATAATTAGAAAATGATACATTTTTTTTTTAAATATTTGAAATATGTTTTCACAAAATATCGTCAATAAACCGAAAATCACCGACATCCTAAAATCTTATGACCTTATATCCTTTAATAGATGCCATATAAACAGACCGTAAAATAACTTTTGTATTTGTCTATAAAAACTTTTATGATTCGACCAAAATGTCTCGCGATACATTATACGAAGACATAGTTACTTGGTCAGAGTATTTGGAAAGTTTTATTCATGATGCACAGAGTTACGCGAAGCGGCAGTATTAAGCCAAACAGAGATCTTTATATTCATAATTTTGAATAATTTTTACAATAGAACAGACTCTGAAATAGAAAAAGAAAATTAGTTTTTTTTTATTGTAAACGACGACGAACGATACGCTCTCCTGATGGTAAGAGATAACGTCTGTCAATGGTCCTATGACACCTCAATACATCACAATTATTTTACTACCCTAGCCCAGCAATAAAATGATGACAGCAAAATTGTATGAACTTAAACCAGACATCTAATATTTTTTTTTTTTGGCATGTGTTGGTATGGTCGAAGATGGTAAAGCACACCTAGCCTGGAATGGAACTGGCTCTCAAGTGAGGCTGCCAGAACACACCGTTAGATGCTTGGCGGCAGATTTTCAACTTGAGGGTGGTAGCTAGGCAGCCGAGTACTAGAAAGTACCCTATCACCACGCTATGTTTTCCTCACTATGTTTTTCCTTCACCGGCAGCTCAAGCTCATTGTTAGGGTTTCAACCCACATCCATCGGCATGCGAATCTACCGCGCTAATCACTGGACCATCATCGCTACAAAAACAACAGTCGAGCAAATATAACAGTCGTTCGACCATCTGTAGTTATATACTCAACTTTGTTGTTTGTACTTGCACAATTCAAAAAGAATCCACATCAGCTGACAGCGTCTCGTCGTAAATTCACTTTGCCGAGAAGTAAAGTTTGTAGATCATAAAAGTTACAGTTTTATAATGCAAATGAGTTCGCAAACTCGTCGGATGGCGCTCTAAATTCCTCCTTGACGTGCGGCTTTTGTCTCATTACGCCATAAATTCATGTTGTGAAGGATTAGTTACAAGCAGAACTGACGGACCAGCATTGAAAAGTTGAAGTTGAAGCGAATCATATTGAATGTAAGTTAATGTTTTCTATACCCACTTCCATATCGAATTATTTCTTAAATTTTGACATGTAAATAAAAGTATCATTTTGAAAGATTTTCATAATCCTCAACGTTTATTAATATTTTTAATTCTAGAGCCTTAGAATAAAAAAAGACTAATATAAAAAAATTATGAACTAAGTCAAAACTTATTTTTCTATGTGTACGTGTATTTTAGTTGTTTTTTATCTTATTTAATATGTAATAAAACTCCTTTTTGTTTATGAGATACTGTATTTATTTAGATTTCCATTTAATTATTTAACTTGGTGGTAGATCTCCTTTGCAGGAGGTCGTCTAGGTAGGCCACTATAGTACCAGATATTCTGCCGCCAAGCAGTAGTGTGTAAACATTGCTGTGTTCCGGATTGAAGGGTACTGCTAGCGAAATTACAGGGCTGTTGAGACAACCATGTTATATCTCAAAGTAATGAGCGCTAAATCAGCGACGCCCTGGACTCTGTTCTGTATACGGTATATACGTACGTATATAATATAATATATTTTATATTTTTTCAAAAATTATCTTGAACATGGCAACGTTGTACAACTACTGAATGTGTGACCTGCAACGCTATTCCGAACAGACTGCTATCATAACAAAAACAATAAAACGCCAAATTCATACGAAGTACTAATTAAATCAAATTCAGTACTCACAAAATGACTTAAACCTTACAAATAAAAAAAATAAGATGACGTAAATTCATTTGAGGGAGAAAATAGAAGCACTTATTTACTAACAGTATGTATTGTCCCACTGTAGGGCAATGACCTCCCCTTCCTCCTTCCGTGTTTCTCTATCTTTTGCAACCTAAGTTCATTCATAATAAGCACTTATATGATATAAAATGTAAACTTACAAGTGAAAAATATTAGTAAAAAGTTGTAAAACGAATAACTTTAAAACCAATCATTTCTCAGTTATCAAAGACAAATCACAATCTACGACATCTATTTTGCTTCGTCGTTGTTCAAAAATTACTGAAGCCAGCTTTCAAAGAAAAACTAATCAACTATTAGCAATTTTATGGGGCAACCTCATCAGATATCTACGACACGCCACGTTGTCTTGCAGTAAAAGTCGAGGCAATTTTTTGATACCAATCTTTAGTTTTTTTCTTCAGTTCAATCTTACGACGTCACAAACATTCTGATAAAATGTTCTTTGTAAAAATGTTGTTCTGTTATACCGATCTAGTACTTTATTTTATGTTTATACGATAGGGATATTTTATCTAAGTTTAAAATACTTGTTGGCTTTGTTTTTACCATAGGTATTGACAAATAAACTGTAATAAATATCGTAGGACTTTTCACACAGCGCCATCTAGCTCTAAACTAAACAAATCTTGTACTATGGGAACCAAATAACTGATATCGACGGTACTTTAAAAAAAAATATATATAGCGTAGTTGTGACGTAACCAATATTATAGTTTTCTATGGACGACGCTTATCGGTAGATGAAGGCTAACATCGTGAGAAACCCACTCTATGTTGGTAGGGTACTGTACACTGTGCAGTACTCAACTGGCTAGCTATCACACTCAAGTTGAAGATCAAACACCGGTGTGTTCAGCCGCAATTGAGAGCCATTTCCATTCCAGGCTAAGTATGTTTACCATCTTCGACCACAATGTCACTTTAATTAAATTTACTGTGGTCAAACACCTTAACCTGTCAACTATAAATAAATAGCCCACGTGACCACCAAAAGTCAAAATAGTACAACCTTTGTTTGATTTGTGGCTAAATGCCACAGCTAATGCCACAATATATCTTTATTTATATCTGTACAAGTGTACATATTATTTACTTAAAATCAGAAAATCAAAATAAATTAATACATACTACGTCTTACTGTACATAATATATGTATAATTATTTTTTTGTTACAAATAGGCTTGCGTTTGGCCGCCATCTCGTCTGATGTTAAGCGAAGATACGGTCTACGATGGAGCACGCTTGCCTAGAAGAAACCGAATCACTCGCGATTATATATATGAAATATATTGAAAACATCTTAACTGCAACTTATAAAAAAACCGATCAAGTGGCCATTTCAAATGTCACACTGTGTGTATTTATACTTAATCTTTTATGAATTTGAAAAGCAATTTAAGGATACAGCTGCTAGCTTAAATAAAATACCATGCAGTTATTAAGATAATAAACTTTACTAGGTATAGCTGATCAAATGTTGCGAAACTAGCGAAATTTTATACATGGCTGTTAAAATTTACTATGCACATAATAATTTGAATACATTTGTCCATCGTTGAAATTCAGTTGCATTTTAAGTTCTGTTAAAGGATGTCAATGAACCTATAATGCTTTAGTCTGTCCTTCCCAGTATGGGAGTAATGTTTGGTGCACAAAAAACGTTTGTGGCGTTTTCTCGATAGTAGATCTCCTTAGCAGTTGGTGGTATTCTTTCGCCAAGCAGTAGTGTGTAAAAACCTGTCCTGGAGCTAACGACATTACAGGGCTATTGAAACTAACCATCGAATGTCTCAAAATAATGAGCACCAAAGCAGTGATGCCCTGGACTTTGGTTTGTTACTCAAAGTTCTGTATATCGCTGCAATGGTCACGGATATATGTTATGTCTTACCATCAGGAGAGCGTCTATTTCGACTCATTACTTATAAATTAATAAATAATAAGCGAAGCCAAACTAAACAAAGCTTGTACTATGGCAGTCAACTAATAGAATACATGATATACTTTTTAAAAAAATATATACTTATAATACATAAAGAACACCCAGAACAAACATTTTGTTTACACCACAAAGTGCTTGTCCTAAGTGGGAATCGAACCGATGCCTACAGCTCTTAAGGCAGATATTCACACAAGCTCTGCTTAGTTTGGGGTCAGATGGCGCTGTGTGTAATGTGTACAATATTATTCTACCAATGAGCAAACGGAGCTGTAAAAAACAAATCAAACTTACAAAGACTAGATATCTTTTATCATAAGTATAATTAGCGCTATAATAGCGATACCCTGAACTTTTGTTTTTCACTCATAATTTTGGGCAATTGTCAGGGACACGTGCTTGTCATTACTTATAAATTAATAAATAATAAGCGAAGCCAAACTAAACAAAGCTTGTACTATGGCAATCAACTAATAGAATACATGATATACTTTTTAAAAAAATATATACTTATAATACATAAAGAACACCCAGAACAAACATTTTGTTTACACCACAAAGTGCTTGTCCTAAGTGGGAATCGAACCGATGCCCTACAGCACTTAAGGCAGATATTCACACAAGCTCTGCTTAGTTTGGGGTCAGATGGCGCTGTGTGTAATGTGTACAATATTATTCTACCAATGAGCAAACGGAGCTGTAAAAAACAAATCAAACTTACAAAGACTAGATATCTTTTATCATAAGTATAATTAGCGCTATAATAGCGATACCCTGAACTTTTGTTTTTCACTTAAAATTTTGGGCAATTGTCAGGGACACGTGCTTGTCATATAAAACGAATAAAATACTTTTCTACTAGTCTTTAAGGCTGAGGGTGCAGCGATTCCCGATGCGGGTAGAGGAACTAACCGACATGTAACCATGATATGGCTACGTTATACGAGAAAATCCAATGAATTTGTTATGAGTTCGCTTCTATTTCGCTGATAAGGTTAACGTAGTCGATGTCGTGTTTAAACTAATGTTGTACTTGTTGGGAAAAAAATTAAAGATTGCTAATGTTATAGGAACAGTGTAGCCATAAACATGAATATGAACTGTTTGCTTTTATAAAACTCGGCTGACTAGCTACCACCCTCAAGTTGAAAATCTACCGCCAAGCACCGCCAAGCTGTGTGTTCCGGCATCCTCACATGAGAGCTAGTTCCATTCCAGGCTAGGTGTGCTTTACCATCTTCGACCACACCATCACTTAACATCAGGTGAGCTGTGGTCAAACACCAAGCTGTATAACATTTAAAAAAAAAAAACGTTTTCGTATTGCAGATCGCGTCGCGGAATAATGTATCCTCAGCCTAAGGGTAAAACCTGCTTTGTTTATGTTAAGTTGACGGTGTAGTCGAAGATGGTAAAGCACACCTAGCCGGGAATGGAACTGACTAAAAGCCTGCCTAAGCACACCGATGGGTACTTAGAAGCAGATTTTCAACTTGAGGGTAGTAGTTAGCTAGCCAAGTACTAGTACATACCCTACCACTATGCTATGGTTTCTTCACGATGTTTGATGTATTCCGTCACCGGCAGCTTACGTTCATTGTTGATATTTGAATCCGCACCCTTTGGCATGTGAAACAACCACGCTAACCACGGAGCTATCATCGCTACAAATGACCGTTGGTCTATGACCATTACAGCAGCACCCAGAACTTTTAATAACAACTCAAAGCTCGAGCTGCTTTTGCGCTCATTACTTTGAGACATCTCATAGCCCCTCAAACCGGAACACAGTAATATTTACACACTAATGCTTGGCAGTAGAATATCTCGTACTGCGGCAGTACCTAGGTACATACCTAAGCAAACTCCTGCTAAGAATATATACAACCAAATAAACGTAGATCGTGGCTTTTGTATTATCTCATCATCATCATCATCATCATCACCACCATCATCATCATCATCATCATCATTATCAGCCATATCACGTCCACTGCTGGACACAGGCCTCCTCCTGGGGAGGGGTTATGCCAATGGCGAGCGCAGTTAGGTGTGATTGTTCAAGGAAGACGCTGCTGCCCATCTTCCGGATTACATCCCTTAGCCGACTCTTACGGCAACCACGGGTAGAGAGGGTGGGGTACAATTCTTACGTCGGCACCACCATGGCAATTGTATTATCTATCTATCATCATCTATCTTAGCCAATAAAATTCAGTTTGTACTATTTTCCCATTTGATAAACGTAACCACTAAATAATAAACCTTAAATCAAACAAACTCAGTTAAATCTCCTTTGTTAAAACAGTTATACAATCAAAAACAATGCGGCAGACACCGCTCCAGTTACATAACAAGCGAAGCTGCCTTTTCAGTCTCAACTCTAAAAGGTCAACGCTGTTGACTCTGCGATAATAACTAAGTACCTAAACATAAACGTCGACAGAGTCCCGTTCTTTAACCATTCGCATAATTAATGGGAAGTAGTATACAGAAACAGAATAGACTTAATTCATAAACAATGTAACTGTTTAACCCCTAATACTTTACTGTAGTGGCCGTGTAAAAGAGGGCTCAGTTGTGAATCTTAAGAACAAGCCCTACTTGATCCTAATAATGTACTACTGGGCTCTTGTGATGGATTCCTTTGAAAAACATTATAAAATACCTGAAGACTTAGCACGTTCGTCATCCGGTCCAGGCATTACTTTTCACCGCAAATAAATATCTCTCAAGACCACACAATAAAGCTAAATAGATATTATGACCTAACAAAGGAATTTACCATAAATAGTTACATGGTCAATTTCAAGGAAGTCGGAGCGAGAAGAATTCTAGCAAAATCTCTCTACACCGTGAAAGTTCGAATCAGCAATATTGATACAGGGGGTTGAGTACTCGATTGTCATTCCAAATAATAATAAAATAGTTTGTTAATATCTGACCTAATTATCCTGGGCAAACACAAAAATACGGACACCCAAATCACGCGCACCAAAAATTACATGGTAGTCGCGCGCGGTTCCAGATTAGATAACAGTTACTACGCAGTCTACGTATGGTAGTTATGTCTTGCGCTAGCTCGGTGCGTAAGACTGCGCGCTGTCCTAAATTCTGGAGTCTTGGGAAAAACTTTAACAAAGGTTTTCTTAGTATTTTTTTGTATTTGTTTCGATTTTATTTCTTAAATCGTTTTATATGACCTCTAACTAATATGTTGTCGCTAATGTTCAAACTGTCAGCCAGTATAATCTACTAAAAGACCTCGGCTTGTCAAGTACACCTATAAATTAACTGTTGGAAAGCATATCCAACGTTGGTAGGTTCATATTAAATTTAGTAGGGCAGGGAAGGTGAACGTTAATATGTATTTAAACCTACACCTGGGTCGCAAGTCCTAGGCACTGAATGGGTTGATGTTCTTACAATACGATGGACCCGGTTTCCACATGATGATACTTTTGAATGCTCAGAAGTTTTCTAATGAAAAATGATATCGTTGCGCGTTAGTCGTAAATTCTTTTGGCATTGAACTTGACAGTTTTTTGATAAATTATCGTACTAGAATCTAAGAAGTTTTTTTTTGTTTTTGGTCGAACATCGAAATGTGGATATAATCTACGTTTATTAATTTGCCTGTCTTGGGTCGTATGATTATATGTGTTTCCATAAATCATCAATAAATATCAAGGCTTAAGTAGTATTTTTTCAATGGAATGACAAAAGTGAAAAGTATTTGTCAAGTTTTTTTAACATGTTTGTAAAATGATAGCCTTCACGTTAGTTTCAGTTTATTTACACCCGCCAGGAGCTCTGTTCTATTTTCGTTACATTTTCCAAATATATAACAATAAGTATAATATAATGCAACCATATTAAACTATTTTCTTTACTACATAAAACTATACAACTTCATTCAACATTCATCAAAACGAAAAAAAAAACACGTTATTATTAACTAGCTGCGCCCCGCGACATTTTTGATATTTCATTGACATTTTTCGAGATAAAAAGTTGGTGTGACCTAATCCATCACGAGAAGCATTGCGCAACCAAAGTTGTACATCGGATAGTCTGGAAGGAGGAAAGGGGTTTGTTAGCTCTTTAGGGTAAAGGGTCATTCCATTATCGCGGGTGCAACATTTAGACACATGTTTTAGTTTCATGTAATTAAATAAACAACATTTTTAATTGAATTAAACTTTGAAAGATTACATTTTAATATGTTCTTTTAATATTCGTTTACAAGAATTTTAAAATAATGTTTTAAAAGCCAGGAGGAAGGTCCAAATTGACATTGCGGGTGCAACAGATTTGGCCCAACCATTCCAGATCATAGACAAAAAACTTACAAATCTGTTAATTGTGATACATTTAATATATTATGCCGTTATATTTTGTAAGATGTTTGAGTAACCATGAACATATAATAAAAACTCTAAAGAAAACAATAATAAACAATTAATTATTCACTTTTGACCGAATCGCGGGTGCAACATCAAATTATCGCGGGTGCAACCAGTCTAATTGAAGTGAACATAAACGTCAATTTAACTTATATAGGAACAAAATAAGAGATCAAACAATATTTATTACTAATTAGTACACTTTTTTTGCCGCTTATATTAATTATTTCTTTTCAAATACGTCAATATTCGAGGAAAATTCTATGAACGTATTATTTCCATCAGTTTTTTTCTCTGGCGCTTCCAATTTCGAGATAATATCTTCAAATTGCACGTCTGCTATGTCATTTACGATTTCTGTGAAACGTTTGCCATCAATCGTCGTCATAAATTGTACTCTAGTTTCTCCATCTTCATCCATATAGTTCTGATCAAAAAAATTACACAATATCGTTATGTGGGGTACATAACGATTTTGAATATTTTTTTTGCCGGTTTTGCAAAAAAATTTTATACGAGCACATACAAACCAGCGCAAATATCTTTTGGTAAGACAGCAGCTTGGACAGTAGCAATTTCAGGATTTTTTTGCTTCTGGTGATAACTTTGAAGCTTGAAGAGACGTTGATGGAGTTTCGTCATTTATAAATTCATTGTCTGAATCACTGTAAACATCAGAAACGCGCAATCTCTTTTTCAAAGGAATTAAGGATTCAGTCTGATACGATACTGAAGGCACAGATATAACAGGACACGGAATTTCTTTTCGTATTTTGTGATTCGTAAGCGGTTATATAGTCTGTCATATTCTGCTTTGAGTGCATTCATACGCCATTACATATCGATTCTTAAATTGAGCGTTGCAATTATCGCTGAAGATATACAAAAATGTAATGTCATCACAGACTGACTTGATATACTCAAATATTTTTTGCAGAAAGAGATGCACAGTTTTGAATCACGAGCCCTTTCCCGACGGAGGTGTTCGGCATTAAGCTCAGGATTTTCTTTTAATTTCCGCGTATATTTCTGCGAAGCAGTCTCCTTGTGTTAAAACATACAGAATATAATATAAATACACATATTAAATGTATATCATCAATAGTATTAAGCGTATATTATTAGTCAAGGCATATAAAAACAACAAAATATGTAATTAATCACACAAAAAGGTTAAGTGACAGAAAGTTGCACCCGCGATCTTAATGACAGATCGCGGGTGCAACCAATTTAAGTTAACGTTTATTTCAACCTAACAATCATTACACTCTTAAAAACTATTAATTTAAGTTGAGTATTGATTTCTTCTTACTTTTACAAAGTTTCAGAATGTTAGCTCTTAATTTCTGTGAAAAAAGTAAACTTTCTTATCTTTTGTATCGCGGGTGCAACAAGTTAACAATGTATTCTAGCACTCAATAATGTTTTAATAAACAACAACATATACTTACATTTTTTGAAACAGAAAGATAAATGAATATTGTCACTTCAAGTTTAACGGGTAAAACATAACTTCAAACTGTCATCAACAGCTATTTCGCATCAGTGTAGCTAGGTATGATTTTCAGTTTGTACCAACTCTTTGGATGTTAATATTTTCAAACGCTTCAAAGAATTAAATATGGAGTAAAATCGAAAAATATAACAATTTAATATAAAATTTCGACTTTCTTCTTTGCACTATTCGCAAAAAAAACAACTAATAACGCGATTAAAAAATTAATTTCGGGAATCGTCTATAGCGGAATCGCCCTAAAAATAATAACCATATACTCAAAACCTTCTAATTATGATTGAAGGCATCTATCCTACTCCGTCCATGATATAAACACATTTAGCTGCGCCCCACGGTGTTACCCGCTACATTTTTTCGGGATAAAAAGTAGCCTATGTCTAAATCCAGGGAGTCAGCTACCTCCATACCAAATTTCATCAAAATTGGTTTAGCCGTTTAAGCGTCAAGAAGTAACAAATGTTTGTTATTTCTGGACTGGCTGGACTCACAAACTTTATAATATTAGTGTGACAAAGTGCGAATCCATAAATGAATAGACTTATTAAAATATCAAAAACATTAAACGTTTATATCAATATCTATTATTTGAAAATCCTTTCCTTTGAATAAGACACAAGTTATTTAAGCACATGTTTAAAATTAATTAGTAGTATAAGTAGATAGCAGAAACCGTACCTGTATTTTACAAGTTAGTAAAGAAAATTTTACTTCTTAAAACTGTAATAATTTTTGCAAAGTCACGAAAGCATGTTTTAAATAAACAAATAGCAACATCGCAACTCATTATAACTTCGCCTATAGGCAAACATGCCGGGTATGTTTGGCTCGAACTGAAAACTCTGTGGGGTTGAATTCAAGCCTTTATTACTTCAAAATGTTTATTTCGGTAACGAGACAGCCCCTTATTGCGCTGTTCACACCACCTCGACGCGAGTCTTGTGAGAAGTGAAATTAACATTTTCATTTCGTTACGACTTAAGACTTTTGACTTAACATCCCTTTGCCATGAAGATTTAGGCACACGGTGAGGTGAATATTCATTCGAAATTTAAACTGGTTCTTTAATTTTTATAATCAGTAAAAAATAATCGGTTGAAAAGTATACCTATGTATAGTTTGATACTCATGATAAGGATTGGACTTGAATAGCAGTAAACGGAGAGGCATAGAAAAAAGAAAGAGAGGTCTTTGCCCAGCAGTGGGACAAAATAGGCTAAAATAATAAATAATAACAATATATTCCGTTATAAGGAATCACTTTTAGTGATAACATTACTAGTTCTAACACTTACTACTTAAGTTTATTATTAATTTGTTCCTTGTATAATCTTTGATTTGTATAGTAAAATAAATAAACATTCTAGAAAATTACACACAGCGCCATCTGACCTCAAATTAAGAAAAGCTTGTACAATAGAACTCCGACAACTAAAATAAATACTTTTTTTTGTAAATACATACTTATAATCCATACAAAACAGCCAGACACAGAACATTGGTAAGTTTGTTTTTATACCGCAAAATGTTTGTCCTGGATGAGAATCGAACCCATGTCTTACAGCTCTTACAGCAGATATACTAACAATGACCTAACATAGCTAGAAAAAATAAAAAGTTAATCAATGTATGTGTTAATCCAGGATAATGTGTCAAATACTATCTGCATTCATCTGCATAGCAGGAAGTCGTCTGGGTAGGTACCACCGCAGTACCAGATATTCTGCCGCCAAGCAGTAGTGTGTAAACATTGCTGTGTTCCGGTTTGAAGAGTACTGCAGCTAACGAAATTACAGGGCTGTTGAGACTAACCATCGAAATTCTCAAAGTAAGCATCAAAGCATCGATACCCCGGACTTTGTTTTGCTACTCAAAGTTCTTTTTATTACTGTAATAGGCATGGGTATGCGTTATCTCTTACCAGCAGGAGATCTTAACGTTCGTCTCACTTAACATATATGAAAAAAAAAAAAACATTTAAATCAGTTTAGCCGTTTTAGCGTCAAAAGGTATCAAATAACCAGACATATAGGCACACTTTCGCATTTATAATAATAAGTGCAGTGCAATAAATGTAATTATTTTCTGTAACAATGGATGAAGCCATCCATCTATAAAACATCTTACCAACACGTACGGTCTCAACTTCATAAAAGACCATAACGTCACATTTTACGGCTTCATAAGGAATAGCGAATATGCTACCCAACGTATGACATATTGCTAGAGATAGAAAATTATTTTAAGGAATAGTAATCGATAGATTCAATCGAGTCATTTGTCCATTGAAACGCATTGATTTGGATCGGATTAAATTTGCTTCCATAGTGGAAGGCAGTTCAGAAAAATGATGATAAAAAAAACGAACTTTTAATGCAAATTAATTTAGTTCCATAGGCTCCCGAACTAGTCAAAGAATTGTGTCAGGTGCCAGTGGCTTCTCGGCAAGATCTCGGAGGTGGTTAACGATGTGTCTGGTGTTCCGACACATCGTAATCGTTGCGGGGTGAGCTTGGGCTCCCTGAGGTGGGTCCTCAAGGAAAAGCGCTGTCGAGGCCGCGGAAGAATGCAAAAAAAATACAATACAAGGCAAACCATCTATTTTAAGGTCGTTAAATTGTAAAAGTTTGGAAACAAATGAAAGGTACAAAATTTCACAGTTTTTGCGATTCTGGTAATGGATAACCCATTTTAATATATTAGAATTTTTTATTTGAAACTACTCTTAATTTTATTTTGTACATAGGTTTTTAGCATTCCGTTACGTCATAGGCTAATTAGTTTTTAGTTGAGTTTTAATTCTACCACTAAAAAATTTGAAAGTGTGTACGTAATTCCATTAATTCTTACATATAATGTATTTTATTTTCGTGTTTGCGGAATGTGTGTGTCTGCTCACACGCACTTAACCTGCGTAGTGGACAATGACCTTAACTTCTTACAATGGGAAGATGGGCCTCTTCGTGAGAATTCGTGAGGTAAGGTAATTTACCCAGCAGTGGGTGAGTTTATAAAAACGATGATGGCTACCCAAGATTTCCTTTACTCTTCTTCTGATTTCTGATGATTTGATGATGAGATATCATCAGATATCTCAACGAGTTTCATATCTTATATCTTTAAGCGAGCAATTCTTGTGTATATGTATCTATATATATATAATCTGAATCTCGGAAACGGCTCCAACGATTTTCATGAAATTCAGTATGCAGGGGTTATCGGGGGCGATAAATCGATCTAGTTAGATCTCATTCTTAGAAAACGTCGTTTTATTCGTGTTTTCAGCCGAGCAAAGCTCGGTCAACCAGGTACTTATGAAATTATATATTAATACAAGATTTAAGGGTATGGAAAGAGAAACGTATTGATCAGAAGATAAAACTAAATCCAGCAATAAAAGTCGAATGTTTTATTATTCGAATATTTAGATAATCGTCATCCACATTCGAAAAAGTAAAATTGCTCATCTCTAAATGTCTCACGACAAATGACATATTGCTCCAAAAATTACATTTCCACGGGAAGTACACAAGAACGTGTTCGACGTCGTTTGGAGTGAACGTGACAAGCCAATCCTGATCGGAATCAGGACGAGCACAAACATGGAATATAAAACGACACCATCCTTGAATATTTTGATAGTATTTGTGTATTGAACAATAAGCAATACCTACAATATTGGTGGGAACATTTTTTGGCAACGCGCCGAGACGGCAAGCGAGAATCAATGAATATTGGGACGGAAACTTTAAGGAAATAGGAATACAATAAAGCATGTCTCTTGATTCGTGCCAATTTGAATAAAACGCCATATTTATCTTTTAGTCATACTTTATTTCTTCAAAGGATTATAGAAGATGGTAAATCGAAAAGTTGATATTAACAGTACAAAGATTTAGATTGCTTTCCTGTTTGTAGAAATAACTGATAAACTAGTAATAAGTATAGATATTGTTTCCACTTCAACAATTGTTACGGGAAAGTCTAGTTTTACAAGTTTCTGATTTTAATCATTCACCTTTGGGGGGGTTGCTCGTTGGAATTGTTTAAAAACTACATTTGTTGAACACCATGCGCGACAAAATCGGCTAGTTTAAATACAAACCTTATCTTTTTTAAATGTTCATAGGAAAGGGCCAAGTGGAAGAATGTAGGGGAGACTGGTGTAGTTTAAAAACTTTTATATAAATTAATAGTTTGACTACAAAATTAAATTAGTTAGTAAATAACAAATTAAACAAGAAGTTTCATATGAAATGTATTTTTTTTTTTAAATATTTTGTAGTTTTAATTTAGCTGTTCGTACAATGAAAGTAGATTCAAACCGTTTAGTTCGAGTTTTTGGAATATCTAACATGAAGCGATGCCGCTCGTTAAAGCTTGTGGCAGTCCGATAAAGGAACGGGGAGGGTGGAATTAGAGCATATAGACATTTGTTATATTTAAATGTATTTACCTGTTATTCAATCGCTAAAAATATGTAATTTAAAAACCTAAGTGCGAGTTTACCTCACACCCCGAGGGTTCCTAAGAAACTATTTTTTTGTGTAAATGTAATTAGACGAAATAGGTACTCTCCTGATGGTAAGAGGTAACGCTTGTTTATGACCACAGCAGCGGTACACTGAACTGTGAGTAGCAAACCAAAGTCCAAGGTATCGCTGTTTTGACGCTCATTGCTTTGATACTTTCAATGGTTATTTTCAAGAGCCCTGTTGTTTTGGAATAACCTTCAAACTGGAACACAGTTATGTTTACACACTACTGCTTGGTGGTAATATATTTGGTACTGCGGTAGTACCTACCTCCTAAAAGAATTCACGACTAAGTGAATATTTATATATAGGTTACATATAGATAGGTTTCTCATTAAATAAACTTAGTTTCGAAGAATTTTACTAAATAGTCCCCGCACACTACTTTAATGATATAAATTAAAATAGGTACAATTCCAAAGTAATAACTTTTATATCACCATATAAGATAAGCTTTCACTTGCCATTTCAAATTTAACCTTTTCCACGAGATGTCAGAAGATCAAAGCACCGCTGTCCCAAAAATTACACACAACGGTTTCAAACTTGACGTCCCGAGGCTTGTGAGACATGATATCACTGTTCAAACAAGTAGATAAGGGGTGTCACATAGCCAAAAAGGGGCATTAATGAATGGAGATTTATCATTGAGCAGCCATAAAAGTATACGTAGCGGCGGAGCTTAGAAATACCTCATGATAATTGTATAAGTTATTTTAAGAGACCGTTACTTTAACCCACCAAATATAATCGTGGAATTTATATCGAGGGTAGCCATGTACTAAGCAACAGCAAGATGGTGTGACCTAATCCATCACGAAAGGCATTGTGCCACCAAAGCTGAAAATCGGATAGTCTGGAAGGAGGAAAGGGTTTTGTTACCTCTAGTAACAAGTAATTAAATTAAATATTTATTATATTTTTCTATATTATATTTTAACTCTAAAACGTTTTGGTATATAACTGTAAGTTTTAGAGTTTTACGGAAAATAAAATAAAATAAAAAAATTAAAAACCCCTACGCAATTAACCAAATATAGTTAAGAACGACGGAAAGGACTGGCTTTCAATTGGAAAAAACCGCATCGAAATCGGTCCATCCGTTTGAGAGCTACGATGCCACAGACAGACAGACACACACACACAGACAGACATCAACGTCAAAGTCATAACACCCCTCTTTTTGCTAGACCGCCACGCAAAGTGCGTCGCGCCGCGCCGGCACGCACCGCACGCTGGCCACCGCTCCCGCGATCTCCAAGTCCATGCTTACTATCGCTGCGTATATGCATCGCTCCGCGCCCCCACCGCACGATCGATAATCGGAATCGGAACAATTCTAATTATAGTTCGTCTATTATTGTACTCCAAATTGGAGACAATGAAATGAACTCAATTTTCAATCGGACACCTGCTGGACTCCCAAAATCACCCTATATGATCAATGACTATTTATGATCATTAATTACTAAATTATGTTTTATTATTATGATAATTTGACAAAGAACTTATATATTTCTCAGAAAAAGTCTAAACACAATCGAAATAGACGAAAACTTCCTGAGGTCAGATACATGAAGTTAGCTACTGGTTTCTACTATAAAAATGCAAATCATACCACTGGTGACAGATATAGGTCACTTCCCCTTGGTGTTGACGCACGGTCCTGCACTAATCTGTTCACATATGTTAAGTAACCTACTCGCTACTTGTAAATAGCGATGCTTATACTTATTTTTTGTATTATATTATCCTACGTTTTTAATTTCTACTTGAGCGTCTGCACAATATACATTGTAGTATTACAGATAAGGTCTATCTCAACTAATTATAATATATTCGTATACTACTTGGTGGTAGGTCTCCTTAACAGGAGGTAGGCACCACCGCAGTAGCAGATATTCTACCGCCAAGCAGTTGTGTGTAAGCATTACTATGTGCCTGGTTTGAAGGGTACTACAGCTAGCAAAATTATAGGGCTGTTGAGACTAACCATCGAAAGTCTCAAAGTAATTAGCGCCAAAGCAGAGACTTTGTTTTACTACTCAAAGTTCTGTGTATCGCTACAACGGTCATGAGTAGGCATGTTCTCTTACCATCAGGAGAGCGTATCTTTCGTCTCATAACTATTACGTAATATTTATATATAGATTTCATAACTAACTGCCACAACTATTTAAATATTTAAACAAGAAGTACGCCAGGTCTATATAAAAATATTCTAATCTACCTGAAACTCTTTATTGTATGCAAATTAAAAAGTAAAATATGGTCAAGAATATTTTTTTATTACAAATAGGCTTACGTTTGACCGCTGTCTTGCTTAATGTTTGATGAAGATACGGTCTACGATGGAGCACGCTTGCCTAGAAGAAACCGATTCACTCGCAACTTGACAACCCAGATTATCTCTATCGAGAAATACCCGAGCTGTAAATTCCATTGTTTTAACTTATAAGCTAGTGCCACGAGTAGTGAACTTATCACGAAAAGAGACTTCTTCCAGATTTCCAGAGGATGGAACAAATTAATCTTGATAGTATCTTGATAGTATAACATTTTCTATTTACCTAATTATTTATTTTTATAGACGACGTCAGAGACTTCAGAATTCAACAAATTTTATAAAACTGTCTCAAAGAGTGTTATTTTTTCCAAGCTCAGATCTAATTCTTGCCTCTATTTGGCCTTTAAAATAAAGATATGACCTCGACCCAACCTTACGTTGTTAAAAATAGTACGTGATTTGGACAACGCGGTCCCCCATAATTCAGAGGTCTCCCATTTGGGATAAATCTAAATCTCCCTATCTTTGGCTCTGGGCCCAACACGGCGTGTCGTTAGGTCAGGACGGTGACCTTTTATTGATGTACTACCATCGTCTGAGATTTTGATAATAACTAAATTAAGTTTCAAAGATTATGTGAAGATCTAATATTGCAATATTTAAGTAACGATTTATAAAGGCTTATTCATATCAAATCTTTGAACTTTGCAAAACTATTTTTACTTCAAAATAATTTGTCTAAGTTAGGGAGTTTTGTCAAAACATATTTTTATATTAATTTGTAAATGTTATCTGTCAAATGTATAAGCTATGTATATGTAGAGCTACATTTAAAATATGCTTGAAGTGCGCGCGAATACTATGCGCGCTGTGCTTAAAGTCGTGTACGAGCTCCCTACCGCTACCCAACAGTGGACTTGTACGCTAAAACTAGAGTACTGAGCGTCCGCCAGCTTTATATCCTAAAGATTACCTTGGCTGAACACCGAAAACAGTCAGGTTTGCTGACGATGGAATAAACAGAAGAAGGCCACCGCGCGCTCCCGAACCCAAAATCAACACTGCTTTTGCAAGACGGCTTCTCGATTATAGACAACCGATATTATCAAAAATAAAACCAGCAAATAGTGTGTCACTCGCAACAAAACTTTGAGATAATGTAAAAATATAATTTTCAAATATTTACATTTTCTTATCTATGATCAGACGGATGAGCTACTAAAAATATTCGTATAGTCTCAATTTCACAGTTAGCTCCCATTCTTAGACAACACCCCACTAAACTACACAAAACTACTTACCATCCTATACAAACATGCCGTGATACTGTAGAGCCTTCAGAAACCTCGCCCCTTAGGAAGACCCGCTTCTCACTGCGACAACACGCTCACACCCACTCCCACACACAGCCATACATACACACACCACACACTCACTACACCCACATACACACCACACACACAAGCACCACACACTCCACACACAAAGTCACATACACACAAACACCACACACACTACACTCGCATATTTAATTTTATAATATATGTATGCATAATTTGTTTTCCTTTGTTACTACACAACACAAATTTCCTTGCGACACAAGTTTTCACTTAGTGCAGGGTACAGAAGTAATCTTACCTTGTCTTGTATGTTAGCTAGAAGGTTTAATTAATGTAATACGTCTAATGGTAATTAATAGATTTTTATTTTAAAATAACATAACTTCAGTATGCACCAATACACAAACATACACACCTACTCGTAATTATGTTTCTCACCAGGTCTTAATCGCGCACAAATTACTATTAAATTGGTTTTGTTTATTAACCTCGACGATTTAGTCATGTTGCAATAGCCTGCAGTGGTCGCGAGTTAACTCATAGTATTTTATGCGCGATTAAGACCCGGTGATAAACATAATTATGTGTTCAAATCGCGAAAGTCTATAATTTACAGATATACTCGTATATTAAAAACTAAATGCAATCTTATTCTGTTAGTTGTCCATAAATGACTTATTTAATTAAAAAAAACCGTTATTGACATAAATAAAGTAGGTACCTATCAACTTGTAATACGCAGCGTTAATTATATCATAATTACTAACGTAAATTAATAATTATTGACGTAAGTTACAAGTTCCGTTATCCTAACAATAATAAGCCGTATTGTAGCTAGGGGTGCCTTTTAAAACTTTGACCTAAACAAATTTTAGATAATTAATGTACTCATTAAAACATAAAATTGAGGGTAGTTACAAGAAAATTTATAAGTATTTACATACTATTTGATTAATTTGTATGTTTAAGGCTTGCTACAGTTCATTCTGTTGCCAATAGGTGTTATTAGTATTATTTTACATTAAAAAAAATAGAATAATATAACTAAATATAACAAATAATATTTATTTTTAAATTAAATGCTATATCTTTGTTTTATTTTTATAGCGAAATTCTCCAGGGAATACTTAGTATGATCTAAAAAAAGATTACGTAAGCTAGTTTCTGTGTTTTGTATATATTTATAATTTTTTCGAAGTCTCTAAAACAGTCTCGATTTTTTTCGCTCTAAAAATTTCGATGAAATTGAAAAAAAAAATCGATGTAATTAGGTTCATAGAAAACAATCATGTCATTTTTTTTTTTTGTACTGGATACATTTTGTAGTGTGGATAACTTGGTTCCTCCTGTACATTAATGCTACCGGACGTCCAGACAAAAGCAACCAAAACGTTTTGATATCAACAAAGCGATGTGACGTTTTTCATTGGCACAGCGAGGTTGAGGAATCCTCTGCCGGAGTATGTGTTCCTTGTAAGGTACATAAGTTTCTATAATCAAACTTAGTGTCAATTAGTGTAATAATCAAACGCGAATCAATTTAAAATGAAAAAAAAAATCGCGTTTCCGAATTGTAAATTTTGCATATATATCTATATCTTTAAACGAGCAATTCTTGTATATATATATATATTCTGAATCTCAGAAACGGCTCCAACGATTTTCATGAAATTTTGTATCCAGGGGGTTTCAGGGGCGAAAAATCGATCTAGCTAGGTTTCATTTTCAGAAAACGTCGTTTTATCCATGTTTTCAGCCGAGCAATGCTCGGTCAACCAGGTACTACCGAATAAAGCTCGGTTCCCCAGGATGTTAAATTAATAACAGAGTAATTATTACTGTTGCACAACACAAACAATTGCAATATGCGGCATTACAGCTGCTACTTCATAAATGATTAATTTTCATATTTTAATAACTATGTAAAATGATGTGAAATGTAACGTTTTCATAAATAAAATTAAAGTAAACGATCAAAATAATAACAGTTCCTAAAGTCTTTCAAGTTCTTTTTGTTTGAAAATTCACTACGACTATCTAATAATGTATTATATATTTCACCTACTTACATAGAATTACATTCGTGCTAAACTGGACCGACAAGAAAAAATAAAAGCTGCGTGGCCCCAATTTCTAAATTCTCGGATTTCATGAATCGCGTACATAATTATCATGCCTTAGGTTATTCGGCAGTTTAATATTCCTATTAATTACACGCCAAAGGTATACTAGGAAAATATTCAAATGAATCACTGTGAAAGCACCCACAATAATACTACCGACGATACTCGGCTATGATTAACAGTTGTCTAGTTAGCACTAGAATCGGTCCCCTAACACCGACTAGAGGCAAAACTAACATAAATTTTAACCTATTAATATAAATTACTTAGATTTACAATCCCTTCGGGGTGTTGTATTCCTATTATTTCCCTTAGCAGTGTATAAAGGCTTTACATTAACGATTTCAGTCGGCCTTCGTGACAACATCAATTTTAATTATTTATTATTGTTGTCTATAATTGAGTTGGGTACGGTTTTAGGAATAATAAAGGAACACAATACCTCCGGTCCGGGTCAGAGGTATAAAACCTTTATGGGATACTGCGCCTCGCGGTTTTATCGGATGTTTTTAGCTTTTACGGTTCTATGATACAAAGTAATTAGCACTAGTTTAACTCACTGACTAACTTAGTCTATACTTAGTAAATCATACAAGCTGGACACTAACAAAAATAAATATATTCCACAATAGTTTAAAACTAAAACAAGAGAAAATTAATGTAGGTGCATAATTATTATTATTATTACCAAGATTAAATCGCGCACAAACTGCTATAAATTATATAATACATACCAAATGTAGTTTAACTCACTGATCGCCTTAGTGTGTACTTGGTAAACCATAGCAAACTGGACAGTACCAAAAATAAATATGGTCTACTATAGTTGAATACAAAACATATACTATGTATCTATAGATGCATGATTATGCTTATTAACAGGACTAAATCGCGCACAAAATACTAATATAATATTAATTATAAACCAAAAGTATTAGTTAAACTCACTGACCGTCTTAGATTGCACTTCATAAACCACAGCAAAGTGGACCGTAACAAAAAGAAAATGCTCTACTGTAGTTGAAAAGAAAACATATACTATAATTATATAGATGCATAATTATGCTTATTAACAGGACTAAATCGCGCACAAAATACTATTAATTATATTACAAACCAAAAGTATTAGTTAAACTCGCTGACCGCCTTAGTTTGAACTTCATAAAACACAGCAAGGAACCGTAAGAAAAAAAAATGCTCTACTGTAGTTGAAAACAAAACATATACTATGTATAGATGCATAATTATTACCGAGACTAAATCGCGCACAAAATACTATAAATTCTGTTATTATTATTTATTAAACACAGCCAAAGTCAAATATTATTATGTGTCATAAATTTTATGATACATACTAATTAGTATAACACTACAAAATTGCTTGAGAAAATTACTCGAAGGTAATTGATAAATAAATTCATACAAGAGCAGACAAAGGCGTTATGAAAATTGTATTAGTTAATATTTTCCTCTACACTCCATTAAATCTAATCTATGTCGCTCACTAAACTATCTCTTAACGCCATCTTCTTAATTAACAAGGGTATTATATCCAAGAGCTTAGTTCTTGAATACATTTCGGACACAAAGCTGAGAATTTCGGGGAAACCTTAAGGTAGTTTAAACAGATTTTCTTTCATCTTTGATCATTTTAAGGACTTTGACTTTTGATATATCTATCCGTAGATAAAGATATTTTTGAAAGTTCATATCATATTTGAAAAAGATAATATCGAGAAAGTGTTTTCAAAAATAATATCACCCCCCTTAGTACAAATAAAATTTTGGACTAGAATTATAATTTTCATTAAAATGTATTTGTGTCTACTACTAGAATCAGTCTTTTCCCAAAACATAATAATCAATTTTTTTCAGCCACTGCCGACTGTCGAATTACTTGGCACCCTTCGCTTCTTCTGCAGGTTCTTGGTTTTATAATTTATTTATTGCTGACAGGCTATGTGTTTGACCACAGCTCACCTGATGTTAAGCAACGTCGTGGTCGAAAACTGTTAACACATCTAGCATGGAATGGATCTGGCTTTCAATCCAATACAAACATGCCTCCTCCTGCTGATGTCTGTTCTGTGATAATTTTACCAACGCATTGCCACTTGAGTTAGCTACTATGCCAAACTATATCGGTAATTTCGGTGAGTAAAGTAAATAGAATAAATTATTCGAATAAGTTTTTAAAATTGTTGTCAAGTTTTTTTTTTTAAATTGTTGTTAAGTTTTTTAAATTGTTGTCAAGCAAGTTTAAATTTAAATCCTCATTACTGTTGTAACTGAAACGACATTTAAGCGGAAATAAACTAAATATTTACCTTGAACACTCAAAATGGACTTCCGCAAACGCCTGAATCAATAAATTAAGCGCATAAATGCCAACTTGCCTGATTTTCAGCAAATAATTAAGTGGACTACGGTGGAGTCTTTAATTTGTACCACTTGATTATAGACACACTCCTTTAAAAACGTACGATGCAAGTCTTCTCATAGCAAACTAAGTAACTTCGAATTTAAGCACAGCTCCTAGAAAATGCATATATAAATTTTGGAAAAATATGGATATAATTTAACTGCTGCTCTTTATTATTGTAACTTTCCAATAACAAAACGTGACTTGTTTTAATGAGTCATATTTAGTCCTGAGGGTCAAACGGTCAGCAAGCGTTACGAACCTCAAAGTTTGAGACGTCTATAAAATTATTATAGACAATAGACAACAAGTTAAGAGTCTCAGCTTTATTAACACGATCCATATATTGTGAAATATAATATTTTGTAGCGATGAATGCTCAGTGGTTAGAGCAATCGGTTCATCCGAAGGGCGTGGGTTCTAATCCCAAGAATGAACATGAGCTGCCAGTGAAGGAAAACATAGTGAGGAAACCGTACCATGGTGGTAGGGTACTTTCTAGTACTCGGCTGGCTAGCTACCACCCCCAAGTTGAAAATCTGCCGCCAAGCACCTAACGGTGTATTCCTTCAGCCTCACATGAGATCTAATGCCATTCTTGGATAGGTGTTTTTACCATCTTCGACCACACCGTCACATAAAATGAACTGTGGTTAACCATTAAAAAAAATAAGATTCGCCTAGACAGACTTGCATCTTAAAAAAAAGTACAATACAACTATACCCTTTTTGTCTTTTTGTGGATATTGTTTTTGATTTTTGCGAAGGAGGCCACGACTTACCGACCTAACTAGTGACATGGAAAAAAATACCCTTAATTCCTTGTTTATTAAGGTGAAGCTCAAATAACCGCAACAAAGCTCTTAGCATCGTCGCCAGGGTAAGATTACTATCTTATCTTTCACAACAGAACAGTTTGTTTATACGAAACGCAAGTAAGGTTATGTGTAGTGCTGTTCTCACCTGTAGGACCGCTCTGCCTAGTACAAGCTTGAGGCACTGGAGTAGGTTGAGAGGCGAACTAAGGGATGATAAGATACTTTTGTCAAGTCTCCGCTGCATGGCTTAAATCAGGTATGGGCAACCTTTGGCTAGTTGCGTGCCAAACTTACTATATTAATGCAGTCGCGGGCCATAACAGATAATAAAAAAAGCTTATTTTATTAGGTTATTTATTAGGTTACTAGTGAAGTAAATTTACATGTAACAGTTAATGTGATATTTGTGTTTGAACTTCAGAAACAAGTTTGTTCCAATTCTACTTATACAGAGGCGTAACTAGTTTTCCAGATTTTCATCTGACACTCGTACGGCATTTCGACTTATTAGTCTTCATCATCGAGAAAAATTGTTCGCATTAAAATGTACTTCCGAAAACGCAAACAATTCTTCTCGCGAACGCTCCCAGTTGTTTATATTTCTCTTCTTCGCGCGAAATTTCAAAATGTCTCGCGGGCCGGGTCTAAAGCCGAGGCGGGCCGGATGCGGCCCGCGGGCCGGTTGTTGCCCATATATGGCTTAAATCATTGACTTTAAGTCAAAGTAAGGTAAGAAGTGTAAGGTTTATCGGTTTTATGTCGCCAACTGTCCCTTTTTATTACAGAATGGCCAGACAAGCGCGACTAATGTATCACCCGTACGTGGTGGATGTTCTTCATGTGCACACTAGGCGCTTTGTCCCCACATTTTTAATTTTGTAGCGATGATGGCTCAGTGGTTATCGCGGTAGGTTCGCATGCCGAAGTGCGTGGGTTCAAACCCCAACAATGAGCTTGAGCTGCCGGTGAAGGAATACATCGTGAGGAAACCATAGCGTGGTGGTTGGGTACTTTCTAGCACTCGGCTGGCTAGCTACCACCCTCAAGTTGAAAATATGCCGCCAAGCATCTAACGGTGTGTTCCGGCAGCCTCACTTGAGAGCCAGTTCCATTCCAGGCTAGGTGTGATTTACCATCTTCGACCACACCGTCACTTAAATCAGGTGAGCAGTCAGCCATAAAAAAAAAAAACGCACGGCGAGGATGTAGGTCTCTTTGCCAGAGATAATTACAATATGGGTGTCTCATGTTCATCCTTGACCTCTCGTTGCTTAACATCAGGCAGAATATAGCTAAACGTCAACTAATTATGAATTTAAAAAAAAAAATGTTATTCTCATTGGGTTACATTGATAACAGGTGTAAGCAGGTTTTTTTATGCCACAAGTAAAAATGCAATCTACGTTAAAATTTAGTCGTGACGCATAAAAATGGCTAAAGTTTAATAAATTGATGAAAGTTTTATGTCTAAAGTAATTTCGTGATAATTTATCGAACCTCTTCAGGTTTCTTGGCGCTGATTTTATTAAGCCCATTAAAGCATTCTAGTGAGTACATTTAGCAAAAACCATCGGATAGCTAATAAATAATGTTAATAGCATTATATTACACTGGGCGACTGAATTTTGCTCGGTGTACGCGTTTTCCGAGAGACGAGACCTAGCTAGATAGATTTTTCAACCCCACAAAACAAGTATAGCAAATATTATCGAAATCATTATTACCGTTATCGAGATCTCAAAATATATTTATATAGGTATATACAAATATTAGTAGTTAATAGTATTATATTAGATAGCAACAATCAAAAGATAAACAGATATTCTGCTACCAAGTAGAAGTTTGTAAAAGTTTGTAGAAGTTATAAAGGTTTTTAGCGGGATCGTGGAAAAATCATAGAAAATCAAGTAATAATCGCCAAATGTTTACAAATTGATAGTGAATATTACTAAGTAAAGAAACGGTCATTTGGTATTATATCTGATACCGGGTATAAGTTGTATTGTGGGTTTGATTTCCGACTCGGAAAAACATTTAGGAATGTGTTATTATAAATATGTATTTAAATTAATTTGCCTCAATTGACATAACTATCCATTACACGTTTTGCTTTTCTTGAGGCCACCTATATTTCTTCTAGTAACTATATTAAATGGCAATAAAAATCACAAGTCAATATAATAAAAGATCGATCTTTATTTACATAAAATTAAACATTGTGGATATGTAACAAAAATAAATAAAAATCTTAAAACCTGTTACATATCTGTTATATACATATTTTGTAAAACAAAACCTAATTTAAAATTCCATACAGGTAAATGAGACCAGAATGCTGACAGCGTTGCCATGCTGGATGGCAATACTAAAGATGCCAGAATTTAAACAATACTTTAAACCTTTATTTCTATATACAATTAACTCAGCCCAAACTATGAAATACAGTTATTAAATTATTAATTCCCTTAATTATTTTTCCAGCTACTATTCCAATCACCCAAAGTTTCCATTAGTGATTAGTAATCAAAGTTAATGGTAATGTCCCACGTGGGGTCGTTTTGTGACACGTCATGTCTCAGTAATTACGAGACAGTACAATGTGGGGCATTATGTTTTACGTCCTACTTACACAAGCAATTCATTAACCTAAGTGGGGCACAACAATTAATTGTTGTGAAATTAGGTGATCTTTGCTGTGAAAAGCTTTAAATATCGTGAATCGTGTCACAGCTCGTTATGGCGGTGTATTTCTTTGCACGTAACCATGTGACGATAGAATTATGGTGTTCAACGACCTAGTTATAAAAACAAATGAAATAACAATATTATTCACGTTCAGCAAAATTACAGTACTGAGTAATAAACCGTCGAATTTCTTATAGTAATGAGCGCCAATGCAGTGATCATTGAGTTTATTATAGAACAAATAATGTTTCTGAAATGTATTCCAGTGATATATGAGCGAAATATTTTAAGGCGCTTTTGTGATAGAGTTGATATACTCATAACCCGTAAGACCAGCAGGCTCTGATTGATTAATTAATTCTTAATGAGATTTAGGTTGATTTCGTTGGCTCTATAATATAATTAATCTCACTAGATGTTGTAATTTCTGTGTTTCATTTATATTCTTGAAACTGAAACGGTGTCATACATATACTAAGTCAAGGATGTTGATGAGAAAACATCGTAATCTTTTTTCATTTGTTGTATACATTTTCATTATATTATAATTTGCTATTGAAATTGAAAAGTTGTTAAGACTGACCATGGAATGTATCAAAATAATTAATACTTTATATTATTACCAAAGTTCTGAATACCGCTGCAATGGTCATGGACAGGCGTTATTATTATTAACATTAAGAGAGCGTTTTGTCAGACTCATTAAATTTACATTGAAACTAAAATTGACAACTAATATTATTTGGACATTTTCTGTTTATATTTTGACATCCATTATATATATTTTTTATAACTGACAGGCTTGGTGTTTGACCACAACTCACCTGTTAAGTGACGATGTGGTCGATGATGGTAAAGCACACCTAGCCTGGAATGGAACTGGCTGTCAAGTGAGGCTGCCGGAGCACATCGTTAGATGCTTGTCGGCAGATTTTTCAACTTAAGGGTGGTAGCTAGCCAGCCGAGTACTAGAAAGTACTCTACCACCATGCAAATAATTCATTTGACATTCCATTTATTTTAAGCATTTCATTTAGTAAAGATAATTTATATTATAATATTCATACACCTGCAATGGCAAGTTTTGGAAAAGCTTATGAAAATATTACCCAACCATCTCGATGTACCTAAATCTTATGAATAAATCAACTTTGACTTTGAAAAAAAATTGCACATAGAAGCACTCACAAAAATGGACTACTCCAAAATTAAAGCAAGCCCTGCCATATTTACATTTTCTAAGCACTTTACGTCATCACACTCATGCTTGTGCTATCAAAGCTATAAGCTATCAAATTTTCCCCTTCGAACGCCTTGAAGAGTTCCTGAGCAGAGAGGCAATTTCCTTAAGCTGAGTTTCATGAGCAATATACTTGTATCCACTTCACGTATCACGTTTTCGTTGTTTACAATGTTCACAAGAATTCTCTTTAGAGTGTATAACGGTGGTTATATTATCTGGTTTTGTTGTAAGAATATAGCAGACTGTATTTGTTGAACCTCGTTTTTTGAAAACAGGACATTTTTATTTACTCGGTTCTTGGCAGGCCGATGTCTTTCAGTAGATTATAAAGAGACTTTGCTAGAATTCCTGTCGCTCCCAGTTTTAATACATATGAATTGACCATGTTACTATTTATATTATATATTTAACCATAACTCATTCGTAAGATCATAATATCTATTTAGCTTTATCATGTGGTCTTTAGGGATATATGTTTCCCATGGCGCAGTAAGTTGGTTTTAGTTTTCTTGTGAAGAGTTATCTGGCTAGTCTGGCCTGGATGACGAAAGAGCCATGCAGAACAAAAAATATTATTATGACAAAAACTTCGGTGCAAATATATCGATGTCGATCTCATTGTATTGGCGCGCCATATATTACCAACGGATTATAAAACAAATTGTTATTTTTACAAACTAGTAAAGAAATTATAGTGTGTGAAGAATCCCACTATTTTTATTCATAAACACTCAAAAACACACACGTAATGCAATTTGGAGTCATGATTTTTTCCCTAACCCAAAAAATAGGTTTACAACATTTTTGTCGACATAAATAAATAATAAATGTTGTAGGACATCTCACACAGCGGCATCTAGCCCCAAACTAAGCAAAGCTCGTACTATGTGGACCAGATAACTGATACAATACTTGCATACTTTTTTTTTGTAAATACGTATAGAACATCCAGACACAGAACAAACATTTATCGTCACATATCGACACATAAATGTTTGTTCTGGTAAATTCCACGCCCAACAGCTTTGAAACAGATATTCTACCAAATAAGCTAATAAGACATAATAATTATGTAAAAGTACATATTTAAATCGCTATCTTTACGAGCGAGACGCGCAGCGGCCCACAGTACGAAGCAAGACAAGGCCGCGCGCGCGTTGTAATCAGCATTGTCTGTATGTTGAAGGCCACCAGATGTAGCCGAAACTATATGTCGGAGTTCTCGATAAAAATAAACGTGAGTAATCTCGCATAAGTAAAATAAATGTGTTTATACCAAAAAAGTTTCCATATAAGTACATAAATATATATTTGCCTTGTCTCGATAAGCTAATACACGAGTAATTACGATATCTCACTCGACAACGGATCAGCACTTAAACTCATTATGAAAAGTCTTACTTCTACTTCAACAGCTTTCTGAAACTGTTATGTTTCGCTGAATATTTTATGAGTTACTCATATTTTATGCCGCATTATACCGTATTGCCTTGAATTGATAATTTACGATTTGATTGCGTACATTTGTGTGCTGTCGTTATATTTTATTGCGATGTTTAGGGAGATTGATGAAGATTACAATATTTTTACACCAATCCTGTTTATCGCGCTAAATTTCCTTTTTGCTAATGTGTTTGTTACATTTGTCTTCTTTATGGTCTGTTTGCAATTTTCTCGTGAATTTATTTGGTTGGATTAGTTTACTTTTGGGTACGTTGCCTTTTTTTCCTTTTATCGTTTTCCTTGTAGAAATTTGGTGGTTTTCAAGATTAATTGTATAGCTTTAACTGTTACCTAAAGTATTTATTAATCTTTTAATAAAATGATTATAAAATTTGAAAGTTTGTCTGTATGTTTATATGTAAGTTTGTTACTTCTTGACGCTGTAACTGATCAATGGAATTTTATAAAATTTGTAATGCAGATAGTTCACACTCTGATTTAATACCTTGGAGCACTGCTAGTAATAATTTATTAGCATAATTACACTATTTCTTTAAAATATTCGAGATTCGTACATTTCTTTATCAAAAAAATCGTCAATGCCATAAACCTCCTAGGCTTTATTTATAAACGTTGCTTTATGTTAATCTATGTTTAAAAAGTATAATGTTTACGATTATTTTCAATCAAGAAATTTTATACAAAGAATTGACTAAATCAATGTTACCAGTTTTGTAACTAGCCGTTTTGATTACTAAATTATAAATAAATAAATATCCTAGGACATTTCATAAAGAGCCATCTAGCACCAAACTAAACAAACCTTGTACTATGGGACCAGATAACTGATAGAATACTTACATACATTTTTTTTTGTAAATACATACACAACACTCAGAACAAATATTTAAGCTCGTTAACACAAATGTTTGTCCTAAGTGGGAATCGAACACCCAAAACCCTACAGCTCTTGAAACAGATACACTACCAATTGAGCTAACTATAGTAGCCAACAGTACTAGTCGTCAATTAAATTAAAATAGCGTATGTATAACAATAATTCATCACAAAGATTACAATTCGGATTAGTTAACGTTCCACAATTTCTGATAGCCATTATTATGTACAAGCTCGTCAGCAAACTGTGACTTGCAACTCTTGCCATCGATCTTGAGCCTTTTACGTATGAAACAGCCACGTCACCGTCACATTATCGTGGCAAATTTGGTTCCTGCGTCGAGTTTTACGGGGTCACTGTTATTCTTATAAACAACTTATAAATATAACACATTTGAAGTATGTGTTAATAAATAATTTGTTAAATCATATTTGTATTTTGTTTTTGGCATCGCATTTTACACAAATTTAATTTGACGTTGTATTTTGAATTGGACATGGTATTTTAACTTGACATTGTATTTGAATTTGACATTGTATTTGAATTGGAGATTCTACATATTTGCATTTTAGTTTGATATGGTATTTAAATTTGACATGTTATTTATCGTTATTTTGGGCTTATAGGTTTTACTTTGGCATGTTATCACCCAATAATTTGAAATTTGTTTTCTTATAAGTTAAAGTATATTTTTGTGACATAAATTGATTAACCGTTTTTATGTCAATAAATACTTTTAATATGAATTTTGTACATTTTTTGGACGGCCAGGCAAACGCGACCTAAACGTCATCCGTACTTACATGGTGGAAATTCCATAGGCGCTTTTTTCCACTCTCCACTCTCCACACATACACTTCACATTTTTTATTTGCACCGCAAGGATGTGAAATTCTTTGCCTGAATCAGTATTTCCCGAAAAGTAAAATATGGGATATAAATTAACTGTATTATCCTTAAACATACGAATAAGCCTAGTTGTATGCTACTAAACCTTATTACAACTACCCTAGATTTTATATTTTTATGAGTAAGTACTTACATTATTCTAATAATTTGTTAAGCCCTAAGTTTTAAAAGGCGCTACGATATACTATATATAAGGACAACTTGTTACTAAAGCTTATCACAAACGCTGAGTTTTATAAATTCATTTGTTTAAATAACTATAAATACTTGTAACAAACAATACGTACTTGAGTCTTAAGTACTTAGTTTTGGATACTAAACTTTGATATTAAATAAAAACATTCACTTGATAATTCCACCCGCAATATTATGTTATAAATTTCGCGAAACAGCGACAGTTTCCAAGCGAATTACATAACAGTTACCAAGTAACGTATTACAGCCACCGTCAAGACAAAGATCGTGGGGAATAAATTAGTTTGGTTCATTACTAACCCTACCACCGCTTACGTAATGGTAAACTGCGTGATTATGCATTCGTGTTAGTCCCTTGTCACAGTTAAGTTTCGAAATTTCCGTTTCTTGTAGCACAAAATTGTAAGTAAAGCAATTGCGACGTGACTACGTAGTATGAAGTAATTCAAATAAAGGAGCGTGAATTTCGTCGAAAAATCTATTTACAGCTTTCTCGATGTCAAAAATTACCATCGATTCACGACATTTTGAGTAGTAAAACATAGTCCAAGGCATTTCTGCTTTGGCGCTTATTACTTTGAGACTTTCGATGGTTAGTTTCAACAGCCCTGTATTTTCGCTACTTTTCAAACCGGGACACAGTAATGTTTACACACTACTGCTTAGCAGCTGAGTGTCTGGTACTGCGGTGGTACCAACCTAGTCGACCTCTTGCTAAGGAGATAACCACCAAGTAAAAATAAAATAATAATGTTCATAATTAATAAAATAAAAAGGAGAGCGTCTCGTTCGTCTTATTGCTTTTACATTAAACCAAGCTAAAGAGTTTTACAAAATCTATTTTTTAACCTACCTAAAAACACTTGGGTTTTAAGACGAATATAACGATAACTTATCTGTCCAAATCCATTCAGTCGTTTGGGGTGAAATAAGGGATGAAAATTTGTGTGAGGAACCAATAATTTCTCAAGTAAGAGATATAAAAAAAATCATTACATCGTTAATAAAATGTTTACGCCTTTTTGACTAATCAAGGTAAAATTGTGGGTAATTTAATTATTTTCTTTATGTACTTACTTACCTACTTTTATGGTACAAACCCAGCGAAGCGGGTGGGTAACAGCTAGTTCGTAGGTATATAAAAGTAAAACACATGGAAAAGGTAAACTATTTAAAAGCAGAAATATATAAGAGCAACCCGTATTGAAATTATAATGTGCCATGCACTTAGATCATATAACTTTAAAAATAAGCCTTGCTTACGGAAAATACATCAAAATACAGCAACTAAGTTGCATAGAGTTACTTCCCAAGTCCCGACCACAACCACGGTCATATATAACTTTTATTAGATAACTCTAGGGACCCATGTGAATATAACGTTTTAAATTTAAGTCACGCTTCCATTCCATATTTTGTCATGCTATCTGATAAAATGCTTTAAAATTATTACCAAACTAGCGATCTTACTTGGTATTTTACTACCAAATCAGATTAGTCATAACCGACTTGAATGAAAACATACTTACATAATAATACACAAATTAATTACTAACGTATATAGCTTTTACGTACGTTTTGTACCGTTGATAACTCAGTGGTAAGAGCGATCGGTTCGGACGCCGAAGGGCGTGGGTTCAAAACCCAATAATGAGCTGAGCTGAAGGAAAACATCGTAATGAATCCATAGCCTGGTGGTAGAGTACCTTCTAGTACTCAACTGTCTAGCTAACACCGTCAAGTTGATAATCTGCCACCAAGCACCTAACGGTATCTTTCGGCAGTTGTGTTGAGAGCCAGTTACATTCCAGGCTAGGCGTGTGTACCATCTTCGACTACACCGTCACTTAAAATCAGATGAGATGTGGTCAAACTTTAAAAAACCCGTTTAGAAAATTATTTAATTAAATAATACCAGTTCATAGACAAATAATATTACATAAGGAATTACAATTGGTAAATTATTATTGTCCGAAAATGAATTTGAATAAATTATTTTACTAATTATAATAAAAAACACGTACTTCTATCAAAATTATTAATTCAATGCAACAACACGTTTCATTCTTGGTTGTTCCCCATAAAACGTTATCACCGTTTTATATCACTCAGATCTTCAGCAATCCCAACGTAATGAAACCCTAAAAGTCATGCAAGGACAAATTCGATATCAACTTGAAGAAAATTCAATCATTGGCAAAACGTGAAATGGAACCTTGTTTTACCAAATTACCTCTCGACCGCTGCGAAGTGCTGTGGATTTCAGCTGTAAAACGCTTTCTAGAAACTTTTTCACTGAAACAGCAATACTGAAATGGATAGGTGTTACCAAAAGTTTTTGAAACATTGTCGCTTTTTGCCGACTCTAAAAATGAAGCTACGTTTTAAGTTATTTCACGCGGAGTCTGGCGTCGGAGTGCTTTATTATAAATGCATGTTGAATATGTCTGGTGTGTTAAAGGTTGTTTTAAAATGCTGCTACTGTTTAAAAAGAGCTATTTCTGTGTACGCAGACACGTTTTATGTTGGAAACTTGAAAAATGTTACACAAATTTTATACGTAGTGATCCTACGCAATCACGCGCTTCTTTCTTGCGATAGTGAAATTCAAAATTAGGTTATTGTAGATATTTGGATTAGATTTCATCATCATTAGATTATCGTAGTGCACTGCAGGGCATAGGCCTCTCCCAACATTTCTGAATTAGCCCTGTTTTTCTGTGGTTCCGTACCCAAAGGGTAAAACAGAACCCTATTACTAAGACTCTGCTGTCCGTCCGTCTATCTGTCCGTCTGCCACCAGGCTGTATCTCATGAACCGTGATAGTTAGACAGTTGAAATTTTCACAGATGATGTACATATTTCTGTTGCCGTTATAACAAAAAATACTAAAAACAGAATAAAATAAATATTTAAGAGGGCTCCCATACAACAAACGTGATTTTTTGACTTTTATATAGACAATGGTACGGAACCCTTCGTGCGCGAGTCCAACTCGCGCTTGGCCGTTTTTAATAAACTATACCAATGAGCTTGAGCTGCCGGTGAAGGAAAACATCGTGAGGAAACCATGATAGGGTACTCTCTAGTACTCGGATGTCCACCTTACACTTAAGTTGAAATTCTGTCGCCAAGCACCTAATAGTGTGTTCCGGCAGCCACACTTAAAAGCCAGTTCCATTCTTGGCCAGGTGAAAACTCACCAACTTCGACCACACCATCACTCAACATTAGGTGAGCTGTGGTCAAACACCACAAGCCTGTCAACCATAAAAACAAACACATACAAAATCCTTTGTAAATGCTGCACTTATTTAACCGGAAAGTAATTTAATCGCACAATATGAAGACAAAGGCTTATAAATTTGAGCTACAGAAATAAACAACAGCAGTCATCAATTTAAAGCCCGTCCGAAAACAGCAACAAAAACACCGCACCTCCACGGGTCATGAGCAACTCATAAATTATCGTCTACAATATCAAGATGAACAACTGTTCCATTCTCTCTGTCACATATATCAGTAGCCTAGTAGGGTGTATTCAGGATTTGTTTCATGGTAGGACTTGGTCTTGGGGGTAACACTGATATAGACTCAATCCCAACTCACGCAACTGCATATTTGTGTGCGTTTTTTTTGTGTCGGTAGAAATTTGTGTATTATTTAAGTTATTTATGTCTTTACAAAATTTTTATTTTTTTACATTAAATACATATATAAAACACAAATAATATAAAAAAACTTAAAAACTAGGGTGCCATCGGCATCAGGGAGGGCTCAAGCTGCCGGTGGTTAGGGCTGCAGAGTGAGGAACCTCCTAACAATGCGCGCCTTGTCAAGGATCACTGCCTTATGGATCTGACCCTTGACCCAACCGTCTAGCGAGAGTCTCTTAAGATGTTGGTCGAGACTCTTCGCTATAAGACCGTTCACCGCTATGACTATCGGAACAATGATCGTCGAATCAACATCCCACATGGCGGTTATAGGTCACTTATTAGTATTTTAATATTATCGATGCGCTCTATTTCAGATTTTGGCCAGTAGAGATCAAAACGTACTCAATGTTTTTCAACGATCGTTTTCATAATAGTAGTTTATTATATTAAGAAAACAGAAGACTAAAAAGATGATTATTAAATTAATATTTCAAACGCGAAAAAATCATGTCGTAATCTGCATTGTATTATTTTCCAAAAAGTTTTTATTTTTTAGTTACATGTATTATTGTAGGTAAGAAAATAAAACTATCCAAAAATGATATACTAACATACATGATACAGTTTTTATAATACTACGCGGAAACTAATAAATAAAATTTAAATTAAATAAACTAATCTTAAAGGCCGCTATCAATGGGAATAGTTCCCAAAACGCTAGTCCCATTGCCGCGTTGTATGGCAATACTCAAACGTTGGACAAAATAAAGCCAGCGTTATGGTAACGTGTGGCGTCGACCAGAAGAGAGAATTTTTTTATGATAAAATATGTTTTATTGTTTTATTCATAAAGTGCCAAATTGTGCACGAACACATTGTGAGAAAGTGATATAATGTGTTGAAACACGTTTTTTTCGTTTTGCTTCAAAAACTCTGTCAATGTGTCTTGCCACTACTTTACTATGACATAACTGGACTTGACCCTGATTTACTTCATGTAAAGACTCATTTCATTCAAAAAAAACATATTTTTTTTATTTTGCTATTTTTGCGATGCGTGTTGGGGGCAACCCCCCATCAACCCCCGCCATAACTACGTCCACGTATCCGTAACGTACATTTCCATGCGTTATAACATAATACTTCAAATTTATTACAACAGGGACGTCGTAATCAACATTTTTTTGTCCATATTAATCGCCATAAAAAGCACACATGTTTGTGTTAATTGGGTGGACTTTATTAAGAAAAGTACAGTTTGAAGTTTAATGATAAATTTGTATCTATTTATGAAATATTTTGTCGTGACAATTTAAGTTTATCTCTCACTAAAGTCAGACAACTAAAGGCCAGTTTTTTTTAAATAATAAAATAGGCTTGCGTTTGACCTGTATCTCACCTGATGTTAAGTGAAGATGCGGTCTACGATGGAGCACGCTTGCTTAGAAAACACCAAATCACTCTCGAATTAAAAACATCTAGATTGTATCTATCCGAGAATTTCAGTTAGCCCATACCTCTTTTTAGCCGTTCGTACTATAAAATTGGAAACAAATCGTTTTAACCATGAAAATTGCTTATTTGAGCTTTTGGAAAACAGAAGGGCATCGGGGAATAGAGATTGATTCTAGATAGAGAGGCCATTTGATCAAAGTAAAGAGAACATAATACACTGGTAAACGTAAGGTAGGATGTATCATAGCAATTGGATTATTTCTAAATCATCGTCCACCGGTATGTTAGCAGGAGGTCATCTATATTGATATTACTGCTGTCTCAGATATTCTGCTGCTAAGCAGTAAAACTATGTTTCGGTCTGATGAATACTGCAGGTAGCAAAATTACGGGGCCTTTGAGAGCAATTGTCTTATGAAATATCTCAAAGTAATCCGTGCCAAAGCAGCGATGCCCGGGTTTTGTTTTGGTTAATCAAAGTTCTGAGTACCGCTGCGAAAGTCACGGGCAGGCGTTATCTCTTATCAAGATGATTTTTAAGGTCTGAAAATGAATTTAAATAGGAGAAAAAGAAAGTGAAAGAGATTTCATTGTTATTATTTCATTATTATAAAGTGTTCACTTGTCTAAATGGATTATGTAGGCTTTATTTACTCAAGCACGCGATTTAACGCTTAATTTTACTGGAAACAATATTCTAGACTTTCATATAAAATTTGGCTATTAAAATTATAAACAAGTTATACTATTTTCTTGACAAATATATTTGGTTATTATTTGTGAAAGTATGTATATATTTACGACACCTAAGTTTATTTTACGGAAAATGTGCATTACAAAATAACTGCACATTTTGTTTTGTCCCAATAATTATAGTAACTAGGTAATTAGATTTCAAGTGTTAATGAAGAATATTTTTGAAGTTTCAATATACAAGTTGAGATGAAATTCTTTAATCTTGAAGTATTTACGTAGTAAGTACGTAGCATACAAACAAGCATATATAGGCATATAGTGTCCTTAATGAATAAATACTTCATAGCAAATTACATCTCACTCTTTTATTCACATATGCAGACAATTCACATTTAATTACCCAATTTTCCAAAATAAATATAAAGTAATATATATTTTGTTTTACTTATGTGGGATTACTCACGTTTAATTATATCGGAAACTCCGACTATAGTTTCGGCCATATCCGATGGCCTTCATCATGGAGACAACGCTGAGTACAACGCGCGCGCGGCCTCGTCTTGTTTCGCACTGCGGGCCGCTGCGCGTGAAGACAGCGGGTGATACGCGGGCGCGGGGGTTAAAGCAATATACGTTTCTCATATCCTATCTTGATTAACTGGTCCACCAATTCTTTCTAAGTTTGAAACGAATTAATAATAAATTGAACTAAGTATTAAATATTTGAAGTCTAGTACCTACCTAGTAGCCCCTAGTCTAGTATTCCTTTTAATTCGCAACAATGCTGTTGGTTTCAATAAATCTTGTGAGAAACACAATGCCACCGACGCGCGTGGCGTTTTTGTACGGCTTTCTTCTAAGTGAAACTGGAAACCTCTCTCGGAGACAAACTAGTGATAAATGTTTAGTGCACATTATTCTAGACAAGAAAAAAACATCTCATGTTTTTTTAGTAGAACTGAAGAACAGTATTATGATTTGAAAGCTCTCATAGACTTAAGAGCACTTTTATGCGATTGCATTTAGAAAACGAGTAGAAAAAATAAATAAACCGAGTTGTTTTCTTTATAGGGTGTTATTGAGATTGACGAATGAATAATTAAATTGCTCAATAGGTTTTCAGGAGATTTGTAGCTAATAAATTGTTTTATTTTATAAAAATAAAAACCGGCCAAGTGCGCGTCGGACTCGCGCACCGAGGGTTCCGTACAAACCTGTAGATATATAAGTAAAAGTTATGGTATTTTTTTAATGGTAATTTATACTTATCGCAATTTTTCCTTTATCTGTGCTATAAGACGTTGCTTCGTACCAAATTTCATGATTCTGAGTTCACGGGAAGTACCCTGTAGGTTTTGATTCCCTTGCGAGTGTAAAAAATTTGCAGCATAAGCGGCTGTATCTTTTGATTGCGTTGGCTTAGAAGTTTGATTTTTTCACAGCTTTGAGGGACAGTAAACCTGAGTATTTGATATGAATTTCAGCTTGACACCTCCACGCATTCTTGAGGAAAAGGGTCTTGACAAACAGACAGACGGACAACAAAGTGATCCTATATGAGTTCCGTTTTTTCCTTTTGAGGTACGGAAACTTAAAAATAGTTACTAATAATACAATTGTAAATTGTAATTAATTAATTAATTGTAATTGTTTTGATGATAGCTCAGTGGTTAGCGTGGTCGGTTCGCATGCCGAAGGGCGTGGGTTCAAACCCCAACAATGAGATTGAGCTGTCGGTGAAGGAAAACATCGTAAGGAAACCATGGCGTGGTGGTAGAGTACTTTCTAGTACTCGGCTGGCTAGCTACCACCCTCAAGTTGAAAATCTGTCGCCAAGCATCTAACGGTGTGTTCCGGCAGCCTCACTTGAGAGCCAGTTCCATTCCAGGCTAGGTGTGCTTTACCATCTTCGACCGCACCGTCACTTAACATCAGGTGAGTTGTGGTCAAACACCAAGCCTGTCAGCTATAAAAAAAAAAATTGTTGTCAAGTTAGTTAAATCCTCATCATTGTTGTAACTGAAACGACTGCTAAGCGGAAATAAACTAAATATAGACCTTTAACACTCAAAATGAACTTCCGCAAAGCAACGCCTGAATTAATCAATTATATTTACTATAAATTAAATAATCTCTTATTTTTAAATAATCGTCAAAGTCACTTTAACTATTTCGATACTTTACACTACTTATGTCTGGAACTTCAATACTTGTAGTTGTCTCAAATTATGCAAACATTATTTCATCACTTAATATGCAAAGCAGTCATTTTCACGAACAAAATATAAAGGTTTCAAAGTTGTAGTTGCTACTAAACGCTAACAAGAAGTTGGTAAGCACCACGCGGCAACTTGTCAGTTCACTCGATTTACTACACTGACGCCAAACTAACTAACTCTTTCTGCTAATCGGGAATCGGACCACCAAAACAGTTTAAGTATCCTATTAGTTACTCTGAATTAGCTTAACTAACTTGAGAGCCAGTTCCATTCCATGTGTTTACCATCTTCGACAACACCGTCACTTAACATCAGGCGAGGTGGCTCTCAAGTTAGTTAAAATAATTCAGAGTAACTAATAGGCTACTTAAACTGTTTCGGTGTTCCGATTCTTGATTAGCAGAAAGAGTTAGTTTGGCTTCAGTGAAGCAAATCGAGTGAACGGATAAGTCGCCGCGTGGCGCTTACCCCACACACTGACTATAAGGCATATAAATACATATAATACACACACTCACACACTTATTATAAGACATTTAAAATACATATACAATAAAGAGATTCACAAACTTAAGAATACGGAAACGGAAACTGCACGAACGTAGAAAATAACAAAATATAAACATAATGCATTGCTCCCGCAGGTACTGTGTACACATTTAGAAGTATAGTACTTCCACTATACGACTATATGCATTTCTGTTCTGTAATCGTCTAGGTAATTACCCCACTAATTATAAAATGCTGGCGCTAGAAACGTGCCTTTTAAAGGTTTGTAGCATGAAAGACCTTTGGGTAAAGGTCCTTGGTTATTGGTGTAAGTGACAAAGTGTGGCTGTTAACCTACTTTTTTTATTGATGCGTATTCCGATTTCCGGTTAGCTTATTTTATACGTATACAATGTGTTGGTTAATACAAGTTATGAAGCTTTATAATTTCACTAAAAAAACTGACATGGAATTCTTATTTAACGAAACTATACTTAAAATGTTTGACTACATTTAACGTATATTCACACATTCTTGCTTCGTAGTTTTTTACAGCGTCATGGTATACTGAAGGTGTAAATTAGGATTAGCTTATTAGCAATAAATAAATCTAAGTTTTTTTACTATGGAATCTGACGTGGTTTTGACAGATTGTTGTTTTACTTGTGCGGTGCGAAGTAAGACGAGGCCGCGCGCGCCTTCTACTCAGCTTTGTCTCCATGATGGAGGGCACATTATGATGTGAATAAACTATAGTCGGAGTTTCCGATAAAATCAGACGTGAGGTATGACAGCCTTGTTGGCTCATTGGGTATGAGTTTACAAAAAAAAAAAGTATTTATGTATTCTCCCAGTTATCTGACTCACATAAGCTCTGCTTAGTTTGGGGTCAGATGGCGCTGTGTGTAATGTGTCCTACAATATTTATTTATTTATTTACAACTAAAACAAAAAAGTTCTTTTTATATTTTTTATATTAAATAGATCTATGTACGTTTGGCCACCAACTCGCTTGAAGGAAAGCAACAGTGTGACCGAGGATAGAGCATGCTGATCTATTCACTGTAATCTTAAAAACGTCCAAAATGTAGTTTATAAGAAACAAGGAAGCCGACAATGAATTCTTTTCATGGCTAAGTAAGTAAGTAAAAGTATTGTGTGTATAATGTTACACTTATGCCAGAATAGCAAACAGCCTGGCAGTTTTGTATAACGATGTTAATGTGAAACGTAATGAGCAAGTAATTATCGTTGACATTACATAAATAAAATTTGCATTTTTACATTATTTAAACGTGGCTTGAGGCTAATTAACGTTGACATTTATGTCTCTCGTTTTTATAGAGTAAATAAAATAGCAATGACTTAAAATGAAGTGACAATCAAGCTGATACTTCTTTCTTTCCTTTTGGCATCGCAATTTGTAAATTTGTCCTGGGTGGTAAAATTTTAGTTATTTTTTTTATATTTTATGATAAATCAAAGGCAATACCAAGTCTAAGTTTCAGTAAGTCAGGGTCAAGTCCGGTCATGGACAAGTGCCAACTGAAAACTTCGACGAAGTCTTGGAAGCAAGACAATATGATTCATCACATTATATCACTTTCCCATATTAACGCGCGTGATTCGGCACTGTATGAAAACACTACTGTTTTTAAACACTCGGGAAACATAAGCATTGGTAAGTAATACTTTAAGCTAAATCTTCAAATGTTTGTGCTTCTGTTTTGTACTATTCAAAAAAGAGTTCTTATGGTCATGGCCAAAAAAGTCTGATTTTAATAGAACTACTCTTTCCCAAACATCGTTGTACTAACATGGGAGAGCCAGTCTAATGACGTTCAAATGCTTTGGGTTAGTAAAATCTTAAAAGGTTGGCTACGTATTTGTAGTGCCCTTGGTGTTACAAAAATATATAAGCGTCGGTGATTGTTTACTATCAAGCAAACCGTCTGCTCAATTGCTAGTTGTGGCATTAAAATGCAACTAAAAAGAATTTTTTTTTAAAAGACGGTAAATTTTTTTTAAGTTAGAAAAAAAATATTGTTGAAAATATTTTAAGAATAGTCCTTAGAGCCAACGTTGTGACTTTATTTTAAGTAGGTGATTGATGTTGGTGATTGAAAGTCTTCGACCAGTGTATGTTACCGGTGAAACGTGGTCTCTGACTATGTGCCTTCTTGATAAGCTCAAAGTCGCACAACGAGCTATGGAGAGGGCTATGCTCGGAATTTCCCTTTGAGATCGAATCAGAAATGAGGAAATCCGTAGACGAATCAAAGTCACCAACATAGCCCAACAGATTAGCAAGTTGAAGTAGCAGCGGCCACATAGCACGCAGAACTGATGGCCGATGGGGCTGCACAGTTCTGGAGTGGAGACCACGGATCGGTAAGCGCAGCGTAGGACGTCCACCCACAAGGTGGACAGAGACGGTTTTTCGTTTTTCGTTTTTTGTATTGAATTATTATGAAAATAACATTTATTAATTTTTTTATTTGATTTGATTTGATTTAATTTAATTTAATGTAATTTTAATTTAAGTTGATTTAATCTGATTTAATTTAATTGTTGACATGTAAATCCCACTTTATGAAATAAATGAATATGAGTATGAATATGACGATCTCATAAAAAATGCAGAAACGTGTTTGATGCGAGCCGCTTCCAACCGGTCTTTATGGGGGAGGCCTATGTCCAGCAGTGGACGTCCTACGGCTGAAATAATGATGATGATTGATGTACTATTGTGTAACAAAAAAAAACAAGATACATATGAAAAAAAAAAATACTGCAACGAATATCACTAAATTTAATCTCTATCTAAGCTTTACTTAAAACTGATTGATATTTGAAATCAAAAATGTAATCTATCGCCTTCTCCGATAATTAAAATTTATTTATTCATACAGTAAACCAAACCTAGATTAACTTTACCCGCAATACAATATATTCGGGACGAATCCACAACTTAAGTATAAAAAGGTTTTAAACAACGCGTTCTGAATCGCAATTTCCTTTGGTACATTGGTATAACGGTACTACCAATCGATCCGGATGAATTTTTAATTAAACTCATATCTCTGGTACGAGACCGGGATAAATAAACGGTTTTATTGATTAACACGGGCGTGATCTAGGTTAACCTGGGGAAGGTTATTCTTCTCAAAGTATTGCATCGCAGAGATGAGTTTAATCGACAGTATTATGAATGGTTTAAACATTTTTTTTCCAATAAAGATCGCAGTTAAGTACCTACCAATTTTAATTTCTTTTCTACCAATTTTTTTATATATTATGGCTGTTTCTCTAGGTTTTTGACCACAGCTTACCTGATGTTAAGTGACGGTGTGGTGGAAGATAGTAAACACACCTACCCTGGAACGGATCTGGCTCTCAAGTGAGGCTAACGCACCGTTAAGTGCTTAGCGGCAGATTTTTAACTTGCGGTTGGTAGCTAGTCAGCCGAGTACTAGAAAGTACCCTACCACCATGTTATGGTATCCTCACGATGTTTTCCTTCACCGGCAACTCAAGCTCATTATTGGGGTTTGAACTCACGCCCTTCGGCATGCAAACCGACCGCGCTAACCACTGAGCTATCATCGCTACAAATCTACAATACTATCTACGATACGCTACAATTTACGTTACGTTAATTATATCTTCTTGAAAAAAAGTTTATGTAGATACCATTTGTAACGATTGTAAATGTCTAATTTACGAGCCAGTTCCTGTTCCAGGCTAGATGCGTTTTCCATCATAGACCACTATTAGGTGAACTCTCTGTTTTTTTTATTATTTAGAAGCAATATCCGTGACAGATGGAAAAAAGACAGGCAAATGGATATGGAAATACTTGAAGGGTTTTTGATTTGCAAAAATAGTGGACATAGGTTAAATAAAAAGAAGTATACAAATACATTTTAGCCACGCTAAAATAAAGTTTCAATTTTTAAACTGAGCTTTGCAAGCCATTGCAGAAGCATCTCTTCAAAATTCCATTAAAGAACAGCTTTTAAGGTTGTCTTTTTAAATTCCCTCAGAGCTTATTTTATGCAAGTTAAAATTTGCAAGTCTGTGTAATATGTAAAAGGGAGAATTTTTGGAAAAGGTTTGACTTAAAATGTTAAATGCACGGCCTTGGTACATAGAACAACATACGTAATTAATATATTTTTCTTTTATAAACTAAATTGACTAACTTTTATAGGTATGATATATATTTAGTAGGAAAGTTGCTCACGTACACCTATAGCAAACAATCAATACAAACTAGTATGCTCATTAGAAATACATTCATTTCCTTATGAGTATTTCCTTTCAAGACCCGCCACAGATCGCATGCTTAAAAATCAACTAGCGTTTGATATGCGTGTATGTTTGTATTGGCATGCTCAAGACTAGCAATATTTTTAGCACACGCTACAAGCATCAACGTGTAACGTGCTGAATTTTAGCTTAAAACGTGCTACCTAATGCATGTGGAATTGTTTCTTTATTATGTTTATTTTCATGAGCATTCCCTCTTTCACCCTTATATCAGCTGCATGCTCAAAAACCAACACCTAGTTGGTTTTTGAGTCTGCTCATATCAGCATGCTCAATACTAGAAATGACTGCCCTGAGGGCTCATTTGCTGCTTCAAGAGCAGTAGGGCGTGGGCTCAATTCCCACACAGGTCAAACATTTGTGTGACGAGCATACATTTCTATTCTGTGTCTGGGTGTTCTGTACGTATTATAAGTATATATAACATAAAAAGTGTAAAAGTATTCTATGAGTTATCTGGTTCCCATAGTACAAGCTTTGCTTAGTTTGGGGCTAGATGGCGCTGTGTGTAAAGTCCTAGGATATTTTTGTTTTACTTAGGCGGGAATACTCACATTTAATTATATCGGATACTTCGACTATAGTTTCAGCCACGACCAGTGGCCTCTATCATGGAGACTAGGCCTAGAACAACGCGAAAGCGGGCTCGTCTTACTTTGCCTAAAAAAAAAACTAAACTAAACAACAAACAAAACTATAGTCTATAGAGTATTCCAAGTGAAACAAAAATGTGTCAAAACCAAGTCAGTTTCCTAGGATATTTATTTAATAATTTTATCAGACATGCTGCTTGCATGCAACGTGCTCGATATTAGCATGAAACGTGCTGCCTAGTGGCATGTGCTGTATTTTGTAGCTTTGCATACCTACTTGGCTATAATTAATACCAAAATATAGTGCAAACGCCAAGCTCGAAGCCAATAAAGCAGCATAACACTCCATAATATCGATGCCTGAGTTCATTTACAATGATAATGAGGCACCTGTGATCTAATATCGTTCAAGGGTTGCACGATATTGCTAGTATTTTGCACGATATTGCTAGTATTCGTCGCCATATTGCTTTATTATGTGTCCTCATAATTATGAGACGTTAGACATCTAGATTAATTTTATGTTCTTTGTAGGTAATTTATAGTTATAGTTGAAATGGTGGCATAAAATGAAAGTGAGGCGGTACTCGTTAATAGAAAATCATACTAATGTTATAAAATCGAAACTTTTGCAGTTTGTATGATTGTAAGATGTTTTCTATTTTTTATGTAAATGAAATGTGACGGACTAGATGCTCTTCTGATGTTAAGAGTTAACGCCTGTCCATGACCATTGCAGCGATAAACAGAATTTTGAGTAGAAAAAAAAAGGGTCAGATCTTCGCTACTTCGATGAACGAGACGCTGTCGCGATGGTAAGAGTTAACGCGTGTCCATGACCATTGCAGCGATACATACAACTTTCAGTAGAAAAACATAGTCCAGAGTATCGCTACTTTGACGAACAAGACGTTCTCCTGATGGTAAGAGACAACGCCTGTCCATGACCATTGCAGCGATACATAGAACTTTGAGTAGGAAAACAAAGTCCAGAGCATCGCTACTTTGACGCTTATTACTTTGAGACTTTCTATGGTCAGTCTCAACAGCCCTTAATTTTTAGTATCGTTTTTTTTTTTGTCTTTCTTCATATGTAGTGTGTGTCAAGAGATAAATGTTTCTTTCTTTCTTTAGTTATTTTATAACGCAAGCGTGTTTTTTTTGTTTCATATGATAATCAGTATTATTTATAATAAGTACTCCCGTATAAAATTGCAGGCCGCAACCAGTGAAAAATGAACCTTACGTACTAGTCACTTAAAAGCAGGCTTCATTAATGATTCATTTCTATTTATCCGAGGTTGCTAGGCTGGAGTATCTGGCGAATTAAATTTATACAAAATCGATACCAACTTTTGCCGCTCTCTGTGCTGCAAATAAATTATTATCCACGTTCGGACATGGGAAGAGATGCGAGAGCTCAACAAGAGTGCTTGTTAAATATTGATAGAAATATCTTTAGGAATTTAATTTTATGGCTAAACCTTTTTAAAGTTTGTTGTTTTCTTGTTACAGTTGTAAAGCTTAGAATAATTTCAAATAAAATTGCAAGGCTTTCGTACATAATTTTGGTAATCATCATCATTATCATCTATTTTTCTATTTTAAATGTCGACACGTCTACTTTAGTAGCTGCGGCAAAGTCAACTGACCACTTCTTCGCACAGACAGCAAAGCTACGTCGTGTTGTGACGCTACGTTGGAGCCCCTTACCACAGCGTTATGCGTTCTGATTCAGAGACAAAAGCTCAAATCAATGTCAGTTTTTATACACACAATTGCTTAAAATTAATGTCGTTTTCTCACTCTATCTTATAAAAATGATGTTCTCGACTAAACCTAATGACGCTGAACGTTAATTTCCAATCAGAGCAACATCCTATACTATCCAGCATTTACGTGGTATTTGATTAATTAACCAAGTTCAGTCCACCCACATGTTGCAAAGTTAGTTCGTGTATCTTTAACTATTTGCAAGTTGCCGTCATTACTCATTTTAATGTTAAAACTGTCCAAGGAAAGGAAGTCCCTTTGGAGTTTCCAAGCATAAGAAAACTATGTGTAAATGTATAAATAAATTCCAAAATAAGATTTTTGTAAAATATTCTCAGCTCAAAAAAAAACATGGACAAACACCTAACTCTTTTGAGCCTTTGTCCTTTTTGATATAGGTAATCCGTCATAAGAAGATTTTTCTAAAGGTTTTCAACATCTGTTTTATTCTTTACAGGATTAGTGTGTGGCAAGTATATTTTTGTTATCTTTAATCTTTAAAGTTTTTTCGATAGCGGGGGGCAATTCAGCAAAACTGACGATTGACACAAAATCAGAGGATACTGACGTAAAATTGTTTTATTATTGGTTTTCTAATATCGGATACATTTCAGAGAGTGCCTTGGACCTGCACAATTTGGTTCCATCTGTCCATTTGTACTACAGAGACGGCCAAAGCGCTATTCATATAATGTGGACATTCCCCTCATACTAAACGATTCGATTCTATATTTTTCATACGTTCATCGAGGATGGGGAACTTTCTACCGACGTCCTTATTTCCCGCATAGTACAATTTGGTTGTCTTCCAATCCGGAGTAAATATATTTCTTCTAACTTAGACCGCAGACGTGATCAAACGCAAACTTATTTTAAGAAATATAGAAAAAATTACACTAAAATTTTATTACGCCATACGATAGCTAAATGATCAAAGAATTTGTTACGTTGTGTTAGGACTAAAAACATGGAAATCCTTCTAAATGTTAAAGTTGTATACGTATTGACACATGGCCGTATTCAAGTCACAGCCACACCCCAATTTTTTTAAATTATTTATCGTTATTGATCATAGTCGAAAACGTGATTTTCCGCTCTAACCCGTGTTACAGATAAGGCCATAAAAACCATTACTATTTATTTACGGATATTATAAAAAGTGTTTGTAGCATCTCCCGTTTTTATTATTATTTAAAAGTAATAACTAGAACTAGACCCTCTCCTGATGGTAAGAGAAAATGTATGTCCATGACCATTGCAGCGATACCCAAAACTTTGAGTAACAAAACGAAATCCAGGGCATCGGCGCTCATTACTTTGAGACTTTCGATGGTTAGTCTCAACAGCCCTGTAATTTCGCTAGCTGCAATACCCTTCAAACCGGAACACAGAATTGTTTACACACTACTGCTTGGCGGCAGAATATATTGTGGTACAGCGGTGGTATCTACCTAGACGACTTCCTACTAAGATCTACCACCATGTAAATTTACTTGACTTAAAATTACATATTCACAGAACACCTACTCCTTTAATAGATTAGTTTAATAGATATTCTGCCACCTAGCAGTAGTGTGTAAATATTACTGTGTTCCGCTTTGAAGGGTACTGCAGTTAGCGAAATTACATGGCTATTGAGACTAACCATCAAATGTCTCAAACTAACGAATGCAAAAGCAGCGACGCCCTGGAATTTGTTTTATTACTCAAAGTTCTGTGTATCACTGCAATGATCATGGACAGGCGTTATCTCTTACCATTAGGAGAGCGTCTCGTTCGTCTCATTTCGCTTACATAAAAAAATTCAGTTTCAACTTCGCTTTGGTTCCAATTTCTAAAGTTTACCTATTAAATATTCCGTAATTGTTGTTTCCACTAGATTTATTTTAGTGTATATATTTCCTATATCTTTTGATAAGGCTATACGGAACAGACGTTGAAATTCTCATGTTATCTCATAATTTATTTGATTGAAAGGTCGCCCACGTCTAACTTTATTTAACGTCGTGCAAAGATCAAGGTTAGGCTTGATTTTATTCTGAGATACGATTGAATTACTCCCTGAAAATAAATATTTCTTTTTTATAGTTGACAGGCTAGGTGACCACAGCTCACCTGATGTTAAATGACGGTGTGGTCGAAGATGGTAAAACACCTTGCCTGGAATAGAACTGGCTCTGAAGTGAGAACACACCGTTAGGTGCTTGGCAGTTTTGAACTTGAGGGTGGTAGCTAGTCAGTCGAGTACTTTAAAGTACCACAATGCTATAGTTTCCTCACGACATTTTCCTTCACCGGCAGCTCAAGCTCATTGTTGGGGTTTGAACCCACGATCTTCGGCGTGCGAACCAACCGCGCTTACCACTGAGCTATCATGTGATAAAGTATTTGCTAGCACTCCGCTGGTAAGCTACCACCCTCAAGTTAAAAATATGCCGCCAAGCATCTAATGTTATATTCCAGCTACCTCACTTGAAAGCCGGTTCTATTCCAGGGTGTTCACCATCTTCAACCACACCCGTCACTTAAAACCTCAACCTAAAAAGTGTGTTTAAAACGGTCAACCAACGTGTGTGATTTCTACGTAGATGATGAACAAAAATCATTTTTACTAAAAGATTTATCTATTGTGTCATTTATGGAATTGTTAATTTATTAACAAGTTTTTGGAGACTGAACAACACTTTCTTGCAGTTGAACGAAGCAGAGTAAATGCTCGAATCGTGTATACATAGTATACTTCTATCACTAAAGACAATAGACGAAGTAAATACTTCTGTTTTACTTATACGGGATTACTCACGTTTAATTTTAGCGCGTGCGAGGCGCATGGCGGCCCGCAGTGCGAAGCAAGACAAGGCCGCGCGCGCGTTGTACTCAGCTTTGTCTCCATGAAAAAGGCCACCGGATGTGGTCAAAACTATAGTCAAAATATCCGATGTAATTAAACGCGAGTAATCCCGCACAAGTAAAACAAAATTGTGTCAAAACCACGTCAGTTTACGAAGTAAATATTGATATCTTATAAAAATTCGGTTGTACGAAAAATATTAACCATAGTCAGAATATTGCATTCGACTGCCGGTCCATAAATGTCAGGTTATTTTTATGGTTATGAAGCAAGCGGTCTCATAATAATAATGATGATGGTGGAACGATTAAGCGTTACGATCCTGGGTTGGTTAGCGGGGACCGAAAATAAGCTTATTCGACAGCCATTTTAGCTTCGCTTCACAACTCATCTACATCAACGTCTGCTGCAATAATATTATGCTTAAGATGCCATTTGTCGTCGAACTTTTTACCCGACTACGGTGAAGCCCATAAAGGGGATTATGTCTTTGGACTTTTTCTACGGTTGAAATGCTAGGATCACAGGCTGTTAAGTAACGGTGTGGTCGAAGATGGTAAACTTACCTGGCTAGGTTTTGAACTGGCTCTCAAGTAAGGCTGCCGGAATACACCGTTAGGTGCTTAACGGCACATTACCAACTAGTCAGTTGAGTACTAGAAAGTAACCCTACTACCATAATATGAATTCCTCAAGATGTTTTTCTTTAATATCAGCTCAAGTTCATTGCTGGGATTTGAACCTACACCGTTCAAATTAACCGACCGTGCTAACCACTGGGCTATCATCGCTACAAAGCAATTATCTTATAAATCGTTAACAATGTTTTCAGTCGTATTAATCTACTTTGCAATAAAACATGTTTACTAATGACCAGTTAAAGTCATCTCAATTGATATGGTACTATTAGCTCTTAAAACGCTTCATTTAGTCTCTGCCCTAACTACATGACCATTTCACCCAGCCTTGTTTGACTTGACGCCCAATCAATCGGTGCGGTTTTTGGTCCCAGCATCGAACTGTAACCTTAATTGTTAAAGGAAATGGCTATAGTTATCAGGTTCATTTGGCAGCCATTTGTATGGCCCAACTGTCACAATGGGTCCCTTTACGATCACCGATTTCAGCAATTAGGCATTGCTATCTCTGTAATGTGCTAAACTAAAGTGAAACCAATTTCTGAGTCGATTAGATTCAAAGTCTATGAGTTTTTATTCATTGGTCAACATTGATTCAAAGGTACAATAAACGTACGTCATATATTTTTAATTCTATTTACCAAAGAAGTAGGATAGTAATAGAAGTGCCTTTTCCTAAATATATTTTATTTCTTTTCGTCACTTCTTATGAAAGTCCTTTAAAAGGAAGAGGTTACCAGAGTGACTCATTCCGTCTTTAAATTTGAAATTTCATAAAAAAGGTTGATAAAATTTAGTCATTTTTCAGTCAATTTCATTTATGTCAACGAAGTATAAAAATGACAGCTTCATTCACTGAAAACAACTCTATTACAAATACCTAAGTATATGCTCGCTCTTCATATACAAACTCTTTGATACTTACCTATTAATAAACTATGTTTGTCTACTTCCTCTCCAATTGTTTCTGAATATCCCATTCAATGATACATATAATTATGTTTATCACCGGGTCTTAATCGCGCACAACTGACCACCTCAACTCGTGACCACGGCTATTGCAAAATGGCCAAAACATTGAGGTAAATACATAAAACTAATTTCATAGTATTTTATGCGCGATTAAGACCCGGTGATAAACATAATTATGTGTTCAAGTCGCGAAAATTTATTAAGATACGTTACGTTTGTTACAGATTGAAAATATTACCCGGACACAGCACATGAGTTTAGCTCACGTATCTGGCTGTCATGCAATTAACTGCTTTCGGTTTGAAAAGTTGCTTCAAAATCGTGGCCTATGTTTCGGTAAGTTAGCTTGGGTAGCGGTCTAGGTGCACTGTAAATACGTCACAATTACTACTCCACATTTTAACCTGACGATTATTTCTCTACATTTTATTGGACCAAATCGGACGGAATTATAAATTAAAGTACGATTCAATGGCAATACTTATTACCAATTGTTTGTTATTATACATGAATATATATATATGCTTAAAAACATAGTTACAGTAATTATGTATGTAATATAAAAGCATTATGCAAAGTATGCATTTTAAAAGTTTTATGGACAGTCAGACATTGTATTTAACGAAGCAAGTAGGTAGGTTACTACTCATTTAAGTTTTTTTTTTTTCTGGAAGATTTGACCCATTTTGCGTGTTAATTCAGTTAAAGTGTTTTTTTTGTTGGTCAGCTTAACCACAGCTGGTGTGCGAAGGAATTTATTTGAGGAGTCATTATGACCTTTGATACCTATTTATGAAAAGAGGCATTCATGTTGAAGAGGCCCTTTTGGAAGCTCATGTGAATAAATAATCGGGAAATTTAGAGTGCTTGTTAGCACTTTTTAGCTAAATTGTTGATTACTAAAGAACTGACTAAGTATTTTAGTCTACAATTATGACTGGAATAAGATTTTTTTTAAATAAGTATTATTGAGTTATGATTTAATATATTTAGACTGTATATAATTAACCACAAGTAAAGCTAATAGCAAATTTATAAATTTAGTTCATATTTAAATGAGTGACATACATATTTAAGGTTATATTGATATAATACATATATTATTATATTCTATTTTATTGCGGATGACTGCTGACAATGCGCTTAATTTTATCATAGCGTAAATTAAAAAATATGTCAATGTCTTAAAAACTGACATTCTTTTAAAAACGCACGTCAGTTTTTAAGACAATGACATATCTTAATTACTTAAATATTATTGCACATCTTGGCTATCAAAAAAGTTAAACGAATTGTAATGTTTTTTTCCAGTTTGATGTAAAAATATGTAATTGACATAAATCTGCTGAAAAAGAAACATAAATAACGGGCGCTACGGAAGGGGAAAGATTTTTTGTAAAAAGTTTCTTCATGAACAGCGAAAATGTAATTAATGCCCTGAAATTGTCTCATTATTATTTTCCTAATAGAAAATAAATGTAATATAATGGAATCTGTAATCAATTAACAGTTGACCACCCCTGCCTCTTAAAAAAAAGCAACGACCTTGGGCGGTATAATAAGCACCCTAATTAAAAATTAACGACTTTGGCGAAATTAAAAAGCCAACGCTCGCTGTTAATTACACAATGAGCGCCCATTTAAGATTCAAATTATTAATTAAACAAGAAAGTAAATCACGATGTAGACGGAACAAACGTCCCGGAACCATGGCATGAATAAAATATGATTAATTATCATGTACCGCAGATCCGACCTTCTCAACTCGCAAAATAAAGCTTCCGGGCAATTCTTGTCTAGTCGATTCTGTTTCTATGTTAATGTTATTGCAGAAACACCACTTACAGGTAGCGGGCGTGATTGCTGCACTGGCTACCACCGTAGCACGAACTCGACACGATCTCACTTCGCACGCAACATTTATCAAACACAAGTCACGGGTTCACAGTCGTAGATATGGTCATTCCTGGGCACGCGCGGTGCAGTGGCACTGTTTCACGTCACTTACACTGTTTCAGGTTCAATTTTTCTGTGGGTCGAGTGGCGGCGACAGGCGTTCAGGGGATCGCCGCAGCTTCAACTGGCTGGGCCGACGCTACGGCGCGTGCCTAGCCCCTCGCACCCCCGCACCCCGTTTCACCTCGGTACAGGCAAATAGAAATAAAGTATGCGCGTTGTAAGGACGAGACGCGAAGAAAAAATGGATCTAGATGCCTGCAGGCTGCCTCAGTTAGTCTAACGTGACATTCACGTGATTATTCTGTTGAGATATGCGGTATTTGGATTTAGAACGGGGGTTGAAAGTCAAAGGTGAAGCCGAAGTGGGTAAGTTTCGTTTTGTGTAATATGATTGGTATTTGAAAAGAATAAACCAGATAATTGCGTACTTTTAAAACATTTTCGACAATAGGTAATATTTTATGAATAGGTAACTAAATGAATTGATATTACAAAAAAGGCTTACGATTGATTACTTAAAAGATTTGTGAAATTTCTGATGAGTTTATGATTACTGAGAAAAGTGGTTGGAAATGTTTGCATGGTAATCTAGCGCTAATACTTTAATGGTAATTTAGAACTTATATGATTACTTGTAAGTTAAAAACTTTGCTGATATAGATTAGAGTTGTTTCTTAGAATCCCTAATGCATAGTCTCTTGTTACAAAAAACAATCTAATTGTGCAAGAATAAATAAATATCCTAGGACGTTTTCACAGCGCCATCTAGGCGAACCAGAACCAGATAACTGATAGAATATTTATATACTTTTTTTTGTAAATGCATACTTGTAATACATATAGAACACCCAGACACAGAACAAAGATTTCTCGTCACATAAATAAATGTTTGTCCTGGTGGGAATCGAAACCACGCCCTACAGCTCTAAAATCAGATATTATACCAAATGAGCTAACAGAGCAGTCTGTAGGAATCGAACCCACGAATTGAATAACATTAAAAGATAATTAATTCGCAAATCCGATATATATATGACTGTATAATTAGTAATCATATTGTTAATTTTATTTATTGAAATTATTATTTAAACGTTGATGTTGTGTTCTTACGGTTTAAAACAGCTTTATTAAATTTACCCAATTTTTTTAGCTATCCCACTGTTGGGCGTGGGACTCTTATCATCGCGGGAAGGGTAAGAGAACCTTACTGGAAAAGTGCGAGTTAACAAACTTCACGCGTAAAAGAACTCGCGTAAATGTTTTCTTACTATGTATTCTTTTACAGTTTGTAGCTAGCGACAAGACGCAAATATTATAGAAAAGTCAGAATTGCATGCTGTGGAATCTGAACCCAGAACAATAAGATTGGCAGACTCTCGACGAGGCTGCCGTAGTTTTATCTTTAAAAAAAGGGAATCTTTATTATTTTGTGACTACAAATATTGACTATGTGATCTTCATCAATTAATTTATTTCTTACACAATCCGTCTACTGCAGACCAAAAGCTTTCTCCTTCTTTCGTCAGCCATCCCAAATTTTTCATATTATAAAAATAAAATCAGATGTCATACGAATAATATATTAACAAAAAAATGGTAGTGTGGGTACTTTTTTCTATTATCAAAAAAGTCCGAAATCAATTTATTCCAAAATGTTATGTTTCAAGCCTATGAATTTTAGATCCACTCCTAAATTCTAAAAAAATTGTTCTATTGTTGTGTTTAAATACTAATTGTATATAAAAAGCTGCACTAATGTTAGTAAAATTTTGTATGATGGTTACTAATTATATGAAAATAGACATACGATAAAAATATCGATACAACCAGTTTTCAATAATAATTTTAAAGAAATAAAACAAGTAGAGATGAACCAATTGAGAACGTTATAATCAACAGGAAGTAATCAGGTGCTAAATATCTTATAAGATTTCTTTTGCTGTAATTTATCGATTACCAGTATCAACAACACATACTCACGTTAGGCTGGGCTTCACGTGTACCCGATATCTATTATTCCAGTAAACCAATAAACCGAATGAAGCCCACTAAACTCTTATCGGGGAAGTAGGTGAATCTAAATCAGAGACGCTCAACCTGTTTTAAGTGAGGACCGCAGTTGATTCAGCTTGATGAAGTTACACGAGCATCAAAGAAGGATGATTTAATTCTTGTTTTATATCGTTTTATTTCGTGTTTTTTTTCCTTGATTGTATTTATAACGTTTTAGGAAACTTTTAAAACGAATTTCTAACATTTCCAAAACAAACTTCCAATTTTGCTAACGTTTTTTACGTCAGTCATGGTCATAAGATCTTTTTTTATAGCTGACAGGCTCAGTGTTTGACCACAACTCACCTGATGTTAAGTGACGGTGTGGTCGAAGATGGTAAAGTACACCTAGCCTGGAATGGAACTGGCTCACAAGTGAGGCTGCTGGAACACATCGTTAGATGCTTGGCGGCAGATTTTCAACTTGAGGGTGGTAGCTAGCTAGCCGCGTACTAGAAAGTACCACTACGCTATGGTTCCCTCACGATGTTTTCCTTCACTGGCAGCTCAAGCTCATTGTTGGGGTTTGAACCCACGCCCTTCGGCATGCGGACCTACCGCGCTAACTACTGAGCTATCATCGCTACAAATCTAAATTTTCTATCAATCAACTTTTAACAATTTGACGTCACAACAAAAGATAATCGTGAAGCTCTGTTAAATGGTTCACGGACCACGCACAAAAGCCTTGCGAGCACTAACTTTAGTATGCCTGATCTAAATCGACCTCAGGTATAAAATTTCACCGCAAATTCGCCCAGAAGAGTTTCGTTGAAACCATTTAACATTGACCTCGGTATCTTGTTCATTGCGTAACTCTTAATTTGTCGAAGGTTTCTTTGAATTAGATTATATTATTTGATACATTTGCAGAGGATTCAGAAATAGTTAATACAATACTATTTACATCTAAGTAAGGGTAGAATAGAGGATTTACAAAATGAACAATAATTTGTAATAATTGTTATTGTAGAATTAATTGAGATCACAAAACTATCATCCGCTTTATAAATTAGTTTAGAAACATAAAAATATTATTATGAAAATAATCAGAATCAGAAACGTCTTAGTTGACTATCTTAAGGAGCGTGTCTTAAAAGTTGTATATCAGTCACCAAACATTTATCACCTTTGATCATTACGTTATTAAGTGTTTCAACACAGCTTACTTGAAGCTGTGTTGAAACACTTCACTAGCTAATACTCGTATTTGAAAAAATGCTTTAGAATGTTTTTTTTTTTAATGGAAATTTCACACTGCGCCATCTAGCCCCGAACTGAACTAAGCGTGCCCTATGGGAATCAGATAGCTGATATAATACTTGTACTTTTTTTAATAAATATATATATCTTTAAACGAGCAATTCTTGTATATGTATATATATATATATATACCTATATATATTCTGAATCTCGAAAACAGCTCCAACGATTTTCATGAAATTTAGTATGCAGGGGGTTTCGGGGGCGATAAATCGATCTAGCTAGGTTTCATTTTTAGAAAACGTCGTTTTAACCGTGTTTTCACCCGAGCAAAGCTCGGTCATCCAGGTACTACATTCTTATAATACATATTGAACCACCAGATACTGAATAAACATCTAAGTAAGTCATACAAATATGTATTAGTCCTGGGTGGGAAACGAACCCACTCTCTTTAGTTTAAAGCTATCTTTTTTTTCATCAGAGTTCGTATACCGTTTACCTTTGTACATTTCAGTTACTAGTACTAATTTTAGTTTTTTTTTTTTTATCTCAAAGTACAATTTTTATTTGAAATAATATTAGGTGCGTCCATGGTGAACGTGCGTAGCACTGCTACGCTATGCGTAGGCATTCGTAGGCACGCCTACGAATGCCTACGAATACTAATTTCGTAGTTCCAGTAATGAGATACCATTTCCGCGAAAGTGTGATGCTTGATTTGTCCAATTTGTTACAACTTGGTAGTGTAATAAATACGTTACAAATATACCTACATATATTTTACTATGTCTTTATTGACATGACCTTTTTACTTTGTAGTTTTATTCGCTAACGAAGGTTTATCATTTACCCGATCCATTTTTACTTGAGTCAGCTGTAAAATTATTTTTAGTATGTATAATAAAGAAGAAAATGTTCATAGGTATAAACAAACATATAAACAAAATTATATAGAAATAAAATCAATACATGACATGACATGACGGAAAACGGCTCGACCGATTTGGATATTTTTTTTTATTGAGTTCGTAATTATGTATTTTGTTATTAGAAAACGCTTAAAATAAGTTAAATATTTGGATACTCTTTCTTAATGATAAAATAAGCGCAAACTCGGGTATAATCGCGAGGCGAAGCGAGTTAAAAATAAAAATAATTAATAAGTTTACAGACATTTTTATTTTATTTTAGTTTTTTTTTTTTTTCGAAAAAATATTTTCGTATTTCTAATTTTCGTAAAAAATGCGCAATGTGGGTCGATAGACAATATTGTACTAATAAGGACAAGAATGCTAACATACGTAACATACACAATAAAAAATCATAATTATTGAGAAGTTTTTCGTACATTTATGCGCTTCCTACGACATTCATCCTATGCTATATAAAATTAGTAAATATGAGAATAAAGCGTTTAAGTATTTTTTTACATTAGCATAGGTAAGCGTTAGGCCACGATCACAGCTGATGAATAACGACAATGTGGCCGAAGATTAAGCACGCTTGCCTAGAAAATACATATTCACGTTTTTCTTTAACAACCCCGTGTTATGTAGTTGTAAACACAGAGGCAACCAACGAGTTTCACACATCAAACACTATCATTATCAGTACTTAAGGCGCTGTAGATAATCAAAATGATTTCACATTTTTTTTGTTTGTAAAAACACATTTTGAAGCATCAAATAAGAACGCCTTAAATTTCCTTTTTTTAATTTTCCAATCGTAAGAGTCATAAAATAGTACTGATTTTACTTCGATGTTCAAACAAACAGAATACTTAATATTAACAACGAGCTCAAAGTTATTGAGCGTGCTGTGGAAAGAGCTCTATACTCAGCGTTTCTCTAAGGGATTGTGTTTGGAACGAAGTAATTCTCATTTTATTTGTACGAGATTACCCTCGTTTAATTTGGTCTCAAACAAACAATTTCAGTCACATTTAGTGACCATTTTCTAGGAGTCAAAACAGAGTGCGACGCGAGATCTGTTTTGAGTTCACGGTACATTTTGCTGCTCACGAAAAAGTGTCAAAGCCGCGTCAGCTTTCATAGTCAGTGAAAATCACCACGATAGGTTAACAGCGCCGAAGTATGTTACTGTCTTCTGGTTTGAAGGATACTGCAGCTAGCGAAATTACAGGGAAGGGAAGGCTAGCGAAATTACTAACCATCAAAAGTTTCAAAGTAATGAGCGCCAAAGCATAAATGCCCTTAACTTTGTTTTGCTACTCAAAATTCTGTGTATTGCTGCAATGGTCATGGACATGCGTTATCTATTACCATCAGGAGAGCGATGCGTACGTCTCATTACTTTTACATAATAGTAGGCTGGTCTTATCTGTCGTGGAATTGCCAAACAACACAAACCTTTGAGTAAAGAAACAAAGTCCAGTGCAACGCTGCTTTGGCGCTCACTTCTTTAAGACATTCGATGGTTAGTCTCAGCAGCTCTGTAATTTCTCAAGCTGCAGTATCCTTCAAACCGAAACACAGTAATGTTCACACACTACTGTTTGGCGGCAGAATATCTGGTACTGCGGTGGTACCTACCTAGACGACCTTCTGCTAAGGAGATCTACCACCACTTTTTTAATAAAACATGTAATGCGATACTAAGCCAAATGAATAATTTGAAATGCACCCAAGAAAGCGAAAATACATCAAAACTTGTAAAGTTATATAAGTTATACTAAAGCTTATTACGACTAGCGAAGTTTTCAGTTATTTCAGTAATCCGTCCGTCGCAAGGCTGTGTAATGGCGCTTTCTTCGATGTTATTAGAGGCAATAAAAAACGAATTAAAGACTTTTACATTGCTAATTTATTTTATAATAGCTGTGTGGTATATTATGTGGCAAGCTTGCTTATACCGAAGCCAATGTTGTTAGAGAAAATGATTCCGATTATTATTTATACTAGGAAAAAGCTGAGCTTTGTGAGGGCTCGCGTAGTTTTTCTAACAGGTATGAATTTTTAAGACAGTTGTTATTTTACAACCTGATTCTATTGGTGTCAATGTATTTGTGTATTGAGTTTAGTACTGTTGCAAGTCATCCTCTTTAACTTAGGTTAACTCTTTGGTTTTCTAAAAGATGGCGTTAGTAGTACAATAACCTTACATCCAATGAATACAAAATAGTAATTGTTAATTTTTTTAATGGTTATAAAATTATTATTATTTTTTGACAGATAACACATCAAGATATGAAGTTAAGTGACTATATTAAAGCACAAATTTATAGGTGTGATAATTTTTCGGTAAAGTGTACCACGAATATGCTCAGGTTGTGGGATAGTGTTAGGGCTGGCTTCGTTCGCCCTGATAAAAAAAAAATTGGCTATGCAATGTCAGATGGCGTTGTCAAGCTTATCGAAACACAACGGATGCTCGTCCTTTAAGACTGGGAAGATTGGTGTAAACAAGACGACAGAGGCCGTACTGTACCGCATATCGTATGCCCGCGCAACAAGGTTCGCGATCGCTTAATTTTTTGTGAATGCCTAATTTTAATCGAAATAAGAGCTCACGGTTCGGCCCCTCTGTAGTGGATGAACGCTGGCTGATTAGATATAAGTGATATTTAGTTTATGCCTTTTTAATCTATAGAATATTCTGTTTTTGAAAATACCGAAGGGCATTCGTTCAAATTCCAATAATGTGCTACTAATGAAGAAAAACATGGTGGGAAATCTTAGCATTTTTTCATTATAAAAAAAATGGAAGCGCACTGGGAAACATTATTAACCTTCCCAAAAATCTTGACCTACAAAGTTGAATAGACTGTTGTATGAAAATTACCTCCAAATCTCACTCATTATTATGGGTATTTGTCGAACCTGGTAAATGATCGTTTAGTGACTCCAATTTTGTACATCATTAATAATCTTCACAAAAGTCTTTGACAACTACTTAACATTCAAAAGAAGCGATTTGATATGTTCAATTACTTGAGGAGGTTTTAGGTTATCTGTTAGTTGAATCTAAGGGCGTCCGCTAAAACACGCACGGGCGCATCCTTTTGTGCCTGTCTAATACTATTAAACGAGCAATATTACTAACTTTTAATATTATACTATTATTACTACTGTAATTATTATTATTAAATTTTACATGGAAACCAAACAGCTGCTAATTGGTAAAATAGTTAGGAGATAAGTGATAACACAAACGCCAAAACAATTTTCATTTGTGCTGACTAGATTAATAAAAGTGCCCCGAACCCACACCGGCGTGGGGACAGGTGTAAGAATACCATATTATTATACCTATACCATATTATTATACCTATAAATATAAATTCAGAATTTAAACAAAATGTTAAATTGCCGTGGTTGTGCCGGCGTAAGAATTGTACCCCACCCTCTCTACCCGTGGTTGCCGTGAGAGTCGACTAGGGGATTTCATCCGGAAGATGGGCAGCAGTGTCTTCCTTGAATAAATCCCACCTAACTGCGCTCGCCAACCCGCCTGCCAAACGTGGTGAGTATTGGCAAACCCCCCCGAGGAGGCCTATGTCCAGCAGTGGACATCCTATGGCTGATGATGTGTGTGATGCAAAATAAAACACAATTCTCTTCTTATTGTGAGAAGGATAAAGCCATACATAGTTCACCACGCTGACCAAATGCGAGTTGGCAGACTTCACACATTTTCGAGAACTTGTTTTAGAACTATCTATCATACATGACATTACGATGTTTTCCTTCACCGTTTGAAGTAATCGGCAATACGCACATAACTTAGAAAAGACAGAAGTGCGTGCCGTGAGATTCGAAGCCAGACGGTATAAGACGGTCGAAACTTCATATTTGTATATATATTTATGGCACATCGTCTGGTGAGAGATTTTTACTGTACAAAGCGCAAGTCCGATCTCACGTGTAATACTGTTCACACTTTTGGAACAGAGCACACAAGCTTTTTTTTAAATTTGTGACAGGCTATGTATTTGACCATAGCTCACCTGATGTTAAGTGACGGTGTGGTCGAAGATGGTAAACACACCTAGCCTGGAAAGGAACTGGCTCTCATGTTAGGCTGCCGGAACACACTGTTAGATGCTTGGCGGCAGATTTCCAACTTTGAGGGTGGTAGCTAGCCAGCCGAGTACTAGAAAGTACCCTACCACCATGCTATGGTTTATTCACGATGTTTTCGTTCACCGGCAGCTCAAGCTCATTGTTGGGGTTTGAACCCACGCCCTTCGGCATGCGAAGCTACCGCGCTAACCACTGAACCATCATCGCTACAATCGAAATAAAAGTTGTATAAAAATAAGTATACATCTACGGATATTGTATTGTGTACTTTTATTGTACTGTATCTAATTGAGCCATGCTTTTGGCTTCCAAATAGAAGCGTGACTGACAAATCGTCTGTCACTGTCCCCAAAGATAAATACTGAGCTCAGCACGAGGGGAGCTAGATTAATGTCTGCGGAAAGATTTTAAAGTTATTGAAAATACTATACTATACACAGCTGTAGTTGTACCATTTCGAGTTTTAGGATCGTATATCTATATGTACATAAGAATCAATTGCCGTATGTTAGTCTCGCAAAAACTTGACGGTTGGCTAGACCGATTTGTTTTTTTTGTTGTTGTTTTGTATACTGGTGTGGCTTAGAAAAAAATTGAAATTAGGTAGAATATCTGCTTTAACAGTTGTATGGCGTGTGTTCGATTCCCACTAGAAGAAACATTTATGTGACGATAAATGTTTGTTCTGTGTCTGGGTGTTCTGTAATCCCACTAATATTATAAATGTGCAAGTTTGGATGGATGGATGGATGGATGGACGGATGGACGGACGGATGGACGGACGGGTGGATGTTTGTTACTCAATCACGCCAGAACGGCTGAACAGATCTGGATGAAATATTGCATGTAGATACTTTAGGCCCTGGAATAAAACATAGGATACTTTTAATCATCATCATCATCAATCACCACGCGGGTTAAACCGCGGGGCGCAGCTAATATGTTATAAGTAAGTATTTAAAAAAAAAAGTTTACGAGACATGAGTATATTCTATGAGTTATCTAGTTCCCATAGTACAACTTTTGCTTTGTTTGTGGCTAGATGGCGCTGTGTGAAATGTCCTACAACATTATCATTTAATTACTTTCAATACATGATGATCATAGCGGACCTATTGTGTGACAGCTACGTCATGTATCACATCACATCACATCATCAGCCATAGGACGCCTCGCCTAGATTGCCAATACTCGCCACGCTTGGCAGGGTTGGCAAGCGCAGTTAGGTGTGATTGTTCATGGAAGACGCTGCTGCCCATCTTCCGGATTACATCCCTTAGCCGACTCTTACGGTAACCACGGGTAGAGAGGGTGGGGTACAATTCTTACGCCGGCACCACCACGGCAACGGCACGTCATGTATAACTGTTTTAAATTCCACGCAGTTGTGTGAAATCTTTTTACATTTTAATTTTTTTCGTTTTTGATTCAGTTGTAGTTTATATAAAGTTCACCGGGTCATTTCGTGAATTTGATATCATCATCATCATCATCATCATCATCATCATCATCATCATCATCATCTCAGCCGTAGGACGTCTACTGCTGGACATAGGCCTCCCCCATTGACTTCCAAAAGACCGGTTGGAAGCGGCTCGCATCCAGCGCGTTCCTGCGGTCTTTATGAGGTCGTAATTTGATATAGTTGTCATTAATAGTATTTGGTAAGTATATTTTAAATGGACCATTTTTTACGGACTGGAAAGTCTAGAATGTTGGCACAGTAGGTACTAAACTAGCAGACACAAAACAACAATTTTGTTTTATTAACAAAATAGGCTTTCGTTTGATCGTAAACTCGCTTGATGTTAAACGAAGATGCGGTATATGATGGAGCTCGCCTATTTAGAAGAAACTGATTCACTCGCGCCTTGAAGGCATCCAGATTATAACTATCGGCTGAACCCACTCGGGCGGCAAATTCCACTGTATAGCAGTTTGTATAATGATGGTGGAATCAAACCGTTTTATTCGATGTTATGATTACAAAATGTGGCGAAACGACGACCATACCGTAATACCGTCCGGGATGCACCTTCCACCGCGTGCTTCAGAACCAAGTTAAGATCTTGGCTGCCTAAGACCATGTTTTATGACATTGACAAGTATTTCAAATTAAAAGATTATTAAATAACTAGTAAGTATTATGTTTTTTTTTGGTCATTTTATGCACATGTTTACATGCTTGGTGTTTTATGTTTTTGTCTGGAAGAAATCGCTCTAGGCGATAAGGTCGCCCTTGTACACCGTTTATTTGTTGTTTCTATGTTGTATTTTTTGTTTTGTTACTTTCTTTCTCTTTTTTTAATTTTTGTATGTATTTTTATAATGTTTGGTGTGTAATAAAGTTGTATTGTATTGTATTTTTTATATTGGCACATTTTTATGCTGACATGTTTTTATATTGGCAGTATTTTTATATTGTCAATATTCTTATATTGACATTTTAGTATACTTTGACATTTAGTTTTTATTTTATTGACATGTAACCAGTGTTCTAAAACTAATGTCAACTCTCAACTCAAGTAAAAAAAATTAATGATATTACGGAATTGACTTGTAACACCAATGTTACCAATAAAACATTTGTATTTGTATAAAAACAATTGACATCTCAAATAATCCAGAGACAGAGGTATACCCCCAGGCACCTGATAGACAAATGTGGACAAAGATGTAAGGGACTGACAGACCTTGGGACTGAGCATTCTGGTGACGAGCAACGATATAACACAACTCCTGAACCAATGAGACCAGGGGCAGGATAAAAAGAAAAAGAAGATCTTGCATGACAGCTTGTAAAAAACTTTCCTTATATTTTCTACTGAGCATGATGAATAATGTTATAGTTTTAAATATTTAGTACAAAAATCCCTAGTAATCTAAAATGTATTCCTTTCACAAAAAATAAATAAACACAAAGTCCTCGTTAGAAAGAATAAGTCGTTTAAAATTAGGGCAAGTTAGTGAAGTTTGGCTTGTACAAAGTTTCAAATTTCTTTGAATTTAATGTATGGTTTGGGCTTTGAATTTGTAAGTAAAACTAGAAAGTTTTCTACCCAAATTTCTTCTTGAATCTCTTTACTCATTTTTTTCAAAAAAAAAATACAACGATAAATTATTATTTGTGTATATTTAGCAGTAAGCATAAGCACGCAAAACAAAATGTTGCTGTGATAAATTTATTTTTATTAATATATCATACAAAACTACTAAACTACTTTTATTGGATAAAAGTGAATTTCCACTATAAGTTTTTATCAGAGTTAACATTTTTATTTTCGACTTTATTCCAATAGGGCTACGGTTGATTCCTACAACTCTCAAGGAATGCACTGCCAACGAAATCACACAAGTGAAAACTTCCTCAAACAAATAAGGTCTTAAGTGCGATTGAAATAAATGTAATGATAAAATAAACTCTACGCGTAGAAGGAACTAGCTTGCTTTTGTGAAAGGCATGTAATACTAACACCTCATTGATCAAAAGTAGAATACTCGTAGAAACAAATCTATCAAGATACGAGAATAATGATGATTATAATAATAGACATTATTTTTTATTCTGATATTATTTTTAATGGACCTTACTGTCAGGATGGTAATAAATGGTTCCTAATGGTAATGGAAGAATTTGTTAGTTTTTACCCGACTACGCCAAAGTAATAAGAAGGGTTATTTTGGTAGTCTATATATACCTTTATACTGTAGGTTTTACGTAGTAAACATTTCAAAGAGAATCGTAAATTGAAACCAAGCGATACGACCTTAAGAGGTTAGACTTAAATCAGTTACTTAACTTAAATTTATAACTTGTGTTTTTAAATGTATTTCATTTTTAAGCTTCCGATTTATTTAAGGCGCTCCCAGTAGCTAATGTTAAAAACAGACTGGAATGTCTCCAATTTATTTTTAGTAAATACGTATAGGGCACTAATAGGTAATCAATATTCATAATTTCTATAATTATTGTCATTATTACAGTAATGCAATAGTGGAAGTGTCGGTAGGTACATATTTTTTTCAAAACTACCCGCATATTATGATAATTATGAGACCACTGATAAAAATAAGAGTTTATCTCGGACATATTTTTTTACTGAAATAGTGGCAAACGGGCTGCGTGTTACCCGATGGTAAGTAGTCACCACCGCTTATAGAAACAAACAATACCCGGTGCATTGTCAGTGCGTTGTTACAAGTTACAAGTATAAGCTCACAGCTAGGATTTAGCCTAACGATGAACCTACAGTTACCTGATGATCGGGGAGTTCATATTAATAAACAAAACTGCACAATTACCTTAATGTTTTATTTCTTCCTCTATCTATCCACCGTAACAATCAATCCATTCCTCCACGTCTGTACTTTTACACGTTTTTCGTACTAATTTTGCAAGTTGTTACTCGGTACATACAGTCGTCGTCTGTACCGATATTCACAGTTCCGTTTGCCTGCCTTGCACGGCGTAACCAGAATGACCCAAGTTAACATTTTAAAGTCTCTTCGCGACCATAGTGTTGCCAGTCAACTAACTTATTTTTCCGATAATACGTATAATATTCACATAAATGTGTAAATAAATAATAAATCTAACACTCGACCATCCTGATCACGTGCATGTCCTCATGCACTAGTGCACAAATCATCTAACACTTGGCTCATTCTGGTGAAAACTTGCGAGAACAAATTATTGTATTAAAACATAAATCACAATAAATAACCTCAAGGGACTACTACAATTGTACTCGTCTTAATTAACAAAGGAACATCAATCATATTCACTACTTCAGCAGTGCCTCTTTATCACCAGACAACAAACGTTACATTGACTTGAATCAAAATGAAATATAAATTAAACATTTGACATACATCTAAAATCTATGTATGTAAATATATGTATATCTATTTGTATCTTATGTATATATATAAAAAACTTCAATGTATCATAATTATTCATCTTAACACTATTCGAAATGAAATACATGCAGTTGTAAACCCTCCTTCTTACAAAGACATGTACTTCTTAATCATTCACAAGCTACTTCATTGCAGTGAACCCTGCTTCTCACGACAATGAAACAGCTTAGTTTGTAACCCTTTTTCAACAATTATTTCAGTCCATCACATTGTCTTATCGCTATTCGAAATAAAATACATGCAGTTGCAAACCCTTCTTCTTACAAACACATGTATTCCTTAATCATTCATAAGCTACTTCATTGCAGTGAACCCTGCTTCTCACGACAATGAAACGGCTTAGTTTGCAAACCCTTCTTCTTGCAAACATCCCTAGTGAATATGTTTATTATTGCAAACCCTTCTTCTTGCAAAAGTAAGCATATATCATTCATGAAATCATATCGTATCACAATATTGCTAGGACGTCGATAATAATCACTTACAATTAGTATCATTCAAACAAATAGGACAACAATCTAAATCATAGAATGAAAGTATTAAATCAAATGCTTTAAACAAATGTTGAGATCATAAATTAACAATAGTATACAAGATGATTAAGTAAGTTAAGTGCTTACTGAATAATAATTAATGGTCTCAATTTTTTACTTAATCATCTTCTGCGTTATATCCATCAGAATCATCATCTACCTCTAACGACGCAATATGGATCCAAGGTGACATACGGTCAGCGGCGACTGTTGTTTTGCGCTTATTCTCTTTATTTGTCAGCCCCGGAATACCTGCGACTCTATAGCGATCGTTCTCCAAGACCGCAACTACTTTATAGGGACCGATATATGCCGGAAGCAACTTTTTACTTTTACCATCGTTGTTGAACGATGTTTTCGTGATTTTAACGAGGTCACCTTCGTGATACACTCGGGAAGGACGTTTATTTTTATCGTAGCGTTGCTTTTGCTGACATTGTCCTATATCGATGTTATCTTTAGCAGTTTCTCTTATGGTCACTAAATCTGTCTCTTCTCTTGCTTCCGTTACTATTTCATTCAGCCTGGGATCTATCTCAGCTTTCATACTACATCCAAACATCACTTCCGCTGGGGTTTTTCCTGTGGTCTTTTGTCTAGTATTATTCAGTCCCCACTGAATGGTGCCCACTTTATTATCCCAATCCTTTTCATCTTGATCGTGATTTTGAGCTTTAAGTGCATCCAAAATTGTACGGTTGTACCTCTCGACTTGTCCGTTAGATCTTGGACTCGCTACCGCATTAAGTACATGCTTGATTCCCCTAGTCAAACAGAACCTTCTGAATGCATGTGACGTAAAAGACGTTCCACGATCACTAATGATGCGGTCAGGATTGCGGAAAATAGACAAAATATCTTCCAGAGCACCTATCGTCATTTGTGCCTTTGTGTTGCGCACAGGTTTCATGAAGGCAAACTTCGTAAATGCATCAACCATCACCGAGAGGTAAGAGTTTCCTCGCTTTGCACGCACGAACGGTCCAAGATGGTCAATATGAAGAGTATGGAAGGGTACATCGACCTTTGTTATAGGATGTAAGCGACCCTCAACGTTTGCCGTCTTTTTGGAGTATGCGCATTCTATACACGCCTGAACATACTTTTTGACGAAACGGGACATTTTGGGAAACCAATACATACTTTTCACTCGTTCCAAAGTCTTTTCCACTCCAAAATGTCCTATCTCGTCATGATTCTTACGCAATATTTGCCATCTGGCACCCTTGGGTACCGCCCACCGTAATTTCGACTGGTCTCCGTCTAGACATCGAAAGAGCTTATTATCTTTGATGAGGTAATTTTCCTTAATGTAATTTAAACCATCAGCATCCATGTTTCTAGACAGTATATCTCGTATTCTTCGAAGTTCCGAATCGCCTAACTGCAATGTCACCAGCAAGTCCTCGCTAGTTATTGACATTACCGTAGGGAGTTGGTCAAAATCCGCCTGATCTTCATTAATGACTACTGGATTGCGTGATAAAGCATCAACATGCGCCATCTTTGAGCCCGCACGGTACTCCACCGTACATTGGTACTCCTGTAGTAACAACCACCATCTGGCAATGCGAGGTATGAGATCTCCCTTGGAAAAAGTAGAACGCAGTGCAATACAATCCGTCACTACTTTAAAGGGCTGTCCTAACAGATAGACTCTAATTTTTTTTAGTGAACAGATCACTGCTAATGTCTCTAGCTCAAATGCATGGAAATGTTTCTCTTCGGGTGACGTTTGTCGGCTGTAAAATGCCACAGGTCTGAACGGATCATCTTCACGAGATTGTTGCAAAATTATTCCACCAATACCAATTTTACTAGCATCGGTGTGCAACTCCGTTATTGCCTTCGGATCATAAATTGCTAATATAGGCCTATTAACCAGGCGGTCCTTAAGTTCATGAAATGCTGTTTCTTGATCGCCTGTCCATTCCCAAACCACATCCTTTTTGAGCAGCCTATTCAGGGGATGAGACAAAGATGCAAAATTCTTGATGAATTTTCGGAAATAACCGACGAGACCCAAGAACTGGCGAACCGCGTGTTGGTTTTTGGATCGGGGGAAATTCATCACGCTTTGAGTTTTCTTATCACCGGGACGAATACCCAGTGAACTAATCTCATACCCAAGGTAATTGATTTTATCCTCCAAAAAACAACACTTTGACAGGTTCAGGGTCAAGGTTGCATCCTCCATTAACTTTAGCACCTTTTCTAGCCGTTGTAAACCCTCTTCTATATCTCTTGCAGTTATGCCCAAATTCTGAGGTCTCTCAACCTCCGGATATATGCCCTCAACACTTGTATCATGAAAACGAAGCTCGGCGGCATTCTTAAAGACTTCTATATGGGGCTGTTCTGTGAATGTCTGACCTACCAGTAACGGTACATCAAGAAGACTGTCATCCACGACCATGCAAGAGACCCTTGTGCTAACATCATCTAACTTTATATCCGTGTCCACTTTTCCAAGCGAATAGACAATTTCGTTACCGAAACCCCTAATAGGTAACGAATCGTCAGACCAAATTAAGCCCAGTGACTCTGCCGTAGATTTACCAATCAGTGACACCTCACTACCGAAATCAACAAAACTTCTAACAACAACTCCGTTAATTGTTCCATCCTTTATAAATTTTGAGTTTGCATCGGAAGCTGTTATACGCATAGTTTTAGGAACCGTGGCGTCTGTCTTATTTCGTGTCTCAGTTTGCGGGTAACTTTTAAAAGTACAAGTTTCGGCCTTGTGTCCAAAATGATTGCACTTTGAACATTGTATAAGTGGCTTTGGGCATTTTAAATATGGGTGTCCTGTTTCCTTGCAATTAAAACATGTAAGTGACACAGTAGGTCTAGTATTAAGAGGCCTACGCGATGACAGGGCCTCTGGTATAAACCTACTTTTTACTCTGATTTGATCAGCGGGCGTTGAGACGTCTTGATTACTCATAAGGAATTGGAGAAGTTGGTCGGGATGATCGCAGCGTAACGCGTTTGCACTCGATCTCATTGTTTTGTCACTTAAGCCATGGATCAAACAGTCTACCGCTCGCTTACCGGAAATGTCACACTGATTCAATAGAGCCAGCTTTTCATAAAAGTACACATCGAGAGGCTCGTTGTATTTGCTCTTTCTGCGTAGCATCTCCTCCAAGGATTGGCCATAATTTTGTTCATACGGAAAAGCACTTAATATTTTCTGTTGCCATTCGGGCCAACTGAATAAAATAGAATTTAGGCTTTCATACCAAGTCTTGGCCAATCCTTGAAGTTTCTGCATAGCGAAATGTATTACAGTGCGTTCATCCCATCCGTAGACAGTGGCGCACTCGTTGACTTTGTTGAGCCAAATGTCAGTTCGCTGATTTTTCGCGGAAGGATTGAACTCCGGCAAAATATTTTTATGATTGACGGAGTGTGATGATGTCAACGAGCTACCCACGGTCGGCGGTTGGGATTTTAAAGAATTAATAATGTTAGCAATATCTTTAGTTGTGAAAATTGGACTACGCGACCTTGATCTTGGAGTGGAAATCGCACCGATGACGTCATCTTGATCACGACGCCGTTGCTGTGACCGTGGTGCCGACGTCCTTTTGTGCTCAGATCCATGGCACTGAAAACGGCTTCGTTCTCGTTCAACTGCTTCTTCGAGGTCGTGAAGGCGGTCTCGCTGTTGCGCGAGTTCGCGTTCACGGTCCCGCAGGCTGCGTCTATGCCCGGTGTTGTTTAACCCCAGCTCGCACTCCCGTATGATTCGACTTGCTCCACGGTCATCCGTGCCGCGACTCGGTGGGCGGCTGCGATTTAAACCGCATGAGCTCTCACTCGGTCGATGTTCACGTAGGTTTCCTGTCGTCTTGCGTTCCACTTTCCGAATAGGGCTGCGACTGCGACTGCGGTAGCCACGACTCTCCAGTCGGGTGCGGCTCCTGCTCGGCCTCGGTTCATCTTCCCTTATTCGCACAATACGACTGTCCGGCGTCGTAAGCCGGTGCCGAGGTTGGATATCTTCACTCCGCTCCATTTTACTGAAACTTACACAGGAGACATGACTTCTATTTTCTTCCGTATCTTAAGTACTACTACAGATTAAAAGTTATGTTCCAATACAATAGCATTCAATAGTTTTCTGTTGACACAAATAATATCGGCAACAATCAGTCAGTAGGTAAACATAAGGTCTATCCCACTTCTGAAATATAAGCTCACAGCTAGGATTTAGCCTAACGATGAACCTACAGTTACCTGATGATCGGGGAGTTCATATTAATAAACAAAACTGCACAATTACCTTAATGTTTTATTTCTTCCTCTATCTATCCACCGTAACAATCAATCCATTCCTCCACGTCTGTACTTTTACACGTTTTTCGTACTAATTTTGCAAGTTGTTACTCGGTACATACAGTCGTCGTCTGTACCGATATTCACAGTTCCGTTTGCCTGCCTTGCACGGCGTAACCAGAATGACCCAAGTTAACATTTTAAAGTCTCTTCGCGACCATAGTGTTGCCAGTCAACTAACTTATTTTTCCGATAATACGTATAATATTCACATAAATGTGTAAATAAATAATAAATCTAACACAAGTTTAGATATTTAGGGGCTTAAAGTGTTATGGCGTATAGGGTTTTGAATACCCTAAGCTTAGGGGAGTCACCGATTCACCGAACAGTACCGAATGTGAGATCATAGAACTGTGCTGATGGAATGTTCCCGGAACAAGGCGCCAAGGCGATACTTCTTAACTTCTTACAGCTATGATAGATTTTAATGTAGGTCTGTGTACCAGCATTTTGGCTTCACCAACTTCTGAGGAACCAAAATGATATGATGACAAATTGAGGTTATTGTAGTTTCATATATCACGGGGATAGCACTATGTGACTAAATCTTTTTAAACTAAATCAAGATAAAATAATACATGATTTTTAAAAAACAAAATCGACTCTTTTTTCCTAAGCCCAAACACGGCTAGGTTACGTTGCTTTATTACGAAGTTCGGCTGCCTAGGTAAGTTCATTGGGAATATTTTAATGACTGTAAACACTACTAAAAAAAAAGATATTTTAGTCTACTTGGATGACGTATTTTGGGTTGAAAATCAAACTGCTTAACAAATTGTGATAAGCCCAATGAGAAAGTATATCCTTTCAAATAGAATTTTCTAAATCGATTTGTAAATGACGGAGTTCTGAGGTAGTAAATATAAAAAACCGAGCCGAAAACTTCCTCCTTTTTTGAAGTCGATTAAAAATAACTATGATAGTCCAGTATGAACAGTACCTTTGGAGCCTGAACTAGACAAAGCCAGTATCTTGGTATATAAAATTTCTCCAAAAATAGTTAATCACACGTGACCAAAACGCTGACCTCTATTTTTTACCAACGTTTAAGTATGGTCATTACAGTTTATTTTTCATAGTGTTCATTTGAAATATTAAGACCCCATATTGTATAAAAAGTATAGTAATATTAAGTCATATAAGAATTCGAAAAATAAATATTCTTCTCAAAAACTTTTTCTCATGCGTGTAATTATATTCTATATCTCAATAAAGTCCAACGTGAAAGCTAGGTAGGCACTCAAACATAACAGAATTCGAGAGCGACACCAATCATAAAACATGAGTGAGTGCGTCATCTTAACTTAACGATCCTATTACCATACTGTTGGTTTATTGTCATGAATTGGGAAAAATATCGCTTATGCCAAGAGTGTACGAAGTATTGGATCTCGGGGCTTCGCATAAAAGAGTAACGAGACGATTACGTCTTTGCAGTTTTAGAACTTGCTATGGAAAATCTCAAGTGGCATGAGCAAAAGTTTTAGTGTATAAGCTTTATGTGTGCCAATCTCAAAACTATAATAGATGGCACTTGTATTGGATTAGTACGCTCAAGGAAAATAAATGAGATGCTAATGGAGTGTAATAGGCACCTATTGAAAAAAGGCGAAATGGGGCTGCCGTAACACACCGTAAGGTACTTGGCGGTAGATTTTTTTATTGTTGGCAAGCTTGGTGTTTGACCACAGCTCATCTGATGTTAAATGACGGTATGGTCGAAGATGGTATACACATCTAGCCTAGAATGTAAAAAAGTGGTGAGCTCTCAAATGAGGCTGCCGGAAAACACACCGTTGGATGCTTGGCAGCAGACTTTCAACTTAAGGGTGGTAGCTAGCCAGCCGAGTACTAGAAAGTACCCTACCACCATGCTATTGTATATGTTTTTCCACGATGTTTTCCTTCGCCGGCAGCTCAAGCTCATTGTTCGAGTTTCAACCCAAGCCCTTCGGCATGCGAACTGAACGCGCTAACCACTGAACTATCGCTACAAAACTACTTTTATTGATATATATACTTAATTGATATATTTGGTTAGCTTGCGGATACATAAACTTTGTCTATGGATATCTATGCTTTTCAAATAGTAATATTGCAAGAGATAGTAAAATTTTCCTTTTCTGTAGTAAAACATAAATTGTTGAATATAAAAATTTAAAAACTAAAAATGTTTATTACACCTGAACTGTCTGTCATAAACATTGACATAGAGAGACATTTCTTTCTTTTATTTTTTTCTTAAATTAAACAATTGGAATATAAAGCGAAAGGGTTAAAGGGAACTTCATTGCTAATTATTTTTACACATCACATCACATCATCAGCCATAGATCGTCCACTGCTGGACAAAGGCCTCCTCCTGGGGGGGTTTTGCCAATACTCGCCACGCTTGGCAGGCGGGTTAATGCTATATCATAATTATTATTTACAACAGCTTTCTATCATCATCATTAACCCACTGCTGGACAATAGACCTCTCATAATCCTTTTGCATACCACCTAGCCCGATATCGGGCTTTTTGCTTCCAATCACTGCCCTAACCTAACGTATATCGTCACTCTACCAAGTCTTAGGGCATACTACCTTTGCCGATACGTAGTTATAGATACATTCTAAAACACGTTTATTCGAATGGTTGTCGGTTCTACGACAGATATGTTCAATTGTTCAGTCCCCTGCCACTTCAACTTACAATACACTGAACTTTGGTTCTCTGGCGAATTACTTCGTTCCGGATATGATTCCTTATGGAAACGCCTCCTGAGTGATTTTCAACCCGAGAACTGATCCAACTGTGAGTGCCCATTCGGCTCCACAATTCGTGACGAGTAGTACGGACTGATTCAAGATATTCGTTTTGAAACTGCAGAATGGATGACAATAAGACTCGACGTAATTTTTCGAATGCTGCCCAGCCCAGTTGAACCCTTCGTTTGGTCTCATCATCAAAATTGTTTTTACCTAGTTCAATCGTATGTCTTAAGTAGACATACTTTCTAGCAAAGCTTTCCACGATTTACTATTTATAAAACCACTCAAAAACAATTAATTCAACACCCACATTGCCAATTGTATTGAAGCTCCTAATAAAATATGCAAACAGTTCTAAGATTTTTCTTGTTTCTCAAAACAGATCCATTAGTATCTGTATTTGTAAAAAGGGGAAAGAAAATTATGGCAAAAAAGCTGTCAGTGAATTACAAATTGACAATCGGAACCAATGGAAGAGGGTCTGCCAAAACTTTCGGGAAAAAAAACAAATAGTATTTTTAAACGACTTCATGTGTTATACGGTTACAGTAAGTCGAAATAGGGTTAATTTACTCATTTTACTATGAATAACTTTTACTTCGAGCATACATCCTGACATCGTCCGTATAAGGGTTTATTTTTGAAATTTAATAAATATGGCTTCTGTAACTGGTGCTTAAATATGCAAAAAGTATGTATTTTTTGAAGTCATAACTCTCATTTTTGCATAGTCAGATAAAAATTAAAGTTAGTTACTATATAAATAAAAATAATTAACTGTTTTTGATTCAAACTTGTCTACCTCTTTATTGTTTTCACTTGAATCTTTCTGGTCTTTTTTATAATTCTGATTGAAGGTAGCCGAAATCATATCATTCATTGATACAAAAATCGTAGAGCTTGCTTTTCATTTACTTCGCAAAGTTTAACTAGGATAGGATATGGATATAATTAGGTAAGTAAGTAAGAAACATAATTATTTCTCCCCAAGTTTCAAGTTTACCGCGGATATAACACATGTAGCCATAGAATTACATGTGATCTGAGACATCTGCGTCATTTCCTCAATATCCAACCAGCGCGGCCTATGAACGTTGGATAGAGGGTGTCTGTAGTAGAAGAGAGAAGCGATCCTAATGACAAAAAAATAAGTTATAGTACGCAGACCGTAATGGATTCACAATCAAAATATTTCGAAGCAGTTAGTGTTAGCTTTTTTAAGAATAGGAATACGAGTAATCTTTATTACCAAGTAAGTACATACAATTAACAATTTCACAATTTAGTTTACTATTTTACGATTTGTATAGCGTAATACATCGGGTTCCAATTTGGGTGTATCCTGTATTTTGGTAACCCAAGTTCACAAAGTTGCCAATTTTGGTTTCGCACATCTACATATTCACGGAAGATTTGTTTTACGTATTATGATTCAAAAAGGAAATTATACGTATGAATAAAAATAGGTGTCACTCTCTCTGTTAGTGCGTTGTGTTAGTGAGTGTGTGTGAGTGTGTGTGCACGCACGCGTTTTTGAGTGTGCTAGGTGGGAAAGTATAATGTGATAGTTTTCCGATGTCAAATTTTTTTATGTATTCACAACACTCACTTTAATAAGTTGGTTTAAATAAGGCAGCAACTCTTTATTGTACATAATCAACACGTACGTTTAAATAACGCAACATTACAACTTACAACTTATATTACATTTTTCGTAACATGTATGTTTATGTTATAGTCATGAATTCTGCTATATATGTACATATATTATGTCCTCGTTATTGACACACCCCGTCTTTTTCTTCTTTTAATCCTTTCCGTCTTAAGGTTGCCTAGATGAGATCGATTTTAGCGATAAGATCGCCAGTTGTTACACCTATTTACTTTGTTTTTCCTTTTTTCTTTTTATCTTTGGTGTAGACAATAAAGAGTTGAATAATCTATAAACAGTAATAACAAACTGAAACATAATTATGAATATAAAAATAAAACCTTATGAGGTTATATCTAAACAGATGCTTTACTTAACGTAGCTCAATTACAAAAAATCGTTTATACCTTTTACTACAACTATTACAGTTTCTATCGCGCGAAGAAGAGGTCAAACACTAATACAGCGGACTAATGACCCAAAACTAAAGAAGATTAATGATTGTTCAATAAACGCTCTTCGCTTTGCCAGTACATAGATCACACCCTAACAAACCGTTACGTAACAGGTCGCAAACTGCTGGGAAGGCGTAATAATACGACGTCGCTGCGCCCAGCCAGTACAAGCGAGCGGAAATTAACAGCTAGCGGAGTAGAGCGGAGCGGAGTGCGAGCGAGAGCGGAATTGCAGCGATTTATCGCTCGCTGTTGTGTGCGGAATGCATCGTAATACCTGCTTTCCAGTGCGAAAGCGTGATGGGCAGGAAATTGGAGAGCGGAAACGCTCTGACCTTTTAAAAACATTTTGTTTTACAGCGTACTGTTTGCATTTTGTTTGTTACAAGTAAATTGGGAGACATTAGTGTTTGAAAAAAAAAAGTAAAAAATTAAAGTCACACGAAGTAAATCAGATTCTAGCCCGGTCATGCCTTACTAAAGCTGTGGTGACTACTAAATGCTTTGGGACAGTTTTGGAAGCAACGCGAAAGATACGTGTAATTCGGCACTATAAGAATAAAACACTACTACTTTTATACATAAACACACGTAAAAAACCTCATGCTATGAAAAATTAAATTCACGTTCCGCCAAATCTCCAAAAACATTTTCCATTGTCATAAACAGGATTATAGGTTTATGATTAACTAAACAGAAAAGAAGTCATTGTACCCACCATCAAAAGTTTTACTAGGAGCAGAACTCTGAAATCGTCAAAAAAAATTTAGAAGCGTCTTATGGACACCCGGTTGGAGCGGAGTTCCTTAAAAGGCTTTATTTCTTTTTAATTAAAAATCTAGACGGCATTCTGAATCGATTGAAAAAAGTTTTAGCTTCCTAGATGATCGGGAAGTGCCTCAAAAATCACTGCAAAAAGATGTCGGTTTTTCATTGTTACACATCTTCTGGTCTAGCTCTTCAGCCCATAAACAAATGAGAACGATAACGTGCGATAAGGAACTCTGTTCCAAAAATCAGCTGTTAACCTGCTACAGAAAAAGTTCATTGACCTTTGATTCAGGTGTATGTACTGGATACATCACGTTGCAAGAATACGAACCTAGGACATTCGATCCAGGTGTAGGAGGCCCCTTTACATATATAGCACGCTCACCTTTACAGCCCGTGTTCCCATCATTGAACCAAATTTGATATGATCCTACCAACATCTGCTTTGGATACACTTTCTTGCAACGAATCTATAGTTTTTCTTTGCAAGTAGAGGTATTCGATCTCGTAGGGAAACTCCGCATAGCCCTTTCTATAGAAGGCACAAAGTCAGAGACCATGTTTCAGCACCATAAGTCATCACCGGTAATACACACTGATCGAAGACTTTCGACTTGAGGCACTGACCTTGCATGGTGTTAGGGTACTCTCTAGTACTCAGCTGGCTAGCTACCACCTTCAAGTTGAAAATCTGCCGCCAAGCATCTAAAGGTGTGTTCCAGCAGCCTCACTTGAGAGCCAGTTCCATTCCAGGCTAAGTGTGCTTTACCATCTTCGACCACACCGTCACTTAACATCAGGTGAGTTGTAGCCTTAGAAAAAAAACTGAGGTAATTCAGACGAAAAATGTTGCGCAGTTTTGTAAACTTTCGATTCACTTAGACGGTAGAAAAAAGCCAACTGCTAAGTAAACGTGTCTGGGACGATAAATAACTGCCCACCAATTTTTTGATAGGCAAAGGTAAGTGAAGATAGAAATGGCATTCATTGACATTGGAAACTTATTAATTCTTGGGTACCATTTGCTGGCTTCTCATAGTGGACTTCAGGCTCTGTAGAACGTGTCGTATGTAATCGAGGTTACTGTGCTCTTGAATAACATCCTCAGATGTGGTTTGATGCTTTGAGGCCAGCCTGCCTATAAATGAGGTTTAGTTTGGAGATGAATTTGCTTTGGATAGTACCTATTCAACGGAAAAACAATGTTTTTTTTTTCCTAACACTGACATATGCCTTTGATTCCATATAAAAACATTGAGCCATTTTTCAAAAACTTTTCATAGTTTGTCACTCATTCTATTGAGTTTGCAGGAGAAATAAAGATACTGACATCACTCAGTGTATTGACTAACTACAATAACTTGGTTATATTTGAACCAGAACTGATACCAATCGAGTAAGAAAGAAATAAAAATAAAGTAAATGAATAAATATCGTAAGACATTTCACACAGTGCCATCTGGCCCCAAACTAAACAAAGCTTGTTCTATAGGAACCAGATAATTAATAGAATACTTTTATACTTTGTTTTTGTAAATACATTTTTATAAAGAACACCTAGACACAGGACAAACATTCACATCTTCACATAAATGTTTGTTCTGGTGGGAATGGAACCCACGCCCTACAGCTCTTAAAGCAGGTATCATACCAAATGACATAACAGAGCAGTGTTCATAAGTGGACCACAAGCCGATAAAATTAGCATAGGATACCTTGAGACTTGATGCTGTAACGATATATGTACATAAAACAGCTGCCAGTCGGGTTGAATGACATGTCTTGAACTCTAATTGTGGACAATCTTAGACTGATTGTCCACATGATCAATTGATCAATGCCCTTTGCTTATTCTTTTAGTTAGTTGGTTAAAAAACAAGACAGATATAATACAATTCCGAGTGTCCGCTTCGCTACGCTCCCGTTTTAGCCTCCTCGTTGTTAAAAATATTTCGATTTTTGGTGTTGTTTTTCATTGCTACACTTTTTTCGGTCTAAGCCCTCAGCTCGCAAACAAAAGAAAACGATAATGTGCGATAAAGGACTCCTTTCAAACAGATATGTTCATTAATTGTACAGATAAAAAAGTCATAATATTAAAAATTCAAACACAATACATAGAAGAAAAATTGTCAGGAGTAAATTTAGTCATTATAGTAAACTAATTGGATTCCACTGTGCAATCGTACAAAAAACCAAATGAATAAATATTCACAAGACACAAATCAATCAATTTCTTTTCATTGTTGCATTTTAAAAGGTGATCTAAAGGTTAAAATAAAAATAAAATTCCAATATCTCTACACTTCTACGAGGTACGAGTTAATTAACTTGGCAATTACGCTGAACATTCATTAACACTTGAGCGAGTCCGACGTAGTAAATGACACGAGGTTATTGGTAAAGCCATCGACGCTGGAGCGATCCAGCATTACACTTGACGAGGACATTGTGGTTTAATTTTAATCAACATGAAATATTGTCTATACTTAATATTTTAATAACATTGGAAAACATATACCACAGCGTCCATTGATCTATTCGCAAACCTTTTCAATTCAATTTACAAAAATTACAATAGAACATCAAAATACAAACCGTCTGACTACGGAAAAGGAATTCCGCTCTCCGCAGCTGACCTCTTTCTACAATGTAAACAGAAATTGTATTAAAATGAATTAAGAAAATAAAAATAGTATCCAATTACAAACATTAAACATGCATGCACATAGTATATTCGACGGGCAAGTAAGCTGACAGCGTCGATTGTTCATGACATGAAACTAAGCAAAGCTATGGGAACAGATAAATTGATAAAATACATAAACACCTACTTTTTTTGGAACTAAAATGCTAATTAGTTACATTATCTCTTACAATAACTGTACTACTGTGCCATGCAGGGACTAGATAGCGCCACTCTCTGTGCATGTTTCTTGTTTAGTTTAAGTAATTGTTTAAGCAAACCAATAGATGGCGCTTTTTGGATCAATTTTCATCTTCTCATGAGGAGACCTTAAGTCAATAATAATGATTCTCAAGATAATAGTTTTACTTTATGAAAAACAACGTATATGAATGTTAAAGATACTAAACTAATACCCAAACTGCAGCTGTAAAAAAAATTTCATTGTGAAATAATTGTAGCTTTGATAGGCCAGTGGTAAGCGGGGTCGATTCAAACACCGAAGGGCGTGGGTTCAAACCCCAACAACAGTTTGAGCTGAGCTGAAGGAAAATATTGTGAGGAAACCATAGCGTGGTAGTATTTTCTAGTACTGTAGAAAACCAAGCTAAAAAACTGCCGCCAAGACCTAGCGGTGTGTTCCAGAAGCTTCACTTGAGAGCCAGTTCATTTCCAGGCTAGGTACGCTTACCATCTTCGACCACATCACCACTTAACATCAGGTGACAGCTCACCTGGCCAAACATTTAGCCTGTCAATCATAAAAAAGATCACCGTCACATTTTGACGTAAGTGAAGAACATAGAAATACTCCTTTAGTTTTAATTTCATATTCTGAATATCAAAAATTCCTCCCAGCTATTATGGAAATACGTTCGCTTTATTATGATGCAAGTTTGTAGGAAATCCTCGCAACTCGGTATACCCGTGAAATCGTTTAAGATTTTGCCGACACTAAAGCAAGCTCGACTGTACAATGAAACTTAAGCCAGTTCAATCCGGTGCCTGTCTTGCATACCGACTTCAATTACACAAAACCGAGCCGACAAACTTTTATTTATTTCTATTTTTTTTACTTGGTGTTAGATCTCCTTAGCAAGAGGTCGTCTAGGTAGGTACCACCGCAGTACCAGAGATTCTGCCAAGTAGTATTGTGTAAACATAACTGTGTTCCAGTTTGAAGGGTACTGTAGCTAGCGAAATTACAAGGCTGTTGAGACTACTTATCGAAGTTTCAAAGTAATGAGCGCCAAACCAGTGATGCCCTGGACTTTGTTTTGCTAATCAAAGTTCTGTGTATCGCTGCAATGGTCAGGTCAGGCATTATCTTTTACCATTAGGAGAGCATCTCGTTCGTCTCATTACTATTCCATATTTAAAATTAAAAAAACTTATGGGACTAAATTGTTGTACACAGTTAAATTGTGACAAAAGTACTTACCAGTTTTTCAACGCAAAGTACATTACGTCACAAATTGTGTTTGGTTCATAAATTTGTAGTCGTGTTGTTGGTATTTTAAACTTGTTGAACAACTCCACTGCTGTCAACTCTACTCGAATTACCTGACTACAAAAGAAGGCTAATATTTTACATATTTTATTACAAGCTTTTATTTAACTTGTAATGTATGTGTGTTTGTGTGTGGACCACCCACCCGTACGGTGATGCCATCGAATGATAAGAAGTTCTAATCTTAGAGAGCCAGTTCCATTCCAGGATAGGACACATCTTCAACCGCCATTTAACATCAAGAGAGCTGTGGTTTAACCATACAAAAAACTCTGAAGCTCATTCATCAACATTATCACGGTAGAAATCCCTATGTAGTAAACAAATATAAATATAAAATAGTATTAGTATTTCATTAGTAGTATTAGTTTGATATTTTGGCTTTATTTATAAGTACATAGGTCATAAGTAGGTACAATAAAATGTCATGTCCTGGTTCCATTACGTCACGGTGTGAAAATCAAAAGAGGTCGTCATAAAGATGATTCGGACGCTTCTGCGAGCGTTATTCAATTTAGTTCTCACTGCCAACTGTATATTTCTCCATTGTAACTCGTAGCAGTTATAATTTCTAGAATTATAGAACTGGTATTTCGTAATGTTTTTATTAAACAAATTTTTATTAAACAAACAACTAAAGACGATAAAAATGTGAAATATTTTGTTGACCCTAATGAAATTATATAAGTAATTAATATGAATAATATGGCTTTAAATATGAAATTGCCATTTTAACGTACCTACTGGCCATTTACAAAATAATTAAACCTGCATGGTAGCGATTTTGGAGTGTTTTTTTTTTATGAGTGTTCTATATTATCATAATTTTGGTTTTAAATATGACGTTTGATTGTTTTACTTTTAATTGCCTTTACTTTCAGCTTTTAACGTAAAGATATATTTTTTTTTGATATGAAGTAGATCTACCTTTGGCCACCAACTTGCTTGATTGAAAGCGATGGTGCGGCTAGGATGGATCACGTTGATCGAGAAGAAATCTATACAGCCGAAATCAGAGTAATTTTCCAACACATGTTCTGACGTGGACTTACTGCATTGGTATCTACTTGTAATGTCTATGCTGTCTCTGGAAAGCATACCGTTAACACACACATCGTGCATTTTTTGGTTTTACTGCATTCGTGGGGGAAACTTAGAACTTAGACTTAAATAATGAACCACGAGGAATCACTAAGGTAAATTACGATGACGCAACTATCAAGGAATTAGCGGCTCAATGATATTACCTATTTGCCTCATATCTTTAAAAAATGAAAATTAAATAAAAATGTGTGCCTCTTAATTTGGCAGATCTATAGAGTTTTCGCCGTGGTGGTGCCGGCGTAAGAAAAGTACCCCACCCTCTCTACCCGTGGTTGCCGTAAGAGTCGGCTAAGGGATGTAATCCGGAAGATGGGCAGCAGCGTCTTCCTTGAACAATCACACCTAACTGCGCTCGCCAACCCGCCTGCCAAGCGTGGCGAGTATTGGCAAACCCCCCCAGGAGGAGGCCTATGTCCAGCAGTGGATGTCCTATGGCTGATGATGATGATGATAAAGTTTTAACACAATAAGACCTACAGTTAGAAATCATCCGTCAATACTTATTAGACCTCACCACAACCGACTATATTTTTTTCCGCGATTTAGAAAATTATTTTTTGCGCGGAAATATATTTTACTTCTTAGGAAACAAATATAAACTACCTCCACATAGTTGTAGAGTCTAGGTACCCAGTGTTCTATCTTAAAGAGTTAAATAATCTTCCGATTAGATAGCAGGAATGTAAAGGTAGACATCCAGGTTAAATATGTACATATGTATATACATAATATATATGTACAATCTACATTAATCAAATAAATGTTTATTTATAATTATACAAATAAAAATCAGTAAGAAATAATAATTTCATACTTGTTTCATAAGTTAAATATTCAAATTAGTTTCCAATCTCAATTATATTCAAATCCTATCTGAAATTTTTCTTTGTTATATTTACTACAAAATAGAACTATTCTATTACTAACGCTTATAAAACAATTCAAATGTAGCCACAAACGAAAACTCCGACATTCTCTTGGGTAAAGTAAAATGTAATAATTTAATACCGACAAAATGTTTAGGTCGCAATGTAATATATATTCAGTTACTGTGTGAAAGAAGTCATTTTTCTTTGACAGTATTTTGTCCCATCACTTTCTGTGTAGAGTCTTTGTATGCGGCTCTCTCACTAAGTACATTATGTAAATGTAATACCAGAGGCAGAACTGTTTGGTTCTCGTACATTTAGGAGAACCACACCCATATCATCATACGCAGAGTAGAAAAAGAGCTTAGCATCTCTACTGGAAAGGAACAGAATATTTTATCAAGTTGGTGCAAAATTTATACTCTGTGTCTCAAAAATACATATTCTTGCACTAAAATGTGTGAATGAGGAAAAGCAACGCACTGTTTTTCTAAGGCTCATGATAAATAAATTATATGATTTCAGTATGTTTTTTTTTTATGGCTGACAGGCTAGGTATTTGACCACAGCTCGCCTGATGTTAAGTGACGGTGTGGTCGAAGATGGCAAAGCACACCTAGCCTGGAATGGAACTGGCATTAAGGTACTGTAAGGTATTAATGTGGTATGTTCTTTTTAAGTCTAAACCATTTCAAATTATATAATTAACAAAGATCAGATAATAGATACGCCGTCTTTTCATTTGAGATAACTTAGAATTTCCAATTAGTCAACTATTATCTTTAGAGATTGGACGTTAGAGACCTGTTAAACATAAATATATATCCACGAATGGCAGCGTATCAACTTTGATAGTTAAGTTTAATTTGAAATGGATTTTAGGACGAATACCTCCGAGATAAGTAAATAGTTTAGGGTTTCAATTATTTGTAAATAATTTAATTAAATAATTCTTCATCAATGGAATAAAATTACTTGGAATTAAAGTAAATTAAGTACAAGATAGCAATCATTTTTGTATACTTCTCCAAAGGCAGCTTAGAGACTTGCAGACGAGCGAAGTGATGTAGACGGTGTCGTATGGCGACACTCGCTCGCCTTGCTTTTACAAACTGGGTCGCATCAGTCTGGTCAGTTTTCTTCACCCGTGTTCATGAAACTTCAAAGTACGAAAGTGTCAAAATGTGGTGAATATAGAAAAACAAACTAAATATTTTTCCGTTTGGTCCCGTTAATGCGCTTTCCTGCGGTATTTATTAGGTCGTCTGTCCATCTTGTGAATGGACGTCCTACGCTGGTCCGGTCCGTGGTCTCCACTCCAGAACATAGCAGCCCCCCAGACCCTTAGTTCTGCGTGCTATGTGCCCTGACCACTGCCACTTCAATTTGCTAATTCGTTGGGCTATATCGGTCACTTACATCGGTTACGCGCTGGATGCGAGCCACTTCCAACCATTCTATGGAAGTCAATGGGGGAGCCCTATGTGCCTATGGCCAGCAGTGGACGTCTTACGGTTGTGATGATGATGAATGCGCTTTACAAAAGAGTAAGTTTGGCTAAAAGATTGAAATTCACTGGCAACTTAATCACACCTAGATTGTTCCATGTACCTATTAGAATGCCCCACATGAACGCTTTGTTTGGCAGTTTGCGCTTGATTAATGTTTATTTTTTTCAATCTTTTACCCATCCACGCACTCACACATACACCACACGCGCACGCGCACACTAACATAATGTAGATACGCACACACTAACACACACGCACTTAAACATATACCTAGTATATTTATATACACATAAAGTTAATATCCTTGTAATTATTTTAATGAACAAAATTGTTTCAAGTTCTTTATGGCGTTTTGTTCTTAAATAAGATTTTGGAAGTACCCATTATTTTCCAAAATACAGTTATCACTTGTTCGGAGCCTATAGATTCATTTAATGTGTCCAAAATAATACCAAATAAGTTGATTTGATTGAAAAAAGGAAGTAGTTTTTTTTTTTTTTCATCTAAATCTAATGAGATGTTTAGCACACTCTCGTGATGGGTACAGATAACGGATACCCATGACCAAAAACCAAACCACTATACACTCTAAAATTTGAATCCAAAAACTCGTTAAGCTAGTAACTTAAACATTAAAACTATAGTTTATGTATTACTAAGATCAAGTCTTGATTATCAGATACTTTTCCAGAACGTTTTCCTAAGTTGACTGTTTGCATTTCTTCCTTTTGATCTTGACGTTTGGAGTTAAGTACCTGAGGCGATACATTCCTCTGAACGAGCTAAGTCTGCTCAAGTTTTAATCCAGACTGCCGTCGGCAATCGCACGGTAAGTCGTTTTAAATTAAAAACTTGTCGATGCCAATCCCAAGGATTTGTGGAGTTAAGGAAAAACTCAATGATCCACACCGGTGGTTGAAACACACGTGTAGTGCAATGTCGTTTTATTATTTAAAGTTGACAGGCTAGTGTTTGACCACAGTTCACCTGATATTAAGTGACAGTATGATCGAATATAGTAAACAAACCTAACCTAGAATGGAACTCTCAAATGAGGTTTCCGAAACACATCGTTAGCTGCTTGGCGGCAAATTTTTACCGCTATGCTATGATTTCACCACGATTTTGTCCTTCACCAATAACTCAAGCTCAGTGATGGGAATACCAAACCACGCCTTTTGAGCACCGACCGCGCTAACCGCACTGAGCTATCACCGTTTTTTATTCCCCCCCTTTTCCTCTGTCCTAAAGCGTCGTGACAGAGAGAACAATTCTGTACAGTGTCCTCCAGTAACTTTATCACCACTGATATTAATCGATTTCTCGAATCTTTTTAATAATAATAATTACCAAAATCCTCATCGTTAAAAAATAAATAACTAGAAAGTTGAAAATTTAAATTCTCTAAAACGTTTTCTTCACGGAACGCTTAATAAATAATATTAAATGTAGAATCACTTGTGTCATTTATTTAAAAGTTTAAAATTCAAAAGGTTTAACTTGGTTGAGGTTAAGGAATTAGAAGGGCTTTACTTTAATTGAACCAAATATTGAGATTTTTTTTCCATACAATAACTTTGGAGACTCATAGTAAATTATCCAATTGAACCTTTAATAAATGTAGTTTAGTTTGTTTTGTTAGTAGTTTATAATATTTTTTTTTAACAATACATCTTATTTACTCCCTATTCTCAGAATGAGCTGCCAATACAATGAAATCCTGGTTTCGAACAGACTCATCGATATTTTTCACTTAAATCTATACCAGGTTCAAAGACAGGATAAGATTTTAGATTTTAATTTAAAAATATAGTTGACATTTTTATGTCTTTCACTGTACAACTTACTTAACTATTATTATTTAATTTATAGCTATTATCCTAATTAATCAATGACCTAATTAACTTGCAAATTAATTCTCTAGTGCAGTGGTTCCCAAAGTTGACTGGGCTCCGATCCATCTAACAACATTTCCAATCTTAGAACCCACCTCTTGGCTGTCTTAGAGAAAATAGGTCATAAATATTGGTAATGCTCAGATTCCCTAGTGGTAAGTCTTAGAACTACTTATTGCCGTCTTATTTGTCATGTTTTGGCGGATAGTAGCCGTCCGACTCTAGGCTCGATTGCAGTCGATGTATATCCTACATTTCAGGACCCGCTTAATATTCGCTCGCGACCCATTGGTGGGTCGCGACCCATAGTTTGACAATTGCTGTTCTAGTGACTTTTTAAAATGTAATTCCATAGTTTTGGAATGTGATACAGATCTGTAAAATGTGTATTGAATTAAAATAATATTATAACATTCTGTTTTGTCTGTAATTAAATAAAAAAAAAAAAAAAAGTTTACTATATATCGAAAACTTTGCACTACAATTCAAATGAGATTGAAATATTTATAGCAGGTCACCTTGGTAAGTTCAAAAGTCGGTTCCAATACATTGTGTTTAATTTTGAATTGAAGTTACGTTTAGATAAATGTAAAAACGATACTATGTAATCTCACTGTCTGGACCGCAAACCTTTGCGATAGAACAAAACGATTGTACTGACGATTTAACTGCAAGAATGTTTTAGAAATTACCTCATCTCGCTTGGATATAGAATCGCAGAGATATAATTTTAGAGAAATTTTATGTTTGGGCTGTTTTGATCTACATTAGTTTTTTTACTTACAATCTTGGCACAGCAAGTCTAAGGTGTTTTGAGCTTGGATATTTGCTACCTTTGTGCCAAGAATCGCCTTCAAGTACCTTGAAGGAACAAGGAAGGTATCTTGGCATTGCTGTTTGCCAAGGTATCTTCCAGCAAGAAAAGAAGAGAATAAGAAGAAATGGTAATAAGGCACCGCCAGCTATGCACCACAAGAAGCGTTCCTATTCCGTTGTCTTATCTTCAAGGTAAAAAATTTGGCCACTTTTATCTTATTATGCCTTCTTTACTTACGACTTTTTTGTAGCTATGATAGCTCAGTGTTTAGTGCGGTCGGTTCACACGCCGAAATATGTGGGTTCAAATCCCAACAACGAGCTTAAGCTTTCAGTGAAGGAAATCAAGCATGGAAGCTATAGCATCGTTTTTCTAGTAGTCGGCTGGGTAGCTACAATCCTCAAGTTGAAAATCTGTCACCACCTAGCCATATATTCTGACAGCTTCACTAAAGGTCCAGTTCTATTCCAAGTAAGGTGTCTTTACCATCTTCGACCACACCGTCTCTTAACATCTGGTGAGCTATAGTCAAACAATCCGTCAATCCGTCACTCATAGACCGTCAATCATAAAAAATAAAGACTAGGTTTTGACAGAGACAAAATGCTGGCTAGGCAGAGGTTCTTTTGCTTTGCTCTCGTATATTTCATATTAACCAATAAGTTAATACATATGGACTAACAAAGATTGAATTGCCTCACTTAACTTAAAAAAAAAATTTGCAACAAGTCTATTTTAGAAAAATATATGAAAATTTAAATAGCGATCATGTAATGAAGTTTAGGATAAAAACTTTTTTCTAAGAATTCCGCGGCTATGTAATATTTTTTACGTTTTATATCTACTAAAAAATACCTACGTGTCTTCTTTTATTGCAATCACGTTTCTTAACACAACTTAGTTAAATTGTTCACTAGCCCGGTATTCATTATTTTTACTTAATAAAGAAAAAAAAGTAGTAAAATACGTTTTCTATGAGATTCTCTTTTTACTTGTTTAGAAACGTTATAAAGATTCTACGTGTTAAACCGCTGATGTACAGATAGCAGGGAAGATTTAGGCGTAAATAGCTCTACAGAAATAAATGCTTTTTTAAAATTCGAAATTCGGTTGCGTTTGACTATAGCTCGTCTGATGGTACTTAATGGTGTGGTTTAAGATAGAGCACACACACCTAGAAGAAACTTGTTTACTCAATTTTTTTAGTACAAATAACTCTTTTAAGTTGCAGGTATAAATTAGTAACAAAGCCGCACATATTTATTTTTATGTTAACACTACTTTCTCAGGAATTCACCGTGTTTATTAAAAAAATTACGTGTTAATCCAGGGTCTATTGTCAGGTATAGGCAGGCTTTTTTTATAGTTGACAGACTAGTTGTTTGATCACAGTTCACCTGATGTTAAGTGACGGTGTGGTCGAAGATGGTAAACACACCTAGCCTGGAACGGAGCTGGCCCTCAAGTGAGGTTGCCGGAATACACCATTAGATGTTTGGCGTCAGATTTTTTACTTGAGGGTGGTAGCTAACCAGCCGAGTATTACAAAGTACCCTACCACCATGTCGCTTCCTCACGATGTTTTCCTTTACCGACAGCTCAAGCTCATTGTTGGGGTTTGAAACCACACCCTTCGGCGTGCGAAACGACCGCGCTAACCACTGAGCTATCATCGCTACTAGAGTAATCTAGATAATCCAAAATCTCGCCAAGCAGCTTACTAAAACGTAGCTGATACATAACTGCCCCGTTGGCTCATTTGGAACTATAATTACTTCAAGAACTGTAAGCGCATGTGTTTGATTCCCGCCCAGGACAAATGTTTATTAGACTATAACTGTTTTTTCTCAGTCTGGGTGTCTCCTGATGGTCTGACATAGCGCCTGGCTAAGACCATTGCAATGATACACAGAACTTTGAGTAGTAAAACAAAGTCAGGGCATGGCTGCTTTGGCGCTTATAAGAATATTATTCCAAAAAAAAAAACAAGTATTCTATCAGCTATCTGGTCCCCATAAGACAAGCTTTGCTTAGTTTGAGGATAGATGGCGCTGTGTTAAATGATATGAATTTATTTTTTTGAATTCCAAATTTCATTTTAATCTGTTAAACAGTTTCAACGTGAAAAAGTAACAAACATAAACTTTCGCATGTGTAATATAAGTGTGAGGAACTCAACAAGGGGGTTTTGGCGGGAACGCGGTGAGCGTCCTGTCGCCCCATTGTATTTTTTTCTAAAACTAGTGTTTTTTCGAGTTTTTATACTTAAAATAGTGGCGTTTTATTTATAAAGTGCCGAATAACAAGCGCGAATGTGGGAGAATGATATAATGTGGTTAAACATGACTTTTCGTGTTGCTTCCAAAACTCCATCCAGAAGCTTATAGAAAAGTCGCCACTACTTTACTAAGGCATGACTTGATTTGAATGGAACCGACTGGACTTGATCAAGACTAGACTTTGACTGTAACTATAGATGATAAAGAAGCTGAAAAATGAAGACTACTCACAAAATATAGAAATATTGAAACTGGCAGAATGCACAGAGTGCGATGCCAAGAAGAAAGAGAAAAAAAACCTCAACAAGGTGCAGCAGGCGAAAATAAAATCCAAAATTTCACAGCCTGACGGTATCTCACATAAATTAATTAAAATTCTGTGTGTAACGTCGGCAAAGTAATAACAGTACTCATTGCACGAATAAAACTTGTTACCTGGGCTATAATAAACTCATTTTCGTTTAAAAGAACACCCTGTAGAGCTTCTAAATGATGAGGTCGTGTGGAAGCGTTCATTGCTTTGGGCTGGTACTCAAGCTATGTAAATTTGCTTGTATATTTTATTATTTTACTACCATGTTTTACAATGTAAGGCCAGCAAAACGTTAGCAAACATTTTATTCGAAAGCATAAATTTAAATAGACGTTTTAAATTAAACATAATATATAGCTGAACTATATGACCTAAAACATTGTATGGAAGCTATGGTTGCTTTGGCGCTCAATGCTCTGAGACTTTAAATTATTTTTACTCATTAGCCCTGTAAATTCTTTAGATAAAATACTCTTCGAAGCGGCACTCAGTAATGTTTGCACACTACTGCTTGGCGGCATAATATTTGACATTGCAACAGCTTGTACCTACCTATATTGATAGTTTACGCCATTTTTCACTGTTAATTTTATCCTTTGTTTCAATTTAATATACAGTACCTGGATGACCGAGCTTTGCTCGGTTTTTCATTGCCTAAAAACACGGATAAAACGACGTTTTTTAAAAATTAAAACCTAGCTAGATCGATTTTTTGCCCCCGAAACCCCCTAGATACCAAATTTCATGAAAATCGTTGGAGCCGTTTCCGAGATCCAGATTATATATATATATAAGAATTGCTCGTTTAAAGATATAAGATAGATATATTCTTGCCTAAAAGCCTTTCATGTTACGAAATGGTGTTAGCTGCTTTAATTTTCGCAAAATGTTTCACATACACCACATAATGAAGTCAAAAGTTTCATGAATGTAACACTTACCTTATATTGAGATCGCAACTAATAGAGCTCAAGTTTGGTGACGTTTTAAATTACTCAATGCTATCCGAGGGTCATGTTCAGCGCTTAATCTACATTAATATATAAACGGATAAAGTTTACTGCTATAGATGTAAGGGATAATCTTTAGAACTATAGATCCATTATTTGAAATGTATCTAACCCTAACACCCTTGTAGGTACGTTGTCTATACCTAATATTTCTGGCAAATAAATTATTCTGTTGTTTTTGTCTTACTATTGCGTTCGTCGTGTATTTTACTATTAAAATAATTAATAATAGCTGGGTGCTCGGGACTTTAAATCGGTATTATAGATTGATAAATAGAAACTTTTTATTAACTAAATAGACTACTACTTACTACTTATTAATTGTGCACACGATAAATAACAAGCTCTATAACTTAAACAAATATATTAAGGCAAAAATTTAATCTATGTTATTCGGAGCATAACAAATCGATTGATATCACATTCATATAAATCAATTAAGTGATTGTGGTGCTACGGTGAAACACACACACACACATACACACATACCTACATACACATATATAGATACATATGTACATACATACATACATACATATGTACATACATACATACATACATTAATATACCTAATAATAATTCTGGCTATTATTTATTCAAGTCTCACATATTTTTTGTATTCGTCTCACACCTCGCCTTCGTCTCGCCTCGTAAGTCTGAATTCCTTTAGATTCGTTTCATGTCAAGCCAAACAAATCACAAAAAATAAATTACTATTGACACTAATCATTTGACACTTGGCTAATCTAAAATGTTGATATTATTTAAGAATAATAAAAAGAAAAATAATAATAAAAAGGAAAAGAATACTAAAATATAGAAAAAAAATAACATAATTTAATTTACATGACAAGGAGATTGTATCACACTACCACACTAATATTATAAAGGCGAAAGTTTGTGAATGTGTATTGTGAATACATCGGTGTTATCAATAAATTATTTGTATTTGTACTAGTTATATATTAATAAATAAATATCGTAGGATATTTCACACAGCGCCATCTAGCTCTACACTACATAAAATTTGTAAGGAACCAGATAACTGATAGCATAAATCATGTTTTTTTTTTTTTGTAAATACATACTTATTATACATATAAAACCCACAAGCACGTAAAACCATCTATTTTCGTTACATAAATGATGATCCTGGGTGGGAATCGAAACCACGCCTTACAGCTGTTGAAGCAGAGCTTACTATCAAATAAGCTAACAGAGCATTTAAAGCGTAATATAATTTTAAGCAATAATTTAATTTTAATAATTTTGTAGCGATGATGGCTCGTTGGTTAGCGCGGTAGGTTTGCATGCCGAAAGGCGTGGGTTCAAACCCCAACAATGAGCTTGAGCTACCGGTGAAGGAAAACATCGTGAGGGAACCATTGCGTGGTGGTAGGGTACTTTCTAGTACTCGGCTGGCTAGCTACCACTCTCAAGTTGAAAATCTGCCGCCAAGCATCTAACGGTGTGTTCCGGCAGCCTCACTTGAGAGCCAGTTCCATTCCAGGCTAGGTGTGCTTTACCATCTTCGACCACACCGTCACTTAACATCAGGTGAGCTGTGGTCAAACAACTAGCCGGTCAGCAAATAAAAAAAAAAAAAAAATACCTGACCAATTTTATACCTATCAACTTTTAACATACCACTGGCACTTTAAAAGCCTGGCTAATCTACTAAAATATGCGTTAGCACGTTTTGGACGTCTATACTACGGATGTTGTCGCCGGTCATTTCCACATTAATTTTTTTTTCCGGTCAAAGCTTAAAGTACCGCCTTTCTAATAATTAAAATTGGACGCGAATTATCGCAACAGAGTTATCGCTAAGTAAACATTTTGACTTTCGTCCCGTGGGACGAAAGTATTATATTGTGCCTAATTTTGGAATAAAAAGTCTCTAAGAACCTTACTACTACTATAATCATGCCAAGTTCCATTAAAATTCCTTTAGTAGTTTTGGCATGATGCTCTTTCAAGATACAAACAAACAGACACACAGGCAGACATTCATTAAATTACATTTTTGCTTCAGTATTATGATAATAGACTGAATCCAATAAAAAATATATATATCTTCAATGTACACAATTTAACTACTAGTTTTATTATATACTAGCGACCCGCCCCGGCTTCGCACGGGTAGTAAGAATGGGTATAGTAAGCTGTTCTTAAAAGGCAGATAATCATATGCCACCGTGGAATTTCTTGTAGATCTATAAATGAGTTTTTTATATATCTCAAAGGGATTAGGCAGCGTTTTTTTCCTTTTCCGACGCTTCTTACAATTATTATCATATTTCAACCAATTTACACAAAATCTTGACAAATTATACATTAATTCTTCCTCATGAATCTCTCTATCTATTGGTGAAACTCGCATGATAATCCGTTCAGTAGTTTTTAAGATTATCGCAAACAGACGCGGCGGACGACTTTGTTTTATAATATGTAGAGATATATAGTGCTGTGGTGGTATCGGCGTAAGAATAGTACCCCACCATCTCTACCCGTGGTTGCCGTAAGAGTCGACTAAGGGATGTAATCCGGAAGATGGGCAGCAGCGTCTTCCTTAAACAATCACTCCTTACTGCGCTCGCCAACCCGCGTGCCAAGCGTGGGGAGTATTGGCAAAACCCACCCAGGAGGAGGCCTATATCCGGCAGTGGACGTCCTATGACTGATGATGTGATGTGAGTGATAGATTTCGTTTTAGTTCATTCAGCCACGTTCCAATTCATGTATAAAGTACTTTCATTTAATAAACATATTGAGGATATTTATAATAATAGTAAATGACAAAAATTCGAAACGAAATTTTGCGTTCATGACAAATAGGTATTATAAATCGTTTAAATGGTTTCAGCTATAAATCGTGTCATATAACAATTTATACGACAACAAAATGAAAAGTGCGCTTAGTGTCGGTAATTTATATTTATAAAATGTTAATGTAATCTCATTTTACATTCGCAGTTATTTATCAAAGTATTACGAAGCCTGAATGTTTTGGTGTCTTGTTATCCGTGCTGGGTCCCCGTGCTATAGAGCTCATGAAAAATATATTTTTTTATTATTAAACGTGCTCTTTAAATTACGAGATAAGTAACAATTTAAGTTCAGTTTGGTTAGTATTTACTTAAATTTAGTTATAAAAGTGTTTTTTTTAAATGTGAAAGTAATGAGATGAACGAGACTCTCTCCTGATGGTAAGTGATAACGCCTGTCCATGACCATTGCAGCGATACACAGAACTTTGTGTAATAAAAGAAAGTTCAGGGCATCACTGCTTTGGCGCTCATTACTTTGGGAGTTACTCTCAACAGCCCTGTAATTTCGCTAGCTTCAGTACCCTTCAAACCGGAAAACAGTATTGGTTACACATTACTGCTTAGCGGCAGAATATCTGGTACTGCGATGGTATCTACCTAGACGACCTCCTGCTAAAGACATCTACTTCCAATTAAAAGTAGTAGTTGGCCAAAGGCCACTTTACTACTAGGTCGTCTAAGTAAGTACCACAACAGTTAACATGTCTAAAAGTAATGAGCTCCGAAGCAACGATGCCTTGGACTTTGTATCTATTGTTAGTATGTATTTATAAAAAAAAGTATATAAGTATTCTAAAAGTTATTTTCCACAGTACAAGCTTTGCTTAGTTTGGTACTAGATGGCGCTGTATGAAATGTTCTAGGATATTCATATTACATTTATATTTATCTCTTACCACCAGGAGAGCATCTCATTCGTTCCAATATGTTTACATTTGAAAAAAATACTATCATATATTTTTCTAGGAGTAGTTTGTAAATATTTACTGTATTTCAGTTTAAAGAGTTTTTTAATCTAACCATCGAATGTCTTAAAATAATAAGCACCAGAGCAGATTTGCCAACTTTGTTTGGTTGCTCAAAATATCGCAGCAATGGTCACGGACAAGTTATTTCTTACCAACGAATGCTCAATTCGTCTCATGACTTTTTTTACTGTTGTCAGGTTAGATGTTTGACCACAGCTGATTTTAAATGACGGTGTGGTCGAAGATGGTAAAGCACACTTAGCCTGGAACAGAACTGGTTAGGTGCTTGGCGGTAAATTTTTAACTTGGGAGTAGTAGTTAGCCAGCCGAGTACTAGAACATACCCAACTCTACTTTTGTTTCGTCACGATGTTTTACTTATGCGGCAGCTCAAGTTTATTGTTGGTGTTTAAACTTACGCGTTTTGGTGTGTCATCGCAACAAATACTCTTTGCTTTTTTTACATAAAAGTAGGTACACGTTTCCCCTGGAAATTTTAAAAACTCAAAACCACAGTACCCTGTAATGTATAATGTGCACAATTAACACAAGTATGCTGGAAATCCTCAGGCTGATCGATGCCAGTCTCAACTAAAAGGATAAAACGTGTTGCGCGGCTGCGAGTCGGTCGACGTCCTCGCGACGGGACTTCCATAGTTTTTATTAGTCTTTCGATGGTATTTATTATAGACTAGCTGCGCCTCGTGGTGTTACCTGCTGTTCCAATCTGAACACAAAATGTAGCCTATGTGTTAATCCAGGGTGTCAACTACCTCCATACTAAGTGTCATCAAAATTGGTCCAGCCGTTTGAGTGTGAAGAAATAACAAACACGGAAACACACTTGCATACTCACCAATTTTCGCCTTTATAATATTAGTGTGGTAGCGACATATCAGTGTTGGCTAAAGTCCCAAATCAAAAGTAAATGCGCATAAGCTCAAATATTGAAACTTCATCCGCGATGACGCCTCATCAAAAACAGTGCAGACCAAGTAACAGAATTGTTAAAATTTTGGAAGACTAAATCAAACAAAAGGAAACACCGGAGACTGTCCTCCAGACAAATCGGTTTTAAACTGTCAAAGTTCAAACAATAAGTTTATATTGTCTCGTAATTGGCAAACTGATATAAAATGAAAAGTTCCATTCGGGGAAACAGGTACAATGCAGGTCTTCCTCTACAATCGTCGAAGTTCACGCGATGCCATTTAAACTTTGGGAAATAGCTTTTCAGTTAATCGTAGTCATTTAGGAGAGTGCCGCGGCTGAATTTGCTCTGATGATATTTTAGCCAAGTTCTGTGGAGGTGATTTCCGATGAATGACTACGAAATAGACGAGCAAAAAATTGCGTCATATAATTGGGTTAGGTTAGTTAAGTGATGGTGTAGTCGAAGATGGTAAGCACACCTGTCCTGGAATGGACCTGGCTCTCAAGTGAGGGTGCCGGAACACGCCGTTAGATGCTTGGCGGCGAATTTTCAAGTTGAGTGAGGTAGCTAGCCAGGCGAGTACTAGAAAGTACCCTACCACCACGCTATGGTTTCGTCACGATGTTTTCATTCACCGGCAGCTCAAGCTCATTTTTAAGGTTTGAACCCACGTCCTTCGGCAAGCAAACCGACCGCACTAACCACTGAGCTATCACCGCTATAAAATATATACATATATAAATAATATTATGTTTAACAACTATCTGCTGAATAAGTAAGTTTATGGCCAACACAAAAATTTCGAAATTGTCCGAATTACAATTCACCTGACGAGGATTGATTGTGATTTATGAGTGAGTAACTTCCGACTCGATTAAGTTGCTGACGCTACTGATCAGCTAAATAAAGCTAAATAAGCCAGATAAATATATTGTGTTACAACATTTACATATAAATACCTACTGTTTATGTCTTGAAAAATAAATAAATGGTAATTTAGTTGAAAAGTTATGTTGGAATATAATCACACTCTTGACGATTTTTTTATTTATATTTAATTCTGCACTCCAAAAATGTTGCCTTAGGTACCCTATAAAGGTCATATGTAGGTATTTTTATATAAGTCCTACACCTTTTTTATATTTTATTTTTATGATAGACAGGCTAGTAGTTTTACCACAGCTTACTTGATGTTAATTGACTGTGTGGTTGAAGATAGTAAAAATATCTGGAATGTAACTGGCTCTCAAATAAGGTTGCCGGAACACACTGTTAGGTGCATTGCGGCAAATTTTGAACATGAGGGTGGTAGCTAGCCAACCGAGTTCTATAAAATACCACGCTATGGTTTCCCCACGATGTTTCACCGGCAGCTCAAGCTCATTGTTGGGATTTGAACCCACGCCCTTCAGCGTGAGAACGGTACTAACCCCTGAACTAACATCGCTACAATTTAAATTATGTATTTAAAAAAATGGTTTTCTACATAATACAAGCTTTGCTTCGACTAGGACTAGTATGCAATGTCCTACCATATTTATTCATTCATAACATTCATGATCGAAGTTTACTTGTTTAGTCCTTAATTATAGAGTGTGCAATAAAAGTGAGAGAGATAGACATCATCATCATCATCATCTTAGCATGAAGGCCGGTTGAAAATGGCACGCAATCGCTCGTCTTCATGAGGTCGTCTATCCTGAGGTCCTTGTTGCGGACGTCTTACGCTGCGCTTGCCGGTCCGTGGTGTCCACTCCAGAATTTTACAGCTCCATCGGCCATCAGTTCTGCTTGCTATGTGCCCTGCCCACGCTAGTGAATGTGTAGATAAAGTGGTCTTCATCTTGCTAATTCGCTGAGCTATGTCGGTAACTTAGTTCGTCTACGGATCTCTTCATTTCACATGACACAGTGAAGCTAAAAAATACTTTAAAGTAACCTAAAATAACGTTAATTTTCATTTTAATATAATAATGAACATTCTCCCCGTTCTCCCAAATGAGTAAACCTTAAAAGCATCTCACATTGGATCGGTCTCAAGTTATAAGGGTCGAGGAAAACCATGCGTCACCATCGGTCTCTGTCTAAGAACTCTGCCGCTGTCTAAATATTGTTTTAGTCTATCTCTATAGGCTTGCTATTAAATATCTTCACTGAAAAACCACCCTTTTAATAAAGCGTTCAAAGACTAAATTCAAACGTAATTTCATCTTCAATACGCTTCGCCAAGTTTCTTTCTTATTTGACGTGTTTGTAATAAAATATTGTGCCTATAAGAGAACGTGAAGAAAATTAATTGCTTTAACTTCGTTAAGGAAATTAAGCACCTTTGTACAGAGGTTGTAATTAGTAGGTTTAAATTCTTGTACTTTGTCTTTCAGAGATGCTTAAACCTAATTATTGGCTTCGGGGGATGAGACCGGAGAATTCCAATCTCTTACCAGGAAATAAATTTAATTTACTTACAGTTAATTTTTCGCTAAATTAATATTATTTCATATAAAGTAATTAAATATTCATTTATAAACAAGCTAGCTTACGCCCGCGACTTCCTCGTCGTTAACTTTAGAATTAGATTCAAAGAGATATGAAATATGATAAAAAAAACTAGTTTTGGAAAAAAAAAACAAACGGGGCTACACGACTCTTTTAGCGTTCCCGCCAAAACTCCGTACACACCTTTAGTTCTGATGACAATAAAATTTAATATATTCAGTATCATTGCATATCCAAGATGGCCGCCGCCACAAAATGGCGGATTACATATTTTTCACAAAATCCTAAACATTGATATCAAATGAAAAGGCTTGAGTAAAGTAAAGTAATTGATGTAATTTAAACCAGAAACTTGAAAATAAAGTAAGTAAAAACACATTATTATCTTTATTATCAATAAAACTGTTAGACTATGAAAAAAATATATATTTGTTTATTGATTTAAAAGTCACGCAGTGTTTTTGTAGCAAAAATAAAATGTGTGAACTAAAAGCGCAACGTAGTATTAAAAGCTAACATAGTAGGTAGTACCTGTAGATGCGAGTTTGAAATAACGTTGTGGATGCAGTCTATTTGCTTAGCTCTCGAACCGCGGATCTGTCTGCAAACTTCGTCAAAGATGATTGCGAAAATTCGAGCAGAGATGACTAAAAATTCCTTTTTGTTTATTAGTAAAGATTGTTGGTACTTTCTTAGTGCAGTGATGACAGATGGAGTAAGGTGGTAGCGTAAACAAGGTAAGCCTATCTTTGGTCATTCAGCTGCAAGTTTTTTTTTTCTTTCTAAATACGTTTTTGTTTGACCACACCCTGCCTAATGTTAATCAGTAGTGTGGTCTGAGATGGAGCACGTTGTCTAGAAGAATATATGTACGTATATCCAAGTAATTTCAAGTCGAAAACGAGTCTGTTTCTTCTAGGCAATTCTTTTAGGCATTGTTTCTTAAACTGGCGAGACGCGGTTAAACGCAATCAATACATCTCATAAAAATTATATGCTATAGAAAACTGATGCACGCCAAAAACATTAAACCAGTACAGTTTCATTACAATTACCTTCTTTAAAACCACGACACCTAGGGTGAAAGAAAAAAACTACAGAGTCTCGATAATCATAGAACGAATTCATCCAGTAGGTACGTATAATTCTACAATTTCACGTAAAAGCGCTTCTAAAACTATTTACATTTTACTCTTAGGTTAAAAACGATTTTACTCCAAGTTCCTGCAGTTGCGAGTGCTTTGAGTCTGCGAATGCAAAATTGCCCATCTTTCACTAGACACGGTACTTCATAAATTTTACAGGACGAAAATATGAGTTTAAAAAATGTAAAAGTTGTAGGGATGACACAGAATAATTAAACAAAAAATATTTTTTGAAATTATCAGTTTTAAATATACCTATTTCCCCGATTTTTTTTCCGACGTTTATTTTTATTTTCTTTATTGTATGCTGGTGCTCCAGAGGAGTTGAACGAAATCACAAATGTCTTTGGACAAGTAATACTTATTAGTTATAATGATTATTTCATAGAAGTCTACAATAATAAAGTCACTAAACAGATAAGTCGTTAAAATTAATAAACACGATTTGACTGATTGCTTTTTTCGATAATCACTAGGGTAGGCGTATTTTAGAAAAGAGACCACGAACCGGCAAACACTTTTTGTTTGCCAGTTAGGACGCCTTGAGACTTGTTGGAGTGACGATGTATGTAAGACGATGACTGAATAGCGTGCCTTAGCAGAGGCCTATATCCAGAAGTTGACTGTGATAATGTAACAGTGAGTACTGATGATGATGATGATTACGCTTTTGACATACTTAACTTTCATGGTAATTAAAGATTGATTATATGAGTAATAATTTCTGGATTCGTAGATTTATTGCTATTAGATACTTTTAGTCTTTTTAAAAGATAATTTGTTATTTAATTTTTCATTCAAGCCAAAACAAGCCTATATACAGTCCTAATATAATAAAGTTCAATAAGTAATTCAAAACAAATCAATCAACATCTAAATCAAAATATTTATCTACGGTAGTAAATCGCTACCAAATACAAAACAATTAAGCTTCGAAATAGAATTGAATGCTATCCAGGGGGCTTACCTAGAGAAGGGGGAATGGGGCGAAACGAGCAATGTCTTGTCAATACTGAAATTTAAAATAATTATTTAAAAAAAATAGAGGATGTAGACAAAAAAAATTAAGCAATGCGAACATCGTGAAGCTAAATAAAGTAGCTCGGTATTAGCATGTTTGGTTTGCACGTCGTACAACGTGATTTTTTTAAGCTGAAAACTAACGTATCATTAATAGTACCTGGTTGACCGAGCTTTGCTCGGCTGAAAACACGAATAAAACGTCTTCTAAAAATTAAACCTAGCTAGATCGTTTTATGGCCCCTAAACCCCCTGCATACTAAATTTCATGAAAATCGTTGGAGCCGTTTCCGAGATTCAGAATATATATATATACAAGAATTGCTCGTTTAAAGATATAGATTTCTATAGAGAAATTGCCTACCCTCATTGAATAACTCCATAACTATTTAACAATATTTTTTATATTGACATTAAAATTTTATATTGACAGAAAAATATTGACATTATTTTTATAATGTCAATATTTTTTTATATTGACATGTTTGTATATTTTGACATTTTGTTTTTTATTCATTGGAACGTAATCAGTTTTCTAAAACTATTATAATGATAGTACGGTATTGACTTGTAACATTGGTGTTATCAATAAAATATTTGCATTTGTAACCATAGATTTTAATATCTTGTTTTACCACAATGATTTGATACAAGCTGTAAATAAATTATATTTTACTTAGTGGTAGATTAGCAGGAGGTCGTCTAGGTAAGTACTATCGCAGTTCCAGATATTCTGCCGCCAAGCAGTATTGTGTAAACATTACTGTATTCCGGTTTGAAGGGTACTGCAGCTAGCGAAATTACTTGGCTATTGAGACTAATCATCTAATGTCTCAAAGTAATGAGCGCTTAATCAGCAATGCTCTGGACTTTGTTTTGTTATTCAAAGTTCTGTGTATCGCTGCAATGGCCATGGACAGGCGTTATCTTCTACGACCAGGAGAACGTCTCGTTCGTCTCATTACATTTACCTACATATTTTTTATTCCCCCAATTAATAGTCATCCTTATTACGCCCATACTTGGAAATAGAGTTGTTCGTAATTTATTGGTTAGATATAAGATAACGCTATCCATCAGCCTGTTGGTAACCAGATCGTAAATAATACGGATTCACCGTGGACAAGTTTGTGTTTGTAATTTATTGCGATAAGTAACCTTTAATTACCCCCGTGGCGTAAAATCGGCCCCGTTCAAGTCTGTTCAAAAAGTCGATTGTTGGTTTATTTCATTTGTTTTTATCTGTTGACAGTGAAGCTAAGATATAGTACCTATTGTAAGGGAAATAAATGTATCTATATTTTTGTAATATACGTTTTGTTTTATACAATGAAGTTGCATCTATCGGGGTAGTGGTGTTCCAGGATAGATACAATCTGGGTACCTTTAAGTTGCGAGTAAATCGCTTTGTTTCTTCTAGGCTAGCGTGGTCCATCGTAGACCACATCTTCGCCTGTGAGATGGCGATTTGTAGTAAACAAAAAAATGAATAGGTATACCTAATGTACACAAAACGGTGAACAGTTTTATAAAATACTTAGTTATAGTGAGTAATAAAAAACTACAAGTAGGTTATGATGTTTTAAATCTTAAAAATATTTCTTTATATAATAGGTACCTACCTACTTATTGCCTATTAATGACAGGTTAGGTTTTGACCCTCATCTGATACAATAAAGTTCTATGAATTCCACAGAATTTATAGATGCGAAAGTTTTGTTTGATCTGATACCTACACGCTGTAACGGCTGAACGTAATTGGATGAAATTTAGAATGCAGATAACATGAAGAATGTAGATACATAAGCTACATTCTAAGCTACTACCTACTCTGGCGCAGCTAGCTTAGAATCAATTTATATAATGCCATGTCACGTAGGTAACTAACTACGAATATATTCATAACGCCGGTGAAAAGATGACTAGGGATATACCCGCAGGTTCTTGCTGCTATAAAATAGTATTTAACATATTTTCCAATATAATAGTTATAAAATAAATAATTCGGTAAAATTAGGCATTCAGTCTTGTGACCGTGATCACCAAACAGAGAGTATGTGACGTCACACCGTGCGAAACGGCATTGCAGTTTTTGACACTTTCGTAGAACAACAGCTATATAACATATAGCTATGATTGTTTCAAACGGCGTTACTGTCCTGGCCGTTTATGCGGTAAATTTTAATTCGTAATTTGAAATCGCAAGATAGGTACGTAAAGTATTCATAAAAATAAATAAATTTGATCAACCAGACTATTATTATTTTCATTTATAATTTACAAATAACTACTTATATAACCTATGTACAAACTAATTTGCTATTGTTGGCAAATTTTTTGCCATTTGTGATCCAAGGGAATTTAGCATAAAAACAAACAAGGTAACAAACTAATAAGATCAAAATGCTTTTGAAGTGCTTTTACTTTCTCTCTAGTTTCCTTTGGATTCTGTTGAATGAAAAAATGTACAAAAAGAATGCAAAACGTGCTTTCATTCCGCAATTTTTTCGATTCAGTGGCCTCAGCGTATCACAGGGTAGGATGCCCATTTATTACTAAAACGAAAAACATCGATCGTAGACTCGGCCTTGTGTCCACAGCCGTGAATACGTGTACATTGTGGAGTACTAAGAAATTCTTCGGTTTTCCATGTTTGGAGTCCTCAACTCCACAATCAACATTACGAATTCTTTGATCCTTTAGCTATTAAGCAGTGGCGGATTTACCAGCAGGCTAAGCAGGCTAGAGTCTAGGGCGGCAAATTTTAGGGGGGCGGCAAGTTTTATTTTGCCTTATAAAAATAAAATAAAAACATTATTATATACACGGAGAAAAGAAGTATCGACAATTTTGCAAAATTACAATATTTTAGTACAATGCAGTACACCGAATATTCCAACGTCGGTACATGACAAATTACTAAACGCTGTGTGAAGGATACTTTTGAGGATATTAATTTTTAAAATGTTCCGATAGCGTTTCTATATTATAATTTAAATTTAGAAATTTTGAACTATTTTTTTTGTAAATATAACTATAATTTTTTCCGTGTACCTAAATGTTATAAGGTCCACTGACACAATTAGCTAACGAGCGAATGTATGCTCTATTAGCGGAATATTCTAGGAAATGACACAACAATCCCTTTGTTTACAATCATACTAATAACGGGAAAAGGCTGATATAATTATAACGATAGAGCACAAATCATAAAATTGCAATTTCATTGACAAACAAAATGTAGTTGTAAACTAGGCTATTGAATTGTAGAGGTTAATAGGGGCGGCAAAATTTTAATAGCCTACTGGTGGCAAATATGTAAATCCGGTACTACTTTTGAGTGGTGTAATTACTTTTTTAATGTAGATGATAGATATGTAGCTGCAACCTAACTGTATCCCTCGATTTTGTTATAATCAGTTTTCTGAATTGCCTTCCACAATGGAAGCAAATTCAAAGAAGTGCTCTCGTCAACATAATTATAAAGCGCCTCGTAAATTCATCTGCTAACCTTAAGAATCTATAATATAATATATATATATATATATAGAAGTAACTAACAAGTTAGATTTTTTTAATGATAAAATCGTCTATATTTTTACGCTTCAACACGTTGTATTTTACAGGTGGAATAAGTAAGTACAAAAGACATTCGTGTTTTATAATTCTTTATTTTCTTGAAATGTATCACTTTTTTTTTAATAATTATCTTATCTTTACGCATTTTTCAGACAACGAAAAATAAATCAGCTAAATCGTGAAGCCATTCTCAAATGTAGCAACTGATTTTTATTTTTTTTATAAGATATTAAATCTGTATAGACAAGTTATTAACTAAGTTTAATGTGAACACTGCTTAACGAGCAGTTAAGCGAAATAACATAGAATGCATCTTAATATAAAATAATATTTTTAAATAACGCAGGAATTATGTAATTATTTACTATTTCATGTTATTTCAACTGTTTTCCCGTCTTTCTTCATACATGTTTAGTAATAGAGTTTTCTTTAATCCTATCTATTCGAAATCAATTGTCACCCTAACTAGTAGAGTTAATTACACTTACTTCAGAGGGAATCACAAATGCAATTAGTTCAGTGCGTGCGTTCAGTAAAACCCGAGTTTTTACAGCTGGGCATTGCATTTTACTACTGTACAGGGCTACAGGATTAGGGTATACTAATCCGAAAGGTGGTCTTTTTTTTATAGCTGACATACTTGGTGTTTGACCACAACTCACCTGATGCTAAGTGACGATGTGGTCGAAGATGGTAAAGCACACCTAGCCTGGAATGGAACTGGCTCTCAAATGAGGCTTCCGCAACACACTGTTAGATGTATTGGCAGCAGATTTTCAACTTGAGGGTGGTAGTTGTAGGTGGGGGTGGTAGCTAGCCAGCCAAGTACTAGAAAGTACTCTATCACCACGCTATGGTTTCCTCACGATGTTTTCCTTCACCGACAGCTCAAGCTCATTGTTGGTATGGTCATTCTACTAATCATTATATAAAACTTTTACTCTATCCACAACTCTAAAAATCGTATTAAAAATCATATTTATATTTATAATTACGTATTTACTGAAAATATAACGATAGAAAGATTTGTTTAGTTTATAGATAGCTGGCAGTGCGTTGAAAATGTACTTCAATATTTTTATGTATTCTGTAGCACGTGGGTCAATGAATTTATAAAAAAGTTTTAATTTTACAATTTAAAATTGTTTGATACCTCTTTCATTATACGAACCACTACTAGATGGAATTTGCTGCTCGAGTAGGAGTTCCCCGAAAGCTGTAATCTGGGTACTTTCTTTACTATTCAATAATAAAAAAAGTTGTACCCATAGTAAAAGTTGTTAATAACGTTGAGTACCATTGCCCTTTTTCGGTTTAGAATACCCTAAACGTAGAACCCAGTATAGTACAGTATACCTAAGGGGAGGTTAATGGATGGGCGTAGTTTATTGTTAGTTATACGTAGGTACATTTAATTTCCTATGGGAAAGTTTTAACGGTCTTTCATATGGCAAATAAAGTATTCATGGCAAGATGTGATTGTTTTATTGTAAACAAGCTATGCTTCGATGTTTGCCTCGTTATACTGTAGGAACTCCTTTTTTTAAGAAAAAGAGAAATAGGTCAAAATTGTTATATTTAGTATGTATATATTTTATTCACAGTGTGTTTAGAGTTTACGCTACCTCATACTATAATTCATCTGAGTCCGTTCTACCGTTCATCATCATCATCATCTCAGCCGTAGGACGTCCACTGTTGGATATATGCCTCCCCCAATAATTTCTATAGAGACTGGTTGGAAGCGGCACGTATCCAGCGCGTTCCTGCGGTCTTTATGAGGTCTTACGCTGCGCTTGCCGGTCCGTGGTCTCCACTCCAGAACTTTACAACCCCATTGGCCATCAGTTCCGCGTGCTATGTGCCCTGCCCACTGCCTCTTCAACTTGCTAATCACTGGGCTATGCCAGTAACTTTAGTTCGTTTATGGATCTCCTCATTTCTGATTTGATCTTATAGTGAAACCCCGAGCATAGCCCTCTCCATAGCTCGTTGTGCTACTTTAAGCTTAGATATCTTCTAGAAGTTTTACCTAGAAAAAAAAATTATTAATGATACGGCGTCGTCTAGTGTCTTCAGGCTAAAATTATACCATTGGAACTAGACACTACTACACTCTTCCGATGGCAAGAGATAACCCCTGTCCATGACTATTGCAGCGGTATCCAGAACTTTGAATAACAAAATAAAGTCCAGGTTAACGCTGCTTAGGCGCTCATTACTTTGAGACATTCAACAATCCTGTAATTTTGCTAGCTGTTTTGCTTCAAACCGGAATACAGTAATGTTGACACACTACTGCTTGGCAGCAGGATATCTGGTACTGCAGTAGTAGGTACCTCTGTAAACGACCTCATGCTAAGGAGATATACCACAAAGTAAAAAAAAAAATTGTCATTTTTTCACTTTACAATAAGCTTCGATGGAGGTTTGGAAGCAACATGAAACTCATATTTCAGTATTTCAGCACATTACGAATAAAACACTACTATTCTTTGACCCTTTTTTTCTGGGTGCTTTCAAGTCGCCATTGAATCGGTTTCTTTTAGGCAAGCGTGTTCCGTCGTAGACCGCATCTTCGCTTATCATCAGGCAAGATGGCGATCAAACGTAAGCCTATTTATAATGAAAGAAAAGCAAAAACCACAAGTTTTAGAATTTGTTATGGTTTTGGTAAATAATGCGGTGACACAAATTTTCCGTGTTCCCACCAAAACTCCCAAATACACACTAAAATGTACAAAACTATTCCATACAAATAAATCACTAAAACAATCTAAAAATATCGAGGTTTTTTAATATTTTTGTTTTGGCATTGAGAACCTGACCTTTAAAGTGAGTACAAATAAAACTGCAATCTAAAATCTTCAAGACTTAGGAAGTGAGGTCGTTGCGTAAATTCCATCAAGTCTTATCACTTTGATCTCTGACTCCAATCAAGCAATTTGTACCCTTCGACACTAACTAAAAAGAGTGACCTATTTCCACCGTGGCTATTACGTAATCCTCAATCAAGATAGGGTTGTCCTTCCTTTGCCTATTCATTAGGAGAAATCTCAGTAAATTGAGTAAACAGTAGGGGAAGTGATCCTTTCTTTATATCGCTGTTACTTACAACTGTAAATGTTTAATGTGATTCAAAACAGGTAAAATTGCTTGCTTGTCGTGTAAACTCGTAGCAATGATAGCTCAGTGGTTAGCGTGGCTTCAAACCCCAATAATGAGCTTAAGCTGCTGGTGAAGGAAAACATCGTGAGGAAACCATAGCATGGTGGTAGAGTATTTACTAGGTCTAGCCTACCCCTAAGTTGAAAATCTACCGCCACCTAACCGTGTGTTCGGGCAGCCTCACTTGAGAGCCAGTTCCATTCCAGGCTAGGTGTGCTTTACCATCTTCGACCACACTGTCACTTAACATAAGGTGTGCTGTGGTCAAACACATAGCTTGTCAATCATTAAAAAAAACTTGGTGATAGGTTCTTATATCAGAGGCTTTTATAGATAATACAGCATTCTTGTAGGTAAGCATAGGTAAATTTTATAGGCGGTTAATTGTTTCATGAATTAAATTACCTTAAATCACCTTTATTTCTGTTACGTTACGGCGACGCTTCAATAATTTTCATTGTCCAGTGTTTATTTTTATAATTGATATTGACTATCCACTCGTGACATGGTCTCTGACTATGTGCCTTCTTGATAAGCTCAAAGTCGCACAACGAGCTATGGATAGGGCTATGCTCGGAGTTTCTCTACGAGATCGAGTCAGAAACGAGAAGATCCGTAGACGAACTAAAGTAGCCGACATAGCCCAGCGGATTAGCAAGTTGAAGTGGCAGTGGGCAGAGCACATAGCAAGCAGAACTGATGGCCGATGGGGCTGCAAAGTTCTGGAGTAGAGACCACGGACCGGCAAGCGTAGGACGTCCACCCACAGGGTGGACAGACGACCTCATAAAGACCGCAGGAACGCGCTGAATGCGAGCCGCTTCCAACCGGTCTTTATGGAAGTCAATGGGGGAGGCCTATGTCCAGCAGTGGACGTCCTACGGCTGAGATGATGATGATGATGATGATGATGATCCACTCGTTACACGATCCAAGATTCATCATTGTCATTATCAGCCTATGTTTGTTTTATTTATGCGGGATTACTTACTTTTATTATATAGGAAACTCCGACTACAGTTTCAGCCACATCCGGTGGCTAAAGGTCATAGAGACAAAGTACAATTACAAATGAGTACAAAGCGCACACGGCCTCGTCTTGCTTCGAAATTGCTTCTTGCTTCTCCAAAATGTGTCAAAACTACGTCAGTTTCCATAGTATCATCAGCCTATTTATACTTAGGTATCTCCCAAGACACGCCACTTAGCCTAATCTGGTGCTTTTCGCTTCTATCCGCTGCCAGCTGTCCTACGTATATCACTCTCTAGTCATAATAGAGAACGTCTTATGAATTACATAAATCTTCTTGCTAAGTTTAATTGCTATTTTAATATGAAATGACAATTCAACTTTTTTTCATAAGTAACTCAAAAGGTCATTTATATTAATTACATATTAGTATAATAACATGTAAATATAAATTATTAAATCATCTCTAATTTGTGTTGCATTAACGTGCGGCGGAAAGTGCATTCCGAACGGAAGCTGGTACACGGGTGTAGACATATTATATAGGACGGGCTGACAGTTTGAACATTAGCAATATTCAAAGACGCGCTAGTTAGTGGTCATATAAAAAAAAGGAACAACATCGAAACAAATACAAAAAAAAAAACTATGAAAACCTTGGTTAAATTTTTTCCCGAGACTTCAGAATTTATGGACAGCGCGCACCAAGCTAGCGCAAGTCATAACTACTATACGTAGACTACCAAGTAACTGTTATTTAATCTGGGACCGCGCGCGACTACCATGTAATTTTCGGTACGTGTGATTTGAGTGTCCGTATCGTTGTGTTTGTTCAGGATAATTAGGTCAAATATTAACCACCTATTTTTTATTATTATTTGGAACAACAATCGAGTACTGAACCCCCTGTATCAATATTGCTGATGTTCAAACTGTCACGGTGTATAATATACCGACCTCTCCGACTTGACGAGGGAGTGCGACGGCGTTACGGCGTTATATAAAAAAATATATAAAATATTATAGAATATTACACACAGCATCATCTGACCCCAAACTAAGCAAAGCTTGTGCTATGGAAGTCAGATAGCTGATAGAATACTTAAATACTTTTTGTTAAATACATACAGAACACCCAGATAACAGAACAAACATTTATGATTATACCACAAAATGCATATCCTGAGTGGGAATTGAACCCATTGGTAGTATGTTTACTTGAAGCAAACATACTACCAATTAGCCAACAGGGCAGTTAATTGGTGATTAACCACCTGTAAGGCGAGGACCAAATAAAGTAAACATATGACTTACGAGCCTAGATAGTTCCTTTACTGTTCTACTTGTACACGCCTAGAACAAAATGTTCCAGAATTATTTGTTTCCGGGATTATTCGCTGACGCATGAAAACATGTCGGGACACGCGTTATTCGAAGGAAAACATGACGGGTCGAGCGTCTAGAGCGAAGATTGTTGATCCCTTCAGTTAGCAAATTAACTTGGGGCCAATAATGTTATGGTTTCACAACGTCTTTCGCTCGTTGCTATGAAATGAAATTTGGAAAGTTCATGCTTGACTTTTCATAGAAATTAACAAGAACTTCACTACCACGTTTCCGGATCATCGGTTTTTACCCGACTGCCAAGGAAGGGCTATGTTTTCAGCGTGTATCTTCCTAATAGCCGAACGGATTACGACAATTAAGGTATCGTTAGATTTGTCTCAATAACCCAAGTGTACTTAGAGAGTGGTTTAAAAAAAAATTAAGATGGTGGAATTTTGGCGCGAAATATTTAATACGTTAATTTAAAATAAATAACCAAATCTATCAAGTAGGGTATCTAAATAAAAATAATTTAAATAGGATTACAAAAATATATATAAGTTGTATGTTTAAATTGAATTAGAAATAATAATAAATGATTATAAAAAGTTTTTTTTTTTAAATATGTAGTGATTACACAATACTTTCAATAAACTACGTCGACAAAACGATGACAGTTACATAACTGTCATATTTTTGTTCCCCTAATTGCGTCATTTAGTATTGCGAAACAACTTTAATAATCAACTCAGGTACCATATCTTTTTATTACGAAAATGCCTGCATTTTACCACAATCTTGCCCGATGCTAAGTGACGGTGCGGTTTACAATGGAGTAAGCTTGCCGAAAAAACCGATTCATTCGCGACTAAAAAATACGCTCGCACTGAAATGAAGCGCTAACAGCGTCATAAACCGTGAACACATTGTTCATAATTAGCATTAAACATGTAGTTACAAGTACCAGATTACGAAGAATAATGAATATGCCTACGTGAATGATATAGGTAACGCTATACCGCCTCGCTAGCATTTTTATTCGATAACATAAACGAGTATATTATTATACATTTGCGGTTCTTATTAAATTCACGTTTACTACTGTTTTACGGCAGAGTCGTACGAATGGGGTTACATAGGTCCTGACATTTTAAACAACGTCGTCTAGTTCCAAAATTAAGCAAAGTTTGTACTATGTGAACCCGATATCTGATAGAATACAAATATCCTTTTCTTTTTGTACTTATTATAGATACAGAACACCCAGACACAGAACAAACATTTATCGTCACATAAATATTTGTACTGATCGGAATCGAACCTGCGTCCTACAGCTCCGGAAGCAGATATTCTACCAAATGAGCTAACAGGACAATCTAATAATTTCATAACATTCAATAAAATACAATTAAGTAAATAAAAGTTTAATTAGCATTATTATTGAAAAGACCAATGGAAAAATATTTATAAAGAAAATTGTCTAACAGGTAATTAATTTTCGTTAATAAAGAACTAAAATAAAGCCTGTTTCAGATAAGCACAGCTTATGGCAGCGGCCAAATATGCGTCATACTGAAACTACAGCTAGATCGGCTGGAAACAATTTTGTGATGCAGGACACGGCAACAAACAGTAAAGCTTGCTCCACACAGGCTCGGGCCGCTGTAGTAGTTAAAATTGCGGCTATAGTCGCTGTGGTAGCCTCATCAGTGTGACGCAGGCTTTATGTGTCCTATAAATAAATTTCAGAGCTGATCTTATCTTCAACCACACTGCCATTTAACATTAAAAGAGTAGTCGTCAAAAACTTGTAAATCACTCTTACGCCATGAATCTAAATAACACGTAACTAAGTCAAAAATACAAGTTATACAATACGATTCATACTGTAATACAAGCAAGTTTAATATTAAAGTCACCTGGTGACACTTCGGCCTCATAATCTCGTGAAAGCAAGATTGCGATCTCCAAATTAAGTAGATAAAGGCCCATCAAGTTTTATTAACCAGATTAAGTGTCTCAAACATTAAATTCATTCCTGTTTAAGTGTCTCGAACAGTACCTCTCAAACGATTTAGTCTAAAACGATAACATTTAGTCCAATCGCTGTGTAACAAACACTTTAGAAGACTTTATAAGCTAATTTATTTTCTGCTTTTTAAATATTTTGATGAATCTAAACGAGTAGCTTTTTATAATCAGATAGAAACAAAAAAACATCGTGAGGAAACCATAGCATGGTGGTAGGGTACTCTACTACTCGACTGGCTAGCTGCCACCCTTAGTTTGAAAATCTGTCGCCAAGAAACTAACAGTGTGTTCCGACAGCCTCACTTATGAGCCAGATCCATTCCAGGCTAGGTGAGTTTACAATAAGTTGTTTATTGTAAAATCAGAAAATATGCTTTTCTCTATAATTTTTCTTTGAAATAAAGTCGTGATATACTTGTTGTTGTTTTGAATAAGTGTAATACTTAAGAATGTTGATCTACCCGTCATTGTGAACAACTTTTAATGAGGGCCTGACCCATCGCGTAAATATCTGTTGATCCATCAAAAAACGTAATTGATTTTGAAAAAGCCTTATTTGCAAATGGTATATATTTTTACTACCTCCGGGTATCTAAGAGAGCATATTATTGATACAACTAGAGAGGAAATCCTTAATTGTGTTTCTAACAAAACGATTATTTTTTTATAAAGGAAAACATCGTGACAAAAAATGTGATCTTTATTGTGATGTTCCATAAGGTAAGTTCAAAAAAAATTGTGATCGATTTAAAAAGAAACATCTGCATATAAAATTAACTATATTTATCAGGTGGCAGTGGTGATGGGATCTTCTTAGTAGGAGTGATTAGGTCGTCTAAGTAAATACCACCGTAGTACCAGATATGCTGCTACCAAGCAGTAGTGTTTAAACTGTAAACTGGTAATATAGTTAACTAAATTACAAGACTATTGAACATCGAAAATCTTAATGAGTGCCAAAGCAGCGCTATCTGGGACCTTGTTTTGTTACTTAGACACAAATCTGAACCTCTTTACACTACTGCTTGCCTAGTAATAGAAACTCTGATACTGTTAAGGCGTCAGCAACAAATTCCCAGATGTGGCGGTCGAAATGAAGACTTACTACCTTTGTTGCTCCAACACTCTATAAGAATATATTGCCGATGTCCCTAACTTGGCAACTTGAAAATGTTTCCAGTGATTTTACGAATTTTACGAAGTACGACAGTTAAACAACCGGCTTGTTTTTTAATTGTTCGAATGTGTTTAGCATGAATTATCGTTCGATAATAATCGATCACGTTCAGTGTAAAAACTTATGCGTACGATTAAAAAATCAATTCACAAAATCTCATTCTCTTTCTGTCTTCCACTTTCTCTCTCTCTCTCTCTCTCTCTCTCTCTCTCTCTCTCTGATAATGCAGATTTGCTGTTGTTTTCAACTGTTTTAATAAATGTTAAGCGTATTTTTTTTAATACTAGCTGCAGCCATTGTGTTAACATTACTACGTAGTAATAATATGCAATGGCTGCTAAGTTATGAAATAAATAACTGATAATTATAATTGTTATTCGACATAAAACATATAATACAAATAAAGTTAGTTCCATAGGCTCCCGAACTAGTCAAAGACTGCGTTTCAGGAGCCAGTGGCTTTTCCCATTACATGATATGTCTAATAAAACAATAGTGAGCAACGAGTTAATTAATTTTAAATTTACATAAAGTTGCGAGTGTTTCCAAAAAAAATTTTTATGGACAAAAAATATTAAAATCTAAGATGAGTCTGCAGTTCGTGTGTGTGAATATGTGTGTGTGTGTTAGTGTGTCTGTATATGCTCATCTTATTGTAAGTAAAAAAGATTGTATGGTTATTTGTTAAGATAAATCCATGTTTAGGCACTACGGTTTAGTATACAAACTTACATTATGTAATTTCATGGGTAATCTTTAGTTTATTATTGTTAGTTAATGGTTGTTTTAGTACAGTTTAAGTTAAGTATTCGTTCAAAATGTGAAATAAGATGTTCTTAATTTTACGAAAGGACTCAGCTGGTTGAAACTTTTTTGTAATTAAAAAGATAAGAGCCATACCTCTTGAATTAAAATTACAAAGAAAGCACTGGAGAAGTGTTCTTTCAAGAGGCACTTGGGTAAAGAATTGTTTAAACAGCTGTGCTCTTGATCATGGAATTAATGTCGAATGGAATAAAGTAGGTGTTGAATTGGGTATTTGTCTGTTCAGAAGTTGAACAGACGTTTAGAAGAAGGGAGAGCGTTGCGTTGTACGCAAATATTAAAAAAATATGATTTTATTATTGCTTTTAGGTTTATAGTAAAGACTGCGTTAGAGGATTTTTTATAACTAATCAGAACATAGGTAGTTTAAAAAGCGTTATCCGCCTTCTTGGGCAGTTGGGTAAAATTAGTAGAACAAAAGTAGGTATATAGGTAAATCTAACCCGCCTGGACTTCGCACGGGTAGTAAGAATGGGTATAGTAAGCTATTCTTAAAATGTAGACATTGCCAGCACAGATTTTTTGTAGATCTATAAAAGAGGAATATCCCATCATACATTGTTTTATTATATCTCAAACTGATAAGGCAGCGTTTTCGATGAAAGCTCCCAGGTGCCTTGACATTTTCCGACACTTCCAACAATTATCATCATATTTCAACCAATTTACACAAAACCTTGACAAATTATATATCTAAACCTTCCTCATGAAACACTCTATCTATTGGTGAAACTTGCATGAAACGTTCAGTTCGTTCGTTCGTTTTTAAATTTATCGCGAACAGACAGACAGACGTGGCTGACGAAGGAAAACATCGTTCTAGCCATAACGTGGTGGTAGGGTACTTTCTAGTAGGTATTCGGCTGGCTAGCTACCACCCTCAAGTTGAAAATCTGTCGCCAAGCGCCTAAGGGTGTGTTCCAGCAGCCTCACTTAAGAGCCAGTTTCATTCCAGGCTAGGTGTGTTAACCATCTTCATCTTCCACTCAGTCGTATAGAACATATTTTCCTCCAGTAAAAAAAATGTAGGTTCCTTAACTTTACATGAATGATATCTTGAAATTAGAAATACACAACGCAGATCTCATTTGTTACGCAGATGATACAGTTGCGATATTCCATGGTAAAACTTGGCAAAGCACGATTTCTGCAGCAGAAAAAGGCATGTCTCTTTTAGCCAAATGGCTAGACTATAATCTGCTGACGCTAAATGTTCAAAAAACTAGTTTTATCGGATTCCATATAAATCGAGCCACTGAACCAAAAATTTAACTCATCAAACTTCACAAGAACGATTGCCTTATGCTCACATCTACTTTTAATCCCAACCATAGTTGCTGTTGTCAAAACATAAACAAAGTACCTTCGGTCAAATACCTTGGAGTGAACATAGACCAAAACCTTAACTTTGAAAATCACATAATCGCCATGTCAAAGAGAGCCCGAAAACACATATTTCTTATGAAGACCCTTAGAGTTGCCACAGATTTAGACGTAAGAAAACTTGTCTACACCTCATTATGCCAATCACAACTACAATATTGTATAGCGGTGTGGGGTGGTGTGGCCAAATCATTTATGATTGACCTGGAGAGAGCCCAACGAGCAGTCTTGAAGGTGATGATCGGTAAGCCACGACGGTATCCAACACATCAACTCTATCTAGACACAGGAGTTCTCAGTGTTAGAAAATTATTTGTCATGCGGGCGTTAGAAAAAACTCAGACAGGCGCACAGGTACCACAAAGAAAAAGAAAGAGACAAGTTCGCCCAGAGTCAGCACAACTTCCAAAAGTTAAAACTGTTTTTGCCTCCCGCCTTCCACCATTCATACATATATTTGCCTACAATAAGGTATGTAAAAGGTGTGATATCAAGGAATATACACATAGGAAAGCTCGGGCAAAAGTGAAGAACTGGCTGATGACCAAGCATTACGAGGAAACCGAAGATCTGGTCAAAGTATATGACTGTTTATGAGGTTTTACCAACTACCATATTATATGTTCCCATCCAGCACACTCACAATCTTCCCACATATAAACACACAACTCACACACACGCGCACACTCACGCACACGCCCACATACACTCACGTATACACAGACACAACAAGCACGCACGCACACATACACAGACACGCATTTACACACAAACACTCACACTAACTCGCACGTATGTACACAGAGAGAGACACCTAGTTTATTTATATGTATAATTTTTCTTTTTATATTCAAATCTTTCCGCAAATATGTAAATGCGCGAAACTAAAGCTGGCAACTTTATGATCTTGGGTCACCAAAATACAGGCTACGCCTAGTTTGGGGCCCGATGAATTACGAATTTATATGCAAATTTTAAATAGTAATTAAATATGTGAAATTGTGCTATTGTTAAACTGCAAATTTGTATATATGGTAATTGTATGTATGTATGTTAATAAAGATTATTATTATTATAACTTCTGTCAAAAAAAATTACGTCAAATGAATGTAGAAGTCGCAGCTTGTAAGTACCAAAATAAAATTTAGAGGTAATCAAAGCCAGAAGGACAAATAAGAAGAAATACGCTACAGTAAAAGAAAATTGCTAATAGAAACTTGTTTTCCGAGAGCCAATGAATTCGGAATAACTAACAGAACACTAATGAAACAAACATGAAGCCACGTACTAGTGCTCTTTTGGAAGCGTCTAGAACTTACCTAACATTACTTTATCTCTTGATGAGTTGACCGTAAAGTTTATGATACACTATAAAATAATGACAAGAATAGAATAATATGCATCATTGATTGCCTCGGAATAAATAAAATTATTCAAATGCATAATGTATTTACAAAATAAAATGTATGTTCATATATACTTATATTCTATCAGTTAATGATGATGCTCAGTTTGGGGCTAGATGGCGCTGTGTGAGATGTTCCAATATTTATTTTTATTATTATTCAATGACGCATGACTTACAAAATAAAATATATCTCCCGCTGAAATACTTTTTACCCGACAATATAAAGAAAGATAATGTTTATAGATACTATAAGTATCAGAGAACATTTCATACAGCGCCATCCAGCGCCAAATTAAGCAAAGCTTGTACTATAACACGTACTTGGTAGTTGATCTCCTTAGCAGGTCATCTAAGTGGGTACTACCGTAGTACCAGATATTTTGTCACCAATCAGAAGTATGTGAACATTAGTGTTCCGGTTTGAAGGGTACTGCAACTAGCGAAATTACAGGGCTGTTGAGACTAACCATCGAAAGTCTTAAAGTAATTAACACCAAAGCAGTGATGCCCTGGACTTTGTTTTGTTAATGAAAGTTCTTTGCAGGTATCGCTAGAATGGTAATTATTTGTTACTATCAGGAGAGCGACACGTTCGTCTCATTATTATTATTACATTTAAAAAAATTGCAACCAGATAATTAATCAAAAAACTTTTCATGTTATTAAAATTTGAAAACATTTTCTTTGCCTATTATTAATGTTTTTTTTTATTGCATAGGCATTAAAAAAAACAAGTTCCTTATTAATATGCATATCTATGTATGTATACTAACATTTACTACGTAGAAAATTTCGCAAGATTGTCTTTTTGAAAAGATTTTAATTAATTTTAAAAAGGTAGAAAGTTTTCTATACTTATTTGACGGTATTTGTCACCTCTATTTCCGTAATGTTTTTATTAAGGTTATTTTACCAAGGACAAAAAGGTGATTGGTAAGTGACTAAGTGAATGCTGAGTGACCATCCCTAACGTTAAGCTATAAGATATTATAAGGCTAACTTACATAAGTAGGTATAACATAGAGTAAAACTGTGACATAGTCATACTTACTACATTACAGTAGAGATACAACCTAATACTTAAATTAGAGATAATTGTTAAAAAAATATACTAATACATATGGAAGTAAGACCAAATAAATAAAAAAATTACGGGGTTACGGGTAAATGTATCTATTATTAGTATCACACTAATACATATTATAAAGACGAAAGATTGTGAGTGTATAATTGTACTTGTATGTTTGTTACTTCTTCACGCTCAAACGGCTGCATCAATTTTGATGAAATTTGGTATGGAGGTAGCTGACACCCTGGATTAACACATATAGGGTCTTATCCCGAAAAAATTTAGTGTTCCAGTAGGAACAGCGGGTAAACACCACGGGGCGCAGCTAGTATAATCTTAAAGCGTGGTTACGTACAGGCATTAAATAAAACGTCGTGGCTTGAAATGAAGCGTAAAATGGAGTTCCTTCCAGAGATTAGTCCTTTTGTAGTGCGTCTTCGGCGAAAGGAAATCACGGGAAATTGCCCAGAGAACGCTAGAGCGAGAATTCTCGTACTGTGGACAAGGTTAATACGTACCTAAACGTTTCACGTAGTTATCTGACGTTTTATGAATGAAGTAAGAAAATATTAACGATTTGAATTCGAACACACAATACTTTAGTTCGACGAAAGCGGGCCAGCGTGAAGTACGGTGACATCTTAGAGGTTCCCTACTTCTTCTTTTTCGACATCGCGTTTTCTACATTTGTCAGGTCTTTTTACTGGTGAACGGCTAGGTGTATAATCATAGCTTTTTGCCACGCTGGCGTTGGCGAGCGCAGTTAGGTGTGATTGTTAAAGGAAGACGCTGCTACCCATCTTCCAGATTACATCCCTTAGTCGACTCTTACGGCAACCACGGGTAGAGAGGGTGGGGTACTATTCTAAAGCCGGCACCATCACGGCACCAGTGTCAAGTAATTTATGGTAAACCCATTGAAATAAGTCATAGACGAAGTCTAACAAAATAAAGTCGTGTCCGGTCATGCTCTAGTGCAGTCTGTGTGACTTTATTAGTAGTTTTGACCGAGGTTTGGAAGCAACACGAGAAGTCATATTTCATCATATTTGCCAATTTTATAGGTTGTAAAAATGTATTATCTTTCGGCCAAGTCACAAATAGAGTTTAACATTCGGTAAACTTTAAAACTCCGTCACGACCAGCTCGATTATCGAAGCTCAAACTGATGAGGTGTCACGTGACTCGAATACGCAGCTCCGGTGCTTAGCGCGATGAATCAGCAACTTTGAAGGGATAAACTGGATGGATAATAGCTTGGCATCTTTGTGTATGCTACGCTAATGGTATTGATGGCATAGAATTTAATATATTATACGTTACAATTGATTATAATCTTCCAGATTGCGAATCTATTCATGAAGCGGTAATGTTTTAAGTGTTGGTATCACATCACTTTAATAAATAAGGTTTAAGGTTTCCTTTATGTAAAAATAATAAGACGAACAAAACGTTCTCCTGTTGGTAAGATATAATGCCTGTCGATGACCATTGCAGCGGTTTAAAAACCTTGAGTAACAAAACAAAGTCTAGGGCATCGCTGCTCTTGCGTTCATTATTTTGACTTTCGATGGTTACCCTCTTTTTTATGGTTGGTATGTTTGACCACTGCTCACCTTGTGAAGTGACGGTGTGGTCGAAGATAATAACCACACCCAGTCTGAAATGGAACTGGATCTCAGGTGCTTGGCGACACATTTTCACGGACTACGGGGTGGTAGCAAATTAGACCAGTACTAAAAGGTACCTTATCATCTTGGAATAATTTCCTCACGATGTTCTCTTCTGCTAACGTTGGGATTTGAAACCACGACTTTTGACGTGTGAACCGACCGCGGTAACCACTGAGCTGTGATATTAACATTAGTTAATTATCGAATGAATAGACTTATTCAAACTAAGTACACCATTACGTAGGAGTGAATGTAGAAATTATGCAGATAAGTGAAGAAAGGACACTTTCTGTAATCCTATTATTATTAAAATTTACCAGGAAAATAATAAAAATTAAATTAATATTAAAAATTATTATTATTATCATCATTATTTCATTAACATTTCAAACTTTCACCTAGATTACCAAAGTACTAAAATATCACTTTCAAAAATAACATTAAGTATATAACACATATTTTATTGGCTTTTCTTTTCTTCGCTCTCGTCTTCGCTATATTTGTTAGGCGTTTCGCCGGGTTTCAGGAGACGGCCAACGATGTCGTACTTTTCTGAAAAGATAAAAAATATAGGTGTTATTTTAAAGGCATTTACGAGAAAGGTATCAATGCGCAAGAAATGACGGCGAGTCATCCATTCAGGCATATTTGTATGTCTTGTTGAAAATTAAGTTGAAAGATACATACAAGCCAAGCTGAGGTGACCTTGATGAGCAATAAAGTAGTGTTTATGGGCCTCCATATATACAATAAGATACAGCAGATAAGGGACTTAAAACCAAACATTAAGAATGTTAAAATTAATGAATATTTAGCTCTTTTTTATGGTTAGTGTTTGACCACAGCTCACCTGATGTTCAGTGACTGTGTGGTTGAAGATGGTAAACACGCATAGTCTGTAATAGAACTGGCTCTCAAGTGAGACTGTCGGAACACACTGTTTGGTTCTTGGCGGTAGATTTAAAACTTGAGAGTGGTAGCTAGCCAGTCGAGCACTAGAAATTACCCTACCATAAAACTACAGTTTTCTCATGATGTTTTCCTTCACAGGCAATTCAAGCTCATTGTTGGGGCTTGAACTCACGCCTGTCGGCGTGTGACCCAACCACGCTAAGCACTGAGCTATCATCGCTACAAGCACCGCTGAGTTAACCGCACTCGATCTTGACTTGCTTTGTATGACTTTGACTCGGACTTATTTAATTATTATTTATTAGATATAACAAATATTTTAGGACAAATCATCAAATAATTTAAAATACCGAAATACTTGACAATGGCAAAATCCAGAAAGAGGAATGTCAAGAAAAACTATAATAACCTTCTTTTATGTTCACTATCGCTTACTGATAACAGTGATAACGCTATCAGTAAGTCTAGTCACATTATTATTAGAGGGTATGATTTAATAGTACCTATGTATTATGGACCGACTATTGATTATTCTATTTTTACAGTAGAGTTTAGTATTGGCGCAGATTGTTTTATTATCACGTATAGTGAACGAGTATAGCTAGCCTTGAAAGAATAATGTAATAAAATTATAATATAAATATAAAACAATGTACGTTTTAATATATATTCACCTCCGTTATCTGCTCTAAAATCATATGGCACATACAAATGCTTTGATATAAATACAGGCTGCGTCTCGTGGATTCACCAGTATTTTTCGGAATAAAAGTAATCTAGTGTGTATAAGCTATCTACGTTCTAAATTTCATTAAAATCTAATAAGCTTTAACGGCGTTAAGAAATAAACACCCACACTTTTAATATAAGGAAAATGAGATGAGAACGCGTAAAAACGAGACGATGAGAATTGAAATTTTAGTATCTAGATCTAAAGATGCTGCGCATATGTATTAGGTGATTCAATGAAATTTCAACCGCAATTAGTCATTTCTCACTCTGAAGAATAGGCAAGGCAACGGCGACGCAAAAAGTGTGGGTGATCATTTACTATCAGGAGGTTCGCTTGATTGTATGTTCTCATTGAAGAATATCTCAAATAAATGTCATCTTCAACTGATTTTTGACTACATTAGGACACAGGCCAATACAAATTATCATTGATCTATATTTAGGCATCAAAAATTTAAACTTCCACAATATTCTGCCAATACAACAACCGTTTTGATGTTGTTTTGTTATTTTTTTTCTCTTTTTTAAGATATTTTATGTATGTGATGATATGTTGATTATAATTATTGGTGTTTTATAAAGTTGTATTCTATTCTCAGATAAATATCCAAAAATGTAGTTTTTTCTCTAAAATATAGATATGAACAAGCAAGCAGGCCTTCTGATAGTAAGGTCACGGCAGCCTATAAACGCCTATAACATTAGAGGCATTTCCTGCCATTGCATTGTCTCTACACTTCAAGGCAAGTATTCTATAAACATTTTTTATAGCGATCGAAATTATAGCCAGAAATTCACTTGAGTACCACAATGCGTTTTGTTGAAAATAAAATAGACACAGCTAATAGCTTAAGCAATTATCATCCAAGCAAACCAGATAACATTATTTGTGTCAGCGAATGCAACGAATAGTAGTACCTATTAATAGTACCAAGAAGTTTGGGTAGTATGAGACCTTACCTACTAGTAACCTTACCTATCGTTACTCGTTTTTCATTCGAATAATCGCAATCGATTATACAAAAGTTGTTTATTAGTCTTAAAAACATTATATGACTTGTGTAACTTAGTAAATTATTGCAAAATGGCCTCTATTTAAATAAGGAAGCAATCTTGTACCTTTTAAAGTAATGCTGTACGTACAAGTACTTAATTGTATATTAACCTTGATTGCGATTGGTTCAAAATATGTAACGTTAAACTTGATGTTGCTAGAATATTATCATAAAATACCAATGTATATGACGTATCCTAAACACCTGATGTTAGAAACTTTACCTAAGGTTTTACTCGTAGAGCAAGAGAAAATGTTTTTTCCTTTTGTAGTTTGCGTGGTGGTAGAGTACTTTCTAGTACTCGGCTGGCTAGCTACCACCCTCGAGATGAAAATCTGCCGCCAAGCACACAACGGTGTGTTCCGGCAGCCTCACTTGAGAGCCAGTTCCATTCCAGGCTAGGTGTGTTTACCATCTTCGACCACACCGTCACTTAATATCACGTGAGCTGTGGTCAAACACCTAGCCTGTCAGCCGGTTAAAAAAAAAATATGAACCAATTTGTAAAAAAGCTTTCCATTGTTTTCGTTGATATGTGTTTCACTTGATGTTAAGTGACGGTTATTGCCAAAGGCAACTTATTATAAATCTTTACGCTCATACAAACTACCAGGTCTAAAGGGGCTAGTAACAAAATACAAACCCCTGAACTGATCTTCCCATTCTTTCGCCGAGGAGACCTCGTCGGGGCTCAAGTCGCTGGTATCATCCCATTCCTTGTCTGAGGCAGCTACTTGGCCCGTAGCCAAGCCGCGCGTCGCATCTTTCCCAGCGAACGCTGAGTAAGGACCACCTGGAATGAAATAAACGAATATTAATACTCACACAGAATATTTAAATGCAATCTTTATTTAAAGGCCCCTCAGTAAACATTTTGTAAGTCTATAAAAACTTTCAAAATGTACACTCACTATGCTCTAACGCATTTGTGGATTACACAAACAAGACCGTGGGAAATTTCTTAAACTCGAATATTCTTGTATTACAATAAAAAAATTAAATCGATTTTAAATTGTAATGGCGTTTAGGTGAGAAGAATATTAATGTTATTGCGGTAATACAATAAATTATTAATGAAACAAAATTTAAACAACGAAGAACATTAATTACAATGAACCTATATGTACAAAAAATACACTGAAAAGTATTTTTACCTTTAATTAAAGGTATTTAATTATTTATTTATACCCTGTAAGGTAAAACTTTTGTACGGGAATTCGTAACAAATTATTTGGTGGACTTCGCAAAATTACAATTGTTCTGTTTCTGTAGGTTGTCATAGCTTGAGACTAGATGGCGCTGTGTTAAATGTCCTCCAATATATATTTACATACATATGTATATCATTCTGCAGTATAAAAAAATTCTTCAAAAGAAATTATAGCCACTGACAAAATCAGTATCGATTTCTAATTTCGACAATTACCCGTTCATCAAGTTATAGGTATTTTTTTATGTATTTAAAAATATATAAGGTAAAGGTAAATTTTTACATCTTAAAACAATAAAATCTTAACGGTGCTAACCTGAGTGGAATAGAGCTGTGGTAAACATATCATTACTATGCAACTTGTGCCGTTACTAACCAGCTACAAATAACGCTTGGAGCCACATTCACGTGCCCGCATAATAATAAGCCAAATATTAAAATAATAGCTCAATAATGTATCATTGGAACATCTGGGTTTTAACATCTGTGTTCTGGCTAAACTAATACGTGACATTATAAAAACTTCTCTAGTTAAATTACATTTTTATTATGGTCCTTCGTAAGCGCACATTTATACATTATTGATCTTTGAGTGTAAATACCTAAACGGCCCAAGTCGGTCTCGCGCACTGAGGGGTTCCGTACTTGTAGGTGTGTAAATAGTTCGTCCATCACGGGAACTATGAAAGCTCGAACAATAAGATAAACGGGATTGAGGGTCAAACTTAACTTTGCCGTTGGAAAACTATTGTCCCATAAATCCACATAGGTCGCGGTTAACTTACAAAATGCTAATAAGATTATAACCGCAAAAAAATGTAATGTCACTACTACTTTACAATGTTCGGAATTTTCCCTTTATTTGTGCTACAAGATGTTAGTACGTGGATGACCGAGCTTTGCTCGGTTTTTTTGAGGAACTTGAAAAAAATAGGATCTGGATTTAAACCGGGGTCTTCTGGATTCGGGACCGCCCGATTTCCCACTTGAGCCATTATTAACTCTGTAGAAGGTGGCGAAATTTATCTTCGTATTCTAATGATATTGTAGCAGTTTTTCATTGCTTCAAACACGGGTAAAACGACGTTTTCTAAAAATGAAACCTAGATAGATCGATTTATCGCCCCCGAAACCGCCTGCACACTAAATTTCATGAAAATCGTTGAAGCCGTTTCCGAGATTCAGATTATATATATACAAGAATTGCTCGTTTAAAGGTATTAGATTAGATTTATTCGTCCTTTTGTCAAGTTTTATGATACTAGGTTAACGGGAAGTACCCTTTAGATTTTGTTTCCTGTGCGAGTGTCAAAATATGCGCTATACCTAAAATGGCTCTATCCTTTGATTACGTTAACTTAGAAGTTTGATTTTTTCACAGCTTTAAGGCATTGCAGTGTTAAGTGTTTGATATTAATTTTAACTTAATAGCTTCATGCATCTTTGAGTAAAAAGGTCTTGAGGAAAAGACAGGAAGACGGATAACGAAGTGATCCTGTGATGGTTTCTTTTTTCCTTTTGAGGTAGGAAACCCAAATATATTGTGCTTTAAAAACTTTACAAAATTATTTCGAATTTTTCGGAAGAATTTTTTCTTTTTGTTTTGTTTTAAAAAAGGTGGTAGTTCATTATCATCACAGTCAATTTAAGATACAATGCAGTGAATGCAACAGATTTAGTCTAATCTTTCGTAGTGCTACAAAACATAAACATGACAGACCTATGTAACAAAAATATTGAATTTTAATAGCTACTATTTGAGTATTTTATTGTTCTACTTTCTCAATGTGATTCTACACTCCGTTCTGCCCTAGCCTTGACTAGTCTTAAGACCTTCCACACCATTTCGGTCACCATGTGGGCGAAACATTACTTTGCATTGGGGCCATAGCGAAAATCACAAATCCGTAATTTTTTTATGTTTATGTTTTTTTGTCGTAAATGATAGAAAATACACATATAGGTAGCCACTTTGTAAAAGATTTGACGTTATGAAGACTAGTTTTTCAATAAAATTTGCCGTTTGCTCATCGGTGTCCGTACTGGCTCAGTGGGAGGCAGTTAGGTGTTAAATAAAAATAATGAAATAAATTATGTTTTTAAGTAAATCCAACGCAATCAAGAACATCTGTTAGTCGAGGGAATCGAGCCAAACCTGACGACATCGCATCGGGAGTTGGGGGGGTTTCGTATTTCGAAAAATGGCCTAATGTAATTCATGAACGCCTCGCAATAAAACTTTAGACTGTAAACAAATTATAGCATAAATTAGTGACATTTGTCATTTTTTGTTCAGTTTTATCTGCAATTAAACTATATTTTACAAGCTTAAATATAAATAATGTGTACATATAAATATATATACAACTGGTTTGTGTCAGGAAATATCATCGAATTTATAAACCATTAATAAAAGTGATCAGACATGATGAAAGCAATTTCCATCTTCAATATCGAGGTCAAAATAATTGAGTCTCTGATATGTCTGTGTCTGGGTCTCTAATAAATATAAAGAATACATACATAGAACGTTTGAATTAATATTAATGCCGATTTTTTTTTCAATTTAACCATAGTTTTTGTCTCTTTATGATAAACAGACAAAAACTATGTTCTATGTATATTAATTACTTTCACAGAAAAAACTAAATTTATCTTCATTGAAATGATCAATGTTATTCCACAGAACATTTTAGTTCAAGACCCAAACAAGACAGTTTGTTTAGGTCTTAAAACTTGAATCTCGACTTAAGACGCCATACCACATTTCTATTACAACTTACGCCACGTAATATTTCATTGAACTGTTTCTTAAGAAATAAAAAACGGCCTAATTATTTAAAAAAAATTGTTTTATGCATTTCGCTATACTGCAATTACTATGACATCAAACCCGTTTGAGACGAAGCGTTTAATTTTAAAACGAGCAATAAACACCTTGTTTGAATAAATGTGATTTGTGGTTTAGTTATTTCAAGAAAACAAATGAACATACTTACATACGTGCATACATAATAAATACGTAAGTATATATGTGGATTGCAAATTTTGCGTAGTCTAGTAAAAATAACGCGTTACACTTAGCTCTGTTATTACGGTTGGAGATATCTATAAATATAGTATACAAGGTGACCTTAATATGATACCTTGCATAAATAAGTATCAATTGCTTAAGTAAAGTTAATTAATGTAGTTGTACATTTCGAATGTTTATCAACCTAAAATCGTGTTGTACTTCTAACCTAACTATAAGATCATGTAAATGCAATTTTTATTTGTTTAAAAATAAGACGAATAAAAATTACTTTAAAAAAAAGGCTCGAACAACTTCCAGATTCCAGCATAAAGCCTGTCACATACGGGGCTATAATATACATATAAATTATAGCTAGGTATACGTTATATTGTCAGTACCATCTTGAGAGCAACCACGCAGATTTAATATATCTATATTTCTGTTTCGTCATTAAAATATGTGAACTGGTATAGCAAAACACATCTTGGTATAAAAAGATCGACGACGATCGCAGAGGCTGATGACGGCATAGATATAATTATGTATATTATAGCATAGCTACCATCTGTTGTACTTTGCTATGATGTATTACTACATATAATAAAACAAAGTCATCCGCCGCGTTTGTCTGTCTGTCTGTTCGCGTTAAACTTAAAAACTATCGAACGATTTATCATGCGAGTGTCACCAATAGATAGTGATTCATGAGGAAGGCTTAGGTATATAATTTGTCAAGGTTTTGTGTGTGGTTGAAATATGAACAGATCAGCCTTACGACAGACAAAGCATGTAGACATAATATGCTCTACTATGCCGGGGCGGGTCGCTAGTATACATATATTTATGTATAGCACAGCACACTCCATTTGGACAAACTAGATCTTTCAAACATCTGTCTGAAAATCCGCGACAGCGACATCTTCAGCATAGAAACAACTGTGAGCTATAAAGTTTGTTTCCAAGAAATATGATCCAATTTTTTTAAAAGTACATGTTATTGAGTATGCTATGAATTGCACTACTCTTTTTAGTATCCATTACTATCTATATCTAATCATGTTACTGTCAAACTGAAAGCTTAACGCTGCGAAACACCTACATAGGTTTTATCGGCAGTTCACACTTGTCATTGTTTGATGGATCGTAAACGATAACATTGCGGTTTCTGGCGACTACTACCAACCGTAAACATAAACCGGTTAGTTGAAACCGTCTTACAACATTCTCACGCTTCTCTCTCTCTATCTTTCATATACTCTATAAGAGGGACAGACCTATAATAGCCATACGAGTTTAGATGGCGGGCCTCTAGTCCACCGTTATGACTATAATTATTATCAACGTTACACTCGGTAGTATTTCTAGAAATGCGGTAATAATGACTGCTGTTACAAAGTATGAATTTTATCGATTCTTGAGGCAATCACCATTAAAAAATTGAAATGGCAACATTGAATACATGAACGTTATAGATTTGTTAACGTTTTTATCGATAGAAACGTAATTGAATTGATTTCACTCAATTGATACAAGTACTATTTAATAAGAGAGTCTAATTTCAACAAATTGATGTAACGTTACATAAGTACTACCAAAGATTTGCATTTACCTTCAAATTTAATCATTTCAAAACGACCTCATTCCCGATGTACACAATCTTGACCTTTGCTCACTGATTTATATTCCGACCGGCATAAACATAACTTAAGTGCGAAGTAAGTAGATATAATACTCACCGGGTCCGTAAAACCTCTTTCCTTTAGTGACATCGAAAATTACACCATTTACTGCCAGCAAAACTCTCCCATCAGTCTGAGTGCCATCGTATTTTTTTAGCTCCGCGACTGTGAGATCTTTTCTTATTTTGGGCAGTTGAGGTGGTGGCGGTGGTATGTCGGCTTCACTTTCGAAATTAGACTTTACTATCTTGTACACAAGGTAGACGATCACAGCAATGAGGACTAGATTAAGAGGACTTGTTAATTCGTCCCAATAGGTAGGAGCGTTTGCTTCGTCGGCCATGTTGTTTTTTGCGATATGTACGTCTGGCAAGCGCGAGCGCGGTTGTTATACTGTTTCGTTTGTGGCGTTATCAAGTCGTCATTGTTAAGGTCGACAAGTTTTGTTATTCGTCTGATCAAAATTATGCAAGATCATGGTGTTTGGTATTAAATAGGCGATCTTTAAAACTGCTTTAGACAACTCATTTATTCATAATTTCATAACAATTGGTTACTTACAGAAATTGATAGTAAGTATTGCATGACTTTACAATATTCTATTTTATATTCCTGTTTAGTTTCGTTTCACAAAATACTTATCTCAGATTTTTTGTTTTTATTATAAAAATAAACTTTTATTTGCATATTTCTTGTTGTATTTTCTCGCAACATAAATTTGCCCTTTGCAAATTTTAAAGATATCCGTGATCAATTCAAATTGTATCTCTTAGTTTTAAATCACATATACCTACCTACCTAATATACATAGGTACATTATAATATTCAATCAAATTTCAGCATATTTATTCTTTTGATCCCATCATTAGGTATCATGATAATTATACATAACTATGTATCCTTCCCATAATATTATTTATCATTATTAATTTTCTTTCAGGAGAAATATATACCTTGTCTTAGTGCTTTATTTATATCATTATCATCAGCCTATCGAAATCCATTGCTGGACATAGGCCTCTCCCAAAACACGCCACTCAGCTTTCTTTTTTGATCTTCGGCTTTTCGCTTCCATTCACCGCCAGCTGTCCTACGTATATCGTCACTCCATCGAATCCCTAGGCGTCCTACGCTACGTTTGCCAATTCGCGGTTTCCACTCTAGAATACGTCTACCCCAACGGTTATCGGTTCTGCGAGAGATATGACCAGCCCATTGCCACTTCAGCTTGCTAATACGCTGAGCTATGTCTGTGACTTTGGTTCTCTGGCGAATTACTTCGTTCCGGATACGATCACTCAGAGAAAAAGAGTGCTTATATACTGGGTAACTTTTAGATGAAATAAGTATAGAATCAATCGCACCTACTTACGAATGTTATTAGAAATGTAAGTATGTACATAGGTATATAAAAAAAAAAACAATTAATGAAAAGAGACGTAGCTACATAGCAGATATATGATGGAACTTACAGTGCAGCCAATTCTCAATTTAGCTGCACTGTTACATGATAAAGATAAAAACTATCATAATGACTTTTAATATTATTAATGCCCCATCACCGTTTCCCATCATTTAGGTACATCAGCTTATGAAACATGTTGATAATATTGTAAAAGAAAATTTAGCATTAAAAATATTTAGAAACCTATCAATAAGATTATTGAATTTGATTGGCTATTTATAATGACTAGAAGAAAAAAAAAAAGTAAAAAGTATTAAAAAAAATTGGTACATGTTCTTAGATAGGTGTTACGGTGACAACTCACCAGGGGGCGCTGCAGCAAACAATGTTTGTGCAAATCCATGTTGCCATTTTTCTCCAAAACTACTACTTAGTTCGATTTTGATGCAGTTTCCGGTTATGGGTTTGGGTTTGATTGGTGCATGTTCTTTTTTCTGAACTCACCAGGGGCGCTGCTGGGGTCGTGGGTTTTTCAAAATTTAAATTTTGTTACTTGTTACTAACGTGAATAGTTCTAAATTTACTTCCAAACTGGGAGGCAATCAGAAAACTCATGATAACAAAATTGGGGGACACAGTTCGGTTTTGGAACCACATATCTATCACAGCGTACATCCAAAATTTAATTACATCTCTCGATAGCCAAATTCATTACGTTGAGCGAGGACTTAAAACATTTATTCCGAAAGACTTTTTAGTGTCCAAAAATGTACACATATTCAGGTACCTATACACGGCCAACGAGATTGGAGAGAAAACCCTGACGCTTATGTATAGAACGCTTACACTGACGCTTATGTGTATTTGTATTATAGTTAGAAGTGTGAACATTTTAAAAAACTAAAAAATCCAATTTTAGTTTGTTCTTTCGTTCTATTTCAAAGAATACGGACACGTAATTCGTACAGAACATATCTAGTATCTTTTAAATACTTCAGTTAGTGCATCAGAAATGAAATCAAAAGCTGCACTGACAGAAAAATTCTCGACTAAAACCGTTCATCTGTAAGAGCGCTTATTCCAATTAATTTATTTTCCATCCAGAGGCAGGATTCCTACGTTGAGGATTTAAGAGTGGGTACTGGGTAGCCATCCGTTAAGTTTTTCAGTAAAATGTAAAATAACAATGATAGGTAGGTACTTGATTAAATGTTAATAGTGTTTTTAAGAAGATAACAATGAATTATTAAAAATTTAAAACCCTCCCGACAATAAATCAAACAAAGCTAAAAACACTCCAAACTCGTTCACCTTTCGAACAAAAAAAAAATCAAAATCAGTTCATCCGTTCCGGAGCTACGATGTCACAGACATACACACACAGAGACACGTCAAACTTATAACAACCCTTCGTTTTTCCGTCGAGGGTTAAGAAAGAAATGATTCTTCTAGCTATCGTGCGAGTCATGATGAGGAAGTATGTATTACCTGCCGTGTTCCGGTCTAAAGAGTGTTGCAGCTAGCGAGGCTATCGAGACTAACCATCGTATGTTTCAAAGTTATTAGCTCCAAAGCAGCGATGACCTGAAATTTGTTACCTTAGTCGAAGTTTTGGAAACCGCAGCTATGTTCTTAGAAATGCATAACCTCTTACCATCAGGAGAATTTCGTCCGTGTCATTAGATACTTTTAACCAACTTCAAAAAAGGAGGAGGTACTCAATTCAATACGCTTCTTTTTAAATGTTTGTTACCTCAGAACTTTCGACTGGGTGAACCGATTTTGATGATTCTTTTTTTATTTTAAAAGCTGGTGCTTCTTTTGTGGTCCTATTTAAATTTGGGTATATTCTGTAAAAGAGGAATATCTCACCATGCATTGTTTTTTTTATATCTCAAAGGGATTAGTTATAGTTTGACTTTTTCTAACACTTCCAACAATTATCATCATATTTTAAGCAATTACACAAAACCTTGACAAATTATATAACTTAACCTTCCTCGTTAATCACTCTATCTATTGGGGAAACTCGCATGATAATCCGTTTAGTAGTTTTTAAGTTTATCGCGAATAGAATGAGAGACGCGGTGGACAACTTTGTTTTATAATATAGTGAAGTGTTGCCTTTTGAGTCAAAACCGCAATGTCACGCCAGTTAATTAGACCATAGTTGAGACATTTTCAAATTTCAGTACCTAGTAACGTTCTGTAGAACTATCTAAAAGTTAGAAAGGTGATTGAGACTTATTCTACCTCGCATCAAGTACATTGCAATGCTGGTTGACTCATATCCTACAAAATCCCTCCTTTAGACGTAAGTAATTCTAGTTTACCTTTAACAATTATCCATGGGATCTCTTTAAAAAATCACTGCATTTACCTATATCAGTGAACATCTAGAAAAGTATATGTAGTGTTTTAAATGTATGCAAAGAACGAAAACCCTAGCATACGTAGCTACGACAGAGGCCGATTAAAAGTATCACGTTTTTACGACGCTTGGAAATGCAAAATGGATTAGTCCTATTAGTTCCCACTAGCGGAGTACGTATACTAAAAACTGATAAATTGAATCAATTAATAGCTACGTCGTCAATTGAGCCCAGATATTGTGTTACATAAACCTACATATAATTATTTCCTTTATATCTCAGAGACTTTAGTTGCTACGTAGTAATTTCATTGCATTACACGGGCAATATTGTAGTGATGATAGCCCAATGGTTAGCGCTGTCGGTTCACACACCGAAGGGCGTGGGTTCAAACCCCAACAATAAGCTTGAGCTGCCGGTGAAGGATAACATTGTGAGGAAACCATAGCGTGGTAGTAGGGTACTTTCTAGTACTTAGCTAGTTAGTTACCACACTTAAGTTTAAAATCTGTTGTCAAGCCCTTTCACATGCTCATTGTTGAGGTTTGAACTCATAATGCCATGCCCTTCTTTGCTCGTCATGCCTTACACCCCGCTAACCACTGAGCTAGTATCATCGCGACAAAATTAAATTAATCGCTTTTGTGGTTGTCGTTTACTAGCCTTGAAATTTTAGAAGCATACCAAATACTATAATGTCTTAATTAAAATTAAAAACTCACCAAGTACATTTTAAATGGAATGTGAGTTTGCGTGCGTGGGAAGTGGAAATTATTGGAAATTTCTGTTCAGAATATAATTTAAACACGTTATAATGAACTTTAGATGTTTTCTTGTTAATTTGTAATAGATTATCTACAATGTCTATCACAAACGCGTCCAGCTGAGACTGGGAGCTGAGGTCAATAACATCCAAGCATTACCATAACCGTTCGCTCCAGTGACGTCTGGCACACTTTGACGCCAAATGGTTTCATGAATTACAAATTTTATGACCTGAAATATTGGAGGTCAATCAGGTTCAGCATATTTCGTTAAAAGAATTTTGCGTATATTTTATTTTAGAAATTATTTGTAAGTAAACTGATAAAAAGATGCTATTGGCTTTATGTATGTATGTCTCTTGGGATTTAAGAAGGAATTTTTAATAATGTAAACAGTCTCGACAGTAAAAATATACAGTACGACTGCCGGAATTAAAGACTTATGTTTGTTGAAATTTTACAGTTACTTTTATTGGAATTTTTACATTATTATTAATCTAACTGTATTTTTATATCCTTTTATAACGCCTACGTTTTTATTAGAGCAATTCGACGATCATACACTTATTTATGTATGACATATACCTACACTAAAATTTTAGTTTTTGTCATTAAACGTTGATTTGTGTGGTGTAGTTAAATTATTCTAGAACAATTTACTCGTTTCTCACATTTTAATAATAATTTTACCATTCCGAAAATTTCACAGAGAAAAAACAAGCAATACAAAAATAAAATGCATGTAGTAAGATTTGAACCCACATCTAATTTTGCGATGTGTTTATAAATTTTGTTGTGTTACTCGACTGGGAGCGTGGCGTCTCCTGTAATCCGGCTACTCGGAGGTCGGGGCCGGAGGATGGTTTGAGGTCGGGAGTCACTGGTACTGTGCGGTCCATGTTGACCGGACGTCCACACTAAGCCTGGTATTAATATGGACCTCCCGGAGGAGTCTGGGAGGTGCAGGTTATCTAAGGAGGGGCGAACCGGGCCAGAGGGGAAACCCAGCAGCCAAAAGTCCCCGTATCGGGCAGTAGTGGGATAGCGGCCGGGAGTGGAAGCGCAGTATCAGCCTGACCAATATAATCAGACCCGTTTCTTTTGCATTTTTTTTTTTCAATTCGGTTTTTATTGATACATATCTGAACTATCATAAATCATTATAAGTATCAACCTGACCAATATAATCAGACCAGTTTCTTTTGAAATTTATTTTCCATTCGTTTTTGTAGGGTTCCGTACCCAAAGGGTAAAAACGGGACCCTATTACTAAGACGTCTGTGTCTGTCACCAGGCTGTATCTCAAGAACCGCGATAGCTAGAAAGTTGAAATTTTCACAAATTATGTATTTCTGTTGCCGCTATAACATCATCAACCGTAGGACGTCCACTGCTGGACATAGGCCTCTTCCTGGGGGGTTTTTGCCAATACTCGCCACGCTTGGCAGGCGGGTTGGCGAGCGCAGTTAGGTATGATTGTTCAAGGAAGACGCTGCTGCCCACCTTCCGGATTACATCCCTTAGCCGTCTCTTACGGCAACCACGGGAAGAGAGGGTGGGGTACAATTCTTACGCCGGCACCACCACGGCAAACGGCACGGCACGGCACGGCATCGCTATAACAACAAATACTAAAAACAATTTTTTTTTTGCCTATTTCATAAATAATGGTACGGAACCCTACGTGCGCGAGTCCGACTCGCACTTGGCCGGTTTTTTATTGATACACATATTATCTCAACTATCATAAATTATAATCAAATAACCATGAATAAGTAAGGAACTATTATTTAAATATTTACCATTATCTGATAGATAATTATTACGTCAAGCACTAGAAGTTACTTTTTACGGATGTATGTACTAGGTACTTACTATTTATGTGCGTACCTATGTTATGTAGGTAAATGATAAAAAGGAAAATAATTTTGAAACTATTATTAAGATACGCCGTTCATAACAACTCGACTATACTAAACCCAAGCTATGGATAGATGACATGCGAGTGAGTGATTGTGTGAGCGTCGGAGAAACTCAAACATGGTAATGGAGGCTGTAGTTGAAATGCTCTCCGTATAATCGCTTCTGATACTGAAATAGGTGTTATGGTGCAATGGGACTTTGGGCATTAAATAGCTGTCATTTATATCACGAATATATCACGAACATTACCTATAATTTAACCTATCCGATCTGGAGCACCAAAACGTTTGACATTGGGGTGATGAACATGATCAAACACCTTTCCTATCAAATATTTAAAAAAACCTCGCGTTAGAATGATTGCATCACATTACTTAATGTCAAAATGTAGCAGACAAATGTAAAAAGAAATCAAGTTAAAGTTCAAGTTCTAGTTATTCAAGTTAAAGTTTAGTTTATTCCAGTGTAAATTGAAGAAAGTTATGGTTTTTTTTAATTAAAATGAAGTAAGAATAATAAAATATAAGTATAAAAACTTATTGAAAAAATTTAATACAAAAATAATAAACTTATTTAAATATTCATACTTAAATATATTATATCTGTTTATACGTTATGATCAACGCAACGTTAAAGTAAATCCAAGTTTTTCACTTCACTTCTGGTTCACAAATACCTAAATAAAAATGTATTTAGGCATAAAAATCTAGCGCAAAACTACTGAAGCAAGTTGAGCAAGTATAACTTTTCACTGCGGACCAAAACTTGTTTCATTTTCTTCCCCAGTTGCAGGTAACTACCTACAGCTACGTTTATACGTAAAATGAGGGAATTTACTGATGCCTGGTGCATTCACTGAATACCCCGAATAATTCCACTTGCCAAGTTGCTTCTGGAGTACTCAATTACTACTTTTTGTCTTGGATGTCTACTTTTTTATTTTTTCTGCTTTTATTCTTGTAACAACTGTATTACAATACAGTTTTAGTGTACTATATATATATATATATTTTTTTTTATGGCTTACAGGCTTGATGTTTGACCACAACTCATCTGATGTTAAGTGACGGTGTAGACGAAGATGGTAAAGCACACCTAGCCTGGAATGGAACTAGCTCTCAAATGAGATCGCCTCTCAACCATAAAAAATATATCAACATGCAAAAAAAAATACTTTATACTACTTCGGTACTTTTTGCGAGTTTTTTTTTTTAATTACTAATAGGCTTGCGTTTGACCGCCATCTCGCCTGATGATAAGCGAAGATGCGGTCCACGGTGGAGCACGCTCGCCTAGAAGAAACCGATTCACTCGCGACTTGAAGGCACCCAGATTGTATTTATGGGTGAACACCCACTCGGTGAGCAAATTCACTTCTCTAGCGGTTCGCACAATGAAGGTAGATTCGAACCGCTTAGTTCCTATTTTTGGAATATCGACCATGAAGCGATGTCGCTTCTTAGAGCTCCTGGCTGTCCGATAGTAGAATAGGCAAGATGGAATTAGGTCATGTTGATCTGAAGCTTTTATGTTTATATTTATTTTGTATTTATGTATACATGTGAATCTGTTTGCTCTTTTTTCGCGTAATGAAGGTTTAATAGAATTAGTTGAAATTTGGTATACAGAAGCAATACCCTAGATTAACATTAGGTACATTACGCGGTGCAGCTAGCAGCATTTTAAACAGCTTCACTCGAATCGAAACGGGATCATTGTACTCAACATTAAAAACAACTTTTACTAAGGTCATAACCCCGAAATCGTAAAACAAAACAACTGAAAAAATGTTGAACCTTGACCAAATGTATGGGCTTCCTGCTGGTCATAGGTAAAGTGACCATTTAAATTTAAGTCAAATACGGGAGATTCTCAAAATTGTATGTAACGACTGCTAATGAAATTCGCTTATGTTATTAACATAATTTTGATATCTGAAACTGAATTTATTAGATGTCTAATACCTATTTATTTATTGAAGAGAATACTTGTTCCCAGATACTAAAGTTTACATTATTCAAATTATATTATTAGTGTGGTACTTTCAGCCAACAATTTTCTTTTTAAACGACTAGATTATTCCAATCTGTCACTTTTCGGTAAAATTTCTTATACACTAAGAGAAGACCATGTCTTTTATAAATTTTGATATTAGTGTTGATCGTCTTGTAACTGTCCTATTTGCCGTGGTGGTGCCGGCGTAAAAATAGTAAGCTAAGCTAAGGCTACGGCTACGGCTAAGGGAAGTAATCCGGAAGATGGACAGCAGCATCTTCCTTAAACAATCACACCTAACTGCGCTCGCTAACCCGCCTGCCAAGCGTGGCGAGTATTGGCAAAACCCCCCCAGGAGGAGGCCTATGTCCAGCAGTGGACGTTCTATGGCTGATGATGTGATGTGTGATGTGTCCTGTAACTGCTAACGGGACAATACATTTCCTTCGGGGACACCGAGACGGAGCACTGAAAAAAGGGACGGTCCCTTTTAAAACGGGACGTATGGTCACTTTAGAAGGTTAACATTTCAAACCCCCGAAGCAAACAGACGAGTTATAAGTTTAACGTGTCTCTCCGAGGCATTGTATCTCCCAAACGGCTGAACAGATTTTGGTTTAGTTTATTTTGTTTGATAGATGACTTGACCGGGAGTGTTCTTAGCCATGATTAAAAAAAAATTAATAGTATTTAAAAATTATCACCTCTTTTCTAGTTGATGAATCGAATTCTGAATTTGTGTACTGGAGTTTTTATTACTGATTTTGTTTTACCAACCGTCGTGTTAGAGAATTTAATGTAAAGAACATTGAACACACGCATATAATTTTATACTCAGCATTTACCTTTTTTATATTATATGTAATGAGACGAGCGAGACGCTGATGATAAGAGATAACGCATACAAAGTTCAGAGCTTCGCTGCTTTGGGTTTCAATACACTGGTTAGTCTGAGCAGCCCTGTAATTTTGTTAGCTGCAGTACCCTTCAAACCGGAACACAGTAATGTTTACACGCTTCTGCTTGGCGTCAGAATGTCTAATACTGCGGTGGTACCTATCTAGACAATAAGGAGACCACTAAATAACACTAAGGGCAGCTCTGTTGGCTCATTGGTAGGATATCTACTTAAAGAGCTTTAGGGTGTGGGTTCGACTCCCACCCAGGAAAAACATTTTGTGATAAAAAAAAATGTTTCTTCTGTGTCTGGGACCTGGGTGTCCTGCATATATAACAAAAAACAACAGTATTCATGTATTATATAAGTTATCTGACTTCCATAGTCCATAGCTTTGCTTAGTTGGGGGTCAGGTGGCGCTGTCTGTAATGTCCTACGATATTTATTTTATTTAAATAAAAAACATCGTTTATCCTAAAACTAAAATCCTAAGTAAAACTATAAATATTCTGTTATGGTTCTACTGTTTAAGCACCATCAATTTATTTCCAAGTCACAAAAATAAACTGCAGCATAAATCTCACCCCAAAATAAGTGCAAATGCCATTTCGCTCGCAAACCATCCAACTCCTTTCAGACATTCTGCGCTTAGGATTTTAAAGACAGCTTCTATTTGCACAATGCAAATGTGACAGACGAAAGTGAGTATAAAAACTGGAACGTTCTTCTTTCATTTATTTCTTTGATAAAGATAGAGTGGGTCTCAGTTCTGCAGCTGTGGCCAATTGTTACTTTACTTGCTTGGGCGGATTTGCATGCTTCTGGGTAATGCATTTTTCTTTGTTGGAACTGGGGTGAGGATGAACTGATGTTTTGTCAGAAGGAATAAAACGCAGAGGTTTTAGGATCGTTCACTATTGACAGTACAGTATTTCGCAAACGTTGGTAATTTTTTTTATATGTTGTAGTTTCCTTTTTTGTGTGTAGTGTAATCGTAAATATAAAAAATATTGCAAGCACTAAGAAACATTACACTCGATCGAGTCACTATAGAACAGTAATTGCAAGCAGTAGTTTGAGGCGATACAAAAACAAACACAATTTTATATTTTATACATTAAAGCTACAGGTAAATATTTTTTCCATTCACATTCAAAATAACATTAAAAATGTCAAAACCATAACATATTCCAAGCCTATGTACATATTTATACTAAATTGATGGTGCTTATATACATTCACAAAATAGATATTTTGTGAAAATGACATAAGTTACATTTTTTGTATTTTATTTAGACAAAAACAGTTGTATGATGCACCCATACCGTTTGTATACTGTATTGCCGTAACTTATCTTGAGATGGGATGTCTGTTTTAAATGAGTTTGGAAGGGCGAGCCTTTCAATTGAAGCATAAATTGAATAACGCTATTATATTATCGTGATTTTGTCTGAATTGTATGCCCTCGTAACATATCAACGTATCGCAATTTTATCAGCAGAATGCTCAACAATCTGTTCACTTGTTGATTACAGTATTATTGTCATAATAATATCAGTAGGATTCTTAACCGTGAAGATATTTTCGCCCTTCTTGAACAGCGGCCCATTAGCTCAGTTGGTTAGAGCGTCGTGCTAATAACGCGAAGGTCGCGGGTTCGATCCCCTCATGGGCCACACTTTGTTTTTTATTGGAAATTTATGTTTTATTTTAAGTGATCAAGGTATATATTTAGTGTAATTCCGGTTACATTAATAAATTTGGTTATAACAATGATGATGATTGAAATTAAAATTGTCGTCAAGTTAGTTAAATTATATAGAAAAGCCTTAAGCCTTTTAAGGCTTAATACATAATGCTTAATACGTGCTATATAATCCTGCATGTGACTCAAAATCGACTGATTCTGACCTGCCTCTGTGTTATTCTCCGTGGTTTTATTTAATTTTTTCAAACTTACCAATACATTTTCGTTTAACTACGATCTCGTTTGATGTTAAGTGATGTCTACGATGGAGCACGCTTGCCTAGAAGAAACCAATTCACTAGCGACTTGACTAGATTGTATCTATTAGGGAATTGCCATTGAAAAACACTCGGATTCATACGACGAAGGTGGAATTGAAGTTTGAAGCGTTTAGTTTGAGTTCTTGCAATATCAACTATAAAACAGTGTCTCTATTTAAACCTCCTGGCTGTTCAATATTAGATCGGGCAGGCTGGAATTAGGTCATGGAGATCTGAAGAGCACTCTACAGAGTGTAAGTATCCGACAGAAAACCGACGTACATGAAACTTTGCATCGCATGTTCAAAGCTTTGGAGTTCATTCCACAACATATTTACAAAGTTACAAATAAAGCTAATATACCTAAGCGTATAAAAAAAATATTATAAAGACTGAAAGAGACGCTCCGAAACCAGACGAACAACGTCATTTTTCATTTCGTCCCAAGTAAAGGAGTGTAAAATAACACTAAAAAGAGACTTGAAGTACGATAAAAAATCACGGCTAAACTCGGTAACATTTAACTTTCAACTTTTTGCGGACTTGGAGTTTCCTTTTATATTTTTATTTTTTTCACTCTGTTCCCATTGACCATAATACAGTGGAGGCTTCTAGAACTTTCCTCGCTGCCTAACTTTAAAGTTAGGAAGTATAACTATGTATGTTCACTCCGACGTCTTTTAAGTGGTGCAAGAGAGTATATTTTTGAATCGTCTCTGTTTTATAAAGTTTTTATAAATCACGTTAATTCTTCCGCTCGAGCACTGGCTTTGTGTAATTAGAAATGGAGAAATTGAATTAAATTGTAGTTTCATGGAACTGGAAAATGTATTATTGTTGTACGGCTTGCAAGTACGTAACTTGTATACCTATACAAGTTAATAATTATACTAAATGCCTAATTATACACATTACTATCCTACATGTTTTAATTCCCCAATGCTTATTCTTCTATCGGATAGTCAGAAGCTCGAAAAAGTGACCGCTAAACAATGGAATGCGCTGCCCGAACGGGTCTTCCCCGACGGATACAATTTGGGTGTGTTTAAGTCGACAATAAATCGGTATCTTCTAGGTAAGCGTGCTCCATTTCAGACCGTGTCATCACTTAACATCAGGAGAAATGGCGGTCAAACGCAAGCCTATTATTAACTATTAAAAAAAGTGGTTTATTGGTTCAAAATAGGGCTGGAAATAAACACATTTTTGATATCCATTATCTATACCTACATATTTTGTCGCAGTGTTGTCTATACAAACAATTTAATTGATTTTTGTTACAATATTATATACATTATCAGCATAATAAAATAAACTAAAAAGAAGGAATTCCGCGCGTAAGTTTAGTACATAATATACATACATATTAGTACATATTACGTATTACTAGTATAGTTGAATTATTTGTTTTTTAATGATAATAATTCTTTGAAAACAACATATTTTGCATGGCGGTAGAGTACTTTCTAGTACTCGGCTGGCTAGCTACCACTCTTAATGTAAAAATATGCCGCCAAGCACGTGCAAGCAGCGGTGTGTTCCGACTGCCTCACTTTTGAGCCAGTTCCGTACCAGGCTGGGACGGTGTGCTCGTCATTTTCAACCATACCATCACTTTTAACACCATACGAGCTGTGGTCAAACATCTAGCCTGCCACAATATGAAAGTAAAAAAATAATTAAAAGAATGAAATCTTTACTCGCGTCGGTCGCTCTTTTATTCATTCTTCTAAACATTACGGTAAAATATACAATTAATTAATTTTATTGTAGTTTTTATTGTTTCGACAGTTGTAAATATAAGTAATATAATGCCAAAATAGTTGCATGGTGGTACGGTACTTTCTAATAAATACTCATAGCTGGCCAGCCAGCTACTTTCAAGTTGAAAATCTGCCGCCAAGCATCTAACGGTGTATGCCGGCAACCACATTTGACAGCCAGTTCCATTCCAGGCTATGTGTGTTTACCATTCTCGATAACGTCACGAAATAAACAAAAAAAACTAGAAGCTACTTTTAAGAAGATTGTGCAAAACTGGTCCAGCCATGTGAAACTTATATTAGTTATTCGCTTATCTCTTACAAATCGATCTCGACCACAAAGTAGAGCAAAAAACTGTCTATTTTCAGTTAGATCAGGTGTTTCCTGAAATAAATTATGTATTCAGAGGGTAGAGTCCTAGAATTCCTCGAGGTGAGGAGTTAAGCACGGCGGTACTTTATCACACATACCATGACGCGGCGCGCGCTTCGCGTACCGATCTCTCCGTATGTCTTTTATGTCTGCGTCTGATTTTAATTACACCGAGTTGAAATGGTACGAATAAACTTTCACTTATTTTGACAAGCAATTTTTGATCTGTTTTTTTTTGTCACCGTTGGCATTCTAACTGACGGTTTGCCTGATGGTAAGCAATACCAGGTGCACCGCAAATACGTTGCCGACCTTTTAAGATTCTATTAAGACGCAGTTCAAAGAACCCAATGTTGTAACTCCGCGGGAATACGGAAGATAGAAGATCATTTCACAGTTTGTAAGTGTATGGCAAAAAGGATAGCGTGAATTGTACAGTAGGTATGCGATTTCCATCAATCAATTATATGTGGATGAGCTTTCAGACCATGACAGCTAGTGCGGTGATTGAAGCGAGACCAGGCATAAGGCATACGAGACGAGGCATAAGATAAATAATTCTTCAGAACACACCCGTTGTACCTATATGCGTTATAGAATATATATTTTTAGTAGAACGTTATAAGTTCGTATGAATTTATTTATATGAACAAAGATATTGTGAAATTGAAAATCTTACTAAGACACACCATTAGATGATTGGTGATAATTTTTCATAATTCATATTTATTGCATGTAGGTTTAGGTATAGGTGAAAGATGTTACAGTAGGTGAAAAAAAATGAAAACGTCTCACATTACCTTGCCTTTTCAACTTAAATGTGTTCAGTTTTCATGAAAAATTTACTTTTATTTACATGACTTTTTTGAATTTGGTCCTGGCAATACAATCAATGTACACATAACAAACGAAGCTAAATAAATAAAAATTAAAACTATGTAAGTATAATCAAGCAATGACACCTTCGAATTATTTTTGATCTAGGAGCTTGCTTATACATAAACTATAGAAAAATATTATGGGAAAATACCAGCAATTGACGGTAGGTAGACTGTAAGCGGACCGCGAGAGAACACGGCTGGTCGTCACAGCTAGTAACAAAAACTTGTTATTGTGAACAAATGACGCACTCAAGCGAGTTCGGCGCGCCACGCACGTCATCTCCGCACTTACCATACCAATTTTATGGTAATATGGCCGCGCATGGCGCACGCGCCGGTGGATGTCCACTGGCCCATTCATTGCACTCTAGAAATACGTGATGAGGGTTTATTTGTTGCGATTGTAAATATCGATAATATAATCGGTAGATCTTTCATACGAATGTTCAAAATGCTTTTTGTTAACTTATTTTTGCTACTTTTTATATACTATGAAAACTGACGTGATTTTGACACATTTTTTGTCTCACTATGTGGAATTACGCACGTTTAATTAGGTCACATACTCGAAGTATTAGTTTCGAAGCAAGTCAGGCCGCGCGCGCGTTCCATCTACTCTACGTTGTCTCCTTGAAAAATGCCACTGAATGTGGCCCAAACTATAGTCTGAGTATCCAACATAATTAAACGTGAGTAATCCCGCATAAGTAAAATAAAAAAGCCATAGTCTCAACAGCCCAGTAATTATGCTAGGTGCATTAGCCTTCAAACCAGAATACAGTAATGTTTACACCATACTGCTTGCCGGCAGAATATATGGTACTGCGATGGTACCTTATGATCTCCTGCTAACCACCAATTTAGAAACCAAGCACAGAAAAATACCCAACTACCACACTTTCTAGATTTTTTTATGGTTTTAGATCCGAATATCGTATCCACATATTAACATAATAGTACCATAATTATTTTATTACCATAACGTCGTATGGTCAATGGACACCCGTGTTTTTTTGTCACGATTTCTAGAGCTATGCTCATAGTAAAAGCTGTTCATAATTTATTTATTATGATAATGATAATGGTGAGTAACTGTAAGAAGCGACACCGCTTCATGATCGATATTCCAAAAACTAGAACTAAACTGTTCGAATCTGCCTTCATTGTGCGAACCGCTAGACAATGAAATTTGCTGCCCGAGTGGGTGTTCCCTGATGGTTACAACCTGGGTGCCTTCAAGTGGCGAGTGATGCGGTTTCTTCTAGGTGAGCACCACCGTAGACCGCATCTTCGGTTAATATCAGGCAAGTTGGCAGTAAAACGCAAGCATACTAGTACTAATTTAAAAAAAAAAATAATAATTCCCTTTCGGCTTACACCCGAAGTTTATAACTCTTAGGTGTTTCTAAAACCTAAAAAAACCACTGGATTTTCTTTATCACACTTTTACAGCGGTTCTCAAGACTAAATGTATTTATGTTTTTAGGCTGGCATTTCTATTAAAATATTACTCACACCCTCACAAGCTTCCTAAGAAAACATTTTGGCGAATTCCTGGATCTTATCTTTTCTCGAGTGCATTCATTCTTTTATTCCCACTTTTTGTACAGTCGTGTTCAAACGTAAAGGGTGATTTACGAATGCACAGCCGAGCGCAAAAGCGACACTGAGAAATGTACTGCCTTATATTGAGAGGGGCGGATTGTCTTGGGATACCTAATGGATGCTTCGAAACGGAATTCAAAACCCCTTTCTTACCCTATCTGGTAGGCTGAGAAGAAATTTATTGCTCTTATTTTTGAAACACTCAAAAACGTATAAATGTTCTTAAAAATGACTTAATAATTTTGTACGCACAGAGTGTTTTAATTCTATATTTTTCATTTAATTTAATTTAAAAAAATTAATTATGCGGGATTACTCACGTTCACCGGCGCGCGGCGTGAGTAATCCCACATAAGTAATACAAAAATATGTCAAAACCACGTTAGTTTTCACATTTAATACATATTTATATTAATGTTCATAGGATAGCCGTGGTCGCATTTCATACGAATATACGAAGACATTCATAAAAAAAGATAACAAAATCCTAAAACATTTTAAGAAAAAAAAAAAACACAAATTGAACTTCATTTTAGCTAAGTAGTTCATTAGGTGTGCATAATGGAAATTAGCTTTACTAACATCAAGTCTTTGAACTAGATTATTTTATAAAATAGCCTTTGTGACCTCTCAGACATTGTTCTCAAGGTATAATAGTAAAGTATTTAATATATTTTCAATGGACATGAAAAGAATTTAATATTATTTGGAAATTCAAAATGTGCTTGAACAAATTTTGAGACAATGATCCAGTCTAAAATGTACATTTAAAACGAAAATCAAAATATGAGTTTCTAATATTTTTATTTTCGTTCTGGATGTATTTTCTGGGATGATTTTTGTTCTAGAAAATCATTACCCTCATCTAAGCCATTGTTCTACATGATCGTCGAACAGCCAAATGCGCAACGCGTCTCGATGCCACTGGCGAATCAGAGGGCCTCAACAAAGTAACATTCGATTAGCGATAACTAAACATGTACGGAATTGACATAAGCTGTCAATATGTTACGTGGGCACATCGGCAGCCATAGATCGTCCACTGCTGAACATAGGCCTCCTCCTGGGGGGTTTTGCCTATACTCGCCACGCTTGGCAGGCGGCTTGGCGAGCGCAGTTAGATGTGATTGTTCAAGGAAGACGCTGCTGCCCATCTTCCGGATGACATCCCTTAGCCGACTCTTACGGCAACCACGGGTAGAGAGGGTGGGGTACTATTCTTACGCCGGCACCACCACGGCCCTACATTACGGTTACGTGGGCAGCTTATGTCAATCCCGTACGTTTCTGGACTTTTCTATTAGCGTTATCGAATATTATAAATATAGAATGTTACTTTGTCTAGGTCCCTGAGATATGTCGTTATGTCACATGGACAGCTTATGGCAATCCCGTACATTTTTGATCGAATGTTACTTCAAGTGCTGTTTGATATTATCGCGTCACGTCTTACCGTGTTTGTCGCCTATAGAGCATGTAAGGTGTTGGTCTTAGAGCAAACAAAGCAGTCTACAGTTTAGAGCATCATGTTTTGTATGTGATGTCGTAGATGTTGCATAAAATATTAATCACACTGCAACGGTTTCTGAAGAGCTAGAATATTTTATTTTAAATTCAAATTCTTTTTAGATTCTATTTATTTCGGACAACTTAAATGACTCACTTTAAAAACTAACCTAACCTAACTTAATATACAACATCTTGCGCAGACTATTTCAGCTCAAAATATATTAAAATTTCAAATTTCGGAGATTTTAAGCGCATTTTAGGATTCACATCAATGCTTTTTTGAAGCACCTTCGTAAACCTTGGTTATTTTGCAATCTTAAATGCTATGTAAAAATCTTGCGCAAAAATTAAGAAATATTTTACGAATATGCATTATTTCTGACGTCTTTGGGATACAGTGAGATCGAAAGCCAAATCATGCCCCTAAGATAACAGTGATGGTCTGGATTACCTCTGACTCAGGGACAATTCCAGACCTAATAAACCTGACCTTAAATTTACCCAATGGACTTTATTTTATCTCATATAGTACAAATATCATCGAGATGAGAGTGAGTGAGTTTAAATGCGTTATAAGGGAAAATACGTTCAGAAAACCTTTCTTCTCAAAAATTACTAAAACTCTTTTGTAGTACAAAAACAACTGGACCATTCCTAATTCCCTCTGGCCTATAAACTCAGGTGAGGAACAAAAGTTAAGCAACACGTGATTGGCATTCCCATCGATGAACGGTAAAAATTCAAAAATGTGCTCTATGTTATGTCGGGTAAAGCAGAAATTTGTTAATATAAAAATAGAGATACTTTCGGAACAGTAGAGTTGCAGGGTGAAACTAATCATTCTTAATTGAATTTTCTGCAGCGAATTCGATCCGTGCTTCGAATTCTGCTAATTCTATTTAGTTGTTTGGCTAACTAACGATTTTATTATTTCTAAGAGTAAACTTGCTTCCAGAGCTTTTATATTCTCCCAAATTCGTGATTAGTGGAGTTACAATTCGAACGTTTTTTTTAACATTGTTCAATTGTACACAAAAATAGAGAATGATAGCGCGAAGTGGATAAAAAGACAAGCTTCCCAAATCCTATTTACTGTGTAGGCAGATGAATCCAGATTGTATCCATCAGGGAACACCTACTTGGGCAGCAAATTCCATTGTCTAGCGGTTCGTACAATATAAGCAGATTCGAACTGTTTATTTCGAGTTTCTTTTTATGAATACGGCCTTTGTTAAAGTAAACAAAAACTACACAACATGTTTGAGGTCCGCAGGTCGGTAGGTTTTTAATATAAGCCGATCGTAGCCTCACCTGCCAGCCTAAATTCCGGGCAAAATTAATTTTACTCTTGCTGTATCTTTTATGAAAGCCTTGCTTACACATATAAGGAAAGACGGAACGTGAAATAGCAAAATATAACAGGTATTTTATTAATAAAAGTAATATGACACATTTTAGCCGCATTTGAAAGCGTTTTTGAGTCACAACACTTTTAGTTGTGGACCTGTGAACTTTGGAATTCGAGATCTGCTACTTCATATATAAGTATCATAATCTTCTTCTTTCTATATATATAAATTTCATGTCACGGTGTTTGTGGTCGCACTTTTCCGAAACGGCTGGATCGATTTTTATGTTTTTTTTTTAATGTATATTCGATAGGTATGGGGACAGGTTGTAAAGTATATTTCTTAACGCTACGAGTTTAGCTACTTTTTATATTAAAAAAATGTTGCGGGTGACACCGTAGGCTGCAGCTATTTTTTTTAATAAATTTCAAGATAAGCGTTAAAATTTCGTTTGCTTATTTCAACAGTTTTCAAGATCATTAAATACATTAAAAAATCATTTGCACTTACGGCAAATTTGGCATCTTAACCATTCTTTTATTTTACTATTTCAACCTTTTGTGTCCAACTGCTGAGCAAAAGCTTCCCCTCTATTATTCCAGACTGAAGCTGAAGATTGTTGGCTTTGGTGGTCTAGTAAAAGTCTTGACTGAGGCTCTTAAATTTTGGATTCCAAGTGGGGTGTGGTTACTTTAACCATTCAAAAATATTTATAGCTAACTGCATCCAGCGGTTTTATCCGCTACCTTATGTGTTAATCCAGAGTGCCAACTACCTCCATAACAAATTTCATCAAAATTGATACAGCCGTTTGAGCGTGAAGAAGTAACAAATATACAAACACACTTACATACTCGCAAACTTTCGCCTTTATAATATTATGGTGTAATAAAAGTGCATGAATGTTATTTTCACACAAATAGATAAATAATTACATGAATGAATGAATGAATAATTATTTATTGTACACACTTAAAATAAGATAATACAGAAGAAATCAAATAATTAATAGGTGTAACAACTGGCGACCTTATCGCTAAAAGCGATCAGCAAGCAACCTTAGGATGGAAAGGATTAGAGGAAGAAAAAGTCGGGGTGTGTCAATAACGAGGATATGCATATAGGAAAATACAAAACTATGACATATATCCACATTATAATAATAATAATATATCCTAATATATACATAGACTAGAATAACTAAAAATACATCAATTTTACTATTAGATACATTAGAACTGATGTACGTGGTCCATTTTTTATTCCGACGAATCTAATTTATAGCATGTAAAATTAGAAATAAAAAATGCTGTCTATCTATCACGATTGCAGAACATTCGAGAACAAACGCCTAGAAATAAGATTTAACTGAAAAATTACAGCAACAACTCAATACTAAATAAATTCAATTCATTCCAGTCCTGAGATTTATGATCCAATGCTAAGAGAATACTAATGCACTATCGGTCTAGTTATTCCAAGAAGCACTGATTTAGTATTGTATGGAAATGAAAATTATTTAGGTATGGGTGGAAGTTTAGAAAATTGAACCAGAATAAATCCTTAATATGATTATACAGAACATTTTTCAGTTAATTCTGTTTAGGTAAAACACCAGCTGTGCATCCGCGTAAGAGCGAAGCTACTTTTTAGTGAAAAGGTGGTCGCATGTCCTTTTCAATTCTCACATTCTAAATGCGAATGTTTCTGTATGTTTGACATCTAATCACTGTTCTAAATTCGATTCGAGCGAACCCTAACACTATCCCATATCCTGAGCGTTTTTGTGGTACACTTTGCTGAAAAACTATTACGCCTATAGATATGTGGTTTAACATAGTAATTTAACTTCGTATCTAGATGTGTTATCTGTCAAAAAATAATTTTATAACCAATAAGAAAAATTAACATTAACTATTTTGTATTCATTGGGTAGAATGTTATTGTACTACTAACGCCATCTGTTAGAAAACCAAAGAGTTAACATTGCTGCAACAGAACTAAACTCAATACTCAAATACGTCGTAGTTAATCTACTTAATACTAGATGACACCACTAAAATCAGGTTGTAAAATAACTACTGTCTTAAAAATTATTACCCGTTAGAAAAACTACGCGAGCTACAAGGCTCAGCTTTTTGCTAGTTAATATCCTAAACACGAAAGTTGTTGTGTGTTTGTTTGTCACTTAATCACTATTCTTAATTTAAAAGTTTGAATGTGTTTGCCTTTTATGGATTAACGTGTTGGGTGAAATTTGGAATGTCGATAACTTAAATCTTAGATTACCATAGGCTACCTACTTGCTATATCAGAGAACTCGAGTAAAATTATAGGGTTGTAGATGGATAAAGCTTCCTAGATCGAATGTTACTCAATTACCTACAATTGATATGGACTATATTTACCCAAGTAATTGATATCATTTCTACCGTAATAAAAAGAAACAGTCTTTTGTTTGACACTACATGAATACATATCTTTATAGACAATTTTGTAAAATTAATTTGATGTTCATTATTTTGGGACATACTTTACAACAGTGACGCATTTTTAATACTATAAACAGAACAGACAGACAAGAATAGACTATCATCGTACAGATGTCGAATCCATCACGTTGAAGGGACAGTAACCGGTACATTGCATCAAGCATTGTACCTACTTATGACTCGGGTATAGGATAATAGTGCATAAAAAAGATAATAACATTGATGTAATCAACCTCACTTGAGAGCCAGTCTCATTCCGGGCTAGGTGTGCTTTACCAACTTCGACCACACCGTCACTTAACTTCAGGTGAACTGTAGTCAAACACCTACCCTGTCAACCATAAAAAAAAAGCTGGCTAGCTACCACCCTCAAGTTGAAAATCTGTCGCCAAGCACCTGACGGTGTGTTCGGGCAACCTCACTTGAGAGCTAGTTCCATTCCAAACTAGGTGTGCTTTACTATCTTCGACCATCACTTAACATCAGGTGAGCTGTGGTCAAACATCTGGCATGTCAACAATAAATAATAAAAACCTCAATCATTCTCAAATGTATACGTAGATATATTTTTGGTCCATAAAAACCAGCAGAAAATTTCGTACCTAATTTAATACAATAGCATTCGTTAGACAAACTTCTTCAGAATATTAAGCATCAAACGCAGAATATAATTAAGAGTAAAATGGCTATTCATTTCAATATAGAAATTCTTTACTAAATCATTTTATTCAATCATTAGTGTTCTTGAAATTAATGCTCAATTGTTAGGTATAATAAGTTTCTGACAGTAAATTAAATCTGTTGCGGTTAATTTTACATATTATTTTATTAAATCATTTTTGGTATAACACGAGACTAAATGATTTCTTACCCAACTTAATCACATCCTAAGAACAAGAATAGCAATAGAAGTACTCTTTCCTGAGCGTCGCTTATCTCTTTTTGCAACATGTTACGAAAATCCTGTGTGAGAAAGAGACCGCTATAGTAGTTAGTTCGCAATTCGCCAATCGCTATCTCTTCTTATAATATATTTAATGTTTATGTATAATAACATGTGTAAATGTAAATGTATATCTATAGGAGTATACCTATGTAAGTATAATATTGTATAAAGTATATTTAGGTATTGATATTTTATGATATACTGGTAGATAGTTATGTATGTACGTCTTTTATATAATTATTGTGTTTAAAATGTTTTTTTAATTCTCTTGACATCACACCCTGTTCTTAACTTAGTAGAATCCTCTCTATATTAAGGTTGAAAGGGGCTCTTAGCGATGAAACTGTCAATAATTTCATCAGTGTTAAGTTTACACTGTCATAATTGTTTTTTCTAATATTTAAATAAAGTGCATAAAATACCGAATTACGAACGCGAGTGTGCGAAAGTAATTAAAAAAATACTATTTGTGGTGCTTCTAAAATTCCATCAAAACTTGTCGAAAGATTTTTATTATTTTTCACTTACTGCGTATAACGAAACGTCATTTTAGATATTTTAATGCTTGTTCTATGAACTAACTTTGTGAAATTTCTTTAGTAAATTGGTGATTTTTGTGATAAGAAAGCTTCATGAGGAAACCATGTCATAGTGGTACTTGGGCACTACAGTGGGCACTTTCTAGTACTCGATTGGCTAGCCACCACTCACAAGTTGAATATCTGCCGCCTTGAATATCAGACAGCATCCTCGACAACATCGTCACTCAACATCACGGAAGTTATTGTCAAACACCTGGCCTGACAACCATAAAATAATCTTTATTCGTATACTGAATACGTACTAGTTTTTTTTACTATAAATCTTCATGGTTTATGCTCACTCTTTATACAAAACTCTTTGGTCCCATCCCACTACAAAATAAGTAACAATTGTTACAACATTCACTTAATCCCGCTTAACCTTATGCTACAATATACTTCCTTTAAGTAAATAACTGAAAGGCTCATCGAGTGTAGAGTGATTCACAAAAGAGATTTGCTTCCTGAAACTTCTATTCATCACGACAAAGATCTCGAGTGGACTCCGGCTTTAGAGAAAATTGGATGTCTCAGTCGGACATACTCCGATTTATAGATGTTTGCAATGCGATCTTTGTTACAAAGGAAATGTTGGAGGTGGCATTTGATAAGTAATTAAGTTTCTACTGCATGGAATCTTTGTACTTGACTTTAAATACATGCCACGTATGACAGATGGGAAAGAAAGTTAAGACACGTATTGGAGTGTTTGGCGGAAACGCGAAAGAGTCGTCTCGTCCCATTGTATTTTTTTCTAAAACTAGTGTTTTTCGAATGTTTATGTATAAAAGTAGTGGTGTTTTATTCATTAAGTACCAAATTACAAGCGCGAGTGTGGGAAAGTGATATAATGCGGTGAAACATGACTTTTGGTGATGCTTCCAAAACTTCATCGAAGCTTATTAGTAAAGTCACCACTACTTTACTAAAGCATGACTAGATTTGACTATCACGGACTGGACTTTGACTATAAAGATAAATAATAAGGATAAAGAAGCTGAAAACTGAAGACTGCATACAAAATACAGAAACATTGAAACTGGCAGAATGCACAGAGTGCGATGCCAAGAAAAAAGATAAAAAAGACACCTATCTCATTCGCTCACTAATAACCTGCTTAGTGTATAATAGGTACATATTGGGTTTTATTCTTTGCCTAAAGTTACCAAGATACCTTACCGTATTACTAACTTAAAATTGCAATGATCTGATCATGAAACTTGCGCTTCTTAATTACCTGGATTATTATAAAGTACCGGAATAGTGTTACATAAGACACATCTATAGCAGATTTCAAGTGGATTTCGTTTTGTAGTTAGTTTTTTGATAATCCCACAGGAACCTAACATTTTCTCGGAATAAAAAGTATCCTATATACTAATACGAGGTAATTAGCTATATATATGCCAAATTTCATCCAAATCCGTTCAGCCGTTTGCGTGATTGCGTAACAAACATCCAAACATATATACTTTGACATTTATGATATTAGTAGGATAAGACGAATGAGACGCTCTCTTGATGGTAAGAGATAACGCATGTCCATGACCATTGCAGCGATACACAGAACTTTGGATATCAAAACAAAACTCTGGGCATCGCTGCTTTGGCATTAATTACTTTGAGACATTCGATGGTTAGTTTCAACAGCCCTGTCATTACGCTAGCTGCAGTAACTACCCATCAAACCATATCTAGTACTGCGGTGGTACCTACTTAGACGATCTTCTGCTAAGGAAATCTACCACCAAGAACATGATGATAGTATATGGAATAAAGATAATTTTGCTGAGAAATAGGTATTTTATTTATCTTCTCCATTCACCTTATTCCTTATTTGAGGTACATTGTGTTTTGTACGTATACTTGTCGCGGTCTATAAGCACAATGATGAATCTTTTATTCAGCCAGCATCTAGAACATACTGTGTTCTTCAAAACACTACTTTCGAGATTAAAATATTTCTAGAAAATGCTGACCCCCTTGGTCAGCATTTTCATAAATAGGTGCATTGTTATTTAGGTAAGTACAACATATAGCATTTTTTTTTAAATTACTAATAGGCTTGCTTTTCACCGTCATCTCGCCTGTTAAGCGAAGAAATGGTCTACGATGAACACGCTAGCGGAGGAGAAACCGATTAGGTCTCAATAAAACAGAGCGCGGCTGCTGAAATTTGGCTGCTGAACAAAACAGACGGGACCGGCAATATTATGAAGTATTTACGATTTAATTTAATTCTTTTAGTGTTGTAAATACTTCAGAAGTATACCAAAATTAAATAAATCCCGTGCGAAATTCAAATTAATACTTAAGAGTGCCTTTTCGTACATTTTGTAAATATTAAATCCGACTCTACTAAACCTCACAATGAAAACTAACGAGCGACAAATAAAAAGCCGAGAAAGGAAAACAGAAACGAAATCAAAAGGCAAAGGAGATATCTAATAGACATACTTAAATCGAGACCATTTTACGATATTATGGTAATACCATTTTACGAGCTTTTGATGTATTAATTTGCTCAACATCCCCTTAATTGGTACAATCTTCGATGTAATACCGCTTTCCGAAGCAGAAATACGATGTTTTTAATCCCTAGTTGTATTTTCACGATGTTGGAAAGGTCCATTATGCTTGCTTGCTTTATAATGTAATAAAGAAAATATTGGCACAATTTTGTCGTAAAATATTGATAGGTACCGGTTTTGTTAACGTTTTATTTATTTTGGCGCTTTTTATTTTTAAAGTTTTATTCTCTTTGTGACATTACATCTCATTCTCGGCCAAGCGCTCGCAGAGTCAACACGTCCTGAGGATGCGTCGTGTAATGGCGACACACGGTTCGGCAATTGGTTACTGCAGCTAGAATAGGATATAAATACTTCTGCCTATTTATATTTTAATTAGTTAATTTAATTTATTTCGATTTTAAGTTTATGTCGGATTTCGTTTTAGATATTAAGTAATATTTCGGAGAGATATTAAAAAATTGTCAAGTGAGATATATTTTAAATTAAATCCTCGTATGTATGTAACTATGTATGTTGTAACTAAAACTACTTTTAAGCGGAAATACACTGAATAATATTTCCGCATTCCGTGTATTGTATTTATATACCTTGAACACTCAAAATCAACTTCCGTAAAGTAATCAATTATCAGTTTTACAAATGTGTTTGCGATATTGCCGGTCTTAATTTTGTGTTTTTCAAGACGATTATCAAAAATATTGTGAAATAATTAAACTTTCGTTTGACGTCTAAAACCTATTATTTGCATTCATCTCCCTAAACAATTCCTCTGAACAAGCACAGGCTCTGACGTTACATGACACCGCAGAATGAAGCGCCTATGCCAGCGAACCAAATTCGCCACGAAAGCGTTGTATGAGCACCTCTATAAAAGTTAAAAGCTTTTGTTGAAAAAAGTGCTGGGATAAAATAAAAGTGTATGCAGTCTAAAAGCGGGTCGCACCAAATGCGAGAGCATATTCGTGCACCGAACAGTCGTCGCTTCCCACGGGACTTCTGACCCCGGAAAATATTTTTCGGGTTGGCTTGTTTTTGGTTCGTAATGTGAATTGTTAGTTTTTTCGACGACACGGCTCGGGGACTGGATTTTTGTGTGAACAGGAATGTACTGTAGATCATTAAAACCGTTTATGTGAATTTAAAACTTCATTTTTAAACTCCAAACGGTATTGCAAATGCTGTAGGTATGAAAGCGTCTAAATTAATAATGAATATGTTTGCTTGGACTTTTAGCTATCACAAAACTCAGTTTTATCTAGCTCGATCTTAGAATATCAGATAGGTATTGTAAATAATAGTATACTGTAAAAAAAAGTTCATGTGAAGTCTGTCAATCCGCACTTGACCAGCATGGTGGACTATGGCTTTATCCTTCTTATAATGAGAAAAGCCCCACACCCAGCTGTGGGACAGTTTTTAAAAACATATTCGCTGATTCGCTGCGATTGAGCTGATTCGGATATTGTAAATAGAATATCTACAGAAAATCACAAAGAAAATCAAAATAAGCTTAGTCGTGTAATTTCTAAACTTTCGCGATTTAGACACGGCCACCTCGCCACCAAGCCTAACAACATGACGGAAAAAACAACATAAATAAATAAAACTTATTTATATGTAGTATTTCGTGTGCAGTAAGGTCCCAATAAATAAATAAAATTATTGTCAGATTAGTCGTTTTTCCTAAGATTACGTGCAAATCCTTCTCTTATTTACTTATAAAAAAGTCCCCCAACAGTGTACTTCACTAAAATCATAATCACAATACATTAAAAATTAAATGAAGATATTACAAAATGTAAAAAAATGAATACTCTACTGTGGGAACCAGTTAACTGGCAGAACATAGTATATATATATTTTTGTCAATACATACTCACTACTACTACCAGATACAGACAGCCAGATACAAAACAAACATCTATGTTGGTCACATAAACGTTTATCCTGGATGGGAATCGAACCCACAGCTCAGGAAGCAGACCTACTATCAAATAAGCTAACGAGGCAGTCACCATCAACGTATATCAATATATTTCAACCTTGATAATAAAAATTGTTCCAAGAAAAAGTAACTTTAAAATTCCTACTAAATAAATAAAATTTAATACTAGGACATTTCACACAGCGCCATCTAGACCCAAACTAAGCAAAGTTTGTTTTATGTGAACCAGAAAACTGATAGAATACTTGTGTACCTTTTTTTGTAACATCACATCATCAGCCATAGGACGTCCACTGCTGAACATAGGCCTCCTCCTGGGGGGGTTTTTCCAATACTCGCCACGCTTGGCAGGCGGGTTGGCGAGCGCAGTTAGGTGTGATTGTTCAAGGAAGACGCTGCTGCCTATCTTCCGGATTGCATCCCTTAGCCGACTCTTACGGTAACCACGGGTAGAAAGGGTGGGGTACAATTCTTACACCGGCACCACTACGGCAAAGACTTTCTTTTTTTGTAAAGACATACTTTAATAATATATGCAGTAGATACAGTTATAATATGTACAATAGCTTGATAAAGACATGAATTAACAAGTAACTAGGAACGCGAATTAAAGCAAGCAATTGAGTGAACTAATCCAATGTATTCATAGGCTATTTCCATGAATACATAAGGTCCTAACTATTCGACGAGGAGCCTAGTAAATGATGTATCGGTTATCGATATTGATATATCGGACAATATTATCGAATATTCATCGACTTGGATAATTCTAGTCGTCTTCCTTTTTTAGGGTTCCGTACCTCAAAAGGAAAAAACGGAACCCTTATAGGATTGGGTTATAGTCCGTCTGTCTGTCAAGACCCTTTTTCTCAGGAACTCGTGGAGGTATCAAGCTGAAATTCATATCAAAACTCAGGTCTACTGTCTTTTGGAGCTGTGAAAAATCAAACTTCTAAGCCCACGCAATCAAAAGATACAGCCGTTTATGCTGCAAATTTTCGACACTCGCAAGGGAATCAAATATATTATCAATCGTTATTCAGGCTTACGTAATTTCATTATTAAAATACGTTTAATGTATAGGATAAAACGATTGACTGATCCAACCCGCGTTTGTAAAGGTAGATTTTGGTACTTTAATGACGTAGCGGCCTTATATATCACATTCTAGCTTTTACCAGCGGCTGCACTCGCGCATTCAAAAAACATATTGTAGATTTCTCAATAATACATTAATTTTGTTACATTCTGTATAAATTGCTACCTCTACATAGATAAAGAAAAGGCTTTATAGAAAAAGCTTTATGCAAACGTAATATCATAAAAACAAAGCACACTATAAAAATATACTCTAGCCTACTAAGTCAGCATTAAAATTTTTGGTCTGTACAGCATTTTAACCCTAAGTTCATAAGCCCTTAAACTTCTCATTGTCTCCCGAAATCTACTTCACGCAATGGAACTTGAAAAACGTCAGAGTGATTTCGTCGGACAAAGCAGATTTGTCCGGCGAGATCCGGTTAATTCCCGATTAATCCGACCGCAGATGCGCGTGATGAGGGTAGGATGCGTGCTGTGACAGCGCGATAATTGTGATGATATGATATCGTGTAACACGACTTACAATGATACAAGTGAGAAGTGCACAGTGTTAAATGTTTTTAAATTTAGAAAAAAGGGTTAAGTTCAGTAACTTGATATAATGGTAAAGCTTTATTTAATTCATACAATAATAATAATATTAATATATTCGTAATTTAATTCTGACTAAAAATTGTAATTAATAATATGAACTACGATAGTCAATATCAATATAAAATTTAGTTAATTAAAAGCCTCTTCCAAGGAATTCTACAATGACCAATCCTTAACTATATCTAGCTAGTTTCGACCCGCAATCGCCAAAATTTCGACTGCCCATCTAGCACACGGGTGACTTCCTACTTCTTCTAACTTGCTATACTTCATGATAAATGACGTGATTTAAATACTTAATTCTTTCATCTCAAATGCTCAAATGCAGAGTAATGTATAGCCGTTCAAGTAAGTAGACCTTCAGTAATTTTAGACACCCCCTCCCGTCATTGGCTGTAATCAAGGCCGACCCCTCCTTACCGTGCTTACTGTCATTTGTGCATTGGTATAAAAACAAGCTAATGTAATCACCACTTAGACCCCCGTCTACCAAGTCATCAAAAATAAGCAAAGCAAAGCCCCTTAAAACCCCCCACCCCCTTGGCTGCTTGCATAATATTTGAATGGCCCCATACAACTTCTTCAGTATACGAAATTGAATGAATATATTTTTTATCATAGATTTTCAAGAATGGCAAAATTAGGCCGTGTTCACACTTTTTTTTGTAGTTCTCTTAACTTATCTCGTCATCGAAATGCTCTTAACTCTAGTGTGAAAAATCAGCAAGTAAGTAAGTTTTGTAGCGATGATAGCTCAGTAGTTAGCGCGGTCGGTTCGCATGCTGAAGGGCGTGGTTTCAAACCCCAACAATGAGCTTGAGCTGCCGGTGACGGAAAACATTGTGAGGAAACCATAGCATGGTGGTAGAGTACTTTCTAGTACTCGGCTGGATAGCTACCACCCTCAAGTTGAAAATCTGGCGCCAAGCATCTAACGGTGTGTTCCGGCAGCCTCACTTGAGAGCCAATACCATTCCAGGCTATGTGTGCTTTACCATCTTCGACCACACCGTCACTTAACATCAGGTGAGCTGTGGTCAAACACCTAGCGTGTCAAACATAAAAATAAAGTTGGGTCCACGAATAGCGGGATTAATACTACCTATAGCTTAGGATATTATCACTACAAGTACGTTTGCCATAAAAGTTGTTTTCTTTGGTTTAATTCGAAATTTTTCCAGCTAGTCGGGCTTGCTCGTACCTGGACTAATTTAACTAAAAAGTTTGGGTTTACACTTATTTTTACGATCCTTTGTGTTAACGTTTTAAAAATAGAACTTGAATATTTTAATAAAATTTTAAAATAAAACACATACCTAATGTACTCGTATATTATTTTCATAAGTTAAATTTTTTTAACTTACCAGTACAACATCTCCCGTCTGTTCTTACAATGTATCGCAATGTATAGTGTTTTCCATTCTTTGTTGCCTGTAAGAGATCACTCTTAGCAATAAGGCCGCCACTTGTGGCACGTAAGCTTTTGTTTTCTGCACTTCTTTTTTCTTTTTTTAGTGTGCACAATAAATAGTTTTTATATACAATGATTCGAAACAGCAGCGAACGCTTGTAATGATTTAAAGCTATCATCATAAGTATCTATGAGATGTAGTGATGATAGCCCAGTGTAGCGACAATAGCTAACGATAATATTATAGCTAGCTACAATAATAGATATCTTGAATCATTAATCTAGCTCAGTGGTTAGCGCGGTCGGTTCACAAGCTGAAAGGCGTGGGCTCAAACCCCAGCAATCAGCTTGAGTTGCTGGAGAAGGTAAACATCGTGTGAAAACCATAGCATGGTGGTAGGGTATTTTTTGGTACTCAGCTGGCTAGCTACCACCCTCAAGTTGAAAATCTACCGCCATGCACCCAACGGAGTGTTCCGGCAGCCTCGTTTGAGAGCCAGTTCTATTCCAGGTTATGTGTGCTATACCATCTTCAACTACACCGTCACTTAACATCAGGTGAGCTGTGGTAAAACACCTAGCTTGTCAATCATAAAAAAAGTTCAATTATCATTTCTTTTATGCTATCACTTCCCATTTTTTCAGTCGAGGTTAATGGTTTCGTAGATTTTTTTTAAATTTACGATACATTTTCAAATTTTTTACTACATTTCTTTAACTTGAACCATACATAGACGTACATCAAAGGTTTCATCCCGAGTTTCAAGATAGAACGTGACATGCTATGTATCCATGGCAGTATACAGACTGGGTAGCAATATGTTATATAAGTAGGTATGGTGACGCTTAATGTCCATGTCTGAAATGGGTTGTTAGAAATATTTCATTTTACTTTATTGGTCAGCTTTTGTTTTGGGTTTTATTATTCAGAAGAAAATAAGGTTAAATTTATTCATCGTTTTGTAATATCGGAACACAATTTAAGAGACCGTAATATATAATATATTTTTTTAGCAAAACATATAAATAAAAACATGTACATATTTATTATGATGATATTTAAGTTATATCTATCAGGGAACACAGACTCTGGCAGAGAGTTCCACAGCGAGTATTGACAAAACCCCCCAGGAGCCAGGCCTATGTCCAGCAGTAAACTTCCTATGGCTGATGATGTGATATGTGTGAATTAAAAAAAAACTATTATTTTTAGACATAAACACTCGAAAAACTATAAGTTTTGGAAATAACATAATGCAGCGACATGATTTTACCGTGTTACCACCAAAACTTCCATACGTGTGTTACATGCTATTTTACTTATTAACCCCCGACGCAAAAAGAGGGGTGTTATAAGTTTGACGTTGACTTCTGTCTGTCTTTGTGTGTGTGTGTCTGTCTGTGGCATCGTAGCTCTCAAACGGATGGACCAATTTCGATGCGGTTTTTTTCATTTGAAAGCCAGTTGATTCTTAGCAATGTTTTGTTAATTGTTACTTTGACATTTAGCTTATTAATGTATAAGTATTAACATAATCTATTTAAACCTTTAAATACCTACCTGTGCTGGAAGTATCATTTTGGTATAAGAGTCAAACGGGTAGATGTGCTTGGCTGGTGGCATAAAATATTTGCACTTGTTCAACCAGCATAACACTCACTGCAGTTTCATTAAGCGCTTAAAATGCATACTTATGCTAATACGGAATCTACATTTTGTGAGATCGTTGTATGTCTGTCGATTCTATGAAGGCGTTGGGATTGAGTTTAAAAAAATGTTTTTCGGTAGCTTTTCGTTAACACTTTTTAGGCACTACTTTTTTGTCTTTAATAATGATGTCAATCAATAATTAGTAGTACTATTTTCAAGAGATCTCAAACGTGAATTAATAGTAAAGCTTTAGCATATATACTTGTTTTATTCGATAGGAAATGTGTGAAATATCCTAATACAAATTAATTTAAATACATGTCAATAAACCTAAGTCAAATAACCTTAATTAAGCTTTAGCATATTTTTTGTTTAACCTCTAGTGTCCCACTGCTGGACAAATGCCTCCCTTTCCTCCTTCTAGACCGGTCTTCGGCTTTAGTGGCTCAGTGAATGTCGTGACGATTGAGTTCGTCACGCCGCCTTCGTCTGGGTCAACCCTAAAGTCTCTTAAATTTTGGCGCCCAATCTGTGGTGACCTTTGCCCAGCAATCGTTTGACATACGCCCAGTTCCAGTCGTCCGGTTTTGTGGCTGACATCAGCGAATTTGGTTTACCACGGGAAACGAAAATACCACATATCATACGATAAAGCTAAATAGATATTATGACCTTACAAATGAGTCAACTATCAATTTATGTATATGCAATAGAGTGGGAACGAGAGAAATTTCAGAAAAATCTACTAAAAAAACCTTGCCAGGAGTATCTGAAACTTACTATCCAAAACAGCGTCGTTAGGGTTATAGCTGGGAACACGTGAAACTGCCGCTAATTGATTGTTTTTCCGAGAATAAACGAAAGAGGTGAGATGGGCATGGGTCGTGATCGGTTGTATTGTCAAAGCCTACTATAAGGCTCATTACGTGGAAGACAGGAATATATGGTTGTAGTAGATTCTCTCTGCACTTGCATCCCCCTGGCTAAGTGACAATTGTAGTAAACATAATGTATTAATATTTTTAACTGTAAACTGTATAAACTGTAACCTAATATGAAAAGAAAGATCCACAAAAAAAAATGCCTTGCTGAGTTTCTTGCCAGATTCTTCTCAGTTGAAGTGTAATTACGAGCCAGTGGTCGATTCAAACATGTAACTTAACGTTCATAAGTGCCTTACCAGGACCTAAACTGAAAAAATTACTTTTTGATTTTGATTTTTATTTTGTTGGGACTACTGTCGATGTGGTGATCGGTGGCAGATGAATGCGCAGACGTGCTAACTACTCCGACTCAAGGCGCTAAGATAGAACATCCCAGGGCTATTACTGGATAGGCGGAAACTTTGACAAAGAATCCTACATAACCACATTGCCAAACTCGAGGCCGTAGATTTTTCCTGAAAAAAAAAGAGATGGGCGAAAACACGGACAGAGAATGAGGGCGTTAAAACGTACATATTTAAAAGATCCCCTGAAACCTACACCTGACTCGCAAGTAATAGGCAATGCACGGGTTCCTGTCGCGCCCGCGGTAATACTAAATATGTAATATTAAGAAATTTCGTCTTAATTCATCAAATTTCTTTCAGTTCACACATCATCAGCCATAGGACGTCCACTGCTGGACATAGGCCTCCTCCTGGGAGGGTTTTGCCAATACTCGCCACGCTTGACAGACGGGTTGGCGAGCGCAGTTGGGTGTGATTGTTCAAGGAAGACGCTGCTGCCCATCTTCCGGATTACATCCCTTACGGGTAGAGAGGGTGGGATACAATTCTTACGCCGGCACCACCACGGCAAATTTCTTTCAGTTAATATGTATAATTGCATATAGTGCTAGTAAGGCCAAGTGGATTTTAAATCATATTTTGAGGTGAAAGATCTATCGATCTCTTAAAACAGTCACCAAGGAAAACATGTTTGCTCGAGTACAAATTCTCAGTGTAAGTAATAAATAATAAAATTATGCTGGTTGATATAACTTTATTCGATAGCACGTTGGCTGCCAATACCAGAGAAAAGATTATAGAATTATGGGATTGGAGCAGACTTGACGCAGCGCAAATGCACACTTAAAAGCAATTCGGATTAACTAGCGGTATGCTATCGTAAATAAATCTATATCATCCATATTTATTTGATAGTTTTTTTTCTAGAATGTAGCTGTGTTTGTCATTGTTAACAATTTAATCTAAGACCAAACCTGAAAACAATAAATATCAGCCGTTCTATATGACAGACGAACAACAATAATGTTATTGACTGCCCTGTTATCTAATTTTGGTAGAATATATGCTTCAAGAGCTGTAGGGCGCAATTTGTAGGGTTCAATTCTCACCAGGACAAACATTTATGTGACGATGAATGTTTGTTCTGAGTCTGGATGTTCTATATCTATTTATTAGTTTGGGGCTAGATGCCGCTGTGTGAAATGGCCTACGATAATTATTTATTATTATTATTATTTGTCGCGGTCGGTCATGCGCCAAAGGGCGTGGGTTCAAACCCCAACAATGAGCTTGAGCTACCGGTGTAGGAAAACATTGTGAGGAAACCATAGCATGGTAGTAGGGTATTTTCTAGTACTCGGCTGGTAATCTACCGCCAAGCGATTAACGGTGTGTTCTGGCAGCCTCGCCTGAGAACCAGTTCAATTTCAGGCAGTGTGTTTTACCATCTGCGACCACACCGTCACTTTACATCAGATGAGCTGTGGTCAAATACTAAACCTCTCAAGCATAAAAAAATGTCCTATCGTCTATAAGAATAACTAGATCATCCTAAAATCGGGCTTGGCCGGTAACATATATAATCTGAATGACGTCACTTGGTCTAAACGCTAGATTTTCACAGCAATTTCAAAGAAAAAAGATGGCCTCTGTAAAACAGCTGCTTCGTTGAACTATTAGACAGGATTGCATACATTCTGAGACGCTCGCGGCTACATCGGACGAGCCAGTTTACAAGACAAATGGGCGCTGAGGCTGCATACTCTCGCAACCTCTGTTACTGTTCATAGCAGAACTGAACTAATAGGAGCCACTTGCAAAGTGGGGTAAGTATTTCGTGTCAATTTTTGATCTGCCTCTAGTGTGTCACTGCTCGGCAAAGGCCTCACTTTCCTCCTTCAAGAGCCCGGTCTTTGGCTTTGGTAGCCCTTTGACTATACTGACGATTTCGTTCGTCACATCACCTTCGTCTGGGTCGACCTTGAAGTTGCTTAAATTTTGGCGTCCAATCTGTGGTAACCTTTGCCCAGCGGTCGTTTGAAATCCCACTTTAGTCTTCTGGCTTTGTGGCTGACAACAGCGATTTTGGTTTTGGAGCGTACTTAGTATCGTGTTCCTTATACAGTCTGTTAATTTGACTCCCAAGATACTACGCTCCATCGGTCGTTGGCAAAACTTTACTTATTATATATTTTTAAAATAAAAACTTGGTAATTAGATTACGAGACCCTTTCCTGCTGATAAGAGACCATTTCTTTTTTTAATACTGTATAACTGCTTTTGACCACGCCCTGCCTGATGTTGAGCAGGATTTAGTCTAAGAAAAATCACGCTTACCTAGAAAAAACCTATCAGACCTACCAGACATCCGCCGGCACATCCTCGCTGTACGTATTAAGAATGTGGAATCAAAGCGTTTAGTCCGAACATGGGGAATATCCAACATTTAAGGATGGCGCTTTAGCCGTGTCTGCTTAGCCGTCCGTTAGTAAAAAGGGCCAGGTGGAACCAAATTATGCAGTTGTAAGGCACACTCTCCGAAATGTATCAGATAGAAGACAGACAAACAAGCGACTTTACGTCGGTGCTCAAGGCTTTGCAACTGAGACGAAGCCAAAATGTCATCACCTGTTAGCCTCCTAGCACTAGTTATTTATTAACTCATGACTAATTGTAATTTTCTATACCTTTGAGTAACAAAAACCAGGGCATCGCTGCTTTGGCGCTAATTTCTTTGAGCCATTCGATAGTGAATCTCATTAGTCCTGTAATTGCGTTAGCTGCAGTAAACCTTCAAACTGGAATATAGAAATGCTTACACACTATTGGTTGATGGTAGAATTTATAATAATAGAAAATTACTTAATAAAAAAATATAGTAAAAAATTTGACTTGTTTTCACTATACTTTTACCTAATAATCTTGAATTACAATAATTATTATCTTTTTCTTAATTTTTAATAATATTGTTTTTTTTTTTAAATTTTCTTTGGTTCAAGTCAAGTCTCTCAGAGATGAGGTGTTGTTATCGTTAATATTTAAGCATTTTATAATGATAAGAATATTAAACCACTGCCTAATGCTTCTATTATAATTTTACTATGTAAAGCGGACAATAAGCTGCTAAAAGCAAAGATTATGAATACATAATATGATTCACGTAAAACAGCAACACTTTGCAGTATAATTATAGCCAATATTAACATTTGTGGTCACATTCTGGACTTGAATTCTGTATATAAACAAAAAACAAAATTTACTAACTCCAAAACTATTTCTAAATATATATTACATTCGTGTGTATTATTTTTACGTTTAAAACTCTTTAAACTATGAGATGGGGCTTAGTTTAATAAAATACATAAAGTAAACTTGTCTTTTAATTCACCTCTAATGACGTCACATAGTAGGCTGTATAGGAGTAGCATCTGTGCATAAAAAAAGCAATGGCAAACTAAAACAAAATCTGTCAGTGTCAAGTCACCGGCAGCCATAACTTCTTCCACGATTAGACGTACTTACGTACGTTGAGTTGTTTTTCGCTTTATTTATAAAAAAAATCTGGATTGTTTTACTTTAGACGTTACTCGGACTCTGATATCGCCTATGAGGTTATGATATAAGATTTATTTACTTCATGTCAATTGTCAAAGTCAATGTCAAAATAGCGATATATACTTTTTGTTTTACATGGCATAGGCATATATTATTATATATTCAGCCTACTTTATGACGTCATCGCTATAAACAGATTGGAAACGTATTAAAAATCAACTTCCGCATTTCTGTGCGGTAGTTGGTTGTTGTTTTTTTTTCTCACCAAAATATACAAACTAGTTTCATAAAATAAAGTTCAGAAAAAAAAAAAAAAAAAAAAGAAACAGAAAAAAAACGAAACTTTACAAACCAAAATCTGTAGGTGACTTGCTAAAAAAACTAGGAAAAGTCGGAAATAGTTCCAGATTTCAAGTTTAACCAAAAATTTACTATACTATTCAAAGAGGACTTACGTAAAGGTGACAAAATTTACAGACTAAAATCTGATACATTTCCACACAGCTCTCTGAAGTCCTTCCAAACTCTGAATGGGATGTCTTTCAAGTACATACTTAGATACTCAATGACCTTACTCGAGAATTGATTACTCACCACCCAAAAGCGACAGCTGTAGGGTTGCTACTTTACGGTATAGAGTAGCCACTTACTTTTTATAAGGTGTTGAGATTTATCAAAGGGCGAGGATGGTCTGGCGTGAAATATTTAGGGCTCGAGCTCAGCTGTCCCGGCAGCGGATATCTTTGTGAATGATTTATTCGCTAGCATTTGAGGTTGGGGCAACCCTGAAGTTCTCCGCAACTGAGTTTGGTAAGTACTCGGCACTTGACATACTTACTGAAAAGATTCTGTAAAACTAAAGGTAAAGAATAAACGGACAAAAATTAGGAACTAATTAATTTTTTTCGTTCGTATATAATTTTATTGGGTATACTGTGGTGAAACACAAGCCTACATGCATGGTCATGTAGGCTTGTGTTTCACCACAGCATACCTGAAATTAAGAAATTGTTTTTTTTTTTAATGTACAAGTAATGATATGAACGAGATGCTCTCCAGATGGTAAGAGATAACGCATATCCATAACCATTGCGGCGATACATTGTACTTTGAGTGCCAAACCAAAGTCTAGAGCATCGCTATTTTGGCGCTCATTACTTTGAAACTTTCGATAATTAGTCTCGACAGCCCTGTAATTTCTAGCTGCAATACCTTTCAAACCAAAAAACAGAAATATAATAATAATTTATTTTATTGCACACTTAACAAATTCTGTAATATTCACACACTACTGCTTCTAGGTAGAATATTTAACCCTGTGGTGGTACCTTCCTCGAAGACTTCCTGCTAAGGAGATCTACCCATAATAAAAATAATAAGATTTGTTTTACCAAAACCTTTAAAAATAATGGTAGCGTTAGGAGAAAAAGGAATCTTAATCCTGCACTTAACAACTAACCAGGCGTTAATCTCAAGTTGAACGCAGTAAACCGGGAAAGGAACTACGGGGTAAGTTTAAATCTCCCTAAGTGGCAGCTGAAGTATTTAAAGACGGAAAACACACACTTTACCCGTGGTGAATAAAATAAATGTTCATAAATATTCTATAAATTTTAGAAGTACAAGAAAAACACTTGGCCGTCTAGGCAGGTACCAATGCAGTAACATAAGCCTCTTTGCCGCCAAGTAGTAGTGTGTAAACATTACTGTGTTCCGGTTTAAAAGGTAATGCAGCTAGCAAAGTTACTAGGATGTTGAGACTAACCATCGAGAGTCTTAAAGTAATGAACGCCAAAGCAGATATAACCTGGATTTTGTTTTTCTACTCAAAGTTTTGTGTATCGTTGCAATGGTCATGGGCAGGCGGTATCCCTTACCTTCAGATAGCGTCTCGTTTGTCTAATTACATTTTAAATTTAAAATAAAATACCAATCAACTTGAGAACCTTTCCTTTTTGAAGTCGGTTAAAAAGACAAATTTCTTCGACGACACTGCCACGACGATGAAGCAAAAGAAAAGCGGTCTAACGATACTAAAACTCTTAACGATTTCTTTACTACGAAAGTAAGTGTAGTACTTTGAAACCTTGTGTCGATACAAAGAAAATGTCTCGAAAGTAGTCAAAGGAAATAAATTCAAGGAACTATTGGAATTTGCTTTCTACGCAAGTTACCGGAGCACTTCATTAAGTAAAGTAGGTATAATTTACTACGAGAGCCCCACTCTTTTCTTTACTATTTTAGGACAATAGTTTATTTTCTGTGATAATAAGTAACCTGTATATAGGGATCCAGAACGCAGCGGTGCATCACCGCATTTTAGTCGCTAATCTTCACGTGTGAGGCGCGTAGCAAGACGAAAACGCGTGCGCGTTGTACTGTGCTTTCACTCCTTGAAGAAGGCCACCGGACGTGACTAAAACTATGGTTGGAGTATCCATCATAATTAAACGTGAGTACACCCGCATAAGTAAAACAAAATGTGTCAAAACCACGTCAGTTTCCATAGTAAACTATATATGTTTTGTTTATTTTTTAAAGTAAAAGTGTACGAGTTTCTTCTGCCACCTGTCAACAATAGAATCCAAAGTATTGCTGTTTTGGCGCTTATTACTTTGAGATATACGGTGGTTATTGATTGTCAATAGTGATGTCACTACAGTGCGGAACAATTTTATTGGCGGTGGTACCTACCTAAACCTTCTGCTAACAAGATCTACCACCTAATGATTGATAAAGTATCCGGCTGCCTCTGCGTTTTATTAATTGTTTTTAAATTTCATTATTACCTTATCTTCGATCTAAAGGATCGATACTTAAAGCGCAATCGTGAGGAATTCTGCATATTACCAAAGTTTTAGAAGATATGTGACTTTTACCAACATGCTTTTGTTCAGCGTGTCATTTTGGATGAAGGAAGTTTTTATCGCGATGATAGCTCAGTGGTTGGCGCAGTCGGTTTATACACCAAATACCGCGGGCTTAAATCTCAACAATGAGCTTGAGCTGCCGGTGACGGGAAACATAGTGAGGAAACCATAGCATGGTAGTAGGGCACTTCCTTGTAGTCGGCTGGCTAGCCACCCCCTTACGTGAAAACTCTGCCACCTAGCATCTAACACTCTGTTCTAGTAATCTTACTTAAGACCCAGTTTTATTTCAGGCTAAGTGTATTTACCATCTTCGACCACACGGCACTTTACTTCAGGTGAGCTGTGGTCAAACACCTAGCTTTTGATCATTAAAAAAGGACATTTCTTTTTGTACCAGCTGATTATTTCGGAATTGCTTCGCTGGGAAATCTAATGCTAGTTCACTTCTCTATAACCCAAGACACGGTACGCTGGGCGAGCAAATGAGATTGATTTTAATTATGTTTATTGCAAGCCTACCCTTATCCGTTTAATCTCATAAAAGTAGATAACAAACTTACCACTTAGTTACCCTTGTGTTTCCCACAAAAGCTTTCGAGATTACTTAAAAAGTTAAGGAAAGAATCGACTTGAATCACTCTTTGTATGGAAAACCCTCTTTTGGATCCTTTTGGGTAGTTTATTTGGAGAGTTGTTAGTTTGGTTTTGGTTGAACTATAACATCAACTATATCTTATTATCTTTATGTCATAATTACTTTGCGTAATTTCTTGTTATAAACTTGATTCATAAACAGAAGCGGTTCCTCCAAACAAACTACAAAGGAACGAATCAATGAAGAAGGTGAGGTATTATCATTTTATTCTTATTTTTGGGATTACACACAAGCACAATAAATCGACGGATATAGATATTTATTTTACGTCTGCCGTTTCCTATCTCACCTCATATTATAAACACCATAGTGCATATGTTGTTTCTTCTCATTGTGATGGCTTAACCGATTTGTATGAAACTGGAATACATACATATAATTGAAACCCGACATCAAAATATACTATTTATATTGACATACCTATAATACGAAACCTTTTTTCAATCAGTCTAAAAATAAATTAATATTGCACGACATCTGTGAGAAGTCTCTTTTGGTCAGAGGGAAAGTGTTTTGATCGCATATAATGCTTAGATAAGTCGTTAGTGAGCCAAATTTCTAGGATACTGGGGCTTTATTCAATTTAAAATTTAAATTATGATTAAAAATATATAAAATGAAACAATGAGTATTCTAGGACATTTCCCACAGCGCCATCTAAACCCAAACTAAACAAAGCTTGTACTAAGGCAAACCAGCTGATAAAATATTTATATACTTTTTTTTTTGCAAACATTATATAGGTACTTATAAATGATATACAGAATATACACCTAGACACTGAACAAATATGTATGTTCGTCAACGAATGTTAGGCTTGAGTGGGAATCTAACCCACGCCTTTCAGCTTTTGAGCAGATCTTACTACTTTTTTTAAATATTTTTTTTATGTGTCACAGTCTTGGTGTTTGACCACAGCTCATCTGATGTTGAGTGACGGTGTAGTCGAAGATGGTAACATACCTAGCTTGAATGGAACTGGCTCTTAAGTTAGGCTGTCGGAACACACCGTTAGGTGCTTGGCCACAGATTTTCAACTTAAGGATGGTAGCTAGCCAGCCGAGTACTAGAGTACTCTATCACCATGCTATGGTTTTCTTACAATATTTTCCTTAACCGACAAACGACTCAAACTTGTTGTAAGGGTTTGAACCCACGCCCTTAACCCGACCGTACTAGCCACTGAGCTATTACCGCATTAATTATGAACTAACAGGAGAGCCAAGTGAAAGAAAATCTCTACGTTTCGTGTTTTGGCGTGTTTTGTACTGCTGTTTTTACTTTAATTGAAGTCCCTTTGAGTCATAAGATGCTACTGAACAGACTTATTATTAAGTTCTACCTTTGTGCCGTTAAATTGACAAAACATTTCATCAACCTACTTTTCTTGTTATTGGAAACTTGATTTTTAAATTAGAGAAGTAGGTACAGCTTGCTAATATATTGAGCTATTTCTATGACTTTAGTTCACTGGCGAATTACTTTATTGAATGAATGAATGAATAACTCTTTATTGTACACACTTAAAATTACATAATACAGAAGAAATTAACTAGTTAATAGGTGTAACAACTGGCGACCTTATCGCTAAAAGCGATCTCTTCCAGGCAACCTTAGGATGGAAAGGATTAGAGGAAGAAAAAAACGGGGTGTGTCAATAACGAGGATATGCATATAAGAGAATACAAAATTTTGACATATATCTACATTCTAATAATTATAATATATCCTAATACATACACTTTATTCCGGATAAGTGCCGTTGTTTGTTGTTGTTTTTGCCGTGGTGATGTCGGCGTAAGAATAGTACCCACCCTCTCTACCAGTGGTTGCCGTAAGAATCGGCTAAGGGATGTAATACAGAAGATGAGCAATAGCGTCTTCCTTGAACAATCATACCTAACTGCGCTCGCCAACCCGCTTGCCAAGCGTGGCGAGTATTGGCAAAACCCCTCCCCAGAAGGAGGCTTATGTCCAGCAGTGGACATCCTATGGCTGATGATGTGTGTGTGATGTGGATAAGATCCCTCAGTGAAATGCCGAGCATAGCTCTTTCTATAGCTCGCTGAACTTAAACACGTATTTATCACATAAAATTTTATGAGCTTGAGCTGCCGGTGAAGGAAAATATCGTGAGGAAACCATAGCGTGGTGGTAGGGTACTTTCTAGTACTCGGCTGGCTAGCTACCACCTTCAAGTTGAAAATCTGCCGCCAAGCATCTAACGGTGTGTTCCGGCAGCCTCACTTGAGGGCCAGTTCCATTCCAGGCTAGGTGTGCTTTACCATCTTCGAACACACCGTCACTTAACATCAGGTGAGCTGTGGTCAAACACCTAGCCTGTCAACCATAAAAAAAAACACATAATATATACAAGAATTGCTCGTTTAAAGGTATTAGAATAGATTGGATTAGATAGATATACTAATAGCAATTTAGTTCGGCAAATATGAACTGTTTTAAACAAAAAAAAAAACTCTATAAGACACAGCGAACCTTGTGTTTAAAAAAAGTCTCAAAGTCTCTCTCGATTCATGAAATCGCCAAAATTACTTTATCTAATCTCTTTTTATGTCCTTTTGTTAAGTCGAGTCTCCGAGAGCCCTCCACAACCCGCCTGCTTCAATCGTTATGGTTGAAAAATTGTAAAAAGTAAATCGTCGATAAATCACAGGATTTCGTTAAGTATCTGAGTCTTAAAATAAATCTTTTGAAATCTAGACTTTTTTTTTACAGTAGTGTTCTTGTTTGTTATTCAAGTGGTTCCTATTTGTATTGATAAACTAGCTGCGACCTGCAGTGTTACCCGCTACATTATTTCGGAGTAAAAAATAGTCTATATGTTACAGTCTACATATCTCCAGTGACAGGTACCTCCATACCAAATTTCATCAAAATTAATCCAGCCGTTTGAGCGTGAAGAAGTAACAAACATACAAACACACTCACAAACTTTCGCCTTTATATTATTAGTGTAATTAGGTCATCAAAAATTTAATTAGGAACTCCACACTTCTTGTACTTTTTTGACCGTTTATAATGTTTTTTTTTTTTTATGTAACAGTAATGAGACTGTCCATGACCATTGAAGCGATATACAGAACTTTGAGTAGTAAAACAAAGTCCAGGGCATCGCTGCCTTGGCGCTCATTACTTTGAGACTAGTTGGTTAGTCTCAATAGCCCTGTAATTGCGCTAGCTGCAGTACCCTTCAAACCGGAACACAGTAATGTTTGCACACTTCTGCTTGGCGATAGAATATCTAGTACTGGGGTGGTATCTACCTAGACGACCTCCTGCTAAGGAAATCTACCACTAATGCCTTGTATGAATGCCATGGTGCAATATGAATCTTTTAAAAAAATTACTTTGAAACACGTTGTCCTAAGTCGAACACCGGGAATTGTATAATTTTAAGACAAGATTTATTTAAAAGCTATAACACAAATCACTAAGTATTACAATCTAAATGTCGACGACTTGCAAAGTTGATTGTAAATGCTTGTACTTGTTCAAGCAATACTATACTCTACTGACAGTATTTTAAATTGACCCAATTTTATATTTCAGGACGATTTTATAACATGGCACTCAAGTTGTTTTTTTTTTTTATTAATTCTTATCGATTTTAACTATTGTAAGATTTGAAGTTTTTTATTTATTTCACTCAATGGAATACAAGGTAACTTTAAGCACACCTTAGACTATTCTTGTTATATCGTGCATACAACTAACAAAAAAAAGTGTAAAAAAGAATATAGTAACGGGATTTATAATATTACTAATATTTATTCGGAAAAAGTTTGTTAAGATGCTTTCATGTGTGTGTGTCACCTAGTTATTTCTTTACACTTAACAGATTTAACTGAAATGCAGATATATTCATATCTGTCTAAATATATATAACTCAAAGGTGACTGACTGACTGACTGAGTGACTGACTGACTGACATAGTGATCTATCAACGCACAGCCCAAACCACTGGACGGATCGGGCTGAAATTTGGCATGCAGGTAGGTGTTATAACGTAGGCATCCGCTAAGAAGATTAGGCACCTGCCTAGGGGCCCCTCACCGACTACGAGCCCACGGAGGCCTAGTCGATGAGTGCCACGCACCAAGAAAAAAAAAACGTTTTATTCGTGACATTCCCCATTGTTTATATTCAGTGGGGAAAAAAAATATACGAAATTTTTTATTATTCGAAATTTTGTAATAAAAAAATTATATTTTAAACCGGCCAAGTGCGAGTTGGAGTTGTTAATCTTTGAAAAGGTTATCTATGAAAAAGGCAAAAAAAATCGCGTTTGTTGTATGGGAGCCCCAATTAAATATTTATTTTATTTTGTTTTTAATATTTGTTGTTATAGCGGCAACAAAAATACATAATTTGTGAAAATTTCAACTGTCTAACTATCGCGGTTCCTGAGATACAGCCTGGTTACAGACGGACGGACTGACAAACAGCGAAGTCTTAGTAATAGGGTCCCGTTTTTACCCTTTGGGTACGGAACCCTAAAAAGTAAGAAAAGGGTAAAGGAAATGGTTTCCGAGAATCGCATTGCCTAGAGGCCCCGATAGGGTTAATCCGGCCCTGACTGGCATGATGATTCATTTAACTAAAAACTGAAAACTTTACCACGTATGAATGTGGAAATTAAAATTAAACTGATATTTTTTGGCTGAAGTATTTACGTCAGGCGTAGGCCGAGCACAAACGAACTCACTGACGAGATATAAAAAATTCATTGAAGTGTCGGCAGTTACAGTACTGAAGCTCAACAGTATCGAAGCTTCTGAAATACCTTTATGCATTTTACATTGATCCGTTTCCTATCTACCAACCTTATTAACTCATTTGGTAGTAGCTCTACTTCTTGAGCTGAAACGTGGGATCGATTCTCAATCAAGACAAATATTTAAAACACGAATGTAAATGGGTGTTGTTCTAAATGTATCTATTTACAAAACAAAAAAATATTATTCGTCTAGTTCCCATAGTATAAGCTTAGATAAGTATGGGACTAGATGGACTAGATGTTCAAAATTTTCTTCAATTTATTAATTTATTAATTAATGTGTATATTAATTATAATAACACAGGAAATTTAATTTTTAATCAATCGCAATTTATTGACAAACGACGCTCCAAACAGAAGACGATAAGGGAATAGAACACAAAACATAATAGGCCACTCATGAAAAGTATAAACACTCCTTGGTATACACCACATTTATTCACAAGTATTTCTTCCTTTCTTAATTTCTAATTTTTTTACGTTAAATATATGATGGTATGTGGTGGTGTAATGTAACGTGGAGTGTTGCAAGGTCAATAAATAATTCTAATTCTAACGGAAACTAAAATTCGAATAGTATATTTAGTTGCTGGTGAAGATAAACTGTGGATAGAAATGGTGATAAGGAACATCATCCAAAAACTTATCACCACGCACTTGACAGTGTGGTCAGTCTTAACTGATGGTGGTTCTCATTTTATGATAGATTTTCTTTTTATTCTTCTTTCAAAACACTAAACATCAACATACTAAATGCGTCACCAACAAAAATAATTAAGCAGAGTCAAAAAACTCTCATTTTTCATATGTCAAATTCTATAGCTCTAACACTGCTTTCCACAGCTCTTGTGGGCGTTAACAGCTTTCCTAAAGGTCAACCCGATATTATAGAACCAATTCAAATTTAATTACTCCTTAAACAAATATATTTTTAAGTTGTAGCTTACTTATCCAGTTTTGAACTTAAAACTGAATTAAGAAGCGTCCAACTTTGGCGATTAATTAATCTTTGAAAACAAACAACTATTGGGCGATCAAATATTAGTGGGTAAAGATTGGATCTACGTCTACGTGTTATTTTATTAGAATTTATAAATTGCAATTATTTTGTTTCAAAATCATTTCTTTTGCTGACTGATTGTATTTTGCTGACTCATTTGTTTTATACGATTCACATTGTTGTCGTAACAATATCGTATATGTCGGAACAGTAGCTGACATTATATCAAGCACATCACATTGCCTGCATAAAAGCTCGGTATCCTCTCAAAGGTGCGATGGTACTTCACGTCGGGACAGTTGCTCACATTGTATCAAGTACAAATTCGATCGTGCATGGAATACTGTTCGCACCTTTGTGATGGATTCGTCAAGTAACAGCTGGAGGCGTTGGAGTCAATTTAGAAACGTGCCAAGAGACTTATTTGCAACGACCATTCAAGCTCATCTTCATAGCCTTAAACATCTCGTCGCAAAGTTGCTAGTTTATCGATTTTTTATCGAATTCATTTCGACGTGTGTGCTTCAGATCTTCATGCTCTAATTCTCCCTTGACAATTTTTCTATCGAACGGCCAGAAGCTTGAAATAGCGACATCGTTTCATGGTTAACGTTCCAAAAACCCGTACGAAACGATTTGAATCGAACGGCTAAATCGTGGAATACCTAACCCAAGTAGGTGTTTCCTGATAGATACAATCTAGCTGTATTTAAGTCGAGAGTGAATCGGTATCTTCTAGGCAAGCGTGCTCCATCGTAGAGCGTATCTTCACTTAACATCAGGAGATGAGATGGCGATCAAATGCAAGCCTATTCATCATAAAAAAATCTGCTATGGAATTTTATCGCGGCCAATATTTAATCAATGTATTTAATTTAGAACAATAAGAAAATAAAAACTGAATGAAAACCTATGAAAAGTTGATTAAATAATTTTGGTTTTAATCTCTACATTTTTCATAGCTTGTTCATTTTCTGTTTGTTTAATCAAGAAAAGTAAGAATTGGTTTTATGAAAATTAGTTAAATATCTAGTAAAAACATTTTTAAATCAAATGCCTTCAGGCACATTTTTAAGACTATCTTCTATAGTATAATACGAAAAGCGTATACAAGACAAGGCCTATGTTCATCTGTGACCGATTCTAAAAGATAGAAAAAGAAAATTATTTATATAAAAATGTATGTCACTATTTAAATAAAATACTAGAGACCTGCCCCGACTTCGCACGGGTGCAATATAGATACGAATATGGTGCATATGTGTGGTGTATTATGTATATAAACCTTCCTATCGAATCACTCTGTCTATTGATGGAAGCCCCATTAAAATCTGTTGCGTAGTTTAAAAGATCTAAGCGTACAGACGGTAAACACTAAAAGGTAACCCGAATTTTTTGGTGATTTATAAAAGAGAAATATCCCACCATGCATTGTTATGTTATATCTCAAAAGGAATAGGTAGAGTTTTCGATGAAAGCACCTAGGTGGCTTGACTTTATCAAACACTTTACAATTATCATTATATTTCAACCAATTTACACAAAACCTTGACAAACTATATACCTAAACCTTCCTGATGAATCACTCTATCTGTTGGTGAAACTCACATGAAAAGTTGGTCAGTAGTTGTTAAGTTTATCGCGAACAGACACACAGACAGACTCACGCAGCGGATGTTTTATTGTTAGTGATGATACAACATAAAATTTGTAAATTACAAAAAAATACTAGATTTCACGCATTATTCCAATAGAAACATTTCAGTTTAAAAAGTAAGTGAACGTGAAATTGCTAACTTCACTCGATCACTTAGTAATTGCATTTCGCTTGAAGAACACTTCGTAGACGCATAAAATCATTCACGATTACTAAAGCGTCGGTTTCGTAGTCAATTAAACAATGTCAATACAAAAGCCACAAACAAACATTTTAATTAAATTTCATTGTATACACAGGCGTTTGTAACGACCGAGCTTGGTCTATTGGTACAAAATCCATTTATCTGAACGGCTATATTCATTACTCGCGAGCCGATTTAAATTGTGCGTAAACATAATGATGGTTTTAATAGTGAGGCTGTAGAAATAGCGAATTTACTTAAAGAAAAATATCAACTGACTAATATTGTGTTAAGACTTTTTTTTTCATCAAATAGTATAATATTTTTTTTTTTAAAGATATTATCTACAAATTACACTTTAACGTACAAACTACAGTGTTTCTAATATTACAGAGTAAATAAAAAATAAAATAAACTATTCTAAAAGGCCACTATCAATGGGGAAAGTTCCCAAAACGCTGGCCCCATTGCCGCGTTGTATGACAATACTGAAACGTTGGGCAAAATAAAGGCCAGCGTTTTGTTCACGCGTGGCGTCGACTAGACGAGATGACAAGTCTTTGTATATATATTTTTACTCCCAGTCCCCACGGCACGGTCAAAGTTTCAACTTCAAAAGGCTCAAGTATGTACCCACTGTCCAGGGTACTATACTGACTGTATAGTATATGTATGACTGTATACTATATACCCTTTGAAAATCATGTATAACCGGATAAAAAGTACAAGTATCCTATGTATTAATCTGAGTATAAAATACACTAATTTATTAGCGATGATAGCTCATTGGTAAGTGCAGTTGGTTCAAACGTCGAAGGGCGTGGGTTTAAACTTCAACAATGACTTTGAGATTCCGGTGAAGGAAAACATCGTGAGGAAACCATAGCATGGTGTTAGGTTACTTTCTAGTACTCGGCTGGTCAGTCTACCACTCTCAAGTTGAAAATCTGTCGCCAAGCAACTAACAATGTGTTCCGACAGTGTGTGTGTCACTTGAGAGCCGGGTCCATTCTAGACTAGGTTCATTTACCATCTTAGACCACACCATCACTTAATATCGAGTTTGCTGTGGTCAAACACCTAGCCTGACAAGCATAAAAAAATTCAATCCAAATTCACGCATATCTGTAGAGCTATTATAGTGTGTTGGTGTACACATACAATCTTTCACAGATCTAACATTAGTGTGATTTTATTTCTACCTAAAAAAGTCATCAAGTTAAAAACATTTTTTGTTGTTTACATTGCTAAAAAACATTACGAAGTCTATTTTAACTATCAAGTCGGATTTTGCTAATGAACAGACATATTATATTGACCGACACTAAAATCGACATCACCGAAAAACCGACAACCAAGTGCCAAAATATTATGATAATCTTACAAAATATTCATCTCGTCATACGCTATATTGGCAGCCACAACATAAAGTCCACGCTTTACGAACTTGCGGGCGGACGTGCGTTTAATTCATCCATTTCCCTGGGGTTTTCTCTCTACCCGCACAATATTATAAAAGGGATGAAGGTTTATATTGCACATCCTTTTATACTTTCAAAACTACCCGGAATCCAATTATGAAAAGTAATTCAAAAAGTCGTTTAATTTCGATTGTAATTTGACTCTTCCTATTTATTGCGATAATGTTTTAAGATTCTCGTTATGACTGAGACATTACAATTTGAGAACCTGTACTCTAAGAACATCAAAATACTTTTTTTAAATGTAAGAAGTAACGAGACGAAAGAGACGCACTCCTGATGGTAAGAGATAACACCTGACCATTGCAGCGATACACAGAACTTTGGGTAGGAAAGCAAAGAATCGCTGTTTTAGCGCACATTACTTTGAGACTTTCGATGGTTAGTCTCAACAGCCCTGTAATTTCGCTAGCTGCAGTAACCCTTCAAACCAGAACACAGTAATGTTCGCGCACTACTGCTTAGCGGCTGAATATCTAATAATCGTTAATAAATTAATCTTACAAAAATGGCATGCATGTTCTCCAATTTTTACATATAAATACATACGCGTTAACGTGGGTGTGGATTTAATTTTATGATATAATTTTTGAATTCATAAAATACTGCTGTGATTTCATTTTAAAAAATCACTAGTATTTTTTAAGTATGTAAGTATTTGTGTAAAATGTTACATGTTTTCTTTCAATAGCACACTCTTTTATAATTCACACATAATAATGAATATAAATAAAATAAACTAATCTAAAAGCTAAAACTAAACTATCAACTGGAATAATAGTTCCTAAATCGCTGGCCATATTGCTTCATTGTATGGCAATACTCAAGCGTTGTGCAAAATAGAGACCAGCGCTTTGGTCAAGCGTTTTTTTTAATGATGGACAGGCTAGGTAGTTTACCACAGCTCACTTGATCTTTTTAGCCGACTTCAAAAAGGAGGAGGTCCTCAACTTTTTTTTTGTGACGGTGTGGTCGTAGTTGGTAAACACACCTAGCCTGGAATGAAACTGGCTCTTAAGTGAGGCTTCCAGAAACATTTTTAAATGCTTAGCAACAGATTTTCAACTAGAGGTTGGCAGCTAGCCAGCCCAGTACTAGAAAGTACCTGGCCAGCATGCTATGGTTTCCTAACGATGTTTTCCTTCACTGGCAGCTCAAGCTCATTGTTGGGGTTCGGGGTTCGAATCCACGCCATTTGGCGTGTGAAACGACTAACCACTAAAGATATAATAACAATAATAAACATCTATATCTGGTTATTAGGATACATATGTACAATATACAAAAAAACATACTTACATAAAATAATATTTACAATTCGTCATAATAAAAAAAATACATAGCTACTAAATCCTTAGATGATGGAACGGCCCTTATGTATGGGATGTTACTAACCTTGATACTTTGGCACTGTCACATCTTCCCAAATCCTATATTTAGGCTTCAAATCCCGCTTAAAGCACTGGCTTGTTGAGCATATTCCATTAGGGTCATTATTTTCCAGATTTTTTTCTTTTATCCCATACAAAATATCACATTTGTTTCAAATGTTAATCAAGTCGATGAAGTTTCAGGAACGTAATCATGTGAGTTTCGTCACCCATTACATTTTATTTGTCCCACTCGTGCCAACAGAACCGGGACAACAACATAAACAAACCATAACACCAACAATCTACATCCCCCACTCGTACTGCCCATAAATGTTGCCAGTTTACCATCTTCATTTTCCCGCAAAAAGTTTACCCAACAAAAAGTAATAGCAGCCCTACATATAAATCTCCGTTTTTACTTAAAACACTAATACAAAAAAGTGTTATAAAAATATGATACGGGAGTTATTACTTATCTTGGGCTGTTCGTACTCCGAGCCACTCCCGAGGGAGTAGTAAATCAGAACCCTCTTCCAGACTTAGAAGATCACACTGCAATCTTGGGAACTCGATACCCGCTTTGAAAAATTACTTTGCTTTGAAGAGTGTATCGTTTTATCGATTGGTGTTTCATTATGATATTATACATAATAACTTTGAACATTTTAAAATGCTGCCTTATAGTTCGCGACGAGATATCGCACAATGAAAGTTAATGAGAACACTTATTAGTCATAATTTTGATCGAGGATCCGTACCACAAAAAGATGATTTTATTGTGTCAATCTAAGCGATCAAACTTTGCAAAAGCATACAAGAAAAAAAGCAATTGGAGGAATTTGCTGTCTGAATAGGTGTTCCCTGATAAAAACAATTTGGGTGCCTTCAAATCGCGTTGAATCGGTTTCTTGTAGGCGAGCGTGCTCTACCGTAGACCGCATCTACGCTTCATCAAGTGAACGGCGGTTAAACGCAAGCCTATTAGTGTAATAAAAAAAAAACAATACAGCTACACTATTAAAATACTAGCAGAAGTTCAAACATGCAATACATGTAAAAAATTAAGTCATCTTTAACCCTATAATAAGCTAATTTTCATCCAAGAAAAGTACACGCTTTTTCTATGATAGTGTGTATAAATTGACTTGCTAGTGTATAATAAATCTTGCGTTAAGTTTCGATTTAAACAATATTCTAATGCGATGTATTGTCTAGTAATGCCAGTCAGCCCTGGTTTAGTTAGCCCTAGAATAACCTACCATAGTAAACGACATACTATGCTAAGATAAATTGTTACTTACGCTAATCACGAACACTGAGTTTTACAAACTCATTTGTTTATGACAATAAAGAAATTTAAAAATCAAATAAATGTAATGTTACTAAAAACTAGTAAAGTTAGTGTGCAAATATATGTGTATATTTATGACTTCTTCACGTAGTAGCTTAAATGCGTATAGCATATTAATATATATAATAGTATATAAATCTCAATCAAACGCTAATATTATAAATATTAAAATATTATAAATTTGCCGTGGTGGTGCTGGAGTAAGAATTGTTCCCCACCCTCTCTACCCGTGGTTGCCGTAAGAGTCGGCTAAAGGGTGTAATCCGGAAGATGGGCAGTAGCGTCTTACTTGAACAATCACACCTAACTGCGTTCGCCAACCCGCCTGCCAAGCGTGGCGAGTATTGGCAATATCCCTCCCCAGGAGGAGGCATATGTCCAGCAGTGGACATCCTATGGCTGATGATGTAAAGTGATTATAAATAGGAAAGTTTGTCTGTCCGTATGTATGTACTTCTTCACGTTGAACTGTAACGAATTAAGTTTTTTTTGGAGACGTACGAGTGTATATACGTCTTTTATGGTGGTAAGAGATAGCACATGTCAATAACCTTTGCAGTGATACACAGAACTTTGAATAGCAAAACAAAATCCAAAGATCGCTGTTTTGGCGCGCATTCATCATCATCATCTTCAGCCTGTAAATAATGGGCCACTGTTGAGCATGGACCTCTCTTGTACGCCACTCGTCCCGGTCCCGTGCCAACCTTATCCAGGTTCGACCCGCGGTTTTTATTATTAGCGCTCATTACTTCGAGACATTCGATGGTTAGTTTTAATAAAATTTTAGTTATAAGTTGCATTATGCATTTAGGTACCATCACAGTACCAGAAATTCTGCCGCCAAGCAGTAGTGTATAAACATTACGTAATCCAGTTTGATGGGTACTGCAGCTAGCGAAATTATAGGGCTGTTGAGACTAACCATCGAAAGTCTCAAAGTAATGAGCGCCAAAGTAGTGATGCCCTGGACTTTGTTTTCCTACTCAAAGTTCTGTGTATCTCTGCTATGGTCATGGCCAGGTTACCTCTTACCATTAGGAGAGCGTATCGTTCGTCTCGATACTTTTCCCAAAAAAACCTCAAGAGATAATTTTTAACAATTCTACCGTTTGAGCATATGTTAACGATTTAAGCTATTTTGAGTGAAGGTTAGCTTCGATATAATTATAAATTCGATACTTAATCGCAGTGCTTTATTATATTGAAAGAAGAGTCTTACTATCATTTTACAGATATAACACAAACATGACTGTGCCGCCGTGCCTTCAATATAGATTTTTTGGCATCATTGCACAAGCTACGCACGTACAACATACACCGCTTTATTCGCACATATTCAGATGTACATGATCAGCTCAGCTTCACTCGTGAATAGTCAAGGCGTCATATATCTTGCGAAAGGGGTGTCATAACTTCAGATGGCGAATTAAGTTAAGTACTAGTTAAGTTTGTTCCATTCTCACTATAATTTTTCGTCTTGACAGCTAAAAAATTTTAACTCATCCTAACCTTGAAAACCAAACTATCAGTAAACCAAACTATTCGATTTCTGGACTAAATTGAATAGGAAAGCTTGTTCCATTCTCAATATGATTTTTTGTCTATTACAGTTATAAAATGTTAACTCATCCTAACCTTGAAAACCAAACTATCAGTAAACAAAACTATTCGATTTCTGGACTAAATTGAATAGGTAAGGTTGTTCCATTCTCAATATGATTTTTCGTCTATTACAGTTATAAAATGTTAACTCATCCTAACCTTGAAAAACAAACTATCAGTAAACAAAACTATTCGATTTCTGGACTAAATTGAAAAGGTAAGTTTGTTCCATTCTTCGTATGATTTCTCGTCTTTATAGCTATTACATTTTAACTCATCCTAACCTTAAAAAACTTACTATCAGTAAACAAAACTATTCGATTTCTGGACTAAATTGAATAGGTAAGCTTGTTCCATTCTCAATATGATTTTTCGTCTTTACAGCTATAAAATTTTAACTCATCCTAACCTTCAAAAACAAACTATAAGTGAACATAAGTAATTTTTGATTAAATAATATTTCGAATTCTGAACTGAATTGAATAGTTAAGCTTGTTCCATTATTCCTATGATTTCTCGTCTTTATAGCTATTACATTTTAACTCATCCTAACCTTAAAAAACCAACTATCAGTAAACATTACTTTTTGATTTCCGAATTGATTACGTAGAACTCACTATTATCACTACCGAAATGTACTTTAGACTTTAAAGTAAGTCTAAAGCAAGTCTATAGGTAAGTAAGTATTCTATAAGTTATCTGGTTCCCATAGCACAAGCTTTGCTTAGTTTGGGACTAAATGGCGCTGTATGTAATATCCTACGATATTTATTTATTTACATCTAAAAGAAAAAAAGTCACTTCATTTAATAAAAAAACATTACAACTTAACATATCAGTTTCACTGTAATCTACACTTTCCATCAACACAATACCGGTGTGATCACGCAACACTGACCAAGATAACAAAATTCCCGATAACCGTTCCCGGAATTAAAATGAATGAAGCATTTGCATTTTGTATGCTACTCTCGTTTTTACACGACAAACGACCGACGTCAGTGCCAACTTTCAGTGCAGTCAAAAAGAACCTGACACGTCAGTTCAAATCTTCTTGGTAGCCCTGCGTGTAAGGTGCGATATAAGCTAGTCAAGTCACGTTTGGGCACACTTATCGAGCCGTGTAATAAAATGAATTGCGGGCAAGCCTTGCGTCCTGACCACTTGGGTCGTTCGGACCTTCACCTGTGCAATTAAAGTCGAGAGGAATTATGACCTGGATGCCTCGGGAAAGATAGTTGCGAGTCTGACTTACCGTATATTGGTATACCTAAATAAAGTTTGCCTAACGGTTATGTAATGGTTGTACTAACATTCTTTATGCTTACGCGCTACGCTGCGACTTTCATATGTACTTTTCACAGCGTTGGTGGTATCGTATTACGTGACAGTGTGGTCGAAGATGGTAAACACACTTCGCCTGGAATGGAACTCTCAAGTGAGGCACACACTGGCGGCAGATTTTCAACTTATGGGTGGTAGCTAACCAGCCGAGTACCTACTAGAAAGTTCCCTACCACCCTGTACCTTACCTGCATTGCAATTTGTATATTGCTATATTGTAGCGATGATTGCGCAGTGGTTAGCGCGGTCGGTTCGCACGCTGAAGGCCGTGGATTCAAACTCCAACAAAACTTGAGCTGCCGGCGAAGGAAAACATCGTGAGGAAACTATAGCATGATGGTAGGGTAATTTCTAGTACTCGGCTGGCTAGCTACCACCCATAAGTTGAAAATCTGCCACCAGGGTGTTCCTGAAGCCTTACTTGAGAATATTAAAAGTTACATTAAGAAAGATTAACTAATGATAAAATGGTCTGGCTATAATTTGACCCTGCGCAGTATATTTTTTCCTTCTTCTTAAAGCATAATAATTATTGTATATTTTTACTATACTGTTTGATAAGGCTCCAATACAGCTGCAACCCATTCAATTTAACAAAATTTTGTACCTATATTATTGATTATTTATTATTTGCAAGCAATTTGACGTATTTGTCAAGTCGAAAGTCTTCGACCAGTGTGTGTTACCAGTGATGACTTATGGCGCCGAAACGTGGTCTCTCACTGTGTGCCTGCTTAGTAAGCTTAAAGTAGCACAACGAGCTATGGAGAGGGCTATGCTTGGAGTTTCCCTACGAGATCGAATCAGAAATGAGGAGATCCGTAGGCGAACTAAAGTAGCCGACATAGCCCAGCGGATTAGCAAGTTGAAGTGGCAGTGGGCAGGGCACATAGCACGCAGAACCGATGGCCGATGGGGCTGCAAAGTTCTGGAGTGGAGACCACGGACCGGCAAGCGCAGCGTAGGACGTCCACCCACAAGGTGGACAGACGACCTAATAAAGACCGCAGGAACGCGCTGGATGCGAGCCGCTTCCAACCGGTCTTTGTGGAAATCAATGGGAGAGGCCTATGTCCAGCAGTGGACGTCATACGGCTGATGATGATGATGATGATGATGACGTATCTAAAAACATTATGATGGTTTCAAAAAATATTTGTATTTGATCAAAAGATAATATTGAATAAACTCCGCACCACACCGACCACATCTTCGACCACACCGTCACTTAACATAAAAAAATCTAATAATATGGATGCTCTAAAAAAATATTTTAAAAATCATATTTATTTATTTTAGCTATGGTAATAGTACAAAAGCCTCCTTGCGCCAGTTTAACTTAAACAACACGTAGATATAAATTTACTTGGGCATTTTTCAGGTACTTTAAAGTTTCTATTTAAATGGTGCTTAATATGTCTGTACCTAAGTAAGTACTTCATTACAAATTGCTATTGGAGTCGAATTAGATTCAGACTGATGTAACGACTTTAAAAGGCATTTCAAAGTCGTAAGAGCTTAGAGTGGAAATAGATGTGTTGTGATTTATGCTGTCGCGGTCACGATTTCAAATTTATTTTCTAACAAGTTGGGTTAAGATGCTAAATCAAGAAAATTATACGCACTTACTGAAATTACAGTGGTTCACAACTTCGGAAGCATTGAGGATACTCCTTAATTCAATTCTAATGTAATACATGTTTATGATTTTTTCCGGGTCTAAATATATATCAATAAATAAATAAATATCGTACATTACACACAGCGCCATCTGACCCCAAACTAAGCAAAGCTGTACTATGGCAGTCAAATAACTGATAGAATACATATATACTTTTTTTTTTTTTGTAAATACTTACTTATAATACATACAGAACACCCAGACAAAGATCAAACAGATTTTTTATATCACAAAATTCTTGTCCTAAGTGGGAATCGAACCTACACCCCACAACTCTCGATTAGAGCTACTAGCCAAATGAGCTAACAAAGCAGTCAATATATTGCAATGGACGTAACACCGACACCCAGAACATCGACGCAAAGTTGCTTGTCTATCGGTTTTCTATCGGATACACTTTGGAGAGTGCGCTTCTGATCTGCTTGACCTAATTCCGCTCAGCACTTCCTACTAACGGACAGCCATGAGCTCTACAAAGCGACACCGCTTCATGGTCGATATTTCAAAAATCGAACTAAACGGTTCAATTCTACTTTTATCAGACAAACCTCTAAACAATGGAATTTGCTGCCATGTGGGTGTTCCTTGATAGATGCAATTTGGGTGCCTTCAAGTCGTGAGTGAATCGTTTGCTTCTAGGCAAGCGTGTTTCATCGTAGACCGCTTCTTCGCTTGATATTAGATACAGTCAAACGTAAGCCTATTTAATAAAATTAAAAAATGGTTTTTAAATTCCCTTTTGCCAAATAATTTAACCGGAGATATTGTTTTTCAATTTAGAATACAATAATACTTGCACATTACTAGACGGGTTTTTTTTAAACTATATAATAATTATAATCTGTACAGTCACACACGCACACAAAGCGTATATAGATATACTATTATTATCGTAGAAAAAAACGTTTGTGTGTGATGAAATTCCATCCTCGTATAAGATGACACATATTCACAAGAAATGACATTCAATATGATCTGAAAAGACACCTTGAAACAATTATTCGGACATTGCAAAAGCTCAGATAGCCCTTCAGATATCCGAAAATAAAAACGAAATCCATTTCACGACTTACAGGTAAGTCGTCATTTATTCCAAATTATATGAATTTTCGTGCCTGTTATCTCAAAACGGTTGAGAAAAATTTAATTTATTTCTAAAGAAAATAGCGTTGAATTTTATTACTGCGGTGTCAAGTTTAAGTGTCCTCTCTAAATCTTTTAGAGAATTTTTTCATTCGAAATAGAGGGGATGGTAATCCAACACTGACTTTAGGGCGATTTTCCTAATACACCCGTTAATTAACATTGTTTAGAAGTTTTCTTTAATCAAGGAAGAGTATTTAATGACTACTAACTAGAGCTGGAAAGTAATTAATTAAAATATTATTTCGAAGTTCTAAATATTTTTGTTTAATATTAAAAGTTAATATACAGACTAACAGTCTTAAATTAATTTGTTTAAATATTTAAGCTATATAAATTATTAGCTGGGCAATTTTTCCATTTCATTTCAGCTATATTGACCGCAGCTAAAATTTTGTTTCAGCTAAATCGACCGCAGCCAAAATTCTGTTTCAGCCAAATCGCCTGTAGTGCATTTTTAGAATAGCACGTATTATACCAAATAACTTATCTTTTTTGTTTGTGAATCTATATAACACTTGCCCAGAAAGCTCACCACAACACTATAGTGAAAACCGCATTTAAATCAGTTAAGCCGTTTCTGAGCTTAGTGTGCACAAACACATAGACAAACAGACGAAAATTCTAAAAACTTTTTGTGGCCTTGGCAACATAAGCACAACGCGCACAAATTATTTTTTGAAAAAATATTTGATGTACAGACACCTTTCGTTTACGATTTTATTATATGTATATAGAATATATAATATATAGATAAATGTAGATTAAGATAACACGAAGAAGATAATGAAAGAAATTTGGATTTATGAATTTAAGTGAAAAATGGAATGGATATAATTTTTTTCATCGCTAGATAAAATTAAAGGTGTTTATACAGTTTTATCGTAGCTGTGAGTATAACCTTTACAGTCGACGTGACAGCGTCGACTATTGGTTTGTAAGTCACAATACAATTTGAATATATTTAGCCAAGAACAGTAAGTGCACCTTAAAAGTAAGTTACACTACACACTACACTAAATTACAGTAGACTAATAATACTCATATGCTAGACCATTTTAACAGCTTATGTATTTTTTTAACTTTCGTGACTTGAATACATAAATATGTTTATCACCGGGTCTTAATAACCGCACAAAATAATATGAAAAATTGTTCTGTTTATTTTTGGCGATATTTCGGCCATGTTGCAATAGCCGTGGTCATGAGTTGACTGGAGAGTGCGGGTGTGCGGTTGAGTGGACATTTCTTTTACAAAAAATAAACACATCTTTTTTCATGGTTGGCAGGCTAAGTGTTTGACTTTAGCTCACCTGATGGTTAATGACGGTATGGGCGAAGATGGTAAACACATAAATAGTTTGGTATGGAACCGGTTTTAAAGTGAGACTGACGGAACACATCATTAAGTGCTTGGCGGCAGATTTTCAACTTGAGTATGGTAACTAGCAAGCTAGATATTAGAAAGTATCCTACCACCATAAGTTTGAACCCACGCTTTTCGGTGTGTGTACCGACCGCACTAACGTCTGAGCTATCATCGCTAACTCACTACTACGGTATATGAGTACATGTGATAATTCAGCACAATAAATTCAATTTGATGTATTTAGCACTAAATTTCAAACGCGTTGGAATCAAATAAAAAGGGCAGAACTAGCGGGATGTTTCTCATGTGAGGAGCTTGCATATCACTGTGCAAAATTTAGATACTACGAAAGCGAAAGAAAAATTTATAGAAAGTGGGACATCGCCCCGGACGGGTGTGTAATCTGTGTTGTGTGTGTTATGTCCTACGATATTTATTTATTTATGTTCCCGTTTCTAACACTTTTCTACAACAGAATTAATTGTCAGTTTTTGGTTAAAACACAAGTATAATTTTTAACAGTAAAGACCAGACTTCGGAGGAAACTATAAAAAGTAATAGGGTCCGGTCGATTTCTCTGGGATGCCATTATTAGATCCTGGTTTTCTTATCATGCTACCACTCTTGGGATATCATCTTTCCAACAAAAAAATAATCATCAAAATCGATTCATAAACGACGAAGTTATCCGCGAACACACATAAAAAAATATACGGTCGAATTGAGAAACCCCCGTTTTTTGAAGTCGGTTAAAAATACGGCACACATTAAATTGTCACATTGTGTTCTTGTTGAGAGGAGTTATGATTTACTACCTTAAATTTTAACGTTCAACTTTTTTCAGGGATTCAATCTGGTGAGTGTTCCAATGTTGCCAAACTCCATTAAACCCGTACATTAAGATTATTTGTCAACTTTTACCTCGTTCCATTTTGTTTCCAACAAACAACCAATTTCATCATTCACGGAAAGAAAATCTTTTATTCTCAAAATACTTTCAAGACACACTTACATCTCGTTCTGAAAGAATTCTGTCAATGTTGTTTTTCTCAGTCCTTACTCTAGCTTAATAAACACTTATCTATGTTTCCTAAGTACATTCTAGACCTGACAGATCCCTTATCTTTCAAGAGTATAGAAGTTCCCCTCTGTTTTCACATAGAAACTCGTAATTCGAGATCCAGGGTTGGCATATCAACGTAGGAAGTAGGTCGCAAAAGATAGCTTTATCTGTCGCCAACTTGTGGACTTTTGTGTTCAGAACCGATGATATTAATCATGCTAGATTTGTCACCAATATATAAATAATTTACGTATTACTTAAAATACTAAAATTATCCAACGTTTTCTGAAATATAATTTGAGATTGTTTTAACCATCATGAGGAATCCATAGTATGGTGGTAAGTAGGGTACTTTCTAGTACTCAGCTGGCTAACTACCAGCATCAATCTAATACAAGTTGAAAATCTGCCGCCAGTCACAGGCCAGGTCGCAATCAAGCAGACGGTTTGTCTAAAGGTATGCAATCACCATTGTCTACAGATATCTGCAATACCAGTTCCTAAGATGTAAAAAGTACTCCATTGTGAGGTCAGACTTGCGCTTTGTACAGCAAAAGTTTCTGACCAGACGTGTGCTCAATAGGGCAAAACGGTACTTGCCTTATTGAGCACATCAAGTTTTTATAGGCTAGTTTAGCCTTACCAACAATATGACCGCGGAACTGTACATTTGCAGAAATGTCACCGCTCGGTATACCAATGCCTTCCAAACCCTGTGTCCTGAAAACGAAGAGCCAAAGCAAATGGAGTTTTTTAGCGGTGAACGCGCATACCTTTGTCTTAGGTATGATTACCATCTTCGACCACTCTGTCACTCAACATCAGATAATCTGAAAAATATATTTATAAACAGCTATAAAAAAATCGAGTGACTTTAAGGTTGTGTAGAACGTGGCATATCTTTCGAGTTGAATATCAACGCCAGCGACCCATATATTTCACGCTGGTGCTCGTATTTTGTTGTTATTTCTATGAGATTGCATTGTTTTGGCATCAAATACATATGTATATAGAGAATAAGATGAATGTAAGTAAATTAAATAAGAGTATATATTACACACATTAATACACAGTCGTATGCCGTTTTTTATTACATAGGGTTTTATACACTTCTTTACGATAGTAATTTATATATATGAATTAGTTTGCTACTAATTAGCCTAACTTTCTTTAAATTATTTAAAACTTAGCATACGAGTAGTAATACAATTTCATTTAGGCAGGTATATATATTTATACAGAATACGGACGCTCTTTGCGTTATGCAAGTTAATTATTATGCTTTATGCATAATTGTATTAATTATGTTTTGTGTAATTGATTGAATCATGCGTTATTTTGCAGAATCAAAAAAAAATGTGTTTTGTCTTACCATCAAGAGCGTGCAGAAAAAAGGTAACGATGGAAAAAAAAAAAAATTGCCACGCTCTTGATTTATTAGTGTGACGAGAACGTCACACTAATAAATACCGAGAAACCTAACCAAATAATGTCACATACAACTAAAACGCAATCTTAAACATGTACGGTATTTTTTTTAAGTAAAAAACTAACATATCTACCTCTGCAGTACACGGTGAACGGAAAAACAAACGAGTGATTTATTCAACATTCTGTCTGGCAAGACATTCTTGGCGTGCTTTCGCAAGTGTCTCTTTATTTAAAATGGTTTAAAGGTCACTGAAAACATTTACCTAAAATACAACGAAGAAATAGGGATAAATTTAGACGTACATTCGTACCAAAGAACTTGTTCAGCGTCAGAGATGTCTTGTCGACGTATTGTATTGTTTTACAAAACTAATATAATCGTATTTGTAATACAATTTTCGTTACACTAAAACTACCCACGTTAATTTATATACATTTTAATTTTTTTTAAATTATTTATTTATTTTTTATGGACACTGTCTAATGAAGAAAATCGACCATTACCAGTTACCCAACAACAATAAATTATGTAATTTTTCAACTCTCATTATTTGAACACATAATTTTATGTACTCGTATGTAACATAATTGTGATTTTGTGCACGATTAAGATCCAGTGTTTTTCTTTATGGAGACAGCCTAAGTGTTTGACCACAGCTCACCTGATGGTTAGTGACGGTGTGGTCGAAGATGGTAAGCACGCCTATCCTGGAATGGTACTGGCTCTCAAGTGAGGCTGCCGGAACACACCGTTAGACGCTTGGCGACTACTAGAAAATACCCTACCACCATGCAAAACAAACAAACATGACTAGCTATAAATGATATCCGGTAAGATAAAGATACAGATTAACATTTCCAATGCTATGGGAATTATATTATAGTTTTGTATAAATGTAATATAGTCGTGTTTTATATGTACGGATGTGGACAAGTAACACGACTATAACATTGTAAATCATATATTTTTGTGCTGTTTCTAAAACTTCATAGAAGCTTTTTTTTATTGTTCACAGGCTAGGTAGGACTCTGATGTTAAGTGATGGTGTGGTCGAAGATGATAAACACACCCAGCTTTGAATGGAACTAGTTCTCAAGGCTGGCGGAACACACCGACCAGTGCTTAGTGGCTGATTTCTTGAGGCTAGTCAGCCGTGTACCAGAAAGTACTTTACCAACACGCTATGGTTTCCTCACGATGTTTTTCTTCCTTTTGTGGCTTAATATGTACATATATGTGGCTTTGCGCATAACTAAGAATTATTTTAATTGTTTTCTTTGTGGGATACAAATACGAAATACTAAGGCGTCGTCCTAATACAACGCGATTACGCGATGGTCGCGTCAAACATAGTGATGTCTAAAGGTGTCCTAATCGAATGCGATACGGCTTCATCGCATCGCGCGAACTTTTATTAGGATCATCGCAAGCTCGCGCGAACCTGCGGTGATTGTGCAGTCGCGTTGTATTAGAACGACGCCATAGAGTGTAAAGGACAGAATGCGACGCCAAAAACAACAACAAGATCTAGCATCGTAAATATTACATTTCTTCATGATGTACACAACCGCTATGCCAAATGAGGTATTTATTCGTGAATAGATAACAACGTCTGAGAGAAAGATAGCTTTTTGTGTGATAATAAAATGTCTTACCTACTAATTGTAAAAGGATTACCTAAATGTTTGTTTAATAACTAAATTATGTTCATAATTACTTTTGCGAGTAAAACTGCTCACTAAGATACAATAAATCTAGCTTAACCCGACTAGAACCTTGGTTGGCTTAGAGGGTCTCTCAACATATTCAATTCACTTTTCTCAACTGTGAAATGCTTAATTTGAAAGCGGGGTAGTAAGAAAGCGAAAATAAGTCTTAGTGGTGAGACGCTCTTAAACAAAGAACTTTAAACAGAAAACTCACAACAGATCCAGAACATATATTTTTCTAAAGAGCACGCCACACGCATATAAATTTACCGTACCTATAAGGTATTATAAGGTAGAAAATACTGAGATCAACGTGTAATTTTCCTTATGGTACGAGACGCGTCTGTTCTGGGTACAGCTGCAAAAAGTTATGAACCATTACAGTAGTACAGTACGCTATCAGAGCTTATCAAATTAGTTAATACATAACAATAAATATACGTGCGTGCGATCCGTGCAGCGGCCCGCACTGCGGAGCAAGACGAGACAGCGCGCGCGTTCTCTCCATGAAAAAGGTCACCGGATGTTTTAGAAACTATTGTCAAGGAATTTGGTCAAATAAAACTTGAGTAATATCTTATAAATGAAACAGAAATTGTCGAGTATAATTGTTCAATACATTTCACATACGCTACACATCTACAGGTACCTACTCATATCGTTATTTTTCGGTACTGTGATGGTGTGGTCGAAGATGGTAAACGCACCTGTCATGGAATGGAACTGGCTCTCAAGTGAGGCTGCCGGAACACACCGTTAGATGCTTGGCGGCAGATTTTCAACTTGAGGGTGGTAGCTAGCTAGCTGAGTATTAGAAAATACCCTACCACCACGCAATTATGTTTAGCTACGCTAGCTATGTTTACACAATCAATTACATTTCACTGAGCAATACCGTGACTGTCGTATAGTCATTATAATTATTAATTATACGAAATAAAACTACAGATGGAAAGTTCGAAGGGAGATAGTTAACCACATGCTAGGGAATGCACCTAGAAGTTTCTTGTATTTCAACTTCGACAGCGCTGCCTTCCCAGAAGTTTATTTGTTTACCTAACAACCCAACAAAAGCAACCGCACACACGCAAATAGTAGTTAAACTTCATCCAAATAGCAGTTCTAAGTTAAGTTCCTTAACTGCCGACCAAATAATGGGATCACTAACAATCGGTTCGGTGGCTGTAATCAGGATGTACTTACTGGTGGGGGAAGAAAACCAAATAATGAATCCTTGAAAATGAATCCTAACGGATTGTATATTTCACTACAGAAATTGACGTGGGTATAACATATTAAACAAAAAAATGAATCGGATATCATAAAATAAATAAATATTGGATGATGCGTCTCACACAGCGTCATATAGTTCCAAAATAAATAAAATGTTTACTATGAGAACCAGGTAGAATATTTGTATACTTTTTGTTGTAAAAACAAACTTTACTTGTAAATTGTAAATAGTTTTGACGACCCTATAATCACATCACATCATCAGCCATAGAACGTCCACTGCTGGACATAGGCCTCCTCCTGGAGGGGTTTTGCCAATACTCGCCACGCTTGAAAGGCGGGTTGGCGAACGCAGTTAGGTGTGATTGTTCAAGGAAGACGCTGCTGCCCATCTTCCGGATTTCATCCCTTAGCCGACTCTTACGGCAACCACGGGTAGACAGGGTGGGGTATAATTCTTAAGCCGGCACCACCACGGCAAACCCTATAATAATGTCGCTAATATTCTCAATGTAGGTTTGTAGCTTGTGTGGCTTCAGAATTGACATAAGTTATTACTAAATACTTTAATAGTTATTTACCAGTTTTCCAATGATGGCATTTTTGGATCAATATATATAGAAAACTGCAATTTATTCTGGGTAGATTTGTATGAATATCAAATGTTTAGTGAAAAATCTTTGTAAATCATTATCTCAGCTGTAGGACGTCTCCTGCTGGCTGTAGGTCTCCCCCATTGATTTCTGTTAAGGCCGATTAGAAGTGGGTCACATCCAGCGCGTTCTTACGGTATTTACTAGGTCGTCTGTGCACTTTGTGGGACGTCTTACGCTGCTTTTGCTGTAAACTTTAGTTTACGGCAAAAGCATAAAGCCCCATCGGCCATCAGTTCTTTGTGCTATGTGCTCTGCTCACAAATATAATATTAAAGCCAAAAACAAAAATGAGTCAAAATTGTTAAGAGTATAAACATTTTACAAGCCCCCTAACTTATCCTAACTCCGCCCACATAAAGGTTGGTTCTTAGAGCGTTCGCGGAGATTATTTGGGTTAAGTACCGTATATTCGAAGTTCAGCTGAAATTTAACTGGCACTAGTAATTAGGGATTTAACGCGTCACGTGATTTGAACGACCAGATTAGAGTATCATCGCAGTTGGAATATCTGAGTCACATTATATTGGAGGTGTTATGCGGAGAATGCTTTTTTTTTATGGATTACAGGCTAGGTTTTTGACCACAACTCACCTGATATTAAGTGACGGTGTGGTCGAAGATGGTAAAGCACACCTAGTCTGGATTGGAACTGGCTCTCAAGTGAGGCTGCTGGAACACACCGTTAGATGCTTGGCGGCAGATTTTCAACTTGAGGGTGGTAGCTAGCCAGCCGAGTACTAGAAAATACCCTACCACCACGCTACGGTTTCCTCACGATGTTTTCCTTCACCGGCAGCTCAAGCTCATTGTTGGGGTTTGAACCCACGCCCTTCGGCATGCGAACCGACCGCGTTAACCACTGAGCTATCATCGCTACTAAAATGCTATACTAATGCTACATGAATGATTGTGCAAATAACCTTGATCTAAATCACCTCCAAATGTTAAAATTTTCACCCGTTTACCCTTTTGTTATCTAATGCAAAGACCTTCGCGTGAGGTTACAGGGTTGTTTTTTTAATGAACCGGCCACTGCTCGCAGGCAGATTCATGTAACAGTAACTTTTGTTCTGTGACTTTTAATACTTCGAGACTTTTTCGATCCGCACAGAAATAATCCTAAATAACTTTAACCGCACGCATTTTCGAATGAAAAGTAAAACATTTTGCGTCAATGATATTTAAAAACTTTTCTACAAACTTTTTTTGAGAATTTATTGATTTAAGTATATTTGACAGTCGAAACAGGATTGAATCGAGTACATGTGTCCGCGTGAATCATTGCATATATCAGATACATGGCCCCTCTGCACACTAGGTGTGTTTACCACCTTCATCCACTCCGTCACTTAATATAAGGTGAGCTGTAGTCAAACACATAGCCTGTCAATCATTTAAAAAAAGTTGACCGTCCCAGGTCGCCCGGTAGATGTGAAACATTTAAACAATACACAGCTTACAGAAGAAGAACAAAGTGTTTAGTACGCGCGCGCACACACACAAGGAAATGGAGAAAAGAGTCGTAGATTGGACAAGACGGTATAAAATAGCGTCACGCCGTTTGCCGTCGCGCCATACGAGTCGATTTTACTGCCAAGGCACCAATAGATGTTTCACGAATAAATAAGAGTAATTACCTCTATAATGATCGTCTAGGACTTTTAATAGCTGGCTAGAAATTTTAAAAGACTCGCCTTTTTAATAAAGCACCAAATTGGAAGTAAAATGAACAGAATGAACTGCAGTGAAGAACTTTCTTTGCGAGTTTCTTATTAAAAATTCGGTTTGGAAACTTTTGCGGGTAATGGAATTTTAACCGCCACAATGATTAACTTACGGGAGAACACTTCGCGCATTTTAATTTTTATTTGGAAGTTAGCACGTGTTCTATTTGTAAGAAAAGTATTTTTAGAAATGAGAGCAATGCGACGAGTGAATGAATTAGTAACTGGAACAAAGTACGTACGTTTGTATAGACTGAGTGGTCAGTCCTAGGGTCAGAGAGGATACTCTACCTGAATGTCTGCAGCGTTCATTAATGATTTTTTTCAGCAACTAGTGTCCCATTGCTGTCGCAAAGGCTTTTTATCCTTCCAGAATGTCCGGTCTTCTTGGTGGTCCAGTGAGTGTCGTGACGATTTATTTCGTCACATGGGTCATACCACCTTCGTCTGGCTCGACCCTGAGGTCCTAACTATTAAGAGTCTGAACGAATCTTGAATAAAAATTGCATACATTTTTACCACAGGCAAATAACGCGTAAAACCTTAGAAACGACACGTGCAAGATAACCGTTAAAAGTTTAAAACTTGCACACCTATCTTACTAAGTATGCAAAGTGAATATTTAAGGGATGTTGGGGCGTGTAGCGGCTTGCATCTGGTAGTGATAAAACTGCTAGCAGATGCTCGTAATTCTAATACTTAAAAGCTTCTCTTGAATAAGAATTGACTGGGCTATATGCAGTCCCATACGTGTTTAGAGAGAGTAGATAGTACGAGTAGTAGTGGTAGTAGATAGTAGACTTGATTTAACTGTAATCATTCTCTTTATTTTTGACAAGGGATAAATATGAATAAATAAATATCGTAGAACATTACGGTACTTATTATACATACAGAACACCCAGACATAGAACAAGCATTTGTTCATACCACAAACTGTTTGTCTTAGATGGGAATCGAACCCACGCCCTACAGCTCTTAAAGCAGATATACCAATCAGGTGAGATCGTGGCCAAACGCATGCCTAGTCCGTTGTAAAAAAAATACAATTATATTATAGCATATAATTATATATGTATTTCGTTTTATTTAAAAACATAATTATTTTTTACATACTTACTATACTTATTATATTTATTAGTTTATTTTTTTTAACTTAATAGTGTTACAACATCTCCCATCTGTTCTTAAGCTGTATCGTGTTTTGTTGCCTGGAAGAGATCACTCTTAGCAATAAGACAGCTACTTATGGCACTAGCTCATAAAATTCTTTTGTTATGTGTACTTTTTATTTCTATTTTTGTGTGTACAATAAAATGTTTATATCTATCTATTATTACAGCAGTTTTAATAATTCTATTCAATTTGTAGTTATCTGAAACACTAACTAAATCAAATTAAACACGTAAAGTCTGAAAACAGACACACAACCCTAAAAACCGCAGCTTAGCGCATGAAAAATTCGCTCCATCAATTTCAGCCATGTCTTGTAACCTCTCTTTTGTTAAACTTACTTATATCTTGACAACATTATTTTAAGACACGCCCGTGCCGTCCCGGGCCTTTTCTGAACGATGATTTATCGACAGATACCGTTCGCCTTGTATTTGAGCCGGCTTCGACGGTTTCCAATATATCTACTAGGTTTCAACTCTGAAAATACAAACGTATATACGCTTGGGATAAATTGCAATGAGTGTATAGAAATTGTTTGATCACCGTCATAGTAAAAATTTATTTATTATTATTTTATTACAACGGCTTACGTTTGACCGCCATCTCGCCTGATGTTAAGCGAAGATGCGGTCTATTATGGAACACGCTTGCCAAGAAGAAACTGATTCACTCGCGACTTGAAGGCGCCCTGATTGTATCTATTAGAGAACTCCCACTCAGGCACCAAATTCCATTGAGTAGCTGTTCGTACAATAAAGGTAGAATCGTACCATTTAGCTCGAGTTTTTGGAATTTCGACCATGAAGTGGTGCCGCTTTTAAGAGCTTCTGGCTGTCCGATAGAATGGGGAGGGTGGAATTAGGTCACGCACATCCGAAGCGCAATCTTCAAAGTATATCTAGTATAAAACTGACAGACAAGCAACTATGCGACGGCTTTGGAGTCTTTTCCGAACAAGCGAGTCATTGCTAATGAGTTTCTTAGCACGTTTCTCAATGGACTCTAACGCCAATTTATAGTACGCAAGTTATAATAATTTGCATCTTTATCATAAAGCAAAAATTTAATCACTATTCTCTGAACAGGTTTAGTAAACATTAGGCCTTCTAATTAATGAAATAAGCAAATAGATGACGGCAGCAATAGTGAAATTACTAATTAACAAAAATCTGTTTAGCTTTCATTATAATTACTGCGTTGTTAAACAAAATTTAAGTAATTAATTACTGCAATGTGCTTAATTATAATTTTGTTAAAGTTATAGAAATAATAAGTAGATTCTATCACTACCATTTAAGTTCCAAACGCGAGTTGTGAGTCAACATGATTGTATTTTAATTCAATTTGTATTGAAAAATTACGTAATAAAATACTTTTTTTTTTATTGAGGCCTGACGTTCCTATGTTTCAAGCACGTATACTTGTATACTTTTTTAAAATAAATACTTGAAATACACACAGAACACCCAGACACAGAACTATACAAGTGAATCAGAAAGTAAGCTAATTCCGCAAAAATCTTTTCATTAATTGCAATTCGGCTTCACTGTGCCTCTAGGGATTGGTAAATACTTTTTACTACCAGATGGGTAAAGATATTCCTCATGCGCGTACTAGACACTTCGACACAAGGTATATTTTTTCTTCACACGGCGAGGATGTGGAACTCTTTGCTGGAATCTGTGTTTCCCGAAAAGTACAATATGAGTGTCTTCAAATCAAGAGTAAACACGTTCCCTCTATGTAAGCGTGCTTAATCCTACGATAGAGCACGCTTACTCCACATCACAGCTTAAGATCAGCCAGGATGTGGTCAAACGAATCCATAAAGAATAAATAAATTATAAAAATGCATATTTATATTATGATGAAATTCTTAAAAATACAGGTGAAACCACAGGACTATAGCAAGTGTATGAGTTTAATATACATAAGTAACTCGTATCCTAATTTCTTGCGCTAAAATAATCCAAACTTCACCGGGAAACACGTCCGACGTCCCAAGTATGATATATGGAGACCTTGGCATACATTACCGGACTAAAACTTAGGGAACTAAGCCGGGATAAATGAACACAGTTTTGTCACTGTACACTGCGGTGGCTCTTGCCAAATCTGTAGAGATAATATATACACTTATTATACCTATCACAGCCATATACAACGAACACTGAAAAATATCATGGAATTAAAAGAAATTAATTTTATTTATTATAGATTATTATTAACTAGCGACCAGCTTCGACTGAGCACGGGTTTACACGGGGCTTTTGATCTATCTCAAAGGGATTAGGCAGCGTTTTCGATGAAAGTTCCCAGGTGGCTTGACTTTTTCCGACACTTCTATCAATTATCATCATATTTCAACTAATTTGCACAAAACCTTGACAAATTATGTACTTGAATCTTCCTCATGATTCACTCTATTTATTAATGAAATTTGCATGATAATCCGTTTAGCACTTTTTATGTTTATCGCGAACAGACAGACAGCCAGACAGACGCGGCAGACGACTTTCTTTTATAATATGTTCAAATGTGAAAGAAAATTTGTTTCAGAACATCTTTATTCCCGAAGTCACTATTCGTAAAACCGGTAATTATTAGGCAAATATTACTTTAAAAAATGATATTGCAATTATTAAATATTAATCATATTGTACATACGTTTGTATGACAAATATTTTTATCTGCGCCTCGCGTTGTTACCCATTATTCCCATGTGAACACTAAATTCTTTCGGGATAAAAAGTAGTTTATGTGTTATTCCAGGGTGTCAGCTATTCCATGCAAAATTACATCAAAATTAGTCCACCCGTTTGAGTGTGAAGAAGTAACAAACATACACACACACCTTCAAAAACAATCGCATTTATAATATTAGTGTGATAGTTACACAATTTCCTCTTAGGTACTTACGCGCGCATTTTGTCAGTAAGTACATGAAAACAAAGTATTCAGCTATCCCATTTCATGGACATAGGTCAAATTGGCACAAACGCCAAATGAAATTTTCTCGGCGTAGCTAAATGTAATAATTTATCTTTCAACGAAATTATTTATTCACATTGAGCCCCGGAAGAGTCTTGTAGTCCCTTTTTGAGACGACTCAACTGCATCATAAACCCGACTCGAGGTAAATTGGGACAAAACATCACTGGGCCTTAGAATGAAAAAAATAAAATAAAATTGGTATGTTTTGCTTAGATACAATACAAAGTCAAAATATTGGTACGAGTAAAACTATACAGTGAATATAAATCTAACATGATATTATACTTTGCCTGTAAATTGTAGGTAGGTAAATTATCATTTTTGTTTTACTGCTGAATTACTCACGTTGAATTTTAATCGGAAACTCCGACTATAGTTTCGGCCACATACGGTGGCCTTTGTCATGGAGTCAAAGCTGAGTACAACGCGCGCGCGGCCTCGTCTTTCTTCGCCTGCGGGCTGCTGCGCGAAGATAGCGGTTAATGCGCGGGCGCGAGTAGTGTACCAAGATGCGCCAACGCGCTGTGGAACCCTTCCTAACCGGATTCCTCCTCTATAGTGTCAGGAATATTCCAGCACACAGAGTTCACCACGAAGTCTTCAGATCCGCGACCATTCTTACGATTGCTATGAATAAAAAATCATTACTGTAGCCATTATACGTCAGTGATTATCGCGGTCGGACCGTACGAGAGGCATGGGTTTAATTCCCAACAATGACCTTGAACTGGCTGTGAAGAAAAGTATCAAGAAGAAACTATAGCATAGAGGTAGGGTACTTTATAATACTCGGCTGGTTAGCTACCACCCTAAAGTTGATAATCTGCGATAATCTGTGTTTCGACAGCCTCATTTGAAAGTCAGTTTCCATTCTAGCCTAAGTGTGATTACCATCTTCGAGCGCAACGTCGCGAGCATCAGGTTGTCAAACACCTAGCCTGTCACCAGTAAAAAATAAACACAAACTCATATGGTACGGAGAAGCTAGGGGACAGGCTTAAAATAAGAACCATTTTAAGCAATACGTGGCTGGAGTAGCTGCTATAGTGACTGATTTTCGTCAAATTAGCCTCTTCTAACGACCAACTAACCTCGTTTGTGATCATAATCCGCAGCGATATAGACTGGCCTAGCCACAGTTTAAACCAGCAGCACTTTTAGTCGCTCCCGCAGACTGCGTTTGCCTGCGCCAGGCTTTGCTACCCTCGAGTCCGTATCCATATTTTTCTTTATTCTATACCAAATAACCTTGCACAACTCACCTGAATACAACCCAATTTCCGACCGCCACTATCCCGAGGTAACCTACGGGCTAAAAACGACCATTACTTATTTCCCCCGTCTCTTAATGACGTCATTATCTCTAGAGGCGTCGCGAGCGGTCACGTCTGTCCTTAATTCTGGTGGCGACGCTGACGCGACCTTATGATAGATGACTTTTGTATAAGGATAAGTTCTGTACAGGTAAGGCTACTGAAAAAAATGGAGTGCCTTTAAGCGTCGTCTTACGGCTATCGAGATAAAAGGTGTAAAACTAGCTTTGTATAACTTTGTATGGTGGTATAAAAAGCCACATGGAAAGACATTGTACACAAAACAATTTTAATAGCAATGATAGCTCAGTGGTTAGCGCGCATATCACACGTCAGAGAGTATGAGTTCAAATCTCAACTATGACCTTGAGCTGCCGGTGAAGGAAAACATCGTGAGCAAACTATACCTTTCTATTACTAGGTTGGCTAGCTACCACCAAGTTAAAGATCTGTGCAATCAGTGTTCCAGTATTTTCACTGGAGAGCTACTTTCATTCCAGGTTAGGTGTGTTTATCATCTTCGGCCACACCGTCATTTAACATTAAGTGGGCAGAGGTTTAAACTTGCTTGTCACCAGTAAAACAATCACAGTATCAACTGCGCGTCATGAAACTAGTTAGATACTCGAATATTATTACCATCAGGGGTCTGCATGCTTTAGCACGAACACATCAATCAGATATACATATGTATAGCAAATAAATACATAGGTATATATAACACATACATAAAAACAGAAACAGATACATATAACAGATGTATCTGTTTCTGGAATTTGCTACTCGAGTGGGTGTTACTCGATACATACAATCTAGGTAGTTTCAAGTCGTGAGTGTCACGGTTCTTCGGTTTCTTCTAGGTAAATGTGTTCCATCATCGACCGCGATAAGGCGAGATGGCGGTATAAAGACCGGCACAAAACGAAGGGGACAACGTAACCATATAAAACTATTTAATTTAAATAGTTCCTAAAAAATTAGATAAAATCACGTAGAACGCGCGCGCGGCCTCGTCTTGCTTCTTATGACGAGGCCGCGCGCGGGTTATATTCGGCTTTGTCTCCGTGATGAAGGCCACCGGATGCGGCACCACATTAGTAAAACAAAAATAGATAATCAAAGTTTGAATTTTGGGTGACCACCAAAGTATGTTTATTTTATATTGTAACTTTCAGTGTAGGGTGGTATTTATATTTATTATATGGCATTCTCGGTTTTGCAAACTTATAACCCTGTAGAATTTAAATGAGCTCAATTTTTTGTCGCAAAACATTAGTCACATTGCGATAAATCGCAAAAATCCTTTACCCTTTAAAAGTAAATCTATTCACAAAAACAATACTGGAACAAATCGTCCATTACGTACCTTAGGGCCCAACTTTACGAAGGTGCGATGACAAATGGATCGCGAAGGCCCAAACACGCGTCGCTACGTAAAGAGTTATGACCCCACATTCATATTTGGCAGATGAATAATGTGGTGTAGAAAGAATCAAAATACACAGAGGGTCAGAAAAATGACATTTATGGCGTGTTATGGATAGTTCTGATGTAGATGCCGTAATATTAACTTAGTATAATAGACAGGTTTATAGGGAACGTGGAATTTTTTGTGAGAAATTATTTTTTACCTCAACTTCTTGTTCTTAACTGTCTGCTTCGAAAGAACTTGCACAGACATGAACATCATTGCAAAGTTGCTTGTCTGTCCATTTTCTGCTGGAATTTGACTTTAAAGAACTTTAAAGAATGCACTTCAGTTCTGTATAACCTAATTCCATCCTGCACATCTTACTATTGGACACCCAGGAGCTCTAAAAGTCAACACCGTTTTATGGTTGGTGTTCCAAAAACTCGAATTATACGGTTCGAGTCCAAATAACATCTTTCGTTGCTTAACATCAGGCAAGATGTGGTCAAATGCGAAACTCAAAAAACTCAAAAATTAAGTACAAAGTACAAATATAAATATTGCTTGCCTTCAAGTTGCAAGTGCAAGTTCATCTTCGCTTAACATCAGGAGTGATGGCGGTCAAACGCAAGCCTATTTGTAATAGCCTATTTTCTTGGTGGTAGATTTCCTTAGCAGGAGGTCGTCTAGGTAGGTACTGTAACGTCGTATTTAATGCAACACTCATATTTTAAATTCCCGCTAAAATCCTTCTTTTTATTTTACTTTTATCTGTGGTAACCCAGTGTCGCGGCAAAAAGATCACGGGCGAAACGATCGATTTCGTTAATCAACTGTCATTACTTTATTTGTTTATTTACATATTTGCTATCGGCGATCTTTTTATAGATTTTGATAAATTACGTATTTATCTTACGAAACTTCTACTTTTACCTTAAGTTTTAACTACACGAAGTTACTTACTAAATGTCGGAAGGATAATAAAAACCGTATATAAAATCAATCTACGGCTATACTACGGCTACAATAGGCTTGGACGGAAGTCGATATTACGATGTCCCAGCTCTAAAATATTTCTTTTTAACTACGCAATCATGCCACGAGAGCACGAGACTTTCTTTTCTGTGTGCGAGGGCCCGCGGAGGCGTCGAAAATTACCTCCAGACCGCTCCCAGGACTAGAGGCCAGGATAGCTATGATCCTATGATCATATAGCTATGTACTTTTCCCTACTTCTACTTAATACATATTTTCCCGCAAGGGTGTTTTGCTTCGACCAACTTGTTTTGTTTCTACCTACCTGTTTGGACCAACCTTGTTTTGTTTCTACCTACCTGTTTGGACCAACCTTGTTTTGTTTCTACCTACCTGTTTGGACCAACCTTGTTTTGTTTCGACCTACCGTTATAAAGGACCAACTTGTTTTGTTTCGACCTACCGTTATAAAGGACCAACCTCTTTGCTTCGACCAACCTGTTCGTTTCTACCACCTGTTTGGACCTACCTGTATTCAAAGGATCCACCTGTTTTCAACCTACTTAACTTTTGAAACCAAGCCATTGTTTGGCAACTTTATTACTCTTTGAACCTACCTGTGTTTTGGAGAACTAACTGCGCTTCAAGGACAGATCTACTTCTTGGTTCTACTACATACCATACTGGAGGCTGCGCTGGTAGGCTACAGCTCCAGGTACCTTTTCTTATATTGTTAAACTAAACTACGAGTACAAATTGAACTTGCTGTACTCTAATACTAAACTTATACTTACATACCTTTAAGTCAGTCTACGAACTCGACCAAGCGAACCATTCTTTCTACATACTTAAATATCTGCACTACCAAAATCATGTTAATTTAACATCGGCAGTTATTTGTATACCTTTTGCATTGTATAAATTCTATAAATCTATATTCCATTAATCTTTATACCTTTTGCATTGTATAAATTCTATAAATCTATATTCCATTAATCTTAGGTAGGAAGTAGTAGGGGAAAATAAACTATATATCCGAGCTCTTGCTTTTTGTTATTTTCTATTACCCCTACCCTCCAAGGAAGTACCTCCACCTAGGAAAACCCTGCTACAGTACCACCGCAGTATCAGATATTCTGCCGCCAAGCAGTAGTGTGTAAACATTACTGTGTTCCGGTTTGAAGGGTACTGCAGCTAGCGAAATTACAGGGCTATTAAGACTAACCATCTAGTCTCAAAGTAATGAGCGCCAAGGCAGCGACGCCCTGGACTTTGTTTTGTTACTCAAAATTCTGTGTTTCGCTGCAATGGTCATGGACAGGCGTTTTCTCTTAACATCAGGAGAGCGTCTCGTTCGTCTCATTACTGTTACATAAAAAAAAAAAAAAAAAAATGAGTACTCACATTTATAGACCCATTTTTGATGTACAATGGAATTGTTATTGTACTCACTGCCGGCGTCCGTTATTCCCGCGAAGTACAACTTGGATGTCTTCAAATCTAGATTAAACAGGTTTTTTAGGTAAGCATGCTTCAGCTTAGTGTACCTCCTACTTAACATCAGGCAGGGCATGGTCAAACGCAAACCTATTTAGTATTTAAAAAAAAAGGCTGCAAAAGTATTTCTCACGAACACCAAGTATATATTGAATTCTGTACCAATGAATTATTTTGCAAGCAGAGAGTTTGTCTACGCATGGATTTAATTGGCACAAGACACGCATTTTACAGCCGAGCGGAAAACACAACTTTTCACTTTCCCTTAGCAAAGAAAAAATATACAAGAAAACAACACATACATTTTGTTGGTAGATTAATATTTTTTTACGTAATATCTATTATTTCACAATTTTAGGGTTAATTTCAAAAAATCAACCCTAAAAACATGTGAAATGTACTCCAATATATCACTATTATTATATTTTTTTTTTTCTTTGACAAGCTAGGTATTTGACCACAGCTCACCTGATATTAAGTGCAGGTGTGGTCGAAGATAGCAAAACACACCCAGCTTGGAATTGAACTGGGTCTGCCGGATCATTTAAAAGCTTGGAGATACATTTTCGACTTTGGGGTGGTAGATAGCCAGCTAAGCACTAGAAAGAACTCTACCACCATGCTATGGTTGCCTCACGATGTTTTCCTTCACCAGCAGCTCAAGCTCATTGTTGGGGTTCGGTATTCGAACCCACGCCTTTTCGCGTATACTGCATTTAGATGCTCTAATTTCAACGTTTCGGTTATTTTTTTATATTATTTTTAAAACGTTCTATGAAAATATCATATAACTACCTTCGGATGTTTTTAAATGATAAAATATTCCATGAATTGTAAAATTACAATCTTTCCTTTCTGCTCGGCCAAGCTTGCACAGATCATCTGATCAAATTATGGTGGCTTTTCAAGCCCACCGAACCTGTCGCCGGCAAATAAAGTTTTAAAATAAATTTACTTCGTCTGAATATTGTCAAAGCAATTACTCGATACTAATTGATATTAAACAACATAATATTGTACCTAAAAAACTCGAGTAGAATCCGTATATAGAAATATATTACACATTTAAAGATGATACAAATTTTAGTTTCGATTTTCCGATGAAATATTTTTTATTGGTTCACTAAACTGGCCAATACAAAAAAATCGGTAAACATTTGTGAAAAGCAATTTTTTTTATTATGGGCGAAGTGAACACTACATGCACATGAATAGTTGGGCCCGGTATCCACCAAAGCGGAGAGAAGAGGAGACGAGAGGAGATGTGTTTTGAATAACTAATCAGATATCGTTATTTCCACATCTCTCTGCGTAGCTTCGGTGGAAATGGAAGCAAGCAAGCGGAAAGAAGAGGAGCATGTTACAAAGCTGAGTACAACGCGCGCGCGGCCTCGTTGTGCTTAGCACAAGCATGCACGCCCCTTGTACCCAGCTTATCCCCATAAAAAAGGCCATCCGATATAATTAAACGTGAGTAATCCCGCATAAGTAAAATAAAAATCACTTTCTACTTTACTGTACCACGACATTAAGGTGGATGATTACTCTATTTATCTGTCGTCATTACCTCAGAGCCGTTTACTTTCTAATCGACACGCTGCTAGGCAAAATGATGAACGATCCGGGCAAAGTGCCAACTGTGATTTCAGAATCCTCCAGTTTTAGGTACGAATATAACTTAGAATTAATAGTCTTGGATGCATTGACTTATAATATTATTTTGTAAGGAATGAGGCAAATAGAACATTTATAACCTAAGAGAATACAGAAATCAGTAAAATGTGCTTTTCATCAGCGTGAACGCGATCTACCTTGATGAGGCGTATTGAGTGGTTAGTAGAGACTGACAAATAAACATACATACTTGCTTTACAAGAGCCAAGACAAATATCTATTCATATCTTATTAATCGGGACGGACGGGACCGACGAGTCCATATTCCAGCTGTGAAACCCTCGCTAGGAAAGAAAATGTGGTGCCCGAAGTGTGCTTGGAGCCCCATGCTAAAAACAGAAAAATAATCTTAATAGCTATCATTATACGTAAGTTCTATCCTAAAAATTCTTGTATAAAGACTAAAAAATATATTTCGGAGGATTAGTATACAGCGCAATCTATCTTCAAACCAAGCAAAGCTTACACTATGGAAACTGGCGTGGTCTTGAAACATTTATGTTTTATTTATGCGGAATCACTCACGTTTAATTTTATCGGAAACTCCGACTATGGTTTCGGCCACATCCGGTGGCCTTCATCATGAAGACAAAGATAAGACAACGCGCGCGCGGCTTCGTCTTGTTTCGCACTGAACACACTTTTTGCTCCTGTGCGAAGCAAGACACGTTTGTATTTCGGATGTGGCGGAAACTATAGTCGGAGTTTCCGATAAAAATAAACGTAAGTAATCCCGCATAAATAAAACAAAAAAGCTTACACTATTTTCCAAAAAAAACCATATTCTTTTTGAACATTGCACACAGCGTCTATCAGCGTCAGCGTCCATCTAACCCCAAACTAAGCAAAGCTCGTCATATGGAAGTCAGATAACTGATACAATACTTAAAACTATTATTTTTAAAAGTACCCAAATAGATCCGTAGAAGATATCAAAATGTTACACAAAGCAAATTTAATAGAAAATTAACAAAGATTCAGGAAATCTTTTATTTTTTTCAGACTTATGTCTAAAGTGTATGATGAAGAGCACCGGGCCGTATGCCAACTGCGCTACGAGGTTCTCCTCGTTTCACTTTGATGTGGAATTCATAGCTTAAAACTACTTGGCCCGAAAGCCGGGATTCGAAATGCTGATTAAAGCCTGGAGCGTAATTACCTTATTAAAGAACAGTTTGCATATACTAGCTTATATGTGATATAGCTAGGTAAGCTTATATGTATACTTTTGGATATTTTCCTTATAGCCTGCCTGGATCACGCGGCGGATGTAGTCAATTAAAACTGCCGCGGCTTATGTGACAGCGTCAGTAATCAGTATACAATGAATCCTATTCCATCCAAACACAGCCTGCCGTAGTGCCTATAATCATGGCCGCCGCCGTGACCGCTACCTCAGGCTGTGCCTGTCTGGAGCAGGCTTTACTAGCTGCTACCCGCGACTTCGTCCACGAGGAATTTAACAAAAAATCTCACCGGCACCAAATATTGTCAAGTCATAAGTAGAATAGTCATTACCGTTGTGTATTGTACGCCGTGGTGGTGCCGGCGTAAGAATAGTCTCCACCCTCTCTATCCGTGTTTGCCGTAAAAGTCGGCTAAGGGATGTCATCAGGAAGATGGGCAGCAGCGTCTTCCTTGAACAATCACACCTAACTGCGCTCGCTAACCCGCCTGCCAAGCGTGGCGAGTATTGGCAAAACCAGGAGGAAGCCTATGTCCAGCAGTGAACGTCCTATGACTGATGATGTGATGTGATGTGATTGTGAAATTAACCTCAGGTGGTGGATAGTGGTAAAGCCCTTGAACATTTTGGTAACCCCACAAGAACCTAACATTTTTCTGATATAAATAGTATCAAATCAAATCAAATCAAATAATTTATTTACAAGAATACATGTAGGTATATATAGGTCTTATAATATTTTTTTGTAGTGTCACAATGTATTCAGTCTGCATGCAGACGTGCAAATGTTAACAGTAGATACATTAATTTAATTAGTCCATATTACATCATTATTAATTATTATTTATAAGAAAAATTCATGAACTCCTTAACGCTGTAGAAACAGTTGTTAAGAAGCCAATCAGTCAAACATTTTTTAAATTTATTTCCATTTAGAATTTTTATGTCATTTGGTAAATTATTATAAATTACAATACACATATTAAAAACATTTTTTTATATAAATCTTTTCGGGCAGGAGGCTGATATAATAGGTTAGCGAATTTGGCTCTTTGTTGACGAGTAATAACTTCACTACGTCTCTTAAAATAGTCCGGGTGTTCTTTGGTGAAAATACAAATGTCCTTAATGTACATACATGGCAAGGGAAGTATGCTACATGCCTTGAAAAGAGGTTTGCAGCTATCCAAAAACCAAGACCTATTAATAACTCTAACGCAACGCTTTTGCACCTTAAAATCCATTTTATCCCATATATTAAACCAGGTAATAAACTAAATATGTGCCAAATTTCATCCAAATCCGTTAAGCCGTTGTTGCGTGATTGAGTAACTAGCATCAAAACATCCAAACATACAAACTTTCACATTTATAATATTAGTAGAAGTAGATTGTAAAATAAGTTTTATCTACAGCTTGCATTGATTGATTGGTTGATTGATTCAGGCGTTACTTTGTGGAAGTTCATTTTAAATATTCAAGAGATATATTTTTAATGTATTTCCGCTTAAACTATTAAGCGTTAATTTTTATCGTTTTGATTACAACAGTAACGAGGATAGATAGATAGAAACTCTTTATTGTGCACACCAAAAATACAAAAAGAGTACAGAAACCAAAAGATCTTATGAGCTAGTGCCACATGTGGCGGCCTTATCGCTAAGAGCTAACTCTTCCAGATAACCGTGAATGGAAAAACACGGTATAAATAAGAATTAAAATGAACGAATGAGGATTTAATAACTTGTATTGAACAAATATATATCTATAATGGGGACATAACTATAAATATACAGTAAAGATTACATGTACAAAAAAATATATCATAGGACACACAGCGCCATCTGACCGCAAACTAAGCAAAGCTTATGCTATGGAAGTCTGATAGAATACTTAAATACTTTTTTGCAAATACATACTTATAATATATATAGAACACCCAGACACAGAATTAACATTTTCTTATACCACAAAATGTTTGTCCTGGGTAGGAATCGAACATACACCTACAGCTTGATACCGGCAAGCAGAAAAATATCATTACAATTTTTTTTTAATTACATAACCAATTATATAAATATGCTGATGAATCCAATCTGGGTGCGTCGGTTTCTTCTGGGCAAGCGTATTCCATCGTAGGCTGCATCTTCGCTTAACGTCTGGCGAGATATAGGTAAACTACGTACGGCTACGTACTAGATTAGTTGGCTGATGGATTCAACGCAGACCACATTAGCGCTTAACGTCAAGCGAGATAGTGGTCAAACGTAAGCCTATTTACTAATTAAGAAAATTGTTAAGCAGTAGACCACGGTTACTAAGAAGAAACCTTCTCTAGATTTGAAGACACCCATATTGTACCTAACAGGGAACACAACCTCGCTGTGCGAATAAAGAATGTGGAATCAAAACGCTTTAAAATCATCGATTCCATAACAATCGATTAACGTCCTAAATACTAATGTAGGTGATGCGTACAGCTCTCTATACTCTATAATAGTTAATTCTGCTCGCGCACTCATTCACTCAATACTACAAATACCTACAACTGTTCAATTCGTAGTTGAAATCCCAAACGGAATATTAATGTAATCCCAATGTAAAATTGCTGAGGTAATGGTTAAAACTAGGGTTGAGGTCATGCGGACACTTATTGAATTTCAGTTCCATACTTGAATTGGAAACGGTCGTGTTTTATTTTTTTGCAACTAACCCTATTCAAACTTAACGTTCATTATACTTTAAAAAAGAATGTGGAGAGCTTTTATATTTTATCATTAAAAATCTTCATCTACAACCTTTTTTGTAAATATTTTTTAGGTAATGTGTGCAATTTTTTTTCTCCCTGTATAACATAGCTATGATGATGAGGTTAATTAAAGCTGACTTTATAGGTATGTATTTTTCCAAATGTATATATATTGTTATAGTTATAGTTATATATAGTTCCAATATATTAGCAATCAAATAAACATTGTGTAGCAACGATAGCTCAATGGTTAACCCGGTCAGTTCGCACGCCGAATAGCGTGGGTTCAAACCCCAACAATTAGCTTGAGCTGACGGTAAAGGAAAACATTTTAAGCAAACCAAAGCAGGGTAGGGCAGGGTGTTTTCTAGTACTCGGCTGTTCTAGCTACCATCCTCAAGTTGAAAATCTGCCAGCAAGCACCTAACGGTATATTCAGGAGAGCCAGTTCTATTCCGGGCTAGGTATGTTTTACCATCTCCGAACACTCCGTCACTTAAGACATGACAAGACAAGAGTTAAGCTTTGTTTGCATTCGAACGATGCTCTACCCGGCATAACTATAATTGCTGCACCTCTACTCGGAAATGTACAAAACTGTTTGTCGGTTCCAAAATCACGAATTATGTTACAGAAAATGTTCCGTCGTGGTTTTTGGTTGAAAGGAAACTTTTCAAACGTTGTTTTGTGGCTTAACGTTTTCACTCCTCTCTGAATTACTTTTCAGTTACAGTTTCTGCCGCAAAAGAGAGGTCGGATAAAATTTTCGTAACCGCAACGTTAACTTGAGTTATGAATTGATAAAGTCAATTTAAATTGTTATTGAAATATTTTAACGAAGTATTTGAAATTTTCGCAAAACAAAGCGTTTACAGACTTTATGGAAGCTGCTAATAAACTGGCGTAGGATCAACGATACCTACCAGACCCTTGTGGGGTAATGAATCCGCTTGAAAAGTACGCTTTATTCATCGATTCGTTTAATCGAGTTTGTAACTATTTGGAGAACAATTTCCTTTTCGAATTATCGTTTCATCAACTTCTGGATCAAGGGTTTTAAAACTGAAAGACATAATTACTTTACTTACTTCTGTTTTAATTAACTATTCTTTTCTATATTGTCTAAAATTACTTGCGTATTTGGTTCGGTTGACAACGATAGTTCATTAATTGCTCAACGAGAGAAAGAGATAAGGGATTGATTTTCCTTCCTTTGGTATTCCTTAGCCGTTCCTTTTGATAGTAAATGAATATAATTGCAATTAGGGATAGGAACTGTGATAATTGTAGCGATTTTAGCCGATACCATATGCCATGTCTGTTTAGTGCAGGCTTCATTGACTCTTGACGTGTCCGCCACCTCAAGTCGCGTTAGTTGGAATAGCAGCAATTTAGCCGTTCGTATGTTACGTCACTCGCTACTGCAACTTGCCTCAGTGTGTAAAAGGCTCTTATCATTAATATATTAATTGTTAATTTCTAAGCTACCAAACTTGTAATAAGTTCAATCATTAATGTTAGACATCCAATTTCAAATTAATAAGGCAGTACATCAAAGCTCGTGGAACCTAACTAGTCAAGTTACAAGTTCGTAAAGCTATAGATCACCTAATAGTAGTACAGCTACCACACAAATAACGCTACTTATTTGTGTAGGTGACAGGCTAGGTATTTGACCACACCTTATCTGATGTTAAGTGATGGTGTAGTCAAAGATGGAAAAAACACCTAGCCCGGAATGAAACTGTCTCTCAAATTTTCAACTTGCGGTAACTAGCCAGCCGACTACTAGAAAGTATCTAGTTTCTCACGACGTTTTCCTTCACCGGCTGCTCAAGCTTATTCTAGTGTCATTAGAATCTAGATGGCGCCACTCTCTGTGCGTGTTTCAGACTATTTTGAAAAAGCGTCAAATTAATAGAGATTTTTGGCTTTCGTTTTTGTTTATGGTTGACAGGCTAGGTGTTTGACCACAGCTCACCTGATGTTAAGTGACTGTGTGGTCGAAGATAGTAAAGGACACCTAGCCTGGAATGAAATTAGCTCTCAAGTGAGGCGGCCAGAACACACCGTTAAGTGCTTAGCGACAGATTTTCAACTTGGAAGTGGTAGGTAGCCAGCCGAGTACTAGAAAATACCATACCACCATGCTATGATTTCCTCACGATGTTTTCCTTCACCGACAGCTCAAGTTCATGGTTGGGGTTTGAATCCACGCCCTGCGGCGTGTGAACCGACTGCGCTAACCACTGAGCTATCATCGCTAAAAGCTAATTTTTTCGTGATGACAGCCTGAAGTAAAGTTCAGTAGTAGGTACTATGTAACTTATAAAAGTTGCTTAAAGTTAACCAGTGCTTAAAATATTCTGTCAACTTCTCGCCGACCTAAAATCTTAGAAGTGGAAATAATACAGATTAAGCAATGCTTTCAAATCAACCCCAAAATGATTTGTTATAGGTCCCACTTTTAGCGAGAACGTCGATAATAGTCCTTATTACGTTCACAGCGGACATTATCTACCAGGATAAGTTTTTCCCTAACATAGCTTACAGCATTAGGACAGCTATAAGAAAATATGCTGTGATAATTTATTGCTTTTTTCGTTTCTAAATTAATTCACAGAAAGTATAAGAAAACTTTTAGTGAAGAACTTACTAGAAGTTTCCTGGAACGCGGTCGACAATTTCAATCTCTTATGACTTTCTGCTCTCCTGGTACTTTTTGTAATATATATTAGTATATTTAATCAAGATCCTAATTGTACTGACAGTTTAGTTAATTGAATAGATTTAAGTTTAAGTTTGGGGTGAACAACGAAAAGAATCATTGCTCTTATCAATATGAACAACTTCGCCATTTTTAACTGAAGGATTGATTTCAAAAAAGGAAGAGGTGCTATGTTCGACTGCTGATCTGAGTTCGACTGTATGTATTTTCTTTTTCTTTATTTTTTTATTGAAGTACTTTTTTAAATGCCATGTTAAGTTTCTTCAATCTCACTTTTATTTTTATTAATATTTACTTTTATGGTAAAAGTCTTCGTGACTCGATTCCCGCGTCGAACGATCAATCTACAAACAAGTTTATACAGACTTACAATATTTTACACGACTCCCCATATAAAGGAGTGTTTTCAGGGTTCATGTAAGTACGTATGTATGTGAGTTTCTTTATTACATTATTAGTTTTAAATACCTGAACAGACTGGAATCCCTACATCATCCCGAGTGACATTTTCTTCTTTGTTTTTGGCGTTGTACTTTGTATATTTGCCTGTGTATGTAAGAATTTCGATATTTTCACGTAAATCGTTGAAAATTAGTTAAATAAGACTAAGTCCAAGTGGCACACTTTAAGTCATGGTCGACTCCAGTCTTCGATGAGGTTTTGGAAGCAACACGAAAAATATATCTCCCATCACATTAAAATTATTTTATTAATAAAACACCACTATCTTTAAACACAAAAAGTAGAAGAAAAAAGAACAAAAAAATACAATAGAGCGACATGATTTTGGCCGCCAGCAGCAGGGCAGGGCTGAACTGCCGGGTGAAGAACCTCCTAACAATAAGTACTCAAGAATCACTGCCTTTTGGATCTGATCCTTGATCCAACCGTCTAGCGAGAGTCTCTTTAAATGTTGGTCGAGAATCTTCCCTATAATACCGTTCACCGTGACGACTATCAAGACAATGATCGTCGAATCAACATCCCATAGTGGTTATCTTGTGAGATAAGTCAAGGCACTTACTGAGCTTGCCCTTCTCGCCCTTCACGAGAAAGCCTATATTATTATTATACTTGTTGTTAAGATTGATCAGATTGATCATACACAACAAAGCATAGTAAATCCTTTAAAAATAAATTGTCCGTAATACCTATTATAAATGCCACACGTCAATTACTTATCAATCAGGCGTAAAGTTATTAATAAACGGTTACCCACACGTTCCCTAGAGTCGTAGACAATTGCCTCACGCACACATAACTAACGTGTAATTAGGGCTTCAATTTCAACTTGAACACAACGCTCACTTACATTATCACTTGCATACATAAAGCAAATAGTTCCACAGGGAGACGATACTCGTACTATGAGTGTATTGTAGACACATTGTCTACTAACTTTGGTTCTATAAACTTAGTTACTTAGTAATTTGCACTTTAATATAGAAATCCAAAACAAAACAATCAGAAAACGCACGAATGTCGACGATGGAACATCTAGAATACGGAAACTGAAGTAAAAATGGATAGGTCACATAACAAGAGGTACTAAAAAAATGGAACAAAAATATTGTATTTTGGTATCCCAGAAGCGCACAAGGAAAAAGAACAATCAGTATCATACGACCACACTGAAAACCTGGCGAAATTACTTTACTGAAATAAAGTTCAAATAACTCTTCCCATCTGGTATAATACCAATTAATAACCTAAACACACACACGCACGCACGCACACACACTCACACACGCACTCACACACACACACTCGCGCACACACACACACACACACACACACACACGCGCGCACACACACGCGCGCACACACTCACACAGAATCGGTAAAGTATAATATGCACACCAACTATAACTGTGTATATGAGAGCCCAACATACAGGTTTCACCTTGTTTGGGACCCGCTGAAACGTTTAATAACTCATGGTTTTATTGTTTTTTGTATACCAATAACTCAATGTGATGATTCTTTTGAGAAAAACATTTATAAACATGTACATACATAATTTTATATATATAATACTAGTTCAATTTATATGATATTGATGTTACCGCAGTCCAGTCCCCCAACCCTCATTAAAAATAAGCAAAGCAAAGCCTTCTCCACCTCCATTTGGTACTTACATATAACTTGAAAGGCTCGTGACTACCAGAACATAAATTTCCGCAAAGTAACTAAATCAATCAGTTATAGAAACAGTACATTATTTTTATGCGAAAATGCGTTTCGAACGCAATAATCTGAACCTAGATAATATAAAGGAGTAAAATATCTGGGTACGGAAACTCCTTTAGACTAGTCAGAAATCGTTAAATCCAAGAGCTCTTATCTGCAAGTCTCCTGCGTGAGAGCTTAGTAGATTGTCTAATGACTTGATTTTCTGCCTCGTAAAAGATACACTTAAGATCTTGCTATGTTACTTCGAATTAGTATAGCGTATACTCTGTAATGAATAGGTATTTGAAATCTATTGCGACTAATTAATAGATGGTGATAATAGAACTTTTCGGAGGCGGTGCACGATTGCCTGAATAAAAAAATTGAGAAGTATCTTATGGACACCTGGTTGGAACGGAGTTCCTATAAAGTCTTGATTTTTTTAAATTATAAAATATTTTTGCATATTCTCAAAACTGACGGATGGGGTAATCGATAGAAGTAGTAGTATAAGTTGTAGTTTCTTAGATGATCAGAAAGTGACTCAAAAATCACTGCAAAAAGATATCAATTCTTGGTGTCGTTTTTCATAGTTACACATTTTTCGGTCTAGCGCTGAAATAAAATATCGTACGACATTTTCACACAGCGCCATCTAGCCCAAAACTAAGCAAGGCTTGTACTACGGGAACCAGATAACTGATAAGTCATATACTTTTTTTGTAAATTCATACTTATAATACACACAGAACAAACATTTATCGTCACATAAACGTGTGTCTTGGTGGGAATCGAACCCACGCCCTTCAGCTCTTGAAGCAGATATTCTAGTAAATTAGCTGACAGCGCAGTCAGTATGGGGTAATATGTACGGACGTTTTTTTATTCAGACAATCTTACATAACAGAGTGGTGAGGCATTTCATCATCGTTATTATAAAAGGTTTAAGATGTTTATTTTCTCAAAAGAATATTGGTAGTTTGCTTAGTATTTTGTTTATTAACATTATTTGTTTATTGACATATTTTGTGAAAGTTTAAATTTATTAACTACTGATTCAGCAAGGTATTAGGAACTCAATGGAAACCTTATTTCAGCGTAGTTCAACGAATCGTTGAACAGCTTAAACATATTTAAAGTGTTTAAGCTGCAATACTTATCTACTACTACTTTTTTTATTGTGGACAGGCTAGGTGTTTGACCGCAGCTCACTTAATGTTAAGTGACGGTGTGGTCGAAGATGGTAAACAAGGTAACCCGGGATGGAACTGGGTATCATGTGAGACTGCCGGTAGACACCGTTAGGTGATAGGTCATAGAACTGACAGGTCACATTATATTTTACATTAAATATAAACTTTAACATTCAACCGCGACAGAAATAATTGGACCGAGACATATTATATTATTAAACAATCTAACGCCCACATTCCAATTCCCAACGTACACAGTTTTGGGGGCAAATATGAAATGACAATATTTTCAATGAAATTATATGAAAGGTCAACTGAAGTTAGTAATTGTAACCAGTAGCAGCTGTTGAAAACTTATTAGATAGATAGATAGAAATTCTTTACAATGCATGCCAGAAATAAAACAGATAACAAAAACCTTTATAACTTAGTGCCACATGTGGCGTCCTTGTCGCTTAAAGCAATCTCTTTCAGGCAACCAGGAATGTAAAACAGATTAAGGAGGTATGCGTAAAAGTAAATAAATAGTAAAAGTAAGGTTCTTTAAATTGCATATATACATTATTTGTAGCGATGATAGCCCAGTAATTAGCGCGGTCGGTTCGCACGCTGGAGGGCGTGGATTTAGGCCTCAACAATGAGTTTGAGGAAGCTGGTGAAGGAAAACATCGTAAGGAAACCATAGCGTGGTGGTAGAGTACTTTATAGTACTCGACAAGCTAGCTACTGCCTTCAAGTTGAAAATCTGTCGACAAGCCCCTTACTGTGTGTTCTGGCAGCCTTACGTGAGAGCCAGTTCCATTCCACGCTAAGTGTGTTTACCTTCTTCGGCCATGACACCGTCACTTAACATCAGGTGAGCTGTATACAAACGCTTAACCAGTCAACCGTAAAAAATAAATTAGAAAAAATATTGCTAAATCATTTTGACATTTTGCGCCTTAAACATGGGTCAACACAACTTTTTATCCTGTAAAACGCCAGTGAAACCGCCGGGCGCACAATCAAACTCAAAGAAAAGAACGTACATTGCCGTCTTAAAATTACATAGTAGTTCGCGTAAAACTCAAACAGAAAGCATCTCATACCTCAAGCTACTAAAATGAAAAAACATTCAACCCCCAAATGGAGATTTGAAACGGCAGAGGCTCAGAACTATTTATGGTGGGAGATAAGCGCGACATGTCTTGTTTATGGTGGAAGGGAAGTCTTTAGCGTTGACGGTCGGGTTGGGGGGCGAATTACGTCTTTATGTGACGCTTAACGTTGACTACACACTGGGGAATGCTTTGACTAGCTGTGAGATGGTCAGCTACAGCGCTCGTGGTGTTAAGTACCAGGTATTTTAGAAGATCATGAATAATACCAGACGAGTCTGTCATCTGTCTGTCTGTGATGGACGACAGTTCAAGTGACTGCAAACAATAAATCGATTGTAAGAATGTGATTTCCATGAAAGTTTGAAACATAAAATATCTTTAAAAGAATAACTTTTTTTTTATCGTTAAAACTCATCTTCGCAAAAATCCATCTACCGTGGTAATTTTTTCAGCATTTTAGTCACATTCCACAAGTTTCTATAAGGTTAGTTTCTATATGTCTATTTTAATTTCACTTTTTATTTGTAGACAACATTTCTTAGCATTCAATGGCATCACCTTGCGGGAGCCGCGTCCATCGCTGTGCAGGAACAGGAACCCGTACATTATCTAGGACTTCCGACCAAGGGGCAGGTTTAAGGGACCCCTTTAAATATTGTAATTTTATGTAAATAAAATAAATTGCCTTAATAAACATTTACGGCTATTTCGTTTTACCACTCAAGTTAAATTATGCCGGAAACTCCGATTACAGTGTAGATCACATCCAGTGGCCTTCTTCAAGGAGACAACGCAGAGTACAGCGTGCGCGATATTGTCTTGCTTCGTACAGCACACCTTTACGGGGATATACGACTCGGGGATGTCAACACTTGTTCAGATTGGACTGTGTGTATCTGAGGTCATATTTGATAGATAGAACAATTTTTTTTTTAAATAAAATTAATGAGACGAACGGGGCGCGTTCTGATGGTAAGAGATAACGCCTGCCTGTAGTTAGATCTTTCATTTTCTCTAACTCTCCGTGACTAAGGCCTACTTTACTTGATTATCAACTTTCAACTTTTTTTCTTGCTGGCTTCTGCTACCACAATTTTGCCAATGTTTTGTGTAGAAATTTGAACGACATTTTTGAGATATTTGGCAGATATACTTGATTATCTTAAGACACTTGAAGATATGAAATAGTTGACGCTGGCAGAATGACCAAACTACAACGCCAAAAATAAAGAAAAAAGAAAATTCAGCTGTCAACTTTTGAAAGCGGTGAGTATTTCGAAGAGACGGACGCACTAAGGAAGTGGACAGGGTCTTGACTATTTGATAAGCTTCGTTAAGTGAATACGACATGTTATCAGAGCTCCCAAATGTGTTGTACCAACTTAATGTAGAGCATTCATGTTTCCGAGAAGTGTTTACAATTTAGTTGTGCGCCCTACGCAGTCGTAACTATGTTTCATGAGACGATATCAAATGTAATTAAAACAAGATTGCAAACGATAGTGGTGTTTGTAATTATAATATAATACGTTAAAGGAGAAAGATTCAGGACTTCAACGCATTAATTAGATGCAAGTTTTATAATGACGTAGAATATTTTAATCGTCCAAGTCTTGCGCATTATTAAATTTCCTAACTACCAAACAGTAAAGTGCAAACTTTAATTTACTTGGTGGAGGATTTACTTCGCAGGAGGTCGGCTAGTTAGGTACCACCGCATCACCAGATATTCTGTTGCTAAGCAGCAGTGTGCAAACATTACTGTGTTCTGGTTTTAAGGGTAACAGCTAACGAAATTACAGGGTTGTTGCAACTAACCATCGAAAGTCTCAGAATAAAGAGCGTCAAAGCAGCGACAGCAAGACAGACTTTGTTTTGCTCCTCAAAGTTCGGTGAATCGTTGTAATGGACATGCGTTATCTCTTATCATCAGGAGAGCGTCTTATTCATCTCATTACTTATAAATATTTGAAGTATTTTTAGCGTTCTGGTTTGAAGGGTATTATATCTAACCAAATTGTAGAGTGAACTTACCATCTTATGCCTGAAAGAGCACGGCTATTGTTACTCAAAGTTATGAATACTATTCAATTTCCATATTTGGCTAAGCGTTTCACTACAGCTCACATATACTTAGTGATGATAAATTCACCTGACTTAGGTTGGGCATTAACTTCAAATCAATATAACAGCATTTAATTCTTCGAAGATTGACTTTTAGAGTAAAAGTTATATAGAAAGAAGTTTTAATGTACATTATTACACAGGTTTTTACATTATTATTACATGTGGTACTAGCTTATAAAGTTCGACATTTTTCTGTACATTTTTCTATTTGTGTGCATAATAACTATTACCCACACTCAAAATTAATTCATCACACTGCAGTTGATAAATTAAAGATAAGTTTTGTAAGATTTTAGTAAATTCAAAAGCAGCTTTATACTATCATATAATATCTCAATTTTGCCTAGTTCTATGACTTTAAAAATAAGTTAAGATTACTCCAAATAAAAAGGCCTTCTGGTCCAACGGAAGAGTAAAATTCTAATCCCAAGCTTTAGAATTCACTCAATAATGCTTCCAAGCTTTCCGAATGCTTCAAAAAGGGTTTCCAGTTTCTTTCGACTTATTAAAATGCAAAAAAACGTAAACACATTTTCTTATCCTTTTCCAAAGAATTTCAGTTGAAAAACATATTCAGTTTTTAATGTTTTAAGCTTTGAATGTAGAATACTTTCCTCAATAACAATAAGAACCATTAGCTGAGGGTTTTTGTGCGCCCTCACACTAAAAATACATCACGTAGTACATTCGTATCGCTGTTCAACTAGTACTTTTGAAAAATTCTTATATTGTCTAGTTCGTAATTTTTCTTGTCTGGTTTTTGACATGTAAAGCACAAAGTAAATCCTCATAACTAAGCACTAGTTGGGTGCTTAAAAACACCCGCGCGAGAACCTTAACTCTACACTCGCTGCAAATAACTCGGGTACAGTGAAATAAATATAACAGTAAGTAAACTCGGCATAACTAAAAAAAAAATACATTTTATCACAGGAAAGAGAAAAAAGAGAAGGGAAAGAGAGAAGATTATATATTGTGTAAGAGGTAAAAAATAAGGATTGTGTACATGCCTCATGACTTCGATGCTGACCATCGAAGGCTCCTTCTTGCGGCGATGTCGTGTGTGTTGAGGAGGGCGTGCGTCTTACTCGTGATCGGATACTGCTTGCGGGCCACTGGTCTGTACGTGGTATATAGTATGGTTCTGCTACATAATACTTTATCCATAAGTAACTGCTGCTTTTCGCAAAATAAGCCCAAACTTTTCAATAAAATAAGCTACAATAGCGCTAAAATCACAATGCATTAATTTCTATTAACCATACCTGTTCGTTTCTCGTCTATTTTTATAAATATATATTACAATGTGCTCAAGTTTTCATAGATTTTTATTATTATTGTTACTACAAATATTTTTCACTCGCAACTCACTACAGCTTTGCATTCGTAAAAAAATCGTTCAATAACCATTCGGGGAAGATATCTACATCATAGCAATTATCTATCTATAATATTTATTTATTCTACGAAACCATAGCATATTTTCCAAAACAACATACGGTTAAATACCATCACAAACTATGTTAAAAAAACGGCTTTCGTGCAGACATCTTACTAAAGTTGTTTTACTGTGGCCCGAGGTTCACCCAACAAACTCGTGCAACTTTATGCATACAAAATGGATTTACGCGCCTGAAAATATGACCCTCGAGTGCGACGCTCAAGATAATTGTAGCTCGTCTCTAATGAGAACGTAAGGGGAGCTTAGCTACGGCTCCAGCTCCTAAGTAGTTAGGACTGAAATCCACTGTGGCTTTTTAACAAACAATTCATCGGCAAATAGATACGGAGTACTCTTTGTATGTACTTATTATAAAGTAATAGTCAAAGACCAGTCTTGGACAAGCCCAGTCTGTGCCGGTCAAGTCATAGGCTTAGTAAAATAAGACTTTAACGTGACCAAGTTTTGGAAGCAATACAAAAAGTCAACAAATCACATTATGATACTTTCCCACACTCTAGTTTTATGAATAAAACACCACTATTTTTACACTTATATACACGAGAAAACACAAGTCTTTGGACAAAAAATTATGGGGTGACACGGCTTTTTCCCCGTTCCTACCAAAATATCTAGGGTGGCCTGCCACCAGTGTTGACAACCCATAATTAGGAGGAAAAAAACTACAGATTAGTTTGAAATAAATTGTAAAAAACCGTAAAACCCACCAATTTTGGCTTAAACAAGGTTATTAATAAATAAAAATAATTAAAAGTGGGCCATGAAAAACTGTAGACCTACAGCTAAAACTGTAAGGTTGGCCGCACTGCCTGTCACGTATATTGTAAATTTGTTGTTCAGCTTTATTTTTATGTACTGTTCCGCTGCTGGGAGCAGGTCTCTTCTTATTGTGAGAAAGATAGAACAATCATGCTAGCCAAACGCGGGTTGACAAACTTCACAAACGTTCGAGAATTTTAAGAAATCTCAGACATTAGGTTTACACGATGTTATCCTTGACCGATAGAAGGTCGAAGTCGCTGCATGACGTGGAATTTGAACTCCCGACTCTAGAAACTCCAGAAAAATATTTTAAAAAGGAAATGGAGTAATGGGTGCTACTCTAAGTTACTTTCAATATGAATAGTATAAATTTACGCCCGCCAGGGGCGCCTATAAATGTTTCCTACATTTTGATATCATAATCAACATAAAAACAGTTTTTTCGCACTGTATGAACAAGTAAATACCTATATTGGAGCGCATTTTACTCAGCACCATCTAGTGTCAAACAAACTATGCAAATCTTGTTTTATGATAAACAATTGACTGATATGAATAGTTTTAAACACATACTAGAAAGAACAAACATCAATATTCGTCGTAACTATCAATATAAGTCGTTGGCCGTAACTTATCAATACGTATCAATAACTTTATTAATAACTTCTGCTTCAGTGTTGCCAGTGTTTGTCTAAACCAACAAAGTCTGGGCTTAAACTCCACACGCTGAACTCTCTCGGTCCGATGTATGAAACTTGAACATTGTTCAGTTGGTAAACTAAATGGTACTGACATTAGTTGAGCTGAATAATACGCCAACTTGGGCCAGCTTCTCGAGAAATTGGGTAACGATGAACTTCGGAAAGATGTACTTCCTTAATTTGTGGGCAAGCTTGTCAAAGTGACATTTATATGTAGTTTCATCACTTTAATAATAGTAACTGAAATCTGCTCAAATTGTTCATGTTCGAATTACGAGTTTATGTATCTTGATGAAAACTTTAAAACAAAAAAGTATGTGCAAAACGACCAAACAATCTGCGTGATTATAACATGACTTTGTCGTGACGTTTTTTATTAAAGTAAAAAGATATTATGATTTTTATTTATTCTATTTCTTTATAATTTCTGACCTAAAGGCTGGCCCTTGCCATCCAGCGTGGAAATGCGTGTTATACATATTTTTGCATCGGATACAGTCAGAGATGGGCTTTTAATTTGAGAGACTTGATGTAGTTTATATTGTTATTGTTTTAATCATTTGTGAAGTATTTTTTCATTTGAAATATATTATTAATATATAAATATATATAATATATTCAACCGCGTACCCGCCTCCGTCCGGGATGCACCTTCCACCGCGTGCTTCAGAACCAAGTTAAGATCTTGGCTGCTAGAGACCATGTTTTATGACATAGACGAATATTTCAAATTAAAAGATTATTAAATTACTAGTAAGTAATTATGATTTATTTTTTTGACATTTTATTATATGGACATATTTTTTATATTAGCATATTTTTATGCTGTAATTTTTTTATATTGACATATTTTATATTGGCAGTATTTTTATATTGACAATATTCTTATATTGACATGTTTGTATACTTCGACATTTTGTTTTTATTTCATTGATATGTAATCAGTGTTCTAAAACTCTTAAATGATAAAATGTAATGATATGTAACATTGGTGTTATCAATAAAATATTTGTATTTGTATATTTGACATTTTACATTTATGATTTAGTTGTGTTTTGTGTGTAAATTTTCTAAATATAATAAATTACATGTACTAATAAATAAGTCACGAAAAACCATAAACCACAATAAACACGAAAAAAACCATATCGCCCTTTGATTTTTTCATATTATTTAATCTAACAAAATACGTGAGTGACTCCCTCATTTGAAGCTAAAAATAAGTTGGCCGCTCTTTAAACAGAAAACTAATCAATATCAGCAGTCGCAGAGGAGTTGCCGATGTCTTCGATTTAATTAATTATTGTTAGGAACTCCGCGATGACACTTTATAACATCTTTTGTTGGCGATGGATCTTGGAACTTAGGAAACTTGGCAATGTTTGCGACGGACAATTATTCCATTAAAAAGTTGGTGTGATTACTCATTCAGCATTTTTTTGGTTAAATTACAAGTATACCCCTGTTGTCTGATAAATATATAGCTTAAAAGGCTAATTCAAAACAATAAATATCTACGTTCCAAATTTAATCCTTAATACTTATTGTAAGTAGTATAGTTATAATAATGACATCTCAGCAATCAAAATATACATCCTCTTATACACACACACAAGTTCACTACACACACACACATCACCTGTAAATCTGGCCCTTAATTGGCTTCAGGGTTTCGTATTTACTACGCTCCACACATGCACATTGTTACACCACACACACACATACATACATTACGCATCCCGAGAGGTTAGGTTAGGAAGGTTGTCTGGAAGAAATCGCTCTAGGCGATAAGGCCGCCCTTGTACACCATTTACTTGTTAGTACCTGGATGACCGAGCTTTGCTCGGCAGAAAACACTTGGTGTATAATAAAGTTGTATTGTATTGTATTTAGTCTAAGATATTAAAATGTAATTTTTTTCTATTTTTGTTTGGGTTATTCTTTTTTTATTCTGGACCTTCTTATTTTTCTGTTAATTATATGCATTCCTTCGCAATCAAAATACCGTAATAATGAAATATACAAAACTTTTGTTATAAATGATGTCCATTGTCTATTGAAGCTTTTTGTTAAGTTGCCGTAATACAGGAATTAATAATCCCAGCTCGACAGCAGCCACTCATTTGTATAACAAAAATACTTTTTTTTTTTATAAATCATATTATTATTATTATTATATAGTACTTCCTCCGACTCAGGAGTCTGCTCAGCAGACTCAGCGTTCTACGAATCGCTGGAGTGATCTTAATAAAAAGACAACGCACCGCAGTACAGTGTTCTCGCAATGCGAAAAATGGAGAGACATCGCGCGACGTGCAGCAGCCCTGGGAACCAGCGGTAACGACGGGACGCAACCCTGCCCATCTACAGCCCCGACCACTCTACCAAGAGTGTCCGACTAAAAAGAAGTACTTCCTCACAGCGTGAGGAAGTAACACAAACAAACTATCACATGAATAATGTTAGTATAAGTTACTTGACAAGGTCTAGTGGCCCAAAACAAAATTAATTAAATATTTAGTCTGACAGTATCTCACACAAATTAATTGAACTTCTGTGTGTAGGATAGTTGCACAAAGTTTCTAGGTTGCCTTGTTAACTCATTTGGTAGAGAATCTGCTTCAAGAGCTGTAGGGCGTGGGTTTGATTCCTACCTCTGACATACATTTGTGTTACGAACATAGGTATTTTTTTCTGTGTCTGAGTGTACTGATAGATATAAAACGACGTTTTCTCATATATATATATATATATATATGATCTGAATCTCGGAAACGGCTCCAACGATTTTCATGAAATTTAGTATGCAGGGGATTTCGGGGGCGATAAATCGATCTAGCTAAGTTTCATTTTTAGAAAACGTCATTTTATCCGTGTTTTCAGCCGAGCAAAGCTCCGTCATCTAGGTACTTTTATTAGTAACACCATAGGTACAGGCCATATTTCCAATCAAATTTTAAAAAATAACATTGAAAATGTCAAAATCGTAACATATGTCAATTTAATGATAATGTCAATATAATAATAGTTCAAATATAAAATATGTCAAAGTGATAAATAAAATGGTGATAGGTAAAAAAAAAAAAACATCTCAAGGTAGTTCGAGCAGGATTATAATTCAAGAACAGCAAGCTTCTTCTCTTTCACTGTTTTCCTTCACTGCATGAAGCTTGTACTCCGATATTACCATGTCATATTTTATACGACTTTTTCGCTATGCTGAATAAAGTAAAGTTTTACAGCGCAGTCATCTGATTTGAAATTCATGTCATGCATGCATGCATCTTTTGCTTAGGTAGTACAATTTTTAATGACATTATACATATTCAGTTCTATGAACCCTTACTTTTTTATCATAAGGAAAAATATGACACACACACACATCATCATCACCCATAGAACGTCCACTGCTGGACATAGGCCTCCTCCTGGGGAGGTTTTGCCAAAACTCGCCAAGCTTGGCAGGCGGGTTGGCGAGCGCAGTTAAGTGTGATTGTTTAAGGAAGACGCTGCTGCCCATCTTCCGGATTACATCCCTTAGCCGACTCTTACGGCAACCACGGGTTGAGAGGGTGGGGTACAATTCATACGCCGGCACCAGCACCACGGCAATTTCAACCAACTTACACAAAACCTTGACAAATTATACACTCATTCTTCCTCATGAATCACTCACTATCTATTGGTGATCATTACTTTAAGACATTAGGTAGGTATATAGACTGTAAATAGAAATGTAATTATCACATCATACTTCACACTATCACACTTCACACTATATTATAAAGGCGAAAGTTTGTGAGTATGTTTGTATGTTTGTTACTTCTTCACGCTCAAACGGCTGGACCAATTTTGATGAAATTTGTTATGGAGGTAGCTGATACCTTGTATTAACACATAGGCTACATTTTGTGTTCATTTGAGAACAGCAAGTAACACCGCGGGGCGCAGCTAGTTATATTATAAGCAACTATGTCTGTAAAGCCCTGCAGGATGAAAGCTAGTAGACGAAATTAATTGTAAAAAGATCTACATATATATGTACCTAGTTTCAGAGACAAATAATTTATTCATTCATTGTGAGCCTCATTAGTTCTGTAATCTTGCTAGCCTTCCAACCAGTACACACTACTACTTGACGACCGAATATATGGTATTTTTCTGTCTAAGTAATGAGACGAACGCTTTCTATGAGATATTGCACAGAACTTTGAGTAGTAACAAAGTCCAGGGCATCGCTGCTTTGAAACTCATTACTTCAAGACTTTCGATGGTTAGTGTCAACAGCCCTGTAATTTCTCTAGCGGCAGTATCCGTCAAATCGGAACATCTTTACACACTACTGCTTGGCGGCAGAATATCTGGAACGGCGATGGTACCTTCCTAGACGACTTCCTGCTAAGAGATCTACCACCCGTATATAATATGATAGTATTTCGATGGTAACTTCGACGACCTTCTACTAAAAATATCTACTTCTAGTAAAAGGTTTCAAATAACATTTCAGAAACTAAAATTCTCCTCCAAACGTAGCTTGCAGTTAAATTAGCTTGCGCCAGTTACAGCTCCCAAAGTATTAATTGCATAGAACAAGTTGATCGTGCACCGTAACATATAGCCTGGATTAGTTCGGATATTGATAAATTATGCGCAGAATTGTGTTCTAACATTGAATGCCCCAGTTTAACTATAAATATGGGTAAACCATAACTATAACGCAATATCACAATGCAAAATTGTAAAACCCCATGTTTTGTGAAATAGTCCACCACGCTGACCGAGTGTGGCAGATTTCATATATCTTTGAGAACATTAAGAACTTTCAGATATGTAGATTCCTCCACCGTTTGATGACTTGAGAGCCAATTCCATTCCAGGCTAGGTGTGCTTTACCATCTTCGACCACACCGTCACTAAACATCAGGTGAGTTGTGGTCAAACATCTAGCCTGTCAGCCATAAAATAAATAAATAAAACAGTTAGCACGCACATAACATGCCGTGGGACTCGAACCCAGAACCTCCAAATTGGAAACCAAACTAGACTACCGTAATTTCTAAACAGAATTAGTTTTTGAAACAGTTTTAGAAATAGAATTGAGTTTTTTTTTTTGGAATTATTCTTTTTAGTTTTCCCATAAAGAAGTGTCGTAATGTGACACTTACTACGTACGACTTAGGATTTCATAGCGTTGATAGATCAGTGGTTAGCACGTAAGGACTGCATGCTGAAGGGTGTGAAATCAAATCTCAACAGAGAGCTTGAATTGCCGGTGAAGAAAACCATAGCATGGTGGTAGAATACTCTCTAGTACTCGGCTGGCTAGCTATCAAGTAAAAAATCTACCGTTAAGCATCTAAAAGTGTGTTCAGGCTACTTCACTTGAGAGCCAGTACTTTTTCAGAGTAGGTGAGTTCACCATATTCGACCACACCGTTAATTAATATCAGGTGAGCTGTGGTCAGAACATATGTATACTCATATACATTGGTTTGGTAGTTAAATTGAAAAATATTTAAGTCACTACGGAGTCCATAAACTTTATAGTTCGAAGTTTTCAAATTAATGCACCTCAAAAGCATAAAACTAACTGATAAGAATTTACTTAAACACATTCGCTTAATGTCATTTTTGTCATACATTTTAACAGTCTTAAGAAAGCTCGTTCGAGTTAGTTTATGGGTTGGACCTCGTAAACGGGGTTCGATTCTCGGCCCTGAACAAAGCCGTAAAACGGCGATAAACATTTGCTGGAAAAATCCATTTTGTGTTTATAGTTGTCTGCCATACATAGTTGTTTAGTCTTTATGAATTGTTCAGACGATTCTACTGTCTGGTGTCAGATTTAAGTCATTACTATAATTTGAGAAACTGTTTTAGTTAACAACTTTTGATTAAAAATGAACTTTTTATTACTGTTGTTTTTAATTTTAAAGTATTGAGACGGACGAAACGCCCTCCTGATGGTAAGAGATAACGCCTGTCCATGACTATTGCAGCGATACACAGAACTTAAACCTAGTCCAGGGCATCGCTGCTTTAGTAATTACTTTGAAACTTTCAATGGTTAGTCTCAACAGCACAATAATTGATGAATCTAATATAAAGTTATGGTGAATTGTTACGGTATTATGATGTAAAAATTACGCAGAATAAAAGGTATAATTGTTTAGGTATTATTTCAGAGCATATTATTTGTCTTTTTGTATTATGTCGAATGAATATTTTTTTCTTTCTTTCTTTCTGTTCTTTTATTTATTAGCTCTCGGTACCAGTAGCTGTAGTATTTTTATAAGTTTGACAGGCTAGGTGTTTGACCACAGCTCACCTGGTGTTAAGCGACGGTATGGTCGAACGTAGCCTACGTAAGGTAACTAAAGTAAGGAAGATGGCACACCTAGCCTGGAATGGAGCTAGCTCTCAAGTGAGGCTTCTGGAACACAACCGATAAGTGCTTGGTGAGAGATTTTCACCTTGAGGGTGGTAGCTAGCCTGCCGAGTACTAGAAAGTACCCTAGAACCATGCTATGGTTTCCTTGCGATGTTTTCCTTCACCGGCAGCTCAAACTCATGGTTGGGGCTCGAACCCACGCCCTTCGGCGTGTGAACCAATCGCGCTAATCACTTAGCTATAATCTCTACAGATAGATAAATAAATAGATGCTATTGTGCTCACCAAAAATAGGAGAAAAAAAGTAAAGAAAATCAATAAAATATTATAAGTTTGCGCCACAAGTGGTGGCCTTATCGCTAAGAGCGATCTCTTTCAGGTTACCAAGAATGGAAACTAGCTTAAGAACAGACGAGAGATGTGATGGATGTGATTTATCTGTTTGTTACAATTTTACTTAATTGATTCAGGCGTTACTTTGCTGGAAGTTCATTTTGTGTGTTCAAGTTAAGTATATATTAATTTTTATACTACCGCTTAAACAAATAAGAAAATGTTGTATTTGTTACCAGCTCCAGTACCGTGCTTTATAGTTGGTCGTCCACCAGCTCGTTAGATAGAGGAAATAATAAAAATCGGGGGTCGAACCCGGACAAGATTAGCAAAGCACCGGGACTAATGGCGTACAAGAACAAGCCTATGCTCATCGGCGATTACGAGCTGATGATAATGATGATTTGTTATAATTTTAAATAAATATCGTAGCACATTACATACAGCGCCATCTGACCCCAAACTAAGCAGAGCTTGTGTGATGGAAGTCAGATAACTGATAGAATACAAAAATACATATTTTTTTGTTAATACATACTTACAATACATACAGAACACCAAGACACAGAACAAACATTTGTATATACCATAAAATCTTTGTCCTGGGCGGGAATCGAACCCACATCTTACAGCTCTTGCGGCAGACATACTACCAATGAGCCAACAGGTCTGTCAATTTTATTCGTTGTTAGTTTGTTACATTAAATTTTTTACATAATAAAGTTTTCAAAGATCGTTAATAAATAACAGCATCTTAATATACCGCTATTTAGCATCGAAAATATACACAGAACGAAGCTCGACTCCGGAAGTCAAAGTTTAAATGCCTAAAGCTATATCAAACAAATAGTCTACAAAAGTGTTCAACTTGCAGTCAGAACATTACATTCTGTGGAGGCACAAAAGTTAGGCATACTGCTTCTACGCTTTACCACAGATATGATTTACTGCAGAAAATGAAATGTTGATACACGAGGAACGTGGAGTACGCTTATTTATTTCTGAGAAATGTTTTATTGCAGTGATATTGCTATTTTAAATCTTTGCTTGTAACTTTGACTTTTCAGCTAGTGTAGGTAGATTTCCTTAGCAGGAGTACCAGATATTCTGCAGTAGTGTGCAACCATTACTGTTTGTACCGGTTTGAAGGGTACCTACTGCAGCAAAGTTGGCTGTTGAAACTAATCATCGAGTCTCAAAGTAATGAGTGCCAAAGCAGCGATGCCATGGACTTTGTTTTGCTACTAAACAAAGTTCTGTGAATCGCTGCAATGTTCATGGAAATGCATTACCATCAAGAGTGGCCAGTTCTTCTCATTACTTCTGCGTAAAAAAATTGTTACTTTCCTGAAATGGTAGACGTGAATGTGCTTTAAATACAGTACAATAAACCCTTAATATTTACATACTGAATGTTTTTTTATCAGTCAATGTACTTCCGTTCAAATTCCAATAATTTCATCAAACTAGTTCGCCTATTGATATTCCGTTCCTGCTTATTCTATTTACAACTACCGCATCATAATTTCAATCACTATCCTATAAAAATGTATATTTTTTTCTGTTAGCCTATAAGTCATTACAGTGTTGTTTAGTCTATTTTATTTGAAACAAGCTTTTGATCGTGGTTTCGCTCGCGTTAATTATATCGGATACTCTGACTATAGTTTCGGTCACATCCAGTGGCCTTCTTCGTGAAGACAAAGCTGAGTTTAGCTAAATACGACACGAAGCAAGACGAGACCGAGCGTTTTATCTCAGCTTAAAAACGTTAGTTAATATCGTTTACTTCATTTTCCTACTGCATAGAACTCAAATAAAATTAAAATTTTGTTAATTTAAGCATCATTTTTAAGTAAAAGTGGTGTTTTTTTACTATGTTGGATTGTGACAAACTCAAGTTAGCATGACGTAATTTAACTAATATTTATTCTGAGTTCTTATCTTATTAAGTAGGCACTTAATTAATAACTACAAGATACGCCCGCGTGTTCACTCGCGTTTTCCGGGATAAAAAATCCGAACTTCACCTAAATCCAAATACTATACATATTTTTTCCCGTGAATTTTCCAAAATAAATATTCCAAACAAACCTTGTCACAGCAATTATCAACAAAAAGGAAAAAAAGAAAACAGGTTAAGCGGTCGAGCTGTTCTCAATTGATGGGCCACCATGTAAGCGGCAATAGATTTAAATTATATAGATTTAAAGAAAACTAAAATATATTAATGATTTATCCGTCCATTTAGCTTTAATGAATTGAATGTGCCTACGAATGATTATTTCAACAAATTCCGCGTAAAATAGAGATCTAAAAACAAGTATTGTGACTGACAGCAACAAATAATTCAATTTACCCAAAATGTAGATTCCAATAAAAGCTTCAGCTATTTCATCTGACGCTAAAATTCGCCTCAAAATGGATTTTCTAATACAAATATGGCAAACAATTTTACAAACATTAAAAGTCATCATCATCATCCACAGCTTTTTTTTAGTTCTGTTCGACCCAGTCTTTTTTTGTAAACTATGTAATAATATTTATTGTAATTTTAAGTTGTTGTTTAATTTGTAAAATTGTTTGCCATCTGCCTCTGTCTTATGCCAATCTGGTCCAGGTTCGAGCCGCGACGGTGACGATATCGTCAACACAACTTGCAGCTGGACGACCAACGCTCCATTTCAAGTATCACTTAACATCAGGTGAGTTGTGATCAAGCACTAAGCTTGTCAATGATAATAAAAAAAAGTATGAGTAAACATTCCATCAACATTTAAAGTAACCCTTCCGAAATTGTGATGTCAACTACAGACAGGAAGATTAAAACGCCAATATCCATTATGCAATGATAACGGATAGGAGTCGACAGACGTGCCACTTAAAGTTTTCTCATAAATATGGACATCACTACGTAAAAGCATCACTATTCATAACATATGTTCGTCGACGTTGAAGGCTGACCCTTTTTTGTCTACCCTCATATTCACTGAGGGCGTTCTCATTTAGTGCGGACAATGTCGTCACAGTTTTAGTGTCGGACCGTTTGGTCGCAAAAAGGGGGCTCTTTGATTTCATAGGACTTTTTTGATTGAATGCTAAGTTGACAGAAGTCAAGGACGTGAGTAACCTTTTGTTTTATATGAGGCGAATACTAGGAAGTTATGAATGAAAAGTATCTAGGTATTTTTTTTTCCAAATACTTAGATAAATGGGTGCAAGAGTTTAAGTCACGTAAGCTCGTGTTTTAGTTTTCTCATCAATGCTTATATACCTTCACTGCCCGTGTTTTATGGTTGACAGGGTAAGTGTTTTTTAAATATCTATCTATCTATCTATATCTTTGAACGAGCAATTCTTGTATGTATATATATACATATATATATATATATGATACCATGGGACCAGGACCATGGGGTCTCGAAGCCAGGAAATTTGTTCAAGACCTGGGGAGGCGGCTCAGAGAGAAAGGCCGCGACCCCAGGTCAGGTTGGTTTCTAACCCAGCAAATTTCTTTGGCTATACAGCGTGGGAACGCCGCCAGTGTGTTGGGTACGTTCGGGCAAGGTTCATCTCGCCGAGGAGATACAGTGTCTTAAAGTCAGTGTTCTTTTTTTTGTTTTGTTTGTGACGTGTTTTTCTTTTTGTATAATATTTTGACATTTATTTATTTTTATTTTAATTTATTATTTTAAATTGACTTGTAATTAATTGTTAGAATATTTGAATTTGACGTTGTATATATATATATATATATATATATTCTGAATCTCGGAAACGGCTCCAACGATTTTCATGAAATTTAGTATGCAGAGGGTTTCGAGGGAGATAAATAAATAAATAAATAATTTATCCGTGTTTTCAGCCGAGCAAAGCTCGGTCCTCCAGGTACTAAATGTAATGAGACGAACGAGACGCTCTCCTGATGGTAAGAGATAACGCCTGTCCATGACCATTGCAGCGATACACAGAACTTTGAATGACAAAACTAGGTCTAGGGTATCGCTGCTTTGGCGCTCATTACTTTGAGACTTTCTATGGTTAGTCTCAACAGCCCTGTAATTTCGCTAGCTGCAGTACCCATCAAACCAGAACACAGAAATGTTAACACACTACTGCTTGGCGACAGAGTATCTGGTACTGCGGTGGTACCTATCTAGACGACCTCCTGCTAAGGATACCTATCACTGAGTAAAACCACAGTGTTTGACCACAGCTCACCCAATGTTAAGTGACGGTGTGGTCGAAGATGGCAAAACACACCTAACCTGGAATGAAACTGGCTCTCAAGTGGAAGTGAAGCTGCTGGAACACGCCGTTAGGTGCGTGGCAGCAGATTTTTAACTTAAGGGTGGTAGCTAGCCAGCCGAGTACGTACTAGAAAATACCCTACCACTTCGCTATGGCTTCCTCGTGATGCTTTTCCTGCCGCGGCAGCTCAAGCTCATTGTTAAGGTTTGAACCCATGCCTTTCGGCATGTAAACCGACCACGCTAACCACTGAACTATCGTTGCTACATTATCATTACCTAATCAAATTTGATATGATCCTACCAATCCTGTTTTAGATATACCTAACAGCAATTTATTTATGGTTGTTCCTGTCAGGCCGAGGTCTTTTGATTGACTATTCCGAATCAGCCTTGTTTTTATAAACTATCCCACTGCTGGGCGTGGGCTTCTTTCCATTGTGAGAAGGGTAAATTCATAGACCACCACGCTGGCCAAGTGACATAACTACGTGAACTTTTTTTAGGATCCCACGGACATGTAGGTTTCCTTACGATATTTTCCTTCGCTGTTTAAAGTCATTGGCAATACGCATATAACTTAGAAAAATAAGAAGTGCGCTCCATGGGATTCCAGACGGTACCCTGACTAGGCTACCGAACCTTCTATAGGCTACCTAACTTTAACAAGCTATTACTTTGTTTCAAAACACGTACTTAGATACCTCGTTAAACAACTTTAGTTGGTGCATAATTGGGTAGTTAAATCGCTTGTCATTACTGTAGTAGCTAGCCATAGGTGACATTACATTGCCCATTTTAAATATTCATGAAAACATTATACGCGGTCGTTAGCAATTTGTCGAGGAAATCTGTGTGTACGTAAATTATGCTAATTACGCAAAGTACGTACTCATTGTGTACAATTTGTGTAACAAGTAATGGAAGTGCAATTTAATTTCGATTTGATTATTTGTTAAAAAATTGTTTGGCTTTAGAAACGTGGTGGTAGGGTACTTTCTAGTACTCGGCTCTACCCTCAAGTTAAATTCCGTCGCCAAGCAACTAACAGTGTGTTCCTACAACTTTACTTGAGACTCAGTTCCGTTCCAGGCTAGGCCATCTTCGATCCCACCATCTAGGCTTGAATGAACGTACCGTTAGGTGGTTGGTGGCGGTGCTTAGCCTAGCCTAGGTTCCGGTGCTTGGCACCGACTTCAAACAGATCAGTAGGTACCTAGCAGGTGTAATAATACTTTGTAAAGTAAGTTTATTTTTCGCTTTTTAGTGCTGGTGTTTTTTTCTTGAAGTCGTTTTTTTTTTAAGTTTGTTTATTTTTCAATTTTTAGTTAATTTATGTTTACGCCAAGAAACACTCGAACAGTATGAGTCTAGCTAGATTCGCTAAAATTTAAACACGTCTTGCCAAAGACAATTACATTGGCCACGTAAACAAAAAAAAAATCATAAAAACAATTTCATTTCAAAACAACTGGGCCAAACTATGTTAAATTTTTATAGGACCAAATGGCAACTATTCCGCATCAATCTAAAGAAGAATCATGTAAATCGAATCATAAATCTCAGCGTAATCGGTGTACATACATTAAAACCTAATATGAAAAGAAAGATCCACAAAAAAATGCCTTGCTGAGTTTCTTGCCGGAGTCTTCTCAGTTGAAGTGTAATAACGAGCCGGTGGTAGATTCAAACATGTAACTTAACGTTCATAAGTGCCTTACCAGGGCCTAAACTGAATAAATGACTTTTGATTTTGATTTCGATTTTGAAAAAAAAACAATCATGTTGGGAACCTCCTCCTTTTTGAATTCGGTTAAAAATGTTGTCTTTTTCAAAACAAGGACAACAACATTTAAAAAAAAAGATCTCCCTTCAAAATTCACCTTAGTAATAACGTAAATATTTTGCTAATTTTAATAAAATACACGTTGAAAACATGATAACATAAATCCCCTTTCGGTTTTAAAATGTCGCTCCGCGGTAAGAGAGAGCTGGCAGTGCGCCCGCTGCAGCCATTACTAGTTTCTTTAATATTTTAATACGTTGCATAATACATCCTTTCACCGCACCACTACATGCCATGACAGAATTTAATCTGGCTAAATGAAACGTTTAGAACTCCTGACTTGAAAGCTGCGCGGAAAACATGTCAGTTAAAAGTTGGACACTTCTGTAATATTCTGAATTCATTGTACAGTAGTACCTAGCATTCATATACAATATATATATATATAGGTACGTTTTATATGTACGGATGTAAAATAAAAATGTGTCAAGACCACATCGTAACCGTATGAAAACTCAACTTTTTTCACAGTGCATAATATTACGGAAAAGTGGGAGCCAGACTCGCCCACTGAGGGTTCTGTACAAACTAGTAGGTATGATAAATAGTTTGGGAACCGAGTGTTGAAGTTTATGGTTTTGACCCTATTTTTTGTGATTAAATTAAAAACCTACAGTTTTCGGATTTTTTCCTTTATGTGTACTATAAGACAATGTTTCTTGCCAAATTTCATAGTTCTGGGTTAACGGGAAGTATCCTATAGCTTTTGATTCCTTTGTGAGTGTCGAGATATGGTTTTTTTGCGATGGGTGTAACTTTTTTTACGATAACTGTGAAGTTTGATTTTTTCACAGATGCAAGGGACTACATATCTACGTATATAGTTTTAATTTAAACTTGATACTTTTACGCGCTCCCGAGTTAGAAGGTTTTGACGGACAGACAGAAGGATCATATCGTATGTCAATACAATGATAATGTCAATATAATAATATGTCAAATATAAAATATGTCAATATGATTAAATGTCAATAAAAAAATATAATTACATACCTAGTAATTAAATAATCTCTTATTTTTAGATTTTATACGGATTCCGTTTTTTTTCTATTGACGTACGGTACCCTAAAAATGAGTAACATGTTTAAAAAAACTACTTATAACGTATACAAAAATGCGAAAGTGCGAAGATTTTATTTGCTCATATCTAATTCCACTCTTTCCTAAAATAAATAGAACTTAACACAAAAACCTGAGTATATATAGACAAGCTCTGAGAAATTTTCACGAGGAAGGAAATTAAACAGGTGTCCAAGCGCTGGATTTGTTCGCTCATGCGCAAGTCTCTTTGAGTTAGAAGCCGTCTTTCTATTGAGAATGTATTGGAAATATACTGCACTGGAAAATGCATTTACTGTAGAGGACTATTTTCTACGTTTGCTGGCTAGAGAAATAACGCCTGGTTTGAGTTAACTTTTTTAAAATATGTAGATAGGCAAATTTTGATAGTTAACAAACGTTTTTAGGGTTCCGTACCCAAAGGGTAAAAACGGGACCCTATTACCAAGACTTCGCTGTCTGTCCATCCGTCTGTCTGTCACCAGGCTGTATCTCAAGAACCGCGATAGCTAGACCGTTGAAATTTTCACAAATTATCTATTTCTGTTGCCGCCATAACAACAAATACCTACTAAAAACAAAATAAAATAAATATTTAAGGGGGGCTTTTTTATAGATAATGGTACGGAACCCTTCGTGCGCAAGTCCGACTCGCCCTTAGCCAGTTTTTTATATTATAACTAGCTTGTGCCCGCGACTGCTTTGACTTAAGAATTGGGATCAGAGAGAAATGAAACATGCGTAAGTAAGAAAAGATAAATAGTCTCATTCATTATGAAACTTGTTACCCAGATTTAAAGAATACCTTTTATTCCAGAATAATGTTCCGTAAGACACATATATACAAAATTTCAAGTGGTTACGTCGTTTAGTTCGTTTTTTGAAAATCACACAGCAACCTAACATTTTCCCGGGGTAAAAAGTATCTGTACTATGTGAGTGCTAAATTTCATCCAAATCCGTTCAGCAGTTTGATGTAATTGAGTACCGAACATCCAAATATCTAAATATACAAACTTTCACATTTATAATATGAAGTAGGATAATAAGAAAAGCAAGACTCTCTTGATGGTAACAGATAACGTCTGTCCATGTCCATACATTACAGTGACATCCAAAACTTTGTGTAACTTAACAAAGACCAGGGTATCGTTGCATCGATGGTAACTGGTCAAATTTTAGATGAATTTTGTTAACTGCATTATCCTTTAGACCGAAACACATAGTGCTTATAAGCTGGCGGCAGAATATCTTTAACTGTGGTGGAAACTGGTAAACCCAGACGATCTCCATTTAGATTTACCACCTAATTGACTTTTAATTTAAGGATCATAAAGAAATTTTTGGGATATTAGATCTTACAGCCCTATATTTAGTTCACACTAGCTGCGGCCAGTTTTACCCGCTATTTCCGCGTGACCAGTTACATCGGGATAAAAAGGGTATCAACTACCTCCATACCAAATTTCATCAAAATCGGTCCAGCCGTTTGAGTGTGAAGAAGTAATAAACACTCTGACACACTCACAAATTTCTTTCGCCTTTGTAATATTATGTAATATTAGTGTGATGTGATTTATTTTAACAGATCCATCGACTAACAAGAGAGAGAGTAATTAAGGTGTTTTATGGACACCCGGTTAGAACAGAATTTTTGCTTATTCTCAAAATTGACGGCAAGCGGAATCGATTGAAAAAAGTTTTACTTCCCTAGGTGATCGGGAAGTGCCTCAAAAATCACTATAAAAAGAGGTCGGTTTTTGGTGTCGTTGTTCATTGTTACACATTTTTCGGTCTAGCCCCTCAGCCCGCAAACAAATCAAAACGTTTGATATATTTCTCTTTCTCTCTATTTCTCTCTTTCTTTCTCATTGGGTCGTCATTATTTGTACTTACGTCATTTATATTATTAATTTCGTATTCTTTCCTAGCAATACCAGGTGGTACAGGCGCGGATATCAAATGAATACCTCAAAATATTCTGCGTCAAATATTATCTGAACCCCAAATGACTCATTTAAGTCACCTCATATACAGAAATGAGACTAATAATAGTTTGGAAGTCTTGACATTTAATATCGAGGCAGCAAGTAGCCATAAGAGCTTCATGTATTCAGATTTGACGACACAAGTTTCCAATTTCCATCACGCCTGATATCAGTCGATGATTGACACTGAATGTTGCGAATAGTTCGATGGCAGCACTAGCTGGCTGGAGTTATTACATTCCGTGTAGTGATGGGGTAAAAAAAACATATATTTTTTATCCGATAAAAGAGCGAACGGCTAAGTGTGGCGGCCATTTTTACAGCGAAAAAACAACGCTCCGGTAACGTGGCCGGAGTGTCTATTTTTTTTAGACTTCGGATTCTATTATCATTATAATAAGTACACAAAAATAATAAACAATGGACGAACTTTTCCTACAGGTTATGAATTTATTTTACATCGTTAAAATAAATATTAGAGGTTTTACCAAGTCACACAACGGACATGAAGGCATGTCGAAAAATATGATTAAATAATTTTTACATAAAAAAACTCGCAAATAAAATCACTGCTGTTGTCTCTACATTACCATTTGATAATAATTTCTTAAGTCATGCAATATCATTGCAAATTGCATTACATCCTACTTTTATAAAAACACAATGGAAATCATTGTACACATTACAAAAAAAAATTAAAAATTTAAGAACCTCCTCCTTTTGAAGTCGGTTAAAAATAATAACCAGGTAAACTATTTATCAAAATATTGAACGCGAAAACAACTATTTAACAAACATTTAAGCTATTTATTTATAAGTATTCCTATTCCCAACTTGTTAAAACAAAAAATAATAGTTAACTGAAAATTCCGATGAGATGCCCATCTCTATCAAACCGCATATTAACATGCAAAAATAAAATGGGAAAACTTGTGTAAGTGCGTTTATAATAAAATTCGTTGTATGCGAAATGCGCTAGGCAGGCGGTGCCAAGCTTGCGGTGTTATTACTAGAACACCAGTACAAATAGCGTACAATACTATGTACCTAGAGGGCATGTCTTGGACGTAATAAGCCAATGGACATGACAGATCCATCAAAACTACAGAAGCTTTTTTAATTTAATTCTTAATAAATAAATTAATAATAAATATCGTAGGACATTTCACACAGCGCTATTTAGCCCCAAACTTAGCAAAGCTTGTACAATGAGAACCAGATAACTGATAGAATACATATACATACATTATATATACTTTTTTGTGCCGTGTACCGTGGTGGTGCCGGCGTAAGAATAGTACCCCACCCTCTCTACCCGCGGTTGCCGTAAGAGTCGGCTAAGTGATCTAATCCGGAAGATGGGCAGCAGCGTCTTCCTTGAACAATCACACCTAATTGCGCTCGCCAACCCACCTGCCAAGCGTGACGAGTATTGGCAAAATCCCAGGAAGAGGCTTATGTCCAACAGTGGACGTCCTATGGCTGATGATGTGTGTGTGTGTGATACTTTTTTTGTTAATACACACAGGACACCCAGACACATAATTTAAACATGAATCGTCATATAAAAGTGTGTCCTACTAAAAATCGAAGCCACGCCCTACAACTTACAGCTTTTGTAGCAGATATTCTACCAAATGAGCTAGCAAGGCAGTCGAATTTCTTTTGGATGTGCATGAGTGTCTGGTTCTCTGCAATAAAACTATTTTCCACTTCACCAGATCGATTTATTTATCATCAGATTTCTGCATGCAAAACTAGTTTTTGCTACCTAGCGTGAAAAGTAAAATCAAACTTATCGAACAAAAACTTTTTTAATACAGTTTTCAATATGATTATTTTTATAGCGCTTGCGTTTGACCGCAATATCACTTGCTGTTAAGTAAAGATGCTGATAAAGATCTACAATTAACTACTTCATATGAAAACAATGCAACCCCTATATTCCATATACTTGTCACAGATACAGTTATATTGATCAAGGAGATTCCTTTTCCTGAATATAAAAAAAGAAGTACAAAAACAACTTTAAAATACTTTTTTATGTGATGTCTATTACAAAATGTATAAATTGAAAACCTGTGATAAAACACATTTTAAAAAAAAACAAGAAATCAAGCAGTTATTTTTATTTGTATAGTAATATATAAGGTCTCTGCGCCATTTCACTAACGAAAAATTTAATATTCCATTCAGCTGCAAAGCATATTTACATCTTGTGCCAATTGAACCCATCGCTATGACCAGAATTAGAATAGAATCCTTAATCTTGTTTATTATATCTGTATCTTAATAATTTTTTTATAATACTACGATGAAATATAGTTAAAGTATAATTTGGCAAAACAATTGAATTTTGTACCCAGAGTGGGACGATTCACTTTCAATACTTCTTGTCCAGTCCTGAATAAGTCTAAGGACATGGCATTTTCGGTGCGGGCACAGGGCGCAATATGCGACAATATTGAGGGTAGGAACGCTCGTTTTGTAGATAAACTTCTCTAGTCTGAGCTATTAGTCCCCTATGTTCTGCCAGATTTTTGGGAACAATATACGTGCGTTGTACATTCGCTCGTATTTGTTCTGTGAGGTTCGGCCTACGTGCCAAATTGCTTAGTGAATTAGATGTTCATCCTAGTCGTAGCCGCATAGATTTTAATTGAGTTTGTAAGTTGTTTCTATAATTTGTTTGCAGAGGGGATTAAATTCAGTATCACAACATCATCATCAGCCTATTTAAGTCCACTGCTGGACATAGGCCTCTTCCAAAACACGCCACTTAGCCCGATCTTCGGTTTTTCGCTTCCATTCACCCCCAGCTGTCCTACGTATATCGTCACTCCATCGAGTATCAGGACGTCCCACGCTACGTTTGGCAATTCGCAATCTCCACTCTAGAACACGTCTACCCCAGCGGTTATAGGTTCTGCGACAGATATGTCCAGCCCATTGCCACTTCAGCTTGCTAATACGCTGAGCAAATTAAAAGTATAATGTAATTTAAAAATCTGCAGTGTAGGGAATCTTCTAGAGTTTATAACATTATGAAATTATACAAACGCCAAAAAATGCGTCACGCGTTCATGGTGGATATGCTTTTAATGCACACTAAGTTCTTTGACTCGATTTTTTTATTTTCGCAGCGAGAATCTGAAACGCTTTACTGGAGTTTATTTTTCCCAGGAAGTTCAACATGGATATCTTCAATTTCAAAATAATCAAGTTTATTCTAGGTAAGCGTGCCTCATCCTAAGCTGCACCTAATTATTATCCAAATAAATAAAAATCAGATGATGTTCGTTGGTAAGCATATGAAGTTCGTTGGTAAGCATATGATATGAGAATGGCTAAACTGATTATGCTGCTAAGACTAAGCTTCATTTTCATATAGATGCAAGGCCACAGACGCTACCGCACCAACAGCGAGGCGCCGAGCATTCAAAAACTTATATTTTCATGTTACTTGGCATTGATTAGTAGAGTAGATAGGTTAGGTTTTTTACCATAGCTCACCTGATGCTAATTGACGGTGTGTTAGGGGATGTTACACACACCTAACCTGCAATAGAACTGGCTTTCAAGTGAGGCAATCGAAACACACTGTTAGGTGCTTGGAGACAGATTTTCAACCAGTAAATAGCTAGCCAGCATAGTACTAGATAATGCCCAACCACCATGCTATGGTTTCCTCACGATGTTTTACTTCACCGACAACTCAACCTCATTGTTGGAGTTTGAACTCACGTCCATCGACATGTGAACTGACCGCGGTAACCACTTAGTTATCATCAATACAATATACTATTGTCAAAAATATATCCAGACAGTCTACATCGTATTCTTAAGCGGAGACGAGCATTTCCCTAAAGCAACATAGTCATGCTTTTTGAGAAAAGTAACCTAAGCATAACTACACCCATTAGACCCCTGCTAATTGGCAATTAAGCCGCACTTAACTCACCTAACCCGAAGTACGATTAATAAAAACGTCACAGGAATTAACGGCCGTCCCGAGAATACAATCGCCAGAACAAAGATAGGTTAGATAGGACACGAAACTTATATTGGGTTGGCGAGGAGCATCCCGTAAAAGTTGTGGGCGACAGTGACTGAAACTCGCACCAAACAAATTAAAATGATCTGGGATAGACAATAAATAATTGGGATAAATAATCAATATTGGAAGACGTTTCATACAGCGCCATCTAGCCCCGAACTAAGAAAACTATTGTACTATGCGAACCAGATAGCATACAAAAACAAACATTTGCATGGCGGTAGGGTTACTTTTTAGTACTTGGCTGGCTAGCTACCACCCTCAAGTTGATAATCTGCCGCCAAGCATCTAACGGTGTGTTCCGGTAGCCTCATTTGAGAGCCAGTACCATTCCAGGCTAGGTGTGTTTTACCATCATCGACCAAACCGTCACTTAACATCAGATGAGCTGTGGTCAAACACCGAACCTGACAACTCTTGTTAACTCTTTGGTTTTTTAACAGATGGCGTTAGTAGTACAATAACATTATATCCAATGGATATAAAATTGTTAATGTTAATTTTTTTTATGTTTTTTTTTTTTTGGCGTATAGAAGTTAAATTACTATGTTAAAGCACAAATCTATAGGCGTGATAGTTTTTTATTAAAGTGTACCACAAGAATGCTCAGGTTGTGGGATAGTGTTAGGGCTCGCTTCGCTCGCCCTGATAAGTCAACAAGGCAGTCGAATATAAGGTCTGTTTTAGTTATAAAAAAAATTATTTACCCTTTTTCATTGAGATTTCATTAAATTTCGCCTTTATTATGCTCATTAATGTGATAAGTATACATATTGACGTATATTATTTCATTACTTAGTCTTTTTTTATATCTTTCAAAAGCTTTAGCATCTCACGATGATAGAATACATATTGATGGTAGCTGGACAAAAATGTTTTTTGCAATTTTTTTATAAAAGTTATCTTGCATATCATATGCACATGCACTCTCTGATGGTAATAGATAACGCCTATCTATAACCCTTGCAAAAGTACCTAGAATGTTGAGTAACAAAATAATGGCCAGGGCATCGCTGCGTTCGCACTAATTACTTTGAGATTCGACGTCGAGTCTTATTAGCCTTGTAATTCGCTAGCCACAGTAACCTAGAACTACTGCTTGGCGGCAGAATACCATATCCTGCAGTACAGCTTGATAAGGAGATCTACCACTAGAACTTACGAGCTGTTACTAGCAAGAATGACATTTCTCATCAGGCGGGCGAATAACGCATTTCAACATTTTATTATAAGATTTTTTTTTCTGAAAGAGATACCTCGTGGGTAGGTATATTTCGGACAGTTCGGTGTAAGTCAACATAAATACCTCCTTCTGCATGTCTAACACACAAGCCCTGGAGTTTTGGCGGGAACGCGGAAAGAGTCGTGTCGCCCCATTGTATTTTTTCCAAAACTAGTGGTTTTTTCAAGAGTCTATATATAAAAATAGTGGTGTTTTATTCATAAAGTGCCGAATTACAAGCGCGATTGTGGGAAAATGATATAATGTGCTGAAACATGACTTTTCGTGTTGCTACGACCAAAACTCTATCGGAGCTTATAGTAAAATCGCCACTACTTTACTAAGGCATGACTAGATTTGACTGGTACGGACTGGACTTTGACTATAAAGAAAAAGAAACTGAAAACTGAAGACACACAAAATACAGAAACATTGAAACTGGCAGAACACACAGAGTACGATGGCAAGAAGAAAGATAAAGAAACACACTAGCCACACCACACACACTAGCGAAAACGAGGCAGAGATATCCATATTCTAGCTCTGTCACGTTTCCGCGCGTGGTTGTTTTTGGTGCGATCTAGAGATGCTAGCGGGGTAATCAAAGCTTATTAACTGTGTTTCATTCCACTGCAGAATCGCGTAAAACGTTATCAGTGCCAAACAACCTTCTTACAGGCTCCGCTCTTATCTCCTATCTTTTGTCTAAACAACCGCGCTGTTCTGCTTTGTTTATTCGCTCTGGTGCCTTCGGACTGTGGGAACTTGCCATTTGTTAAATTAAAATGTGCATCCATTGTTGTTGGTGAAGGAAAATACTGAAATAGTTGTATCTCCGTGCAGTCAGCTCCTTGGGATTCCGTCTCAAGTAAATACTTCTTGTTTATAAAAACGGACTTGCTTATTCTTATTTATCCTCTTTACAGCCCTGTTGGCTCATTGGTAGTATGTCTGATTGAGCTGTAGAGCGTGGGTTCGATACCCGCCAAGGACAAACATTTTATGGTATAAACAAATGTTTGTTCTATATCTGGGTGTTCTGTATGTATTATATGAATATATTTACAAAAAAAGTATTTATGTACCCGGTTATCTGACTTCCGTCACACAAGCTCTGCTTAGTTTGGGGTCAGGTGGCGCTGTGTGTAATGTGTCCTATAATATATATTTATTATTTTATTTATTTATGCTAGTTCGTTTGTAGGGAAGCTCGATAAAGCGACTGAAGTCATACCAATTTTTTTTAAGGATGACATGGCTGTTGTTTCTCCACAGCTCTGGTGGCCGAAGATAGTAATAACACCTAGCCTGTGGGGTTGAGGGTTGCAATTAGCTAGCCGAGTACTAGCTACTATATTCAATTTGATAATTTTAAATTCAGTCCCGTACACTCCCTACTATGTAGCGTACATAATGTTGTACGTACTTATCCACTCTTAATGAAAATGATAATAGCGTAATCTTTTCTAGTGCTATTATTAGCATTTTCTATAAGTGAGTAACCATTTTGCAAAGAAACCTAACTACATCTTTATAAGCCAATTTACAAACAACTCTACACCCAAATCTTCTCATTGATGTTTAAGCAAAAAGCATAAAATACACGGTTTGTAGACACTGTAAGCACTTTTTCGTTTAACTCTTTGAGGTTACCATATAAAAGTTTTAAGGCCGCCAGGTACAGAAGCCTAAATAACGGGAAGTTGATGACGGAACGCGTTGAAGTAACTTTTTACCCTTTTAGACTCCGTCGCAACACCTGTGCCGTCTAAATTATGTAAATATTCTTTAATTCAAAGCCTTCATAGCTTTTTTACGAAGGACCCAGTTTTAGGACAGATTGAACTCTCATAATCGATCTTTTCCCTTGATTTTTTTACGCTTCTTGGGGTAAATTGAATATGTGAATAAAGTTTATGGGTGTGAAATATAAAACTGTTTAGTTAATTGGGATTATTTTAAAACAAGACCGAATAAGAATTATTTTAACTAACCCTGACAGCCCTGTTGGCTCATTGGGAGTATGCCTGCCTGAGCTGTAGGGCGTGGGTTCGATTCCCGCCAAGGACAAATGTTTGTTTGGTATAAACAAATGTTTGTTCTGTGTCTGGGTGTTCTGTACGTATTATAAGTATGTATTTACAAAAAAAATAGTATTTATGTATTCTATCAGTTATCTGACATCACATAAGCTCTGCTTAGTTTGGGGTCAGATGGCGCTGTGTGTAATGTGTCCTACAATATTTATTTATTTATTTTATTTAACCTAAAGAACAGAATGATCAATATAAAGTCATAATCGTGACTTAAATATAATTACCTTCTGTGTTGATCATAATCATATGACTTATTTGATGTGTGAATAATCGATACTCAGTCACAATCGTGACTTGAATATGACTTATATACTGTGTTGATCTGAACTATGGAAATAAAGTCATAATCGTGACTTGAATATGACTTATTTGCTGTGTTGATCTTAATCATATCTGTGCATAATTGATATAAAGTCACAATCGTTACTTGAATATGCTTTTTTACTGTGTTGATCTGAACTATTGAAGCTGTGTTCCATCAAGTGCGGATAAACATTTATTCGTACTCTCATTATTGATTCATTTAACAATATGAATATGAAAAAAACGTATCTACGTATACCTATATAGTTTTAAGTAAGGTTTAAAACCCACGTCTACGAAATTTGACAATATACGTTATGAAGGCGTGACGTGTGGCAGGTTACGCACTAGAACAACTTGTCACATGAAATTACGTCGGTAATATTATATTGGTAGATTTTATACTTGACTGGCTAAAATATTAATTGTGTATTGAAACTTAGTATACAACGATAACAAGCAGATATTGTGAAAATTGGAGAGTCCGACAATTCTGACATGCGCTGCACTTAAGCTTCGCATAACTTAGTTTGAAGTAATTGAAAACTGTCCAAGTTGAACCGACTGCAAACTCCAGTGTATTCACGGGAGACGTAAATATTGGATCTTAATATGAATCTCGAACTCAAACTTCCAAATCTTAGTTCATTAATTTTGATAGCAATGTACTCGTACTCTTAGTACACTTAAAACAAAAATAAATACAGCTTTAATCGTGTGTATATTTTTTTTATGTAAAGGGTATCGCTACTTCGGTGCTCATTACTATGAGACATTCGATTGTTAGTCTCAATAGCCCTGTAATTTGGCTAGCTGCAGTACCATTTGAACTGGAACACAAAACGTACTATTTGGCGCCAGAATATCTGAAGGTGCCGTGATACCTACCTAGACGAACTCCTGGTCAGAAGATATACCACGAATAGAGTATAGTGGTATATTTAAAAAAAAAAAAACTTTCTTAAGCCCTAGCTTATCATTCTTTATCTTAAAAACGTTTTCAGAATAACGGTTGTTATTAACACGTATTTGCTACATTTTCTCTCGAAAATTTGTAGCACTGATAGCTCAGTCGTTGGCGCGGTAAGTTCGCACACCGTAAGGCATTGGTTAAAACCCCGACAATGAGCTTGAGCTGCCGGTGAATTAAAACAACGTGAGGAAATATGCTACGGCATGGTGGTAGTGTACTTTCTAGTACTCGGCTGGCTAGCTACCTTCAAGTTGAAAATCTGCCGTCAAGCATCTAACGGTGTGTTCCGGCAGCCTCACTTGAAACCCAGTTCCATTACAGGATGTGCTTACCATCTTCGACCACACCGTCACTCAACATCAAGTGAGCTTTGGTCAAACATAGACAACCTAGACTGACAAGCATAAAAAAGTACGCGGTGTAAAATGACTTTTTCGTACACACTAAAAAAAGACAACAAGAAAAATATATATATGACACACGTTTTTAGCAACTTTAGTGTACAGACACGGCCCGTATACGTTATTATATATGGGTATGTATAGATTACAGTCTACGAAATTTATTTAGCGAAAATTGCTTTTTCGCGATAAAATGTCACTAATTACGAACTCATCTACAGAACAAACACTCAATCATTAGCTCTTTGTTTTAAAGTTCTGTTCTATGTATATAATTCGGTGGTTTACCCACTGTTATTTGGTCTAGAAAGGACGACAAGCGGCGTAATGGTCTCAAGTAACTAAACAAAGGCGAGTCTCCACTTCAAATTATAGTTTCCAGTTGCTGAGTTCAGGTAACGTTATTAGGGAAATAGCGGAACAGATTTCTTGTTAGAAGGAAGATAATTAATTTAATTAAAGACAAAGAGACTTAATTGGCGGCTAGAAGTTGCTAAAAAAAGTGGGCCATTTATATATTTTTTTTGTTGTAATTTTTTTATTGTGTACGACAAAGTCATTTTACACCGCGTACTTTTTTATGCTTGTCTAGGTGTTTGACCAAAGCTCATTTGATGTTGAGTGACGGTGTAGTCAAAGATGGTGAACACACCTCGCCTGGAATGGAACTGGCTCTCAAGTGAGGCTGCCGGAACGCACTGTTAGATGCTTTGCGGCAGATTTTCAAGTTGTGTAGCTAGCCAGCCGCGTACTAGAAAATACCCTGCCACCATGCAATGGTATCCTGATAAAGTTTTCCTTCACCGGCTGGTTTGTTGGTGGTTTTCTAGAAGATAAGTAATTTCGTGAAAAATTGAGTAGTCAATAAGTATTGCTCTGCAGTTGAGTTGAACTAAGTATTCGGATGGGAGCTATCTAACTAATCTATGGAACATTTATATAAATTTTAAGGCGTTTAAATTTGTTTAAACAACAAATACGAGAAGACCAGTATTATGATCATTGATTAAAAATAGATAGGGTCTTAAGGAGGAAACTGACGTCAACAAAAAAATAACTATATTTACTCGTCCATTTTCCTTTTAACGATTCATATAAAAACTCAGCTAAAAAGAATCTTGCGACCGAAAGACGTCCTGAAAGAGTACATTATTCTTTATGTAAGAGAATCGACTTCAAATAAAAGTAATATATCAACGTAATACACTTTATTACATGTCATATAAAAAAATAATACTTATTATATAATTGTCTATCGGTATATACACTGAGGTACTTAAAAAATCTTAACTAGGTATTTATTATATTGAGCAATATCATATTTACATTGTTATATTATTAAGTGCCTTCTAAGAGTCTACAGTTGCTTAGACCACGCATTTCCACATTAATACACGGGGTTCTTAGTGCTTTCTAAGCTCAAAGGAGGTCATTATGAATGACATTTACTATGACAGCCTATTTAAAAAACAGCAGGGATGAGATCTTATAGAGAAAGTCACACCGCTGCTATTCTTATTGCGTGGGCATACAAAATCCGGATGCGTGTGTGTGTGTGTGTGTAGTCAGTATTGGTAGTAGTTCTGCTTTATGAGCTGCAGGGTGTGGATTCCATTTCCACTAAAGAAAACCTAGGCGTTTGTTCTGTGCCTGGATGTTTACGCACGTATTATAAATATGAATTTACATACATTAAAAAAGTCTTTAACCAAATTTGTGTTTTTTTTCAATTGGTGAATTTACTTGTTTTCATTTCATATTTTAATACATATCTACTAAACACGTTTGACTCAATACTTGCACTATGCAATATAAATCACATTCCAAGTTTGTACCTAAAAAATAAAAGTGGTAACAAATTCAAAATACTTAGGTACTAATTTTCTACCTACCGTTTAAACAAAATTTTTGCTCTAAGCCAATGTTCCGTATATCATTTACTTCTAACCATTTCTGCTATACATAAACATATAAGTATACATTTAAACATATAAGTAAAAATGTTTTCCTCACTACTTATATGTACATATATACTGATAAATTGTGTCCGATTTGAGAGGGGTTAGTTAGCGAGAATATATTAGATCAGTTATGACATGAATGTCGGGTTACACATTTAACATTGTTGTGTTGAAATAGACCAATACATGTACAGCTCACATGGTCTCAAATTTTTCAAACAAACCAAAAATGTACAGAACAAAAAGTCGTAACGTAATTTTTTTCTTAAATTGTTTTACACAGAAAAAGCATTGTATAATAACCAATATTTAGTACCACTCACTGAAATATGTCTAATTTTGATGACATTTTTGTTTTGTATAGTGGTTGTTGTGTAATTATGTTTATTATCCAGACGCTCATGACGACGGCTATTGTAACATGGCCAAAACGTCGAGGGAAATAAACAAAACTAATTTTGTGTGCGATTAAGTCCTGATTTTAGACACAAATTATGTGTTCAAATCGCGAAATATTAATTTATAAACAAATGTATTTATTTTTACAAAGGAATACTAATTGATCTGTATTGACTTTATTAATATAGTTTGAATACTACCTATATTAATAAAGTCTAATACGACCCTCCCGGATAAGACACAATTTATACCCTATGTATAATTATCAGTTTCCCGTACTCCTTCAATTCATACAATATTTACAACAAAACGAATACGCACACTCACAATATACATAATAAATATAAATAACTTCTATAACACTGTGCTATGAGTCTAATTTTGACTGACTAGTGTTTCTGGATGAATCGCCAGACTCGTTTCGTCTCACGTTGTCGCTGATCGGTGGACGAGCTGTAAAAGGAAAACAACCTTAAGGTAAATACAAATAAAAAAGTACACAGCTACTTTACCTTATAATTTAGGCTTGAAGACGCTTCCAAGAAAAGGAAATTTATTTTTGTTTGGATGATTTACATTTGAACTCTGTATAGGTTTGCAAGAAACGCTCGAGCGTTGTATTTGACCTTAATAGTAAAAAATCTTTGTATTTTTTTAGAAAGGGTACTTTTTTTATTTTACATAAGGGTGATTCAGTTTGCTCTGATGTCTCACTCCGGGTGTTTAGTAGATTCCTCTTTACCTGGTTAGGCAACCCAGACCAACCGAGCTCTTTGAAATAACGGAATACGACCGTGGTTCGCTGGCATAATTGTTCAACTTCTATTTCGCCAAATGTTGCGGGATTACGAGCTTGATCAGAAGTATCCTTAAGGAGTCCTGATCTTACACGTATGCTTTCTGTGGCCTTACAGTGCAGCAGTACGTGCTCCACTGTCTTATTCTCTATTAGGTAACTATTAACGGTGTTTCGGAGAAGTGTAATAATGTGTAACTCTTTTGCTCGTTAATGTTTAGGTTTTTTTTTTCTAGGAAACAATTGATTTTTGGCAATGCTTAGGAAATTAGGAACATACTTTGGTTCCACTTTTTTTCACGGTAATGGATAGATCAGTACTCATGTATACATACCACAAACCCGATATATAATAATAGATTGACAAACAAGTGAGCGAGCCCCCATTTGATCAATGCAATATCAAAAACATTACCAGCACCTTGCCTGATCTTCAGGATGAGGATTTCTATTACAATTTTCATACACGTGTTTTTTCTTTGTGGCAAGAAATTTCCGAGTACGCGATATCTAGAACGTCGTTTACAAACTCTAATCTCCTCAGTCTTTATTTTCTTTAGGACAATAATTCTAAGCAAAACAGAACATCCTTATTTCCTTTGACAAATAAAAGTTTTAATTCGTAAATTCACTCCAAACAGAATAAACACCCATTCATTACCTTTTACAAAACTCCGTTTCAAAGAAGTTGAATATATTAGTAGGTAGGCAATAAACGGATGCCTGAACTTTTCTTCAAATTCTTGGAAATTTTTTAATAAGGTCCCTAAAGAATCAAGGAATAAGAAACTCAACAGGCGTAAAGGCGATTTCGGAAAATAACTTTCATATATACATACATACATATATATGTATATGTATCTAATGATTTTATCTATTGACAAGATCTCTTTTTGTTTTTGTGTCGTTTTTGTCTTACATATGCGGTATTAAACACGTTTAACTATTTCGGATACTCCGATTATAGCCACATCAGGTGGCCTTCTTCAAGGCGTCAACGCGTAGGTGACCACGTGTAGGCAAGTTTAGTGTAAGACACCCTGCGGCCAGGTTATATGACAACCTTAAACAGCAGGCAGAAACTGTTTGCAGGAAGCTACCAACCGAGCTCAGTGACTTACGTTAGAAGTGGCCTACGTTCAGCAGTGGATAGCAAAATACTGATGATAATGATTAAGTATATTTTAAAAACAGATAAGTAAAACACTAAAGGTATTTTTTTTTTTGTGTCGTAGGTATATTTTTCAACACTCACCTAACTTTCTTAGAAGTATTTTTTCAATCCCGTGTAGAGGGGACTCGAACGTGATACACAGTATGATGGCAAGGATGAACGTCAAGACAATGTGAGCTAATGAAGTTGCCAGCTGAAAAAAACAAACAAAGAATTTAAAAAACTGAGAAAAGTTCTAGACGACGAAATCAGTGTGTTAGATAAACGTAGCATTTTTACTTATTACCCATATTTTATGTAGAGAGCATTTTTTATAAAATTGATCTGAGTTTCACCGCCAACCAGCCGCAGATGTAAAAAAATAGAGAAGTGATCAATAAACTAAAATGATAGGAATGTTCTCAGAATATTTAGATTTTGGCAGTCATGTTAGCTTATTCGGTGGGCTCTGCTACTAGGACTAGTGGGGCGTGGGTTCGATTCCCACCCAGGACAAACATTTTTGTGACTAATATAGATGTTTATTCCGTGCCTAGGTGATCCTTATGTTATAAGTAAATATTTACAAAAAAAAAAGTATATATGTATTCTCTCAATTCCATATTACATGTTTTGCTTAGTTTGGACACTAGATGGCGTTATGTGAAATGTCATCTGATGTATTTTTTTTGGTGATTAATTTAAGGAGCACATTACTTTAAGTACATACGAGTATCTCAAAATACTGTACATTTCTACAGAACTTTCAGAGCGCGAATCTGGCAAGTACTTACATGATAATCTATTTGTTCGATTAAGTGAACATTAAGTTTTTACTACTCTTATTATCTTGTCAATTATCATAAAAATCAAACCAACATTTTTAGTAAGTGCCAAAACTTCTTGGCTGAATGTACCTAAATAACTTTTTATCGGTTAATAAAACAATTTCGAGTACTTTATTAAATCCCTTGTTAATCCGACTTTGCTCGAGTTTTGGAGTTCTGTTTGTCTTATTTCTCTCAGTTTTATTTCTATGTTTTTAGTTTATCTTTCGGAAACGAGTGTTTTAGCTCTACTCGGCAAGCAGACACTGCTCGTGTTTGTTGAGAAGCATCGAACAAATAAAACTCGCTCGAGATGTCGTTTCAGTTTGATACCATTTGTAATGAAAATATTTTTGTAACATGTTTGTTGCTTTGAGCGGAATATGTAGCTGAATGAATAATAAATTATTAAATAAAAGAAATAACTGAGATTAAATTCTCTGATAGATATAATTTCAATTAGGTTAAATTCTCTGTTTAAAAACCAATTTGTATAAATTGATTTTAAAACAGGATTAGTTACACGAGTTAAGGTTAAGTCCTGATAGGTGTTCTATAAATGGACAAAACTAAATAAAATACAAATTTAAAAATCTACCACTTAAGCGAGGCTGCTGTAACACAGCGTTAGGTGCTATGGTTTCCTCACGATGTTTTCCTTCACCAGCAATTATAGCTCATTGTTGAGATTCGAACCCGCCTCCTTCAGCGTGGGAACTGATTACGCCAACCACTGAGCTATCATTGCTACATATATCTGTAGGTAATGTGATTTTATGAATAAACATACGTACCACAGTGAAGAAGGTTATATGGACGGGATGCCGCAATTGACCCACGTAGTAGAGTTCGACAATGCCGTTGACTAGGTACGCGCAGAACGTCAACCGTGATATAGGAGCTAGGAATTTCCATCCAAGCAGCTTAGCGAAGACACCTGGAAGTGTAAGTATTGATTTATTAGATCAAGTTACCTAATTATCAGAGTTATTACCTTTAACCATTAAGGGTGAAAGTAAATACGAGTATACTTACCATTCTATAAATTCCACTGATACAGTTTGTATTGAATTGTATTGAATATCCAAATATGAAAACTTTAAGACTTTTTTTATGTGTCACATGCTAACGATAAGTGTTGACCACAGCTCACCTGATGTTAAGTCACGGTGTGGTCGCAGATGATAAACATACCAGGCTTGAAATGAAACTGGCTTTAAAGTAAGGCACACACCGTTAGGTGCTTGGCGATAGATTGCCAGCGTCTGTCTGTGTTTCCGTCTAAGTACAAGGTTGTTCAAGAAAAACGTGAATAGGTATTTCCTGGGCAACCGTGCTCCATCTTTGGCCACATCGTCGCTTTCCATCAGGTGAGATCGTGGTCAAACGCATGCCTAGTCAGATATAAAAAAAACAACTGTTAAAAAATTGTACCTCCATTTCCAGTAGCACAAGCAATGATCAGCCACGCATTGCAAAGGCTCCAGGCAAGTTTGTGCAATGAAATGTACGCAGCTGCTTCGATGTTGTCGTACTGGTACCAATCCTGATAAAACAGGGAGACAGAAAAGGTGACCACGGTGCCGAGGACAACGCTGGTGACCCAACCAAAGATCTTTATAAGATTAGAGAGCTGGTAGCTGGAACACAAGATACGCTAATTAGTAATGATGTCTACATAATGTTTGAGGTATAATTTATGTAACTAAATGGATGAATGTTTGTAGGTTCACTTGCCGAAAGGCGTGAGCTCAAACCCCAACAACTTGAGCTGCAGGAAGCTGCAGCTGAAGGAAAACATCGTAAGGAAACCATAGCGTGGTGGTAGGGTCCTTTCTAGTCTAATCGGCTGGCTACCTCCCACCCTCAAGTTAAAAATCTGTCGCCAAGCACCACAAGCGAGTTGTGTTTACCATCTTCGACCACACCGTCACTTAACATCAGATGAGGTGTGCTCAAAAGCCCAGCCTGTCAAGCGATGAAAAAAATGACTGGAAGAAAGCTAGCTTTAACGTTAAATCCTTCTGCTGTATATTTTATGCATGTGTACAATAAAGAATTATAAAAAAGAATAAATAAGGAAATGAATATAAAAGAACAGTTTTTTTTTAAATATAGGAATAAAAAATGTTTCACTTAAAAACCCAATTGTCATTCTACCTATAGTGTTTTTATCAGATTTTATCACATCGTCACTAATAAACTGATCATCTGTGGTCATCTACCCTGGCACTCATAGAAACGAAGGGGAAGAACTTTGCTCAGCAGTGGGGACGTATCTGAGCAATATTTTTGATAGGACTACTTCTAAATATTTTTGGCAACATTGTTATTTAGTATGCTTACTTCTGTGACTGTATCCGATGCAACACGTATCCTGTGAGTATTCCCATAAAATACATCGTCATTTTCATGTGAGTCTTGATATACGCCGTCTTGAAATAGAAGTTTGTTGTGATATCTGTTACTTCTCTGCAAACCATAACAATAAGGATGATTATTACAAATTAATTATCAGGCTTAAGATATTTATTTCTCATAAGAATATACAACATTTACCTATGATTTTGGGTATTTGTATGTATTTACAACCTGGTGTTTTAATGTATAACTTTTTGTAAATACATACGTATATTACTGCTGTTAATGCTATGTTAGGTTTAGTTAATATATATTTATTATGAAAGATAAAGAGATTGAAAAAAAGAAGAGAGTGATCAATAATAAGCTTATCAAGACTTCTAAGAAGACCACGTCTCTAGTCTGAAGATATCCAATATTTAATATATTTTTGTAAGACACGGATTCTTAGAAAGTCACGGCACGCACTTCTGTCTTTTTTAAGTTCTGTGCCTATTGCCGCTGACTTCAAACGGTGAAGGAAAACATTGTAGGAAACCTACATGTCCGAGAGTTCATAAAAAAAGTTCTCGAAGATATTTGAAGTCTGTCAATCCTCACTTGGCCAGCGTGATGGTTTTTTTTCTCTTTCTTCTTGGCATCGCACTTTGTGCATTCTGCCAGATTCAATGTTTCTGTATTTTGTATGCAGTCCTCAGTTTTCAGCTTCTTTATCTTTATAGTCAAAGTCCAGTTTTGGTCAAGTCCAGTCCGTGCCAGTCAAATCCAGTCATGTTTTAGTAAAGTAGTGACGACTTTACTATAAGCTTCTATGGAGTTTTGGAAGCGACACGAAAAGTCATGAAAACACATTATATCACTTTCCCACTCTCGCGCTTGTAATTGGGCACTTTAAAAAAACTCTGCGTGGTTGATTATGGCCTTACCTCTCACAACGAGAAGAGGCTCACGCACAGCAGTGGGATAGCTTATAAAAACTGGGCTTGTTTGGAAAACTTACTTGGCATAAAACAAGAATGTAGGGTCTAAGTTGTCCTTGTACGTTATAACTGCGGGAATGATCATGGACACTATTGTTGCCAAGGATATCAGGGTAAGCCCCATTCTTCGCCACTTCCAGAGGCTGATAATGAAGATGGGGGCAATAAAGAACAATTGTGTGTCCACTGATAAATACCAAGACTGGAACATGCACTGAAAATATACGAAAACATAATGTAATCATTCATAATTTACTAGCTTACGCCCGTGACTTCGTCTGCATTAATATTAGAATTAGGTTCAAAAGGAAATGAAACATCTATATGTAACAAATAAGCCATAGTCACGAAATTTGCGCTATTTTATTATTAGATTAAGATAAAGGATACCTTTTATCCCAGAATAATGTCCCATAAAACGCATCTATACCAAATTTCAAGAGGATACCTCCAGTTTTTTGATAATCCCACAGGAACCTAATTTTTTTTCTGCTATAAAAAGTATCCTATATGTTAATCCAGGTAATAAACTATATGTGTGCTAAATGTCACCCAAATCCGTTCAGTCGTTTTTGCGTGATTGAGTAATGAATATACAAACATCAAAACATCGAAACTTCCACATTAACAATATTAGTAGGGTTGGGTAGAAAATAACTCCTTGAAAACGACAGTTAAACACCTAATAAAATTTTGCGTGGTCTCATTTTTGCACGTGATCTTTTCTATAAGCAAAAGTTGACAGTGCATTTCTATGCATCGTTTACATTCGATATTCAGAGATGAATTAGTCTGTATATGAGAAATTGTTATAACATTATATGTGAACACGGAAATTCACGTATCGTAATTTTAACACAATTTTAGTAACAAAGCGATATATGCAGCCGTAATCAAATATTTGATTACAGAACAATAGCATTATCTACGTAATTTTCTGATATCTGTGGCAATGCTACCTCTCTAAATCAAATCGTACAAAAGTTTTACAATTCAATAGTCTGGGTGTTTATTATCTGTATTGTTACCTCGGAGAGTACAAAATTCGACTATATGATATACCAGCTGTGTCCCGCGATGTTACCCGCAAAAAAAATCGGGATAAAAATGTATGTCTTAATCCAGGTCGTCAGCTACATACATATCAAATTACATCCAAATTGATCCAGCCGTTTATATGTGAAGAAGTAACAAACATACAAACGCACTCACAAACTTTCGCCTTTATAATATTAGTGTGACAAGTAAGGTCGACGCCACACGTGACCAAAACGCTGGCTTTTATTTTGCCCAGCTTTTTAGTGTAGCCACACAACGTGGCAATGGGGCCAGCGTTTTGTGGTCTTTTAGGTCAATATATTTTATTTATACTAAAAATGTATTTATTAGTTCCTCTATTAGTTATTTATTTAGTAGACTCTCTAATTTATTTATTAGCTTAAAAAATATAAAAACTGACAACCGTTAGGGTAGACGTGTTCTAAAGTGGAGACCGCGATTGGCAAACGTAGTGTAGGACGCCTTGAGACTAGATGGAGTGACGATATACGTAAGAGACAGCTGTCAGTGGCTGGAAGCGACAAGCTGAAGATCGGGCTGAGTGGCGTGTATTGGGAGAGACTTATGTTCAGCTGTGGACTATGCAAGGTCGCTGATGATGATGATGATGATGATGATGATGATGAACAATTATTGACAAAAAAAATATTATGCTTAGGTTTTTTATCTAATTACTTATGTTAGCTAAAAATCGTTATATTTTCCCTTACCAATTTATCAGTATTTACGTAATTATTGATGTACAATATGTTTGTCCACCATGAATTTAAGCATCTTTCTTTTTCTAGCTGTAGTCTATCATCCCACAATGGACCTTCACCCAATTTTGGAAACCATGTCATATAGAAAAGTATTACGACTAGATATGCTGGAGTTACCCTGAAAGGATTAAAAAATTAGTTTTTGAATACATTCCCAAAAAATACGAACTATGTAATGTTAGCATTTAATGCCATTATTAAATTGATTTTGAATGTGTTGGCAAATTTCATTTAAAATCATGCCTTTAAGTTTCTTACCTGATATACCGGAAAATTAGAATCGGTAAAACGTTCAATCTTCCTCTTCTCTTGTCTAATTCTATTAGCAGAAGTCGGCTGAACAGAAAAGCGCTAAGCATCAGGAATGTGTCCACAAGTAACGCGTTGTTCAACATGAAACCATTGGCTGGTTGTTTGACAAGCTGAAAATTGAAATAAGTAGTTTAAGTAAGCAGAGTAACTCGGGTGCTTACATTATGGACCTATTAAAATTGTATTCTAAGTAGTGACCACTGACCAAAGAAACAGAATAAGTGATATTAGCAAAACTAGAATAATAAAGTCACTGATTGTAATGACTGCCTTAACAAAAGAACATTTCATAATATTTCAAATTAAATGAAGAATAGATAGATAGACTATTGTGCATACCAATAATAGAAAAAGAGTACAGAAAACAAAAGAATCTTATGAGCTAGTGCCACAAGTGGCGGCCTTATCGCTAAGAGCGATCTCTTTCAGGCAACCAAGAACAGAAATCCCGATACGAATTAAGAATAGACGGGAGATGTAACACTTATACGTAAAAAAAAAAGAATAAAACTGAAAGTATTCAAATTATTTTATTACAACGATCCGTACAATTGCAAGATTACAAAATATATTAACTTTCCGTTGCTTACCCTATCCCACGCATCGGCATCCATGACTGGTCCTCCAGCAATGAAAATGCAGGCGTGTCCAGCCAAGATAAACATCATCGCCAAAGCCTTGATTCCCGTAATGCATTCCAAGCCGTAGTTGGTTTGTTGTTTGGTGGAAATGATCTTCTTCACATTGTTAATGACGGAGAAAGATTTTATCAAATCATGAGTAGTAGATTCTTTTTCTTTGCAGAAATAGATGGTGTAAATTTCAAATAATGTACTGAAGATGAGTATGGTGGCAAAAAGGAGGATTAAGGCCCTGTAAAGAAGGAAAACACATTATAAGATATTATTGTAACAAGATTTTGGTTTAACCTTAAGAATATTCAAATTTTTAATCATAAATAACGGGGCACAATTAGAATTGGAAGATCGATAAACCTAATTGGTTTAATTTAATTTATTTATAATTGTAATATTAATTTATTACACAAACTAGCGACCCGCCCCGGCCTCGCGCCTCGCTTGGATTTATACTATGTTTTATTTTATAACGTAATTTAATGTGTTCATACACGCAGATTACAAACTATTTGTATAAATATGGAAAATCAAAATAAAAATAGACAAGTCTAACAAAAAGGCAGTCAAAAACTACCGTTTTTGTCTGTATCTGGTTCAAAGCTGGCTATAATGCTGACATCATTCTCTGTTGGATAGCAATGGCCAACCATTACACCAGAAACAAGCCGGAATGGGAGTCACCACAATGGTCTCTTACGCGTTGCTCTTACTCACGCACCCATTCCATAGCATCGGCGCCCCAACTGTCGAGCGTCTCCGCAATTGGTACAAAGTAATTTTGTGGCTCTAAGACCGCGTATATGCGGAAGACGTTTCTAGCAAAAAGCGGCTCAACCGCTTTTTGCTAGAAACGTCTTCCGCAGCAGATGCTGAAGAAATAGTCAAACGACACGTGTAGCTATCGGCTACAACGCTGACGCAAGTAGCGTCCCATATCAAGCACTTGCCGTTTTTCCATGGTTATTCCACCTATCTTATTATAGTACCTGTTGAGACCCGGCGGTTCAAGTACAAGTACATTAGTGGAGAAAAAGACCCTGTTAATTATGTCATTGAGAGCATGGTGCCCCGAAAACCTTTCTGCATACCGATGACAACTCAGCGCGTGATGGTCATCAGTCCCCACCAAGAGGACCGCAGCTACATATAATTATGCTCAATAAAAATTTATAAATAGCAGTTATTAATAATTTTTAATAAATATAAAACAAGGTCAAAATATTTTGTAATAGTATGAACTATAAAAATAATATGTAACTTTAATTGGAATTAACATATTTTATTATGATATGAGATTAAATTTCGATTCTTCTCATAATGTTAATGCAATCTCTAAATTGATTAAGAACATATCAGTGCGGTACAATGTATGTCATGGGCGTTTTTAATTTGTTATCCTATGACTAAAAGGTACAATCTTAAAGGACACCAAATTTGTAAAATCCTTACTTTAATAGAATTAATTACTTTGAGCTTATGTACTTTAAGAATTAAAAAAATAGAACTATAATCTTAGTCCTTGAATAGAATTAATTTGACACACATTCAGACGTTTTAACTTTTCAAAATCAAAATCAAAAAGTCATCTATCCAGTTTAGGCCCTGGTAAGGCACTTATGAACGTTAAGTTACATGTTTGAATCTACCACCGGCTCGTAATTACACTTCAACTGAGAAGACTCCGGCATGAAACTCAGCAAGGCATTTTTTTTTGTGGATCTTTCTTTTCGTATTAGTTTACAGTTTATACAGTTTACAGTTATAAATTTTAACACATTATGCTTACTACAATTGTTACTTAGCCAGGGGGATGCAAGTGCAGAGAGAAGCTACTACAACCATATATTCCTGTTTTCCACGTAATGAGCTACCTTATAGTCGGCTTTGTCGCCTTATATATTTTAACAAATGTATAAGACGAACTTTTTTAGCATTCAATATTGTGGATGCGTTACAGGGACGGGAATCCGTGCAGCACAGAGCCCCGATTCTCTAACTCACGTGAGATTCCTTGCTGAAAACGAGTATAGCAGTTGTAACGTTAAGCTTTTAAAATTTATTTTCATAGTTCATAACGAGCTCTGTCATGTTTTACATTGTCATAAAGAGCCATTTCACGCGAATTTAACTTGAAAACGCGGCGCGTTAAATCTGCTCATAGCGAATAAGGCTCTGGTGTTGGTTTAAAGGGCTTCTTTGCATAAGTATTAACGCCCACCTTCACTGCGATCCTATCCCTGCCCAACAAATTTAATATGATCCTACCAACACTGTTTCGGATACTAGTGTAATTAGAGATAATAATTTGTTACGAAACCCAAAATCACCATTACCATAGAGCTGACGAGCTTATAAAGGCTGGTGGTTTTCTAAGCATAAAATGTAATACCTAGTAAAATCTCGGTTCCTCGACCGCAAGTTGTCGTAAAAAGTCCACAAAAACATGGCGACAACAGCGTCAGGACGCTCGTTTATCATAATCAAGTCCTTCTTGGTAAGTTAATTTGTAAAGCTAAGATTCTCAAACTATTTCCTGAAGGTGCAAAATTTTGAATGGCGATATTTTTTTAATTCAAAATGCACTTTTGAACAACTCTATTCAACATATTTTTCTGTTGAGGACTAATGGTGGCTACGCTCCAAAAAAGCTAGATAAAGATTGCTTAAGTACAGGAGACTTGACAAACGTACTAATTACATCTAATGCTTTATTTTTTTTAACATATTAGGCCACATCATTTGAGTGTGTGAAAACTATTTTATTTATTATTTTGCTTCTAAAGCATTTGCTGCAGTGCAGATCGCCTCATCTAGTAGCATCTATCTCGAAAAGCAAAGTAATGGCTTTACCAATCAACTCAAATATTATTAATTTGTATATGATACTTGAACTGTCTACACCTGACCAAAATGTTGGCCTTTATTTCGCGCAAAATTTAGCCTTGCAATCCAGAGGGCCAACGTAGCTAGCATTTTGGGCACATTGTCTGAAATAAATTGTAGTCGTTTAAAGTATCTATACATAATAAGTAAAGTATATTATGTATATATTTATATTATATATTATCGATATTTTAAACAATCTCTACGTAGTTTTAAATTAGTTAAATTTACATTAAGTTTTAAGTTGATAATAATTAGTCATTTGTTTAGTCAATTATTAGTTAATAGATTATTTCATTCATGGATTCATAAATTTAAAAGATCCGTTTAGCAGTTTGAGATCCACTGTTCTATGTCCTAATTAGTTTCATGGTCGGAGCGGAATTGTGAAAGCACCCATGTTACATGATTGTGAAGAGCTATCCAGTTAGTGTAAAGATTTAAATGTGTACCCTAGATAAGAAAAATATTTACTTAGTTATGTAATATAAAATCATTATTAGTCAAAAGCTTACAGGTTGAAAAAATATGTATAGCATATTATTAATTGAACTCATCGGTTCATTAATAAAACGAGTATGTTTAGTATATGTTATATTCTAGACTTATTTTTGTTATTTAATATTTAAATGCTTTACTCGTATTAGATACTTTTACATTAATAGATACATTAATTAAAACAAAAACAGAAATAATACAAAAACAATTATTTTTACTGTTGTCACAAATCGGTATCTATCGGTATCGGTTTGTGACATTAAATTTATTTCTTTCTTTCTTACTTTTTGTTCTTTGTTTTTTTTTTAAATCTTTGTTTGTTATTTCTTTTTGTATATATTGTTAAAGTAATATAAATTTGTTTTATGTCATAAATAAAGCGTTGTATATTGTATCAACGCAAGCATGACGCGATAACAACTGCAATGTGACCCATACGGCTTAGTACCCCCCAAGCTTATAGCCTTGATTTTGGATACTCACAAAAATCCCACATCCAATGAAGTGACAGGCAGTTCGGTTCGTTTGTAGCAATCCCTGTCAGTGACATCCACTCCAGTGCTGTTGCCAACAGTGTAAGAGAGGACACTATTCACAAAGCTTTCCACAGCATCGGCATTGCAAGCGCTGGGTACACAAACTGCCCAGCGAAGGGTCTCACCTCGACCGGTGCGAACCTACCGGATAAAACATTAATTAATAAGTTATAAAAAGTTAAAAGTTTGTATCAACTTATCAGACGGGCACAACTCTGATAACATGAAATTAAAATCAGCTGTTCTATACATTTCGTCAAAGATCTTCGTATATGTAAAAGAAACCGATTACTCACGACTTGAAGACACTCAGATTGAGCCTTATTCTAAGTTAAGTCTGTATAATCATTTTTGCAATTTTGATTTAAATCAAAATAATACATTTCAGGAACATCGGTATACAAAGTAAAATAAGAGCCTAATTTCTCAGAATTAGTTACTCGTGAAACACAGCACCAGCCTGTATTTACGAAACCTAGTTTCGGAAACACTTGTTACAAGAAAATATCTAGGTTGTTGACTTAGGTCTCTTATCCCGAACCTAAGAAAGCATCTGTAGACATAAAATTTAAAGTAATTTCCTCTCAGCAGGTTTTATTGCCATCACTATCGCTACGTAGTAGTTTTATCCGTTGTGCCATCAAATTTCTTCAAGATAAAATGGCCTAGGCTTTTTGCTTTTGTTTTGTTTCTTCAAGTTTTGTAGTTGCTAGGATCATCATCATCATCATCATCTCAGCCGTAGGACGTCCACTGCTGAACATAGGCCTCCCCCATTGACTTCCATAAAGACCGTTTGGAAGCGGCTCGCATCCAGCGCGTTCCTGCGGTCTTTGTGAGGTCGTCTGTCCACCTTGTGGGTGGACGTCCTACGCTGCTAGCATATCGTTTTATTCTAGGCAAGCGTGTAAAATACATTTTTCAGTATAAAAAATTATACTGAAAAATGTATTTTTCGCGACGCGAACAGATTACATTTTAACTTACTTATAGGAATAGATAAGTTTTTGAAAACTTTGTAAAACACAATTGGGTTTTCACAAGATTTTTACTTTCAGGTAATGTGAGAAGAAATTCGTAACATTTACGTAACGTTTCAAAAGTAATCGTGACATTTTTGCTGCGCTAAATGTAACCTTATTATGCATAACAATAGACTGATGATCGACTGCAGGAGGCCTGCTCGAAACGTAAGAATTAGTCTTAACATTAGAAGAGATAGCAGTCGGAAATAAAAACCTTTTTTTTCTCCAAGCGGTGCCTCCAGTTGATAGTGGCAAGGCAATACTGGCCAGTAATAGAAACACCATTGTCTCCAGAATCCTCAATTCCCACGCATTCGTCGAAATTACCAAGGTGGTACGAAGAACCAAACAGAAGACCTTGCGGTGATTTCGCTGAAGCATCGAACACTGGAATAGAAAAGTAAATATATTAAAACACCAACACAATAATATTATGAATGTAAACATTTTGCGTATGTTTTTTCTTATTTGTTTGTGGCATCGCACTTTGTATATTTTACCAGTGTCAAGTATATCGTAATTTTCTAGTATTAAGTATTAAATCAAATGAAATATGTCTAATATACAGTAAAAGATAAATAAAATAAGTTAAGGTGAAGTCCGGGTATACCCTAATAAAGTAGCGGCTACGTTACTAGAAGCTTTGTCGGAGTTTGGAAAGGTATGAAACACGAAGACGGAACATGGAAAAACATGTTTCACTGTATATACATAAATACTCGAAACAGCACGAGTATTGAAAAATAATACAATGAATTTTCATGATTTTTTAAACTATATACTATAAGATAAAATAAGATAAGATAAGATAATCTTTATTGCTTAAATCTGTGTACATATTAATCTTATATATAAGTTTTTATACAACAGTTTATCCTAGCGGACATGCAATATTTTCTTATATAACTAGGTTTACTAACTAAAAGGAACTAAATTAACAATAAATTATTTTAGGCACTAAATTATAGGCACATAAATATGTATGTGAGTTACTTTTATTTATATACACATAAAAATGTACAGTCTCCATAGTTGTTATTTTGTTTCTCTTTTATCAAGTAAGATGTTTTTTTCGGAGTTGTTCATCATTTTTTGTTCAATATGAATTACAACATCAAGAGATAGATAAATCAATTGTTTGTCTGTAACATTTTAAAGCTTAGCTTAATCTCATCTCAGACAGCCTCAGGGGAGCATAACAACGTTATTCTGAAACTTAAATTGAACTTTGTGCTACGTGAACTTTGATGTTAAGCAAAATTGTACCGTAACAAAGCGAACGTAAAAAATTCTGGATATCAAAACATCTGCTAAATATAATCGATTGCGGATGGCGATTCAGTCACCCATTACAAAAATTGTATCAGAAAATACAGCTATCTCCTTTTACTAAAAGCAGCAAATAAAAGTGGGATAGCCCACTGCAACAAAATGCCCACAGTATTACAAAGTCCAGTCATCAATCTCGCCCATTGTTGGGAAACAATGGCTACAGTACGTCTAGTTTTAGCGACTGTCTCCACAAGGAAGTAAATGGTCCATCGGATTGACTAAAGCAATTCTTCCTAGATTTGTCTTCTTCCGTTTTAGGTTTATATGTTACTCAATGGTTCGTCACTATAATTTAAGATATGTATCTGTTTATACATGTTAATAAGCTTCGGGTGTTCTAAATCAAGAGAAGAATCATTATTATAAACAACATTTGATATGGGTATAACTCTTAAAGAGAACATTGCTCCATACATTTATTCAATGGTAAACTTAGAAAAACTGATTAATTTATTCTCATTGATATAATATCCAGTTTTTGCTGATGTATTAGAATGTTATATGACATCATATTTTTTGCGATGCAATTAATTTTGATGTGCTAAGTAGGTATGTAAATGTAGTTAGTATATCACAGTTTTAAGTTTATTGTAAATTATCTTTTTTTATGGTTGACAAGCTAAGTGTTCGACCACAGCTCACCTGATGTTAAGTGACGGTGTGGTCGAACATGGTAAAGCACACCTAGCCTGGAATGGAACTAACTGGCTCTAAGATGTAGCTGCCGGAACACACTGTTAGATGCTTGGCGGCACATTTTCGACTAGCCATCCTAGTACTAGAAAATCCTCACGACGTTTTTCCTCCAGCTTATTGTTGGGGTTTAAACATACGCCCTCCAGCGTGTGAACCGACCGCTCTAACCACTGAGCTATCATCGCTACAATCGTAATCTGATGGCTGAAATGAATATTAGCCGCGCACCACGGTTTCATCCGCATTTTTTGGATAGTGTGTGTGTTTTACTTCGTAGTAGATCTACTTAGCAGATTATCTATTTTATATAAATTAATCCTATTTTAATTGCCGTTATTTAGATACCCTACTTAATAGGTTATTTTATATTAACGTATTACTATTTCGCGCCAAAAATCCACCATCTTGATTTTTTTAAACCTCTTTGGACACTTAGTTTATTGAAACGAATCTAACGATACCTTAATTATCGTAATCCATTCCGCTTTTTGGAAGTTACGAGGTAATAAATAAATTTACGTACATACAAGATATGCGCGAAAAACATAACCCTTCCTAGGCAGTCGGGTAAAAAGAAAATTACAAAACAAAAACAAAAGAACAGCGACTAATATATAGTAAGTAGTACAACGGCGGCCTTAACACTATGTTGTATTCAATATTGTTAGTGTTCAATAAAAACTATCATAAACTATCTCAAGGTCTTAATCTCAATTCAATATTTTGCTTACTATCATTAATAATTTCCACATAACTCGTATTGAAGTAATGCAAACTTACAATTCGTGAACCACTTCCCGTATAGGTACACGGTTAGTTTCTTTGTTTGTCATCACTTCAAACATTGACAAACATATCACGCATCAGGAAAACACAATCTTGCTTAGATAATCTACTTAGATAATCTATTTAAGCGAAGAATAAGATTATGATTTAAGATGTAGACTTTATAGAATATAATATAGGTAATTTCTTTTGAATATGAACAATTTTTTTTTTTTTAGGTCATTAGCAGACTGTCTGACGAGCGATGGGACCATAATGATGACGTTGTGAAGGGGTCCGAGTAAAAAACGTTTAAGATGAAAACCGCTAACTAGACGATACAATGATGTTAGCAAAACAACTGGTCCAGTTTGGATGCAAGCTGCCAAGGATAGAAAAAAATATGCTTCTTTGGAGGAAGTCTTTACCTGCGGAAGGGTTCTTGAGCATAAACTAAGTAATTATTATAAAATACGATATTTTTATTTATTTATTATTATTTATTATTATTTATCTTATTTTATATACGGGACTATTCGCGTTTAATTACGGTGGCATACTTCAAAGAGTCAAAGTAGAGTATCTACAACGCCCGTATAAGTAAAAACAAAAACATATCAAGACCACGTCAGTCTACATTTTGACATCATATGGCACGTTTTAAATATTGCGTCACAGACATCATTTATAAATACCTACTAAAAATAACTTAGTCATTTAGTCAACTATGCAAAGAAAATCTTAGTTCATCAAGGATAGAAATAATATGAATTTATAAAATCAGCGAGTCAGAACTTTTTTTAAATTTTATTTAAAAGTAATGAGGCGAACGAGACGCTTTTTTAATGTCTGACAGGCTAGGTGTGGTCGAAGATGGTAAAGCACACCTAGCCTGGAATGGAACTGGCTCTCAAGTGAGGCTGCCGGAACACACCGTTAGATGCTTGGCGGCAGATTTTCAACTTGAGGGTGGTAGCTAGCCAGCCGAGTATTGCTGTCGTATGCCATGTCTCTCTCACGGTTACTCAGCCCCCCCTCACGACAAGGCAGGAATCCACGGGGGACTTCTTAATGACCTGACTCAACTAACATCATAGTTTATAGGTCATACTGAGTAGAAAAATATTCAATTATTTATTCAAATAACAATTTAAGTTGGTACAATCGTTTGCAGACACTGTTCTTGGTTTTCGTTGTTCACTATAAATAGACATTGTAGCATTTGATCGTTTTACAAGACCAATGTGAATTTTATACCGCAGTTTGTGGGTCATTTCTTGATTGTTGCTCTAGTTTACCGACAAAGAAAGCACAATGTTTTTAATCAACAAACTGCCCTGATAACTCATTCGGTAGCCGTTCTGCTTAAAGAGCTGATAGTACAATACATATATGTATTGTACCTATGTATTACAAAAAAAAGAACATAAATGTATTCTGTCAGCTATCTGGTTCCCAAAGTACAAGCTTTGCTTAGTTTGGTGCTAGATGGCGCTGTGTTAAATGTTCTTTAATTTTTTATTCTTTTTACAACGGACATGCAAGGCATGCGTTTGGCCACGATCTCATCTGATGGAAAGTGAGGATGTGGCCGAAGATGGAGCACGCTTGCCTAGGAAATCTCTATTCACATTTTTCTTGAACAAACTCGGGTTGTACTTAGTTGGAAACACAGACGCTGGCAACGAGTTCCACATATCAGCAGCATTTCAATAAATGTTAGGTTTGTTAGCTCTTTCTCGTTTTACAATTATTTTATATAGGTAACAGGCTAGGTGTTCTCAGCTCTCTTATTTTAAGTGACGGTGTAATCGAAGATGAGCTTATGTATACTGGAATGGAACTGCATCTCAAGTGAGGCTGATGTAACACAACCTAGGTGTTTGGCGGCAGATTTTCAAGTGTAGGTGATAGCCAGCCGTGTACTAAAAAATACTCTCCCACCATGCTATGGATTTCTCACGATGTTTTCCTTCAAGGGCTGCTCAAGCTCTTTGTTGAAGTTTAACCCCACGCCCTTCGGCGTGTGGTCTGACCTAACCATAAAGCTATCATTGCTACAAAATGTGCTTATATTGTTTTACATTTCCCAATATTGTGTGCTCATTATTGATCAAGTTTTTCTATTACACATTAATTATAAATAAAACGAAAAAGTAGAAACGAAAATAAAATAGTGCTATGCATAATTCCTTTTGATACTTGTTAATCGTGTGAGATTGCATGAGTGATTTCAAGGTAATTTGTATGTGTGACTAACAGATATGTGTGTATGCATACGAACGTATATCAATATATATGTATATAAAAATATATAAATCTCGTGTCACTGTGTTTTTGGTCGCACTCCTCCAAAATCAAAATCAAAATCAAAATCAAAAGTCATTTATTCAGTTTAGGCCCTGGTAAGGCACTTATGAACGTTAATACATGTTTGAATCTACCACCGGCTCGTAATCACACTTCAACTGAGAAGACTCCGGCAAGAAACTCAGCTAGGCATTTTTTTGTGGATCTTTCTTTTCATATTAGGTTACAATTTACAGTTATAAATATTAATACATACATTATGCTTACTACAATTGTCACTTAGCCAAGGGGATGCAAGTGCAGAGAGAAGCTACAACAACCATATATTCCTGTCTTCCACGTCATGAGCCACCTTATAGTAGGCTTTGTCAATAACGGAAATTGTCAATTAGTCCGAAACGGCTTGACAGATTTTTATGTTTTTTTTAATGTAGGTATATTTAGTAGGTATGAGAATAGGTCGTTAAGTATTTCATACCGCTAGGTGATTGGGACAATTCTTAACTCAACGCGGATGACGTCACAGGCTTAAGCTGGTTCTAAACAGTTGGATATATTACTATGCGAAAACTCGGGCATAAATTCAAAAAAAGGACACATTTCTCATATGTCAACACCCGTTTAAGGCTACCCGCGACGCAATGACATCGGTAGCGGAAAACATCATGTCAAGTCTTATTAGGCTTTTATTGCCTATTTAGACACGTTCGCATTCATGCCTCGTACGCCGAACTTAGTATAATAATGTGAGTTTACACGTTAAGCAAATGGTAACTTAATAATGAGGCTTATCTTCTTACGATGCCTCTCTAACTAAACGTCAACTCAGAATAATATTTATTTTAATATTAGTTGGTGGTAGATCTCCTTAGCAGGTGGTCGTCTATAGTCGTATACCACCGCAATACTAGATATTTTCCCGTCAAGCAGTAATGTGTAAACATTACTGTGTTCCGGTTTGAAGGGTACTTCTAGCTAGTGAAATAACTGGGCTGTTGACTATCCAATTTCTCAAAGTACTCATTACTTTGAGAAATTGGATAGTTAGTCTCAAGTTAGATCATGGATAGGCGTTATGTCTCACCATAAGGAGAGCGTCTCATTCGTCAGGTTTTTATTTTAACCGACTTCAAATAGGTGGAGGTTCTCAATTTGATGCGTCTTTTTTTTGTTTTTTTGTGTATTTACACCGATTACTCTGAGATTTATGATCCGATTTACGTGATTCTTCTTTAGATTGATGCGGACTAGTTGCCATTTGGTCCTATAAAAATTAAACATAGTTTGGCCCAGTTGTTTTCATTTTATGAGCATTTTTTAATGAAAATTTTTGTTTACGTTGACGATGTAATTGTTTTTGTCATTGGCAAAACGTCTTTGAATCTTAGCGAGTCTTGCTAGACACATACCTACCTACTGTTCAAGTGTTTCTTGGCGTGAACATAAATTAACTGAAAATTAAAATTTTACTGCGGTGGTATCTGCCTAGGCAACTTCCTGCTAAAGACATCTAACACCGAATAAACATTATTACTTTTCATTTAAAAAAAAACTGTTTTCTTACTATCGTCATGCCTACCCATATTCGGATGTGATGCACTATAATTTTTTTCTACATCAACGTTCATAATTTTAAAATAAAAACACAGGCTACATTGACGATTAAAAAAAACTCATGAAAAAAGCACGTTACTGCAGCACCTCAGACATGTTGGACGATGCACGGATTCCAGACTTTTATGCCGTCATTAGATCCAGAGTAGCTACCTTCTGGAATGGGTTGATACATTCGAAAAATGGCATATCGCAAGGTCTATTGACTTGGTCTAGTGAATATTATAAAAGTCCCAAGTTTTAAAGTATGAAGGAAAATGCACTAGAGTGCGAATCGTACATAAACAATGTACATTTTAATCTGTGATCATACATTACATCACACATTATATTATTTATTTATTCCCTTTTTTAATATTTTTGTAATCAAAATTTATATGTATTATTTTCATGCCCGGAATCACATCATCATCAGCCATAGGTCGTCCACTGCTGGACATGGGCCTCCTCCTGGGGGGGTTTTGCCAATACTCGCCACGCTTGGCAGGCGGGTTGGCGAGCGCAGTTAGGTGTGATTGTTCAAGGAAGACGCTGCTGCCGATCTTCCGAATGACATCCCTTAGCCGACTCTTACGGCAACCACGGGTAGAGAGGGTGGGGTACTATTCCTACGCCGGCACCACCACGGCAATGCCCGGAATAAAGATTTATTATTATTATAAGATGGTTAAATGATACAGAAGTTTAACAATAGAGAATAAACTCAGACAACTCGTGCCTCCAAAGCAAATCTGTTTTTATCAAACGCATCTAAAAATATACGTATCAAACTTCTACCATTACTGAACTCCGAAACTAGTAGAGCACTCGATGGCTCTTTAATGGTTCACGAAAACCAATCATAATTCGGATCGAAAAAGTTGGTGATCCGCAAATCCACAGCTTCGTAAGTTCAGGTTATTAGCAGTCCCTCCGTGCCCGGCCTTGAGTTCTGTGGAGAATGTCTAAACAGACATTTGGGTCCTGACTCACAAGGTGCTAAGAAAACGCTGCGTGCATACTGTACACTGTACAGGCGGTTGCTCTGTGATATTGACCTGGATTGTGCAATTTCACGTGCTAGGGTTGCAATTTGTGAAGTTGATTGACTGATAAGATTGTTGATGATAAATAGAGCTAAAATTTTCTACTAAGTGAAATGGGTAGCAGTCTGCCAAACATACTAAAACTAAACTTTAAAAAACCTTCTGTTTCTAAGATCATTGACTACCCTGTTAACTTATTTGGTAACAGCTCTGCTACGTAAACTATAGGCTGTTCGATTCCAACCTAAAACAAACATTTATCTGACGAATATGCTGTTGTTAATTCTGTGTGTTTATTATAAGTATTTATTTACAAAATATTGCATATGTATTCTGAGGGTTATTTGGTTTTCATAGCTTTGCTTAGTTTGGGGCTGCTGTGTGAAATGTTTTCCTAGACTCTAAAAAGAAATAGGGTGATAGATCTGCAATGTGTGATACTCTACCTTATTCATTTTGTTTTAGTATAGATGCTCCTGAGTGAAATTGGTTTGATTATTTTTTTTCTTTGATTTGATATTCCATATCGATCGGTTCGGTCTAAGGTTTGGCTTTTGGGTCGTAACTTATTTCTACTTAGTTACTTGACAGATTATAATATATGAATTACTTGGTGGTAGATTTCCTTAGTAGGAGGTCGTCTAGGTACCAATCGTTGTCACAAAATGATAAGAATTTTACTAATTAAATCTGGTACTACTTTGGCCTAAGAATTGTATACTAACCATATGCATTAACACTTTAAGAACCTCGAGGAAATTAGCTTAACATAGTAAGACTGAATGTATAGTATATTGAGAATAGTCCGTAATAAAATTTTCTAGGGAATTCTCGATCTAAAGACCTTTAACTAAACTTCCTAGGAACTTGATGGAGTTGTTCAACTGAAAATGTTCACGCAATCAAAGTGAATACATTGTATAAACGTTATAACTTTAACTTACAGTTAAGCCTTACTACGTAGCTTGGTTCAAGTGAACTAGACTTCTTACTTCCTGGTTTATAAAATATTATTTTTTTAAGAAATGAAATCTATTTAGAGTTCGTATCATGTTTATTTGGGTTATTTATTCCCGCGTATTTTTTAAACTACTAATTACATTTTGACGAAAAGAGGTGCATAACTACATTCTTTAGCGTGTTTAATTTGTTTTTGGCTAAATAACACCTCCTCTATTGTTACAAACCTATTTTTTTCTTGTATTTAGCACCGCACTTTGTGTATTTCGCCAATATCAAATGCTTCGATATTTAAAGTAAGTATTTAATTGTTTTATCTGAGTCACAAACATAAACGCCATACAACATTAGTTAAGGTCAATCCGGTCATGCTCTAGTAAAATAGTGGCAACTTTACTAAAAACTTTTGCAGAGTTCTGGAAGCAACAAGAAAAGACATTTCACCACATCGCTAGTAATCAGCACTTAGTATGATTAAAGTACCACTATTTCTATAGAGAAACGTTCATCACATGATAATTTCAGGTTGGCAAATCCAAAAACTCAAGAATCACAAAGAACAAATAACAAACGGCGCTTTTCTTAATTCATACTAAAACTTCTCTAATAGCGTATGGTACGACACTTGGTAGACTTTCACTTGGTGATTGATCTTCTTAGCAGGAGGTTGTCTAGGTAAGTACCACCGCAGTACCAGATATTCTGCCGCCAAGCAGTAGTGTGTAAACATTACTGTTTTCCGCTTTGAAGGGTACTGCAGCTAGCGAAATGACTGGGCTGTTGATTCTATTATTAACCATCGAAAGTTAAAAGTAATGAGCGCCAAATCAGCGTTGCGCTAGACTTTATTTTATTACTTAAAGTTCTGTGTATCGCTGCAATGGTCATGGACAGGCGTTATCTCTTACCATCTGGAGAGCGTCTAGTCCGTCTCATAATATTTAACATTAAAAAAAAGCCAGTGTCACGAGTATGGTAAGTGATGACAGCCCAGCTGTTAGCGCGGTCGGTGCACATGCCGAATGGCCCCAACAATGACCTTGACCTGCCGGTGAAGGAAAACATCGTGAGGAAATCATAGCGTGGTGGTAGGGTACTTTCTAGTACTCGGCTGGCTACAAGTTTCAAGTTCAAGTTGAAAATCTGTCGCCAAGCATCTAACGGTGTGTTTCAGAGCCAGTTCCATTCCAGGTTCCATTCCCGGCGAACTGACCGCGCTATCCACTGAGCTATCATCGCTACAAAATTGAATTCACACATTAAAACACAATTGAATTTTGGCGTGACGTCGCAACTACGATGCTTTTCAAGTTTACCTAACCTAGTCCATGGTTAATACACCATTAATAACAAAACTACCTTCAAAAAATTATATTTCGAACCTTTAGGTTTTAGTTTTGAACCTGGAGATTGTTCACCAACCAATTTAGATACATCATAGAATAATTCATATTGAGATTAGCGTTACGCTATCAATGCCTGCTTAGAAACTAGTACTCAATACGATAACGCAATCCCAATTCAAGTTCATCCTTACGTAACCCCGAGACTGATACTACAAAGGCTTATTATCATATCCCTAAGGGTACATACAGACATGTAAGGTATGTGCATTTATTTGCATGCGCGTCTCATCGCAGCACTCATTGTTTCACCTCAGAACGTTCTAGACGGTGACGCTATGCATAAGCTAAAAAGATTAATATAGTGATATTGCTTCATAGATTGGGAGTTCGGGGAGGACTTTGTTCCATCGAAAATGTCCTCATTTTTTTTGCAGGTGGAAAACGAGGGCCTCATGAATGATAGATTGCATTAAAAATTAACATTCAATACGTGTTATAAATGCTAATGGCTGAGCGATATTTATAGAGCCGTATTTCTATAACTATTAACGTATCTATGACGTTGCTGACTTATGTTTATCATAGTCCGCAGATTCGAAACATACATGACAACAAAATAGTAATATAAATAATAAAAATAAAATTTTATTGAGCAACAGTAAAACAGAAAAACAGAAAAAAATATACATACGTGAATTATAAATAAAACTTAATTAATGTCGTCAATGGGACAAAATCAGCTTTATGCTGAAAGAATAAAGTTCTTACAGCGCTGGTTTTTACATTTTGCCCCTACTCTTGAACTGAGGTCTTAGTCGAGTAACTTAGTCGTGAGTATGTGCGTGTATGTCAGTATGAAAATTGCGTGTGTGTGTGTTGATGTGTGTGTCTGTGTGTGTGGAAGTCTGTCGACTATGCAATGCACAAGTTCTCGAAGAAACAAGCTAATACACAGTAATAGTCAAAGTAGAACGTGTAAAAGTAAATGTTAACTAACACTTGTCTTACACTAGAAGTCAAATACGCTTAAATTGCGTTCCGATTAAGTTATAGTAATTAAGACCCCAGTGACTTTGCATCGGAAAGAACACTAAAAAAAAGAAGAAGAAAAGGCAAATACGCTTGCTATGAAAGATTTATTTCAGTCTTCCAAAAATCCAGAAACAGGAGAACAGTTAATTTTTTCTTTAACAGAACTAGGAGCACATATAATTTCCAGTTTCTAATATTTCTCCGACTGCCCTGTTAGTTCATTTAGCAATACATCTGTTTCAAAAGATGTAGGGCGTAGGTTCGATTCCCACTCAGGACTAACTTTTGTGTGACGAATAACCAAATAGCTGTAATTCTTACAGCTATTTGGTTCACATAGTACAAGCTTTGTTTGAGGTTAGATGGCGCTATGTAAAATGTCCTCCAATATATTTTTTTTTTTTGCTCTCATTATTAGGAATATTAAACAGATAAAAAAACAGATACGAGAATGATAATTCTTTGTTGTGTACTGACATGAGAAATGTCAAAAGATTGAACTCTTAAGCACAATTAAATAAACGGCACCTTGAAAGGTGATTGAATTCTTGATTGAAAAACATCCGATAGTTGACAAGTAACGACTGCGTGGAAGAACTTGTTACTTGACGCAGTTACAAGACGTTGCTTAGTAGACTATCCAGTATTATAGAGGCGCGAGATTTTAGTTTATTACAATTCTCTCCTAAGTGTAAGCTAAGTGATAATTATAAGTATTTATTAACTCCCATTCATTCTTATTCCAATAATATCATTATATTGGAATTTTATTATATTTTTAATGCTTAATGCTTTTATTCGTCTTGAATAATATGATTTGTAATTTTAGCGTTTTCGATGAAATATCGTATTGTACGATTTGTAATGTTGTAGCGGAACCCAGAACTTTGAGAAACAAATCAAAGCCCAGAACATCGTTGTTTAAATTTTCATTTCTTTGAGACATTTCTATGATAAGTAGCATATCAATGAATCGTCTGATATTTGTAATTGTATTCTCCAGTAGCACCCTGTCTACTTACAGGTTAAAGATCTGATGTTCACACAGGAACGGATTTTCCGCCTGGCAGAATTTCCGCTCGATCCCGAACTGAACGTGGGCGAAATAAGATATCGGCGTACATGAGTGTTTATTTTGTGATACGAAATAATATTTTATTGTGGAATAGAGATGAAAAATAAATAAATGAGGAACAAAGGTGACCTTATAGATTTTTGAATATGTTTGCATGCTGAAATAGATAGTTTGTAAACTACCAAGTATTGTCGTATTTTTTGCAGTTTTTTTTTGTGTTATAGACTAGTTGGTATGGTCGTAGTGGCTAGCCATAGTACAAGAGCTAATATGACAACAAAAAACCTTTGACAACAACATAACTACACTTATAATGTAGAACGATAGTGACTCTCAAACTTAAATAGAAGCAAAAACTAATAAACCAAAATAACGCCTGATCTTAATGATAATTTAATCACCATTATTAATAACGACAAAAACTTGTTATTTATTAAGAAGAGCGTTCTTTTGAATAACTAAACCATATGACCCTAAAAAACGTAGAATTTTTATTTACCAACCTTTTTTTTTTGACAAACATAAGTGAACATTTTTAATACAAATTATGATTTACGACTGTAGGTTAACCATAAAGCCATTATTTTGCTGGCTATATTATAATTAGCATATCATAGTCCACTGCTGGATATAGGCCTATATCAAGTAACATCACTCGCTCGATTTTCACTCCATTGAGTTTCAGGTCCTGCACAACATTTGCCGATTCTTGGTCTTCACGCTAGAACACGTCTACCCCAGCGGTTATCAGTTTTGCGACAGAAATGACCAGCCCACTTCCACTGTAGCTTGCTAATATGGTAAGCTATGTCGATGACCAGGTTATCTGACTAATTGTTTGCCCTTGATCCCGAACGAAAAAATTTACTTAACTTATAAATTTACAAAACATAGGCTCTATCAACATAGAGCAACTAGAAAATTATTTAAATTCCCATTACTTAACCTATGACTTCTAAGATAATAATTATTGCACGGCGAAGTATACGACGGTAATTTTTTTTCCATAATTATCAATTACTTATGTGTTATTAATCACATATCAGTGTGTTTTTATGGCTAATAAAAACATAAAATCATACTTTGTAAGTAAGTATAAGCTTAGTACATACTTTTATACCGTTGGTAAACATACATTTTACAGCGTGATTACCGATAAATTTTTTTATTATCTTATATGAAGCTGACTATAAATATAGCTAATGAAAGGAAAATATAGATTAATTGAATATTTCTATTTCGTACTAACAGATCGCACTGTTTTAAGGACTTAGCTGATACTGCCTGAAGGCTGGAAGCTCTTCGGTCATCCCAAGAATAGACGAAAAATGAGTTGCCTAAACATCTCAAAGAACTTAATCGATGTCACGTCGATTCACTATTTACTTCACAGCTAATTCAAGATATTGCCTAATCAATAGCTGTGGTGGTGCCGGCGTAAGAATAGTACCCCACCCTCTCTACCCGTGGTTGCCGTAAGAGTCGGCTAAGGGATGTAATCCGGAAGATGGGCTGCAGCGTCTTCCTTGAACAATCACACTTAACTGCGCTCGCCAACCCGCCTGCCAAGCATGGCGAGTATTGGCAAAACTCCCCCAGGAGGAAGCCTATGTCCAGCAGTGGACGTCCTATGGCTGATGATGAATTCAAGATAATTTGACCCCTATTTCGCCTGAGGTTAAGCGAAGATGTGGTCGTAAAGTTCACCTGTCTTACACTGAAACACACACACACACAGGAGTCGTTCTTGACTTGAAGATACCCATATTGAATATATGAACATATTAAACACCCATTTGGGAAACGCATAATACTGTTTGTCGGTTCGCCAAAAAAAATTAAATCAAACCGTTTCACAATTTTAATGAATTTATAGCTTATTATTTCTCATTTCGAGATCATATCATTATGATAGGGTTTGAACAAAATCAATTATAGATCTAATCCAATTAATATAACATAAACGTTAATTTGCGAGTAAAGATATAGAGAATTCCCTTTCAATCTATACCGAAAACTTAACAAAACAAAGGCTTTATACCTCAAAGATTTTCATCTGCTTTCATTTCCAAATCAACCTGTTTATATAAACTGTCCCACTGTTGGGCGTGGGCCTTCTCATAGTGAGAAGGGTACGGCGGACTTCTAGCCTTTATATTAGTCAACTACAATATTTTATTTAAATGAACATAGGTTTATCCCACAGGATTAGAAATTGAAAATCAAATCCGAATGATTGGCAAACCAATCAAACGCATATGCTATGAATTCTATCACGTCAGTATGAAGCCGCAGCAAAAACGATTTTTCTGCAAGCCTTTACCATGGTTTATTATCACAGACTACATCAATGATAGACGCCGCAACCTACATAGCATAGATTTCATTGGTATATTACTTTACAATAGTCAAATTATGCCTTAAATCGTCATTTACGTCAAATTAAGCCAAGGCTGCGATACCTTGTTCATTGTTTTGCTATTCAAAGTTCTGTGTATTACTGCAATGGTAACGGACATGCATTACCTCTTACCATCGAATCAATTCATCGAAAAAAGAAACAAATCAGACACGTGTAAGTCTATCACATTAACGCCGCTGTCAGTCTACCTGCCGGTCAACTGTATGCATGGCAAACGGAATTTCTTTTCCGGAGTCCGACGGATTGTATCTTATAATATTGTTAATGTAAAATTGTTATATTGTCATAAATAAATTGAAAATTATCAGACGTCCACTGATGTCTTGTCTTGTGTCTCAGTACATCCGAATAGGGAATGGAAACGCGACCGACTGTGGTAATAAAACACCTATGCAAACGTGTTCGGAATAGTCATCCGTGCAGGTTTTCAGATTGAAATATTCCCTAAAAATAGTGACGGTGTGTAGTGAAATTGAAGTCTACTGGATTTATTTGCTACTTTTCAAATACCTGAGAGCTACTTTTGTATTGAAACTCTGCCATCAACCAACTTATATAATAAGCTAGTTGACTAAATATTGAGCCTTGCAATTGTCTGCCTCAAATATGTGATATTTTTTAATAATTTGGACCATGGATTTTGCGATTTCTAAAGTAAAAATTTACCGCGGAAATGACCAGGACTGTCATGATGACTGAATGACGTCAGGCCATGTTGTTCTACGAAAATGTCAACAACAGCAAAGGTGTCTCGCACGGCGTGACGTAACACTTTCCGTCACATGAGTAAATATTTAATAAAGCCAAATTTATTTTTCAAAAATAATCATACTTTTCATCTTTTATAATAAATATTTTTTTTATTTTTTTTTTCATGATTCATTCATTCATTTATTATGAGGAACTCTAAATGATCACTTTTAATCCTAGTGAACACAAGCCTATTTATGTTTATGATCGAGACTTAATTGCGCAAAAAATATTATAAATTAAATAGCTAGATGAAATCCCAAATCTATTTATTTACGAAATTCAATATAGACAAATTTAAATTTAAAGTAAATTAGTCTGTGTTCACGAACTGACTGAAGAATACGGGTAGTCTGGTTGAAAAATCGCGGTGTTGTAACCCTCATTTTGATCTTAAAAAAACGTTGGGTTACCACTACACTCTATTAATACACTTTTTTTAAACTACATAGTGATACAAGTGCTTGCTTTTGACATATATTTTTTTTTGGAGAAATTCTTCGACGCTTATGTACTAACTGAAATGCTAACCTATATCCATGTTCCTGGTTGAACTTGTGATGATTTCGACCGCTTCACGAACCATTCTTGAAATGTTACTCAACGGAGAAGACTTTCAGATCGTGAAACTCTATATAATAGGATCCCGTTTCGAGCAAACGCTCAGCAATTTCAGAGGTGTCTGGCGATTTTGGATGGTTGGGATATGTTTTTGTTCATATCCGCTATGATACGCTCAGTTTAATCATAGTGGAACTACCTATAGCTGCAATCTTCCTTTTACTCATTAAATAACTATCAAGATACCTTACAAGTTGCTTACAAACATTTTATTTATATTTTTTGCTTCAAGTCTATATGAATAAAAAAATCTGAAACATGTAATGTCTACAAATACAATTTCATACTCGAAAACATGTTTTGAAAGGTCAATCAGAAAACACATTTTTTTTTATGGCTTAAACAATTAGTACCTGGATTATTGTTAGGTACTAAATTTGATTATATACCCATCATAATCAAAGGGTACTAAATACAAATATTTTTTTAATAACACTACACTTTACAATTGAAATTCTGTAATATCATTTCAAGTATGTGATAAACACTGATTACGTATGCCAATGAAAAAAAAAGTCAATATAAAAAAATTACGATGTAAAAATATTGTGAATGTAAAAAAATTCATTTATTCATTAAGTCAATGAACGTTATTTGGTTTCTTTCCATTAATCAAGAAGACTAATAACATGCCTCAATATTTACAACATGTTTTCGCAAATAACAATAACATCACGAAAATGCTATTTTTAACTTTTAGATCTACCGGTTTTTTTTTTCGACAATCTAAATACAGCTCTCGGTAACATTATAGAAGTACAAAACAGTTTTATAACCAAAATAACAAACCAGTTCTGAATGAGAAAAAAATGCTATTAAGTAATACAAAAGACGTTAATACATAATATTAACCGGTAAAAACGTATCGTAAGTATTTTAAATAGTATACTTAATTTTTTTAAAGAATTTTATGAGAAGAAAATGTTTAGTCAAGGTCAAGGCTATAATTAACTAGAACACAAGTTATTTAGTGAATTATATAAACAATCTTAGTTAGATACTTATTAAGGCGTTAGTATGTTCATATAATCTTAATTGCCCTAATGTCAAAGTTAATATGCCGCTCGTTAATATGCCCTAATGTCAAAGTTAATATGCCGATTATTGTCATAGAATAAACAACTCGTTGCGACATTTGAACGTGTCATCCAATGTGTGTGAACGTACGTAGGTAAGAGTACAAGCAATTTTTTTATTAAGGTCAAAACCTAAGTTTTATAGGAACATTCCAAAGTATGACGATAATCAGGTAATAAACTCACGTGTCTACTATAGAACTAATTTTATTATTTGTCATTATCTGTTTGCTTTTTCAGGGTATTGTTACTTGATAGACACTATACGATGTAGCAAGGTTTATGTTTAAGTGAAAAAGGTTGTTACCAGGTCCAAAACGTGCATTTTACGAAATGTGCTCAAGGTTGAAAATGAGCATTTCGCGATTGGTGCACTTCCTAAAACGTGCATTTCTCACAATGGGCACTTCTCCAATAAAATCAAAATCAATGTAATTGGCATAAACTTTGGACACATTAAAGTGACCTCTTGGCTTCAAACTAGTGTTAACTGTATTTCGGAAACCAATGGCTTCTCCTGGTATCTTCAATCAATCATAAAATGCTAATGTATATATATATATATATATATATATGTATGTATAAATATCAAAATAATAATTGAACGGTTAACGCGTTAGAACTGCATGTCGCTAGATGTAAGTCCAAACTCTAGCAATAATCTTGAGCTACTGATGAAGGTAAACGTCCAAATTTTTGGATTTTTTTAAATGTAGTTTTGGTAGGTATAATACACCATAAATTAAATTTCATACCGCTAGGCGATTACCTACTTTTTATCCCGAAAAAATGAACCAAGCAACACCGCGGAGCTCAGCTAGTCTACTATAAAAGTTGCCTCCGTAATCTATGACTATAAATCTTATACCTTTAAATAATTCTAAAAATACAGTTTTAAACTACTATTACTATGATATCCTATACCATTATGCTATTTTACCATACTCGTTGAGGATCGAAACCAGATTTTTGAATTGCTTTTAAATAAAAGCAATTTGCAAAAAAACCTGGTTTGATCCTCAACGAGTATGGTAAAATACCATAATGGTATAGGAAAAAATTAAAAAATGATATGTCTGTTACGTATTTACTTAACGACATTTTTTAACGATTATTTACTTAACTTATTGATTACATAGTTATTTATTATTATTATAGGTACATATAGAAATACACAATTACTGTCAAGTTATATACAATAAGCTTATGTAAAACTACTTTCTTTTTTAAAATGACAAAAAAACCTTACTAATAAAATAAATTATTAATAATTAATTGACTTTAATGCTACTCCGCAATTTATTACATAATGACATACCCATAACATGAAGATCGTTTTCCCCATCTGATCATTTTATGCTAATCGAATCTAGGCACCATATTCTACAGCACGCGATACTGTTTCTGTTCCCGTCACTCTCATGTCACTAACAATGAGAGTGACAGGTAACGGAAATAAAATCTTAGGTTGTGGTATAGCTATTCTGATATATTAAGCGATAGTAGGTTCTGTGGTCCACCTACAATTGGACTCATCAAGGTATTGAATTTGGTGCGGTAAAGGCAATCATTGGGTCACGACCACATTGCATGCGTTCGATTGCATACCTGCCTATATAGTGTAGATGCACTGATACTGCCAATGTATTTGTACCAGAGTGCCTCTCGTACATTTTATACAAGTCTGTTAACCTTGTAGAGCTTGCCATATTTAAACCACTTTTAAGTCTTTGATGTTTTACATCTAACCAGCGTTTCTTGTCTGACAATCGGCCCATTCGGCATAAATTATTTCTTTTTTTTCTGTCTTTTAATATTGAATAATATTTTCTTTTTTAATTTTTTTATACGCTAGGTGTTTGACCACAGCTCACCTGATATTAGTGACTGTGTCATCGAAAATGGTAAAGCACACCTTGCCTGGAATTGAACTGCCACTTAACTGAGGTTGCCAAAACACACTGTTAAATGCTTGGCGGTAGATTTTCAACTTGAGCGTAGTAGCTAGCCAACCAAGTACTATAAAATACCCTACCACCATGCAAACCACCAACCTACCATCCTTTGTTTTACTAAAAATTCAGGACGAGATAGAGTAAATACAAACGATTTTTTTTAAAATTGAAACGTAGTACGAACTGGACTCTAGTAGTAATAAGTAAGAAGTAATATAACAAATTAATTTTATACATCAACATTTTTCCATTTATCGTAATATTATTGCTATTTTCTTGCCTTTTACTTACGCAAGTGCCACCACAAAATGAAATTATACTCCAAAACTGTTTAAACAAACGCTTCTTTGTCTCAACAATGGTCCTAGACTCTACAACTGGACAGAAGCAAGCGTAAAACAAGTTTGTAGTTGATTTTTGTCTTATTACGTAGTTTATAATTGTTTACTGACTTCTTTGTTTTCACTCGTTAATTCTTTGATCGCAGACTCATATACTAGATTATAGAAATAGCAAAGAGTCGTGTCGACTAGTTAGTTTCCAACAATTCTAAAACAAAGCTCCATTCAACAGGTCTTAGAACTAGAATAACTATACATAAAATAGCAGTAGGAAATGTTAAATTTATGAAAAAAATAATTAAATTCCATTAAAACTTCAATTCAACAAAATACCATTCTGATTTATAGACATTAATAGCATATGGCAAGATTTATTGTAATCTCAGAGACGACTCTGCCGGCCTTTTTTTAATGTAAAAAAAATCAGTCAAACGAGACGTTCTCCTGATGGTTTGAGGTAACACCTGTCCATGACCATTACAGCGATACACAGAACTTTATGTAGTAAAACAAATTTCAGGACATCATTGCTTTGGCACTTATTACTTTGAGACATTAGATAGTTAGTCTCAACAGCCCTGTAATTTCGCTAGCTGCAGTACCCTTCAAACCGGAACACAGTAATCTTTACTCACTAGTGCTTGACGGCAGAATATCTGGTACTACGGTGGTACCTACCTAGACGACCTCCTGCGAAGGAGATCTACCACTATGTATATAACTATATATCTACTTGCTTATGAAAATAAACATCGATACATCTTAACTTTGTAGAAACATTAATGCAGCTAGAATTATGTTATAAATCAAGCTATTTTTAGGAATGCCAGTTACAATGTTTGTTTTAGTAATTATAATGCATCATATACAAGTTAACTGTAATTCATAAGCCTTGTCGGCATTTTTCATATATATTTTTTTTTATTAAACTTTTCTACGTTTGGCCACCAACTCGCCTGATGGAAAGCGACGGTGCGGGCTAGGATGGTGCACGTTTATCTGGAAGCAATCTATTCACACTAGCCTTAAAAAACGCTCAAATTGTAGTTCATAGGGAACAACGAAGCCAAGTAAACAAGAATTATTATTTATTGTAGAATAATTTTGATAATATCGCTTTTAAGGACAACGGGACGTTTGTACAAGAATCTCAATTTGCATGACTTCAAAACATTCTAGAAAGACAATAGCAATTTATTTTGGCAACTTGATTTGACAAATATTTTTTTTCTACTTATAGAAATGTCTACTTAGAATATATTGTAAACGCAAATCTTTGTTAAAAAATATCTAATTGACAGTGGAAATAGAAACTGACAAAATTTTAAATTTGAATGACAGTCAAATCCGCTGCGTGGTTTAGAAGTGAGTGACATACTGTGACTTTGTTATTATACAAAAATTTTTTTTTTTTTTTTTGTAAATGTTTATGATCTGGCTACTGAGGCTTTTGAACCATGTCTTTATCTGGAATTACAGCACTATAAGATAAGAGATATACACAGATAAAATTATAATTAGTATAATGAATAAGAATTAAGTACATTTAATTACGCTCTATGCATATGGATGAGTTCAAAAAATATATTTTAGATTAGTTTTATTTTGATATTTTCTTATTTTTATTGTTTTTAATAAATTTATGGCGGGAACGCGGAAGAGTCGTTTCGCCGCACTACATTATTTTCCAAAGCCTGTGTTTTTTCGAGTGTTTATAAATAAAAATAGTAAGCGCGAGTATAGGAAAGTTATTTAATGTGGTGAAATATGATTTTTCGTGTTGCTTCCAAAACTCCATTGAAGCTTGTAGTAAAGCGCTACTTTACTTTACTTTCTACTTTACCTTGACTTATTTTACTAAACTTATCTTATAATATTCGAAAATAACGAAATAATAGACACTGGCAAAAGCACAAATTGCGATGACAAAAACAAAGAAGAAGAATGGATTTATTATTCAACTTTGTATAAATAAAAAGTAGGTGTAGTTATAAATTAATTTTAATGTTAATAAATTACTTGACGATTGACTTGATTGACGAAATACATTATTGAACACAACGAGTGGCAAAAAGTGTCACTTGTAAATTCTACTAATTCATATCACAATTTACACATGAGTCATTGTTTATTTTTATTCCTTAGGTAGGAAACAAGCAGACTTTGCCTGATGGTAAGCTACCACCGTTGCCTATGTCATAGGTGCAATAAATCTATTATCCAATATTATAGAATCTACTATAAAACGCCTTTTTAAAGAACCCAATATTATATATTATACTCCGCTGGTACTCTTAAGAAGGTACAATATGTAGGTATAGGTATGGTAAAAAGAAACACGTAATACGCAGTGTGCTATTTTCATAACTCAAATTGATAGTCTCACAACGAATAAAAAATGGTTTATAAATATGAAAGTTATTGACGATTGACAACTTATGCTAATAACTTTTCAAGGGATCTAATTGAGTTTTATTAAGTTTACAATTAGCAAGACTGCTAATATTTGTAAAAGAGTAATAGTATGTTCACGTAATAGATTCCATACTGAACAATTTATGTATTGTAGCAGAGTGTGGACGTGAAGCCTTTGTTTACTCGTTTGTGTTAGAGACAACACATTAACGACTTAACACTTGGCGCTGTAACTAGTCTAGTGTTTTGAAACTAATCTGTGATGGAATGAAACGGCTGCAACCCAAAATGTTGCAGGGCTCGTAGAATGCAGCTTCACGATAGATGTGGTCTGACCAAGTTTTCAGTCAAGTTACAAATTAACAAGCTAGTATTTATCTATATTTATTAAACAAACTAGAGACCCGCCCCGACTTCGCACGGGTAGTAGAACATATTACGCCTACATGTTTTGTCTGTCGTAGAGCTGATCTGTTCATATTTCAATCAATTTACACCAAACCTTGACAAATTATATACGTAAACCATCCTCATGAATCACTCTATCTATTGATTCTACTGATTATCATGCGGTGAAACTCGCATGATAATCCGTTCAGTAGTTTTTTTGTTTCTCGCGAACAGACAGACAGACAAACGCGGCGGACGACTTTGTTTTATAATATGTAGTGATGTTCGGGCCAAAAGTCACTCGGTCCAAGGTGTTTATGTGGCAAAGTAAAATTGAGTTAAAGATCCAATTACATATGATTACATATAAGTTATAAATTATAAGTTATATTGCGTGGTGGTAGGGTACTTTCTAGTACTCGGCTGGCTAGCTACCACCCTCAAGTTGAAAATCTGCCGCCAAGCATCTAACGGTGTGTTCCGGCAGCCTCACTCGAGAGCCAGTTCCATTCAAGGCTAGGTGTGCTTTACCATCTTCGACCACACCATCACTTAACATCAGGTGAGCTGTGGTCAAACGCCTAGCATGTCAGACATAAAAAAAAAAAAAAATATAAGAAGTTGTGTAACTTGCGTAAATCCTACTGACGAAGAGATGACTGCTTATGATATAATTGACGTAGAAATACGTCAGCTGATTACCCACAGAGTAAGCAAGTACTTGAATATTTGCGCGCTCCATCGATAATAAATCGGTGAATGAAAAATGATTTCGAAACAATCGGTTTGATGAGTCATTTATATACAAAAGTATTGTGTCGATTCGTGGAAAATCCGTTCGTAAGAATTCATGCAAAGATTTTAGATTTTAATTATTTATTAGTGCTTGCTTTTTGTTGATGTTTTGAACGATATCGTTAAGATTTCTCAACGTTGACGTTAAAAAATTGATCAGATTTGTATGAATAGCTCATAAGATGCATTTGATTTTACTGGCACACTAAAACAAAATATATAATAGAATCCAGATCTCCATCATCCAGTCTAATGCGTTTAACCAAAGACTCAAACATACATACATACATGCGATTGTTTTTTTTTTGGGTGTTTACATATAAAAATTCAGTGCCAAATTACAAGCGCAAGTGTAGGAAGATGATATAATGTGGTGAAACATGACTTTCCGTGTTGCTTCCAAAATTCCATGGAAGCTTATAGTAAAGTCGCAACTACTTTACTAAGGCATAACTGCACTCCACCGTGAATTACTTTGTGTGACTTAGACTCATTTGACTTGATTTTTCATGATATACGTCGAAGTATCTAACATGACATTGGCAAATACACAAACTGCGATGCCAAAAACGAAAAAGAAGAACATAACATACGATACTAAAGACATAATAGGATTGCATCGTGAGGACACATTAGGTACGTGTTCGATGGAGTGTCCGTCTAAAAGCGTTAATTGGAGTAATCTTACAATCGCTAATGTTACACTTTATAGGTAATTAAGTTTAGCTTTAATACTTTTCAACCGTTTACCCACGAACATAAGCGCTTGAACCACCACCATGGCGTGTGACCATATGCGTTCAGAAAACTGCGCAGCGTTATCTCGTCCGAATTACTTCAGTGCCTCAAGTCGAAAGTCTTCGAAGAATGTGTGTTACCAGTCATGACTTATGGCGCTGATACGAGGTTTAATTGTAAGCTCAAGCTCAAAGTAGCACAACGAGCTATGAAGTGGGCTATGCTCGGAGTTTCCCTACGAGATCGAATCAGAAATGAGGAGATCCATAGACAAACTAAAGTTACCGACATAGCCCAGCGGATTAGCAAGTTGAAGTGGCAGTGGGCAGGGCACATAGCACGCAGAACTGATGGCCGATGGGGCTGCAAAGTTCTGGAGTGGAGACCACAGACCGGCAAGCGCACCGTAAGACGTCCATCTACGAGGTGGATAGACGTTCACATACAATATTGTTTGATTACATACAAGTAATTACTTAATTTACTGTATAAAGTGTATGTACTTGTAGTTATCAATTTCAATCTTCGCCCTCTCTATACATCTCTGTTTAACATATCGTTGGCGTATAACTTGTAGATAGGTGATGCCCACATAAATAATTAAAACATTCAGTTGCAGGCATAAGATGGTTCCAACAAGGAAGCTAATTAGCTACGAGTTTAATTACTATTCTACGATCGTGTGGGTTTATTCATTGTAAATAATTTATAGTTAACACCGGTTTCCCGGCGCATTACTTACAAGAAAGTATACCAGTGTATTTTTAGTCTGGCCTAAGATGGAACACGCATACCTAGAAGAAACCTATTTACTCTGGATTTGAATACACCCATATTGTATCTTTCAGAGAACACAGCTCTAGCAAAGATTTCCACAAACCCGCGAATAAAAAATGTGGAATCAAAACGCTTTGTGCGTACGTGAGAAATATCCACCATGTAGGTACGTATGACTTTTTGGTCGCCTTTGTCTGGCCGTTCGCTAGTAAAAATAATATAGTTCTTCTATTTTAATTGCAATATCCAAATATAAATTTGTTATGTATAGGTACATGGTATACACACAAACCAGTACTTTAACTCTAGATTAAGATCAACTTAACTAGCTTGCCTATCCCTGTATTGTAATAAAGAAATTATAATTCAAAGTCGACAAAAGTCACGAACCCGGGGTTCGTCTGTGGAGCGTATATTTTAAATTCAAAAAATATATACTAATTTGTCTCTAATATACACAGAGTTATAAACAAATAGACGTTGTGTTTTACTTTCAATATTTACAAGTAAACTGCCCTGACTTTTACCCAGATTTTTAAAGGCCGCTATCTAAATGTCAAGTACTCATTAGATAATTTTATTCAGCTAATTGGCTAAAATTTGGATGCTTAATGTTGTTTTAATTTCAGTGAAAATAAATTGGAGAAGTAACTATTAAAATATTGTTTTTTATACGACCGAAATTGTCTAAAATGATAGCTCGCATAAACAAGGGGTTATTTTTTCTTTTTTATCAAAAATATATTCAAAATATTCACAATAAATAAAATAAATAAAATGTCAAACATTTCACACAGCGCCATTTAGCCCCAAACTAAATATTTGTTGTGTCTGGGTGTTTGTATATATTATAAGTGTGTATTTACGAAAAAAAAGTATATAAGTATTCTATCAGTTAAAAGCAAAGCTTGTACTATACAAGCTTTGCTTATAACTGATATAATACTTATATACTTTTTTTTGTATATACACACTTATAATACGAGTATATACAGAACATCCAGACACAACAAATATTTATCACACTAATATTATAAAGGCGAATGTTTATGAGTAATTAAGTGTTTTTGTATGTTTGCACACAAAGCACACACGCGCATATGACGTGTGTGTGTGCGTATTCGGATTTGTGTCAGGCTGCAAGACAAAGATAGTAAATATGCTTGGCGAAAAGTTTATCCAGCAATACTCCTAAACCACTATACGAAAAACGTATAGGTCAATTTTTTTTTTCATAGTCTACAATTTTTGTTCGAAGTACTTTTTTCTATCATCCACATTTATTGCAATAAACGCCAAAAACATTCAAAATATTTCTTCAATTTGACCTTTGACCTTAAAAAATACAATTTGCGCTAAGTTTCGCAAAATTTTAAAGAAAAAAGCGGTATGGGCTTTACGGAACTTCATCCGTTACTTCTTTACGCTCAGACATCTGGCCCAATTTTGATTGAATTTGGTATGGAGGCAGCACACCCTGGATGAACACATAGGCTACTTTTTATCCCGAAAACATTTAGTTTTTACGTGAGAACAACGGGTAACTACGGGGCGCGAGTCGTCACATAAATGTTTGTCCAGGTGGGAATCGAACCCACACCCTACAGCTCCGGAAGCAGATATTCTACCAAAGGAGCTAACAGATCTCCAATAAGAATTCAATGAACTTAAAGTTACATAATACGATGCTAAAGCCCAACGTCACGTAAAAACTGGATCAATTCGAATATATTCAAGGCAAACAACGTTTTTAAATTGATAGTATTCGTGTACATTGACATTTATACATTAACTTAATACCTCATTCTTTATTCTATGAGCATCTATTTTATGAGGAAAGTAGGTGGTCAGTAACGAGACACATGACAAAAAAAACGCTACTATAATATTGTTTGAAATTGTTTTAAGCTTTATTGTAAATCTACCACTAGGTACTTCTCAAGTGATAAAGCATTGTTATACAATTTACGCAAAAGAATACCGCAGCTTTATTTATTCAACTGTTAATCAATAGTTAACCATTAAAAATTATTTATCGTCATAAAAATATTGTCTGGGTGCCTTCAAGTCGCGAGTGAATCGATGAATATTGCTAGCGTGCTCCATCTTAGATCGCATCTTCGCGAGATGGCAGTCAAACACAATCTAATTTGTAATCAAAGATATCGGCTTGATTGGTTACATGAACTCTTTTTGCTATAGTGATCAAAAATACCTCACGGTATTTATATTGAATGTATAAGAGATTAAATGTAAATTATAACGCGCCTAATTTAAAAAAATACGTAGATGACGTCAATCGCGTTTTAACTTACATTTCTAGTTTGATATATTAGCCGTGGTGGTGCCGGCGTAAGAATAGTACACCCTCTCTACCCGTGGTTGCCGTAAGAGTCGGCTAAGGGATGTAATCCGGAAGATGGGCAGCAGCGTCTTCCTTGAACAATCACACCTAACTGCGCTCGCCAACTCGCCTGCCAAGCGTGGCGAGTATTGGCAAACCCCCCAAAGGTGGAGGCCTATGTCCAGCAGTGGACGACCTATGACTGATGATGTGATATTGTGCACCGGATTTTACAAAAACGAATGCGATCCGACATCTTCATATTGTACTATCGATAAAACTCAACGTTACCTTATAGGTAAATAACACATTGACAGCAGTAAATATTCTATGGAGATACCATTCAGGTAGGTCGTTTGTCGCCCGCGGAAGGAAATCCGAGGAATGCGTAGGCCATGATGCACCTACTTTGTATTTCCTGTGTTGATAAAGCTGTAATATTGTGCCAAATAATTCTGTAAATAACCCGGGCTTGGTGTAGTTTTAAACCGCAAGTAACTCATATTATGAGGGCAGATTGAATTCACGTAATAATATTATAATCTATCTATATCTTTAAACGAGCAATTCTTGTATATATATTCTGCATCTCGGAAACGGCTCCAACGATTTTCATGAAATTTTGTATCCAGGTTTCGGGGGCGAAAAATCGATCTAGCTAGGTTTCTTTTTCAGAAAACGTCGTTTTATTCATGTTTTCAGCTGAGCAATGCTCGGTCAACCAGGTAATATAATATAAAAATACGTAGCTAGAATTACATGTCCGGATCAGACTTGTTCACAAAAAGTATAGGTATACCTATAAGTCATCTGGTTCTTATAGGACAAGCTAGTTTGAGGCCAATATTTATTTTATTAGTTTTTAACTGTGTTTTGGGATAAATAAATTTAATCTATAACCATCTGACCGTTGCAGCGTAAAAAAATAAAAAACATACCTACTAACAGGAAAACTTTCGTCTATAATATTAGTGTTACTTGAATATAACTCTGCTTTTTGCTTTTTCAATACAATACAACACAATGCAACTTTATTATACACCAAACATTATAAAAATACATACAAAAATAAAAAAAGAGAAAGAAAGTAACAAAACAAAAAATGCATAGAAACAACAAATAAACGGTGTACAATGGCGGCCTTATCACCTAGAGCGATTTCTTCCAGACAACGTTAGGATGGAAATTAAAATAATAGATATTTAAGTTGGTGTAAAAAAAGCAAATAATATTAATTATATAAAATGACAGAGAGAGAATATTTATTTTTTGTGTATGAACAGCTAAACCAATCTCGACAAATGTTGGCTTTTGTAGTAGTTTCTATCGCAGACAAGGACTTTATATCATCCTTTTCCTCCGATCAGTATGAGCAAACTGGAAAATTATACATGTAATCGCGGAACGTTTGATATTTTTATTTGTGCTAGACAACCAGAAGTTCTGATCACGGAACGCCAATTATATCTTTGCGTGGGCCTTTCGTTTCTTTGGCGGTCAAAATCTTGAATTATATCTCTTGGCTTAAATTATTTACGGACTTAACATTTATAATAATAATATCTTGAGAGACTCGCTAGACGGTTAGGTCAAGAGTCAGATCTAAAAGTATCCTTGACACGGCGCACATTGTTAGAAGGTTCCTCACATCTGCAGCCCTAACCACCGGCAGCTTGAGCCTTACCTATCGCGGTATCCTAGTTTGATTATGTATATTTAATGTCGGTATGCGAACCTACCGCGCTAACCACTGAGCCATCATCGCTACAAAACTTATCTCCATCCCGTAATTTTTTTACGTTTCTAATAGCATTATCGCTTAACGAATATAACTTTGCAACAATATACAATGTCGGCTAACACGTTATTCCTAAGTAATTAAATACTAAATGTATTCATACAAGTACGTAATCATTTAATAACTACATACGATTACCTATTTGTACATAAGCAGATATTTATTTTTTCATCCCATTCTAACTAAAAATCGAAAAAATACCTTTTTTATGGTAGACAGGCTAGGTATATTTGACCACAACACATCTGATCTTAAGTGACGGTGTAGTTGAAAAAGTACTTTTCTTCTTGTTAGCATTGTCTTCTGCTGCAGCTGAACGTGACGGATATTTAAAATCCAGTTTATTTCTCTTCTATAAAAAACAATTCCAGCTGTTTAATTTGCATGGTGGTGAGGTACTTTCTAGTACTCGACTAGCTAGCTACCATTCTCAAGTTCTTAATTTGCTGCTAAGTAGGTACCTAGCGGTATGTTCCGACTGCCTCATTTGAGAACCAGTTCCGTTCCAGCCCATGTGTGCTTACCATTAGCTGAGCTGTGATCAAACACCTAACCTATAAAATAATTTATATTTTTGTAAGAACGGTACTTATATTGGTAATAACACTTTTATTGCTTGCATTCAAAATATTTAAACTGTTCTAATAAAATACAAAAAACTAATATTATTTGTTGTCTCACAATATTGTCACACATTTATTGCTGATTTAACTTCGTGCGAATTGTCGTGTAAAAACGCAGATAATTCTCGCCTCTATATCGGTAAGCATAGATTTACAAATCGTAATGCTTTACTAATATTGATAGAACTGTATGTTTTAGACGTCAGTCACGTTTGTTCAACGGTTTAATTGCATACGATCATCGTTAGTAAGAATATGTTAAGATCATGCAACCAAATATTTGAAGTAGGTATGTTTTCGATTGGATCGATTGGATCTATCAAATAAAACACGATACACTTTGTTGTGCTGTTTCAACTTAAGGTAATTTACGCGCATTCATTATTCAGTTGATTTCAGGAATATCCACAGATAGTGCGGTGTCATTAGTCTGAATCAGCCCAGTTTTTTAAAAACTGTCCCACTGCTGGGTGCGTCTTCCCATTGTGAAAAGAGTAAATCTAGGTGCGGGCAAGTCTAGCCAAGTGCGAGTTGACAGACTTCACACATCTACAAGAACTTTTTTAAGAACTCTCAGACAATACGCAATACGCATATTGTTAACCTAAAAAAGACAGAGGTGCGTGCCATGGGATTCGAACCTAGAACCTCCAGATCGGAAGTTAGACGGTCTCCCAAGTAAGCTGCCGGACCTTATGTCATTAGTAAACATCTGCGACTGTCAACATTTTCTTAGGAATAAAATATTATGCGGAATGTTCATGATATCGCAATAAATAAATCTGATGTGTGTAAAAACTTCCAACTTTTATATTTAATATAATAACACGACAATTGCATAATTTTTTTAGGGTTCCGTACCTCAAAAAGAGAAAAGAAACGCTTATAGATATAATTTATCTTCGTCATTTATCACTTCGTTATTCATCTGTCTTGACATAGTGGAGGTATCGAGTTGAAATTAATACCAAATACTCAAGTCTCCAATCACTTGGAGCTGTGAATAAATCAAAACGCAAGCAAAATATACGGCCGTTTACGCCGCATATTTTGACACTCGCTATCAGCAGTTATATAGGATACTTCCCGTTGACCTATAATCATGTAATTTCATATTTAAAAAGGGGCGGGGAAACCAACTGGTCTATAATATCTAGAAAATAAAATAGTGCCCAATCTTTTAATCATTCGTAAGTATGTGGTTTACTTTATATGTTACATACTTTATGGTCCAAAAGCAAAATGTGCAAAAGCAATATAGCAAGTAGATTATACGTATTTGACGATGCTTCATTGCCCGAAAATATCATGAACTAAATGACAGTAATTAAATAGCCTTTTTAAGGTTTTATGCCAGTATGAATTATTGTGTAGGTACTAAGAAGGTTCATTGAATCTAAAAACAGTGCAAATGTACGCGACAAAAAAGATTTATTTGAAACCTGAGACACCTACAGGCAAACCAATTACAAATATTAGCCGACCCTTCATTCAAATATTTGTCCGTATTACTCTCAAAAACGTGAGTCTTAAAAATAGGTAAATAAATACATAAATTGAAAACAAAAGTATTTTTCAAAAGCACTTTGGTTTTATTATTTCCAGACTTAATTAAGCGCAAAAGATTAGACATTGATTTATAATTTTCCTGGTTGATTTTTATGCGATGATTTATTAAGTAGTTATGAATTCGTCAATTGAATGTTTACCCGTAAAAGGTGTCTTTTTTTGAGCCTGTGGCCTGTCTGTCTTGAAAAAGCAATAAAAAAAACAAATGACAAACCAGAAATAAGTCCTCCGATACTTCTGAAGTTTATCGTTTTTCAGTTTATACCTAATTGATTATTTATTTACCTATGCAAAAACCGTAGCTAAGTATAGCAAACCAGTAATCCAGCTATATCCAGGACAGTTTTGGGATTTCTTGGTCCAGCATCTAGCACTGGATCCAGCTGTGTGGATCCGCAATCAGCTAAAAACAAGTTACAAACTTTCTTTCCACGTGGAAACGCTACAAAACTTTACTTTGTCGCTTAGTGAGAATTGTGAGTAACTCATTACTTATTAAAACATCTACAGTATAAAAATTTAGTTTCATTTGTTTGAAAAATTTATAAATACGGAATCCGCGCTTGAAGCAGACTTGGACCTTGGACTTAATTTTGTTATTCAAAAGTCTAGGTACCTACTGCTGCAACAATAGCAGGCGCTATCTCTTACCAAAAAAAAAGAAACCTTTCGCTTGTCTCATTTTTCTAACCGTAAAAATCTAAATGTAAAATAAACGCTGCATAGCCGGCGAATTGTATTTTCATTCGCCGTGCATAGCATTATAAGCAAAGCATATCACCATGTTATCACCATCACCACTTTCCTTACGTACTAAGTTTGTACTACAAAAAAAAAATAGAAGTCAGTTGAGTAGTTAAGATTATTTTTATGTTAAAGTAATGAGATGAAGGAGATGCTCTCCTGATGGAAAGAGATAACGCCTGTCCACGACCATTGCAGCGATATTCAGAACTTTGAGTAGTAAAACAAAGTCCAGGGCATCGCTGCTTTGGCGCTCATTACTTTGAGACTTTCGATGGTTAGTCTCAACAGTCCTGTATTTTTTCATATCAGCCATAGAACGTCCACTGCTGGACATAGGCCTCCTCTTGGGGAGGTTTTGCCAATACTCGCCACGCTTGGCAGGCGGGTTGGCGAGCGCAGTTAGGTATGATTATTCAAGGAAGACGCTGCTGCCCATCTTCTGAATTACATCCCTTAGCCGACTCTTACGGCAACCACGGGTAGAGAGGGTGGGGTACAATTCTCACGCCGGTACCACCACGAAAATTTTCTAGCTGCAGTACCCTTCAAACCGGAACACAGTAATGTTTACACACTACTGCTTGGCGGCAGAATATCTGGTACTGCGGTGGTATCTACTTAGACGACCTACTGCTAAGGAGATCTACCACCAATAATAAAAGAAGTTGTCCAATTACCATAGAACAAGCTTTGCTTATTTGAGGCTGACACTGGAAATGACCGTGGAAAATGTCCTTCACATATTTATTTATTATACAAATAGGTACAAAACTGCTATAATAAGGGCTATTAATAAAAAGGTCAACAGGAAACTTTAGATATTGTACGATCACTCAATCAAATATAAAAAATATTTTATTGTTTAAATTTTTAAAGACTTTGTCACCGAATTATCTTAAGTATTAAATATGTGTTATTATCATTTTTGATGGTATTTATTCAGCTGTTAACCTTCTAAAGCATAATTAGTAATTATGCTAATAATATTATGGAAACTGACGTGGTCTTGACACATTTTTGTTTTATTTATGCGGGTGCGAAGCAAGACGAGGCCGCGCGCGCGTTGTCTCAGCTTTGTCTCCATGATGAAGGCCACCGGATGTGGCCGAAACTATAGTCGGAGTTTCCGATAAAATTATACGTGAGTAATCCCGCATAAATAAAACAAAAATATGCTAATAATGATCCATAACCCACCCAACAAAATCAAATATACCATTAGATTATGAATTATTATTTATAATACTGTTGGACTGTACTATAATGTATTTTGTGCTGTTGGCTCATTGATAGTTTAATTGCTTTAAGAGCTAAAGGGCGTGGGTTCGATACCCACCTTAACAAACATTTTTTGGTGTAAACTAAAGTGTTTTCTGTATCTGGATGTTCTGTATATATTGTAAGAATGTATTTACAACAAAAAGAAGTATATAAGTATTCTGTAAATTATCTGTTGCTTAATTTGGGGTCATATGGTGCTGTGTGTAATTTTTTGTAAATGTATAGTTTTTGAATTTTTATAAGTGTATTAATTGAGTCTCAAGTTACTTGGAAATGAATAAATAAATTTTAAAAAAAATATCTACTAATATGTGACAATTTATTGACAATTTTTTTTATACTTAGTTTATCACCGGGACTACAATTGCGCACAAAATACTATGAATTTAGTTTTGTTCAGTTTCGGCCAAACTTATAGTATTTTAGAGAGTGTGCACTTCAACTGCAGAATTTGGTTCCCCCTGCACCTTTCTACTACCGGACAGCCAGACAAACACGACCAAAACGTCATCCGTACATGGTGGATGTTCCCCATGCGTTTTGATTGTTGTTATTGTTTTGTTCACAGCGAGGTTGTGGAGCTCTCTGACGGAGTTGATGGTCCCAGTTAGGTACAATATAGGCGTCTTCAAATCTAGAGTAAATAGGTTTATTCTATAGGTTTAAGTACATGGTTTTCACACGCCAAAAACAATTCGTGGAATCAAAAATGTGTTAACTTGATACTAACAGACAAACACACTTAACATTAATTATATAGAAAAATGTGATAACTCACGTTTGCCATCGATGTCATTTTTATTATAAATTATAAAGGGAGTGTTGATCACGGATCTTAACTGTTTAACACTTAGTTAATCATTCGAGCAAATACGGATACGCAAATTTTCGGAATAAAAGTATAATCATAAAACTATTTACCAAAACTATTTAGCGTGGTGGTAGGGTACTTTCTAGTACTCGGCTGGCTAGCTACCACCTTCAAGTTGAAAATCTGCCACCAAGCATCTAACGGTGTGTTCCGTCAGCCTCACTTGAGAGCCAGTTCCATTCCAGGCTAGGTGCGCTTTACCATCTTCGACCACACCGTCACTTAACATCAGGTGAGCTGTGGTCAAACGACTAGCCTGTCAGCCATAAAAAAAAAAAAATATATAAATTGGTCTTTTAGATATTATCATCATCATCAACCTGTCGTAGCCACTGCGGGGCATAGGCCTCTCCTAATATATGCGACTCAGACCGACTTTCGGCTTTTCGCTTCCATCCACCGCCAGCTGTCCTACGTTTAAAGTCAATGATACACATAGCGTCCTACGCTACGGTTGCCATTTCGCTGTCATTGCCACTTCAGCTTACTAGTTACGCTGAGCTAAATATTGCGAAAATAAGCGACCCGCCCCGGCTACGCACAGGTGCAATGTAGATACTAATGTGGTGCATGTGCATGTATTATAAATATAAACCTTCCTCTTGAATCACTCGATCATGAAACTTACGTGATAATCCGTTCAGTAGTTTTTAAGTTTATTGCGAACAGACAGACAGACAGACACGGCGGACGTCTTTGTTTTATAATATGTAGTGATGTATTAGGTCAACAGGTGTATGTATTTTTTTCTCTTTCTTCTTGGCATCGCACTCTATGCATTATGGCAATATAATTTCATTGTATTGGCATAATATAATTTCAATGTTTCTGTATTTTGTGCGCAGTCTTCAGTCTTCAGCTTCGTTATCTTTATTGCTTCGTTTTCGGTTTTTGAAATTTATGTCTAACATCTCTAGTTACAATCAAAGTCCAGTCTTGGTCAAACCCAGTCCGTGCCAGTCAAATCCAGTCATGCCTTAGTAAAGTAGGGGCGACTCTACTATAAGCTTCGATGGAGTTTTGGAAGCAACACGAAAAGTCATATTTCATCACATTATATTACTTTCCCACACTCACGCACACTTCACACCACTATTTTTATACATAAACACTCGAAAAAACACTAGTTTTGGAAAAAATACAATGGGGCGACACGGTTCTCTCCGTGTTCCCACCAAAACTCCACGTGTATGTATTTAAAATTCTGATTCTAGAGAAATTAGGTACTATTTCTGTCTCCGTCACTCATATTTATTACAGTAAATGAAATGAAAGAGACAGATAACAAAACTCTGGTGACCGTGTGAACTTCCATCAACTGTGATAATGACCTTTATTATTTAGATCGAATTGCTTTTCATTATACATTTATGAGCTTATAATTAGTAAAAATAATAGATAAAAAATAAACAACAAATGTTAACTTCCTAGCAGTTATGTTGTCATGAATTTAGTATTCACAAAAGTTAAGGTTAGTGTATTACTTAAGTCTTCGTGTACGTAATTAGAGCAAATAATTTGTTGAATACATTTTGTAGGTAATCATATCGTAGCATTTTAAGTGGTGTTCTTGGCAGAGTTTATTTTTTTTAGAAAATTGTATAAGTTACAAATCCGAGGTACTTATACATATGAAGCAAGCTTAATTAAGAATATTTAAAAAAAAAATTGTCTGTCTAGTACAGAATGATATAAGGATTATATCGATACCCCACACATCGAAATTTGTTTAGACATTTAAAAACTATAGTGGAATAAAGAAACTCACATACCTACATGAATCCTAAAATTTGCAACTCAACATTGCACTACTTTTTGGGCAGTCGTGTGACAAAAAATTATGTGGCTACTTCCCTTTATAATGAGCTATGAAACTTAGATTATATTGTTTTACTCTCTACGCAAAACTTTTACGATGAAACATTAAATAAAATTGCATAAAATAATTTATACTAGGTAAAGTAAATTTGGGTTTAAATAACTGAAAAGTAATTTTAAACTACAATATTTCCAAACTATATGGACTGTCCTTTTTAGAGATCACGCCATATTGTAAGATTGTGCTAGTATATGAGGGTGTAAGCGATCATAGGAATACACCATCATCATCAGCCCTTTGATGTCCACTGTTGAACGTAGGCCTCTCCTAATGCACGCCACTGAGCTCGGTCGACAGCTTTCTGCATCCAGTGTTTGCCCGCCGCTTTACGCAGGTCGTCACACCACCTGGCCGCAGGGAGTCCTTAACTACGCTTGCCTGCACGTGGTCTCCACTCTAAAACTCGTCTACCCCACCGGTTATCGGTTCTTCGAAAAATGTGACCGGCCCACTGCCACTTCAGCTTACTAATTCTTTGAGCTATGCGGTGAATACACTACAGTTGGTACAAATAAATGTTACAACATCAAGATACGATATAGTTGATATATACTTACGAGGTCTATTTTGAATATTTTGTAAATAAGTCCCTAGATCTTTACTAATACACTTAAAACAAGTATTTAGTTCCTAATTTTATGTTGAATCAGTAGAAAATCTAAAAAAAAATAAGGATCATAGATAATGTGTACACGTGTAGTAGAAATAAAGCTATATCAACTATATATATTTTGGCATTTCGCATATTTTACGATATTTCTTTGCCCTCTATACTTTAGATTAATATTTATCAAATTAGCTTTTGCAAGGCTATGAATTATTATTATAAAATCTGCAGATGACCTTTCTTTGTTTTGTTTTATCGACACGATTTAGTCTGAATGGTATTATCATTATTATATTATATATTTGTGTCCATATTATATATGTGTGGATATTGATCATTGGTTTGAAAGTTATTGTCATAATTTTAATAACCTTGTGATTACGGTGTTTGTTTATTGAGATCATTTAACAAACCAGAATTAGTCTAAGCGCGGTAAAATTCCATAAAAGTGACATAAATAGCCTCGCTTCTATTTTACCATAAATTAAATTATTTTTTTCTACGTCAATTTTAATTGGTGACAATTTTGCTAATGAAACCTTTTTTTTTTTTTTTATAGAATTGATGTTTCAAACACACTATTGCACTTGCAAACATATAAACAAACAAACAACATAACTTTTAGGCATAATAGAGATCGTTTTTAGCTATAAGTTTTCTAATAGCTCATAAGATAATCATTTGTAGGCTTACTTTAGTTGGAAGTATAACCAAAAAAGTGATTTTCAAGAATGTTTCCTGAACATCAATAAAAAATATTAAAGTTAATCCAAAACAAAAATATTGTACTCACTCTTCAAGGCCCATCTTCGATTCATAAGCAAGCCATCCAAAAACTTGTATCCTTGTTCCCTGCAAGTTTTCTCTGTGACCGCAGCCACAGCACTCGTGAGGGACAGCAGATCACTGGCCAGCACTACAGATGAAGCATAATCTGGAGACTCTTCCACCACTCCTATTTTTGGTCCCCCGTTCCCATCATCATAAGTGTTATATGTAGGCACTCTAATCGATTCCGGCTTTGTCAAATTTTTGCTGAGTGGACCAGATATTTTAGCTACCAACTCTTTATTAACTCCTAAGTTTTTAACCGTCGTGTTGATAAGTGCAAGATCATCTTTTGAAAGTATGTGCGCGGCTATTTTGCTGATTGTGTCTTTTGTTGTATTTGTATTATTTTCGTTCGCGGCAAATGCGATCGCCGCGATCGCTAGAATTGTCGTGATCGTGTTCATGACGAGCAGGCGTGCGCACGCGCCGCTCCTTCAAGCAAACTGATCTATAACTACGGTCAAAGAAGCCTTCGCCGTTAGGAGACTGACCATTAAGTTATGGTAATAGCGTCATTGTCGCCGCTGGGCAAGTCCGAAATTTTAATTCAATACGAATCTCGAAGGTTCCGAATTAATTACGGATAACATTTTAAAACTTGTTTCTTGATAATTTAAGTATAAAAATGCTTTTCAGACTGGTTGAGGCATAATTAATCGCAGGTGGTTATAAAAAAAATAACTGTCCCCCAATGAGAAAGATCTATGAACACCAACCGATTTGATGGTCGAATCATACCTATTAATGAGTATAATAATTTACAATCTTTTTTTTAAGGTCAATAAACTTACATGAGAATGACGGAAAATTACAAAATGTTAAAAAAAATATCTAAGGTAGAATTAGAAACTGGTGTAAAATTTAAATAATTAAAACTTGAAGCACAATTTTCACATAACGCCATTTAGATACAAAATTATTATGAATTGACACTTGTACATGTATATGATTCTAGTTTAGATTCTAGATTTGTGCAAAAAATGTGTATTTAGAGAAATAAAAAATCATCCATCTGTTGCGACGATAATTCAGTAGTCAGCGTCGGTTCGCATGCCGAAAGGCGTGGGTTCGAACCCCGACATGGAACTTGAGCTACCAGTGAAGGAATGAAAACATCGTGAGGAAAACATAGCATGGTGGTAGGGTACTTTCTACTACTTGGCTGGCTTGCTACCATCCTCAAGTTGAAAAACTGCCGCCAAGTATCTAACTGTGTGTTCCAACAGCCTCACTTGAGAGCCAGTTCCATTCCCTTGTGTTTACCATCTTCGACTACACTGTCTCTTTACATCAGAAGAGTTGTTGTCGAATACCTAGCCTATCAAACATTAAAAAAATTATTTAACCTAATCCTTTAACCTATCACAATTCTCTTAATAATTATGTATTTAATTGACTTGGCTTATCGAGCAGGCATTCTATAGGTTCGATGTCTTTGAATTTGAATATTTTTATTAGTTATCACTATTATTAGATCCATTTTGAACATTGAATTGATGTGTCATGCAAATTTACAAATCATATTTCTGTAGATACAAATACACAGATTGATTTTACCCTAGAAGCAAATGGGTACAAAATAAAATTAAACAAAAAGGATCAAAACTGTATTGCAATCACATAATATTGCTATCTTGAATAGCGATAGTATTGAGCTCCACTTCTTCCACTGCCGTTCGCGGTCCATTCCCATTCATCCAAATCCTGATCATCTTGTCTTGAATGTGATCGCTCTCCCTCTCTTTCTAACCAAGCCTCTTCTTCACCCGCCTCTTCTTCTTCAATTATTTCTAAATCATCAATTTGGTCCTCTTCTTCGCCGATAGTCCCTTCATCTTCTTCTTCAATAATTTCATCTAAGCTTTCGGTACTTTCCCTTTGAGTTTCATACTCTACTTCTGTTTCAGGTATTTCCTCTAACATCTCTCTATGTGCTATAAGATTGTGGCGACTCTTCACAGCAGAAGATATTTCTTTCTTTTCTTCAGTTATGTGTTCTTCTTCACCTTTTTGTTGTTTTTTATCAGTTTCTTTTTTACCATTTCCGGTTGAGTTTTCAGATACAGATTTCCATTGGAACGAGAATATTTTGTAAAGTGACTGCATCGGGGTGACGAATGTTAAAGTCAGGACTATAGATGATAATACAATCATTGATATTTCCTGTACGTCGATCTGTAAAAAAATATAATATACGATTACAATTTCAGATCTGTCCTCATAGTAAAAGTTGTTCATAATAAAATGAGTACCCTTTACGCTTGGTACACCCAAATTTTGTAACCCTGTATAGGCGAATATTTATGTTATACATAGTATTTGATATAAAAATAGGCATATAAACATTTGAGTGTAGTGTACTGTATCATCATCACCATCATCAGCTTATCGTAGTCCACTACTAAACGTAGGCGTCTCTCAATACACGCCTCTTAGCCCGTTCTTCGGCTATTCACTACCAGCCTTTGCCATTTGTCATACGTACAATAATATATTGTCACTCCATCAAGTTGTCCTACACTACGCTTGACGATTCTCGTCTTCACTCTAAAACACAACTATCCTGTGTAATGTAATGGTAAGTGGTAATTGTTTCTACGACAGATATGTTCACTTATACAACAAGACATACATAAAAGGCAATATGCTTAAGACATGATTATGTACAATTGTGGTTTTGTGGATATGACTGTTTTGGTAAGTTCAATTGTCATTTATTCTAATTCTTTATTATGTGGTTGTATTGTACTGTTGTGGCTCTCAAACTAATTCAAAATGGTGAATTATTTTTCCTAGTTTTATTTTTGAAGTCATTTTGCTTTCAGCTTTCTGGCCCTGAACGAATTCTCCATACATAAAGATGTGATAAAAAAGGATCTTACCAAAGACATCAGAGTGAATTCCCTCGCTGTTCTCACAGTGCCGACGTTGGTGATGAAAATGATGAACTGGCACAGATAAAGGGCGTAGGAGATACGGCTGATGAATACTAGAGGCTGCCAGCAGAGTATTCGAGACAGAAAATCTGTGAAGAACAGTTCATAAAGCATTATAATTTTTCGAACGACAAAAACCACAAAATAATATGACTATTTAAAAAAAAAAATAGTTACAATATTTTAAAAACCATGGGATGTTGCCGAATGATGTGCAAAAATAGATAAACAAGTATTTTTGTATAAAATTATTTAAAAACCACAAGATATTTTTTACTACAAATTACGTCTTTAATGAAAAAGGCGGTAAAAACCAAAGATAAACAACAACGTCTACATCCCAAAATGTCCCTATAGCGTCATTAAGCCATAATCTATTAAAAAACAAGTAATATACAAAATAGTTTTCATGGCTGAGGGCCTCTTTTATTGTGTAAAGGGTAGTACCATATCTCCGAGTATATCTTCAAGAATGTTAATAACTTTCAGACGAAGTTAGCAGCAATTAACAATCGCTTTGTCACATAACTTAAAAAATAAAGAAATGCGTATCGTGGAAGTCAAACCCTATCAGATTGGATTTGATCTCCTGAATAGACTTTGTTCGCATAATTAATGATTTTATATTTACTGGTAAAATTCTAGGTTTTTGACCACAGCTCACCTGATGTTATGTGACGTTAAGTGTGGTCGAAGATGGTAAACACACCAAGCCTGTAATGGAACTTGCTCTCAAGTGAGGTTGCCGGAACACAGCTTGGTGGCAGATTTTAAGGGTAGTCTAAGAGTAGTATAGCTAGCCAGACGAAAACTAGAAGTCAGAGACAACTGGAGGTCAATTATTGCATCTTTCCAATATATTGTGAAAGTTTAACTGACCAGTGCGATCCATGCAATAACACTAATCTAGGCTCTGATGACAATTTGGACATTTAGTTTATTTTATATTTTATGACATATGTATTTTTTTATTATTATTGTAATTACTTATTATTATTTTATTTTATTTGACAAGTTTTATTTACAATAACTTTAAATTTTTATAATATTTGAATCTAAAAATAGTATGCATCGAGAACACTTATTACAATTATTTTAGAATGTTAATGGGCTGTATGTGTATATCCCACACACCACACCACAATATCTGTGCGCCACTTCTGGCACTAGCTCATAAGATTCTTTTGTTTTCTGTACTCTTTCTATCTATATATTTATATCCACGATTTTGATTACACGTTATAAAGTAGACATGTATCTTGTGCGGTGATGAGGTAATATAGCTCTAACATCATGGGGAAATCATGGGTGAGGCACCGTAAAACAAGGGTAAATATTGTGAAACCAGTCAAGAGGACAGATTGCTTCCACCACCACACAAGATATCTAATGCTGACCTACGGATACTTACATCGTGCATGAAATATTTCAACATTGAAATTATTTTCATATTATTATTATATGTTTAATGTTGTAACTTGTTAACGAATATTTGTTTTGTTTGTACTGTGTTATTATATTAGTGTGTTTGATTGTAATGTTTTATGTTTTAATTAAATTATTTTTTTAATTGAAATTATCATTATAAGATTTGGTCATGCAATACCGTGATCTGTGCGACAGGCTGTAAAAGATTTTTGAACATATCTAGTTTACATTAAATCCTAGACTGACAAAAGATGTGATGGTGAACTAATTATAACGACTTATTACTCACCACAAGTTCCACAATGCACGGCATAGATGACCCATGCTATCCCCATAGCTGATGCCACGGGTGCTATCGTAGCATACTGGGCTGCAAAGGTGACGTTGTACCGGTATTGAATTGATCCAGAGTCGAGGCCTGACCACACTACCAGCCCAGAAAGGAAAATACTTGTCAACCATCCCATGGCCAAGATGAACTGCAACAAATTAAAGTTTAATCGTTAAATGATCATTTTTTGGTGGCATTATATCATTTTATCGTGAAAAACTTCTGTGAATTTTAAAATGACGCCGTTTACAAACGAAAATTGCACTCAATTTTGGAAACACGCTAGCTGACAAAGTCGTCGTCGCTTTCATCGTATTTTTAAAAGTTGAGGCACTGGGTCCCCGAGTATGTTGGACATTGAAAAATCTAATTTACTAAACCAACCAAATATTCAAATTTTAAATGTCTATTATAGTTTTAAAGCATATCCTAAAGTGGATTTTCAACTTCTCGAAAAACAAATTATTTTGTTTGATTAAAGTAATTTGAGATTCTTTTTTGTAGCTAGCAAATGATATGTCTTACCTTATACAAGTTTTTATATAAAAACCTAAAATCGCAGCTTTAAAACATAAATGTAATTAAGCAAATATTTTAAATGGGTATCAAACTAGTATTGAAGCCTGAGTTCGTGTTAGCAAAATATTCGCACGTGTAATTTGAATTGGAAAAACCGGCCAAGTGCGAGTCTGACTCGCACACGAAGGTTTCCATACCATTTATCTATAAACGTTTTTTCTATCAATTCACCCTTAAAGATTTATTTTATTCTGTTGTATTTTATTTGTGGTTAAAACGGCAACAGAAATACATCATCTGTGAAAATTTCAACTGTCTAACTATCTATGTTCATAGGATACAGCCTGGTGACAGACGGACGGACGGACAGCGGAACCTTAGTAATAGAGTGCCGTTTTACCCTCTGGGTACGGAAACCTAAAAATCAAGGAGTGACTCAACTGGTTGTACAAATTGAGTATCAATGCTATCATCACCTAAAACCGCATAATTATATAAAACTGAACTTGGAAGAACACATATACAACTATAGGAACTCAAGGACAGATAAGATTTAGAATTAGATTAATCCTCAGAACGTAAATTTGATCTATATTTTACGTAACGTATTTAAGAGGCAACGTTTTTCCATATTTCCATAGTTTACTTAGTTACGGCAGACAATTTGTAAGTTACGACGGGTAATTTTACGGCTACATACAAAAATATACTGATTTGTATCTCAAACATATTGGTCTATGGTTGCACATAGCTGACTCAGTCCTAAAGCCTGTCTATAATATATCATCACTATGTCTCACAATTTTTTTTAGATAAAATTAAGACTAAGTTTTGGTGAGAATTCGAATACATGCACGAGTGTGAACATGTGATATAATGTGGTGTGGCATGTTTTTTGTGTTCCTACTAAAAGTTTGTAGAAGCTAGCATAGTCACAATTTTTACTAGGATATACTAGGACTTGACTATGGCTTTAACTGTAACTGAGATTTAATTTACTAAATGAGAAACACTTGCTTGGAAAATTTACTTGGTGGTAGATTTTCTTATCAGGAGGTCGTCTAGGTAGGTACCACCGCAGTACCAGATATTCTGCCGCTAAGCAGTAGTGTGTAAACATTACTGTGTTCCGGTTTAAAGGATACTGCAGCTAGAGAAATTACTGGGCTGTTGAGAGTCAAAGCCTCAAAAATCTCAAATCTCTGAATCTAGTCTCAAAGTAATGAGCGCCAAGGCAGCGATGCTCTGGACTTTGTTTTACTACTCAAAGTTCTGTGTATCGCTGCAATGGTCATGCACAGGCGTTACGAGTATCTCTTAACATCAGGAGAGCGTGTCGGTCGTCTCATTACAGTTACATAAAAAAAAACTTAGCTTGCATTAAGCCCGATGCGAATAATAAAGAAGAAGAATTTTAAGACTTACTTTTCCATGTTTTGCTGGTTTCTGTAAAGCGAGCCCTAAACTGATACCTATCAAGTATGGCGAACATCTGTGTAGCGCAGAGGTATAACTCAGTCTAGCAGTCCGATAAAGTTGGCTTACACTGAAACATTAAACACATTACCATAAAATGTTATTTAACTGCATTAACTCATCTCGAGATCTGAAGGGCGTAAGTTCGATTCCCTTTAACATTTGTGTTACGTACACAGATGTTTGTTCTGTGTCTGGGTGTTCTAAATATATGTATGTGTTTACAAAAACATCAATCAGAAAAGAAGAAAAACATTTATTTGACACAATTAACATTAAAAATGTAATGGGCAAATAAACAAAACAGGCACATTAAAAATCTAATTAAAAAAAACTTATGTCGAATGGGGATCAGCATCAGATATATGGCTCCCATAGTACAAGCTTTGCTTAGTTTGTGGCCAGATGGCGCTATGTGAAATGTACTCCGATGTCTATTGTTGATTTACTATTTTATTTATTGTCTATCGGTTTTCTGTCGGATACTCTTTATGGAGTACGTAGTAGTTTCAGATCTGAATGAATTCCATCCTGCCATTCTACTATAGAACAGCCACGAGCTTTAAAAAACGATGTTTAATATTTTTATGTTTGACAGGCTAGTTGATTCATCACAGCTTTAGTGGTGTTAAATGATGGTGTCGTCCAAGATGGTAAACACACCTAGCCTGGAATGGACCTGGCTCTCAAGTGAGGCTGCCAGAATACGCCGTTAGGTGCTTTCAACTCGTAAACCGTACTTGACTGTACTGTCCTACCACCATGCTATGGTTTCCTCAAGATCTTTTCATTCACTAGCTCAAGCTCGTTGTTGCCATTTGAAGCCACGCCTTTTGGCCTGTGAACCGACCGCGCTAACTACTGAGCTACCGTCGCTACAAAAACTTCATGATTGATGTTCCAATAACTCGAACTAAGTGGTTTGATTCAGTTTTATTCTACGAACTGCTATACAATGGAATTTGCTGCCCGAGTAGGCAATCCCCGATAGATACAATCTGGGTATCTTACGAATGAGTCGGTTTCTTCAAGGTGAGACCTCACATCCGACAATATGGCGGTAAAACCCAAGCCTACCTGTTAATAAAAAAAAAACATCTTACCTCACGCCGTGATAAGCCAACATTGTCAACCGATGATCTCTAACAGTTGAGTATCTGAAGTACGCTGACACCAGATGTGCGACTGGTAGAAGAAGCTTAGCAAAAGGCAGGCCTGACTGTATAGCCCACACAATGATGCCTCCTAGAATCGTCAGCTGCATGTCCAATGCTAGCTGGTGGGTTTGCGGGGCGCACTGAAATAAAAAAAATGCAAAGTAACTCTTTATTGCTCACACCATAAAACAGTACCTGGTTGACCGAGCATTGCTCGGCTAAAAACATGGATAAAACGACGTCTTCTGAAAATGAAACCTAGCTAGATCGATTCTTCGCCCCCGAAACCCCAAATACAAATTTTCATGAAAATCGTTGGAGCCGTTTCCGAGATTATATATATATATATATACAAGAATTGCTCGTTTAAAGATATAGATAAAATATTGATAACAAAAACAAATTTAAAATAGTGCAATAACTGACGGCCTTATCACTTAAAGTTATGTATTCCAGGCCACCTTAGTATGGAAAGAATTTGTAAATATTGGTTACATTTCACATAGCGCCATCTAGTCTCAAAACTAAACAAAGCTTGTACTATAGGAACCAAACAAGTAATAGAAATTAGAATACTTATACACTTTTTATTTTTTTATTTACACGGTTGTACGTAAGCTTGATGTAGATGGTAGATAACGTGGCAACGTAATCACAAGAAGTTTATTCAATTATCTATAAAGTATCTATTTTGAACCGATGATAGCTCAGTGGGTTCAAACCCCAACAATGAGCTTGAGCTGCCGGTGAAGGAAAAACATCGTGAGGAAACCATAGCGTGGTAGTAGGGTACTTTCTAGTAATCGGCTGGCTAGCTACTACCCTCAAGTTAAAAATATGTCGTCAAGCACCTAACGGTGTGTTCAGCACTTGAGAGCCAGTTCCATTCCAGGCTAGGTATGCTTTACCATTTTCGACCACACCGTCACTTAATATCAGGAGAGATGTGGTCAACCACCTAGCTTCTCAACCATAAAAAAATTTATCGATCGATTATAACTTTCGATTTTACGCCTTCTTATACTTAGATAAATATAAAAAAATACTATCCGATCAACAATCATGAATCCTTTCCACTATCGATTCATCACCTAAATGCTGAATCGTTGAGGTATAGAAGTTAGCTTCTATTCAACCAAACCTATCTCAGGACCTATTCAAAGCAAAACAATCTAGCCGGTGTACCGCTCCTGTAGCAGTCAACATGCTCTCAATACCCCCAATTTCGACTCTAACTGCGTTACAATAAAGTCCACAAGTCGGTAGAGCAGTTATTTCTCTAACAATAGAGGCATAGGTAGTTTTACCTCGAACCTAAACAAACAAGACCCAATGGGAAACCGATCTGTATAGGGAACCACTCACCTAGCGATAGACATTGTTGAGTGCACCTACAATACTCAAATCGAATCAGTTTTTGTTTACTGCTTCCCTGTTTGTATTGGAATAACATCCTATTCAGCGGTATCTTACAAATATTTTCCATAAATATTTTGTTTATGCTAAATGAAAACCTCAATGAAGTCCCTTTTGAATAAATCAGTTATTGGTGAACTGTTCTGAAGTAGGTATAAAGAACTTTTATGAACCGAATAAGTAAACGTAAAGTTTTGCACCATCGTGTTTTGTGTTATTCTTACAACAAAATATATGTACAGAGCAATGTATGAATTAAAAATAGATACTGAAAATAACATAGCAGTCACTGAGACAAAGTAATTCACAAAATTAAATACAATGTTCGGTATGATCAAACGAGCGTGTCCTAGAAATAACAGAAGCGTTCTAAGCGCCGTTCGTTTTAAATTATTCTCTTTTTACAGACAAATAAATCATTCATTTACTTATTCGTTCATTCATGCACTCGTTTATTCGTTCATTCATTCAGTCATTCAATCATGCATTTATTCAGTCATTCAGTCGTTCGTTCATAATATTTTAGTTTTGATTGGGCTCAATCCGAAAGCTGTTTTCATACAACAAATAAATAAAAATAATATTTTATTTACGTTCCACCTAAAGAAATACAACATAAATAATAACACCAAGCCACCAAAAATATTTTTTGTGACATTAACTATGTGGAAATTGACGTTGAATAGTTGCAAAATATATTATACTTAATTAATATTTACAAAAAAAGTAGTATATAAGTATTCTATCTCCTACGTGATGGCTTACTAGGCAAAGTAACATTCGATATATTCGATAACACTAATAGAAAAGTCCATAAATGTACAGGATTGACATACGCTGCCCACGTGACTTATCGACAGCTTATGTCAATTCCGTACATTTTTGTGCGCTGTTTGAAATGTTTAACGATAACCATTTTTTAAACCGATATAACAGAACTTTTCGTGTTTGTCTTATAATAAAAGCCCGTACTTACAGTACTGACTATTTTAGTAGTAAAACAAAATCGTAATCTATGTCGCTCGTCTAGTTGTTGCCTAAGAAATCTCATTAGACATACAAATGACTATTTAACGTGACGTTGTTCTAAAGAGCTCATCGCCATAAATCTGAATGTCTAGGAAAACAACAAAATTATTACTTCCACATTAATCTTGAACATCCATTATTGATACAGCTGGTGTAATTCGTACAATACCTGTTTATATGAGAGGTTTCTAAATTATCTTTTGAATACATTATACCCGTTAATGTTTTACTTAGCAAAGCTTAACAATATGACTTAACAAATCTGTTGTAAAAGGCAAATAAAATGTGTGTTATAAGCGTATAATTATAAGACTAAATTATGCAAACACACATCCACAATAATTAATTATTGTAAGCCTGGAATCCGTTTTTCACATTTATGATATTCTACTTTTTAACTCCCGATGTAAAGAGATGTTATGAATTTAGCATTTGTATCTTTGTGTCTGTCTGTGGTATTGTGCTCCCAAACGGCTGAGCTGATTTTGATTTAGTTTTTTTCAAGGTAATTTGACTAAAAGTTGGAAATATGACATAGTAAAAATAGCTGGTCCAGGGGACACGACAGAGGAAAAAAATCGAGGAAGCTTATGTCGGAAGTGATACAGCGACTGAATAATTACTTTTTGCCGGCAGTTTTGTAGGTATATTTTATGTTTTTGTTTCAAAGTAATGAGGACGAACAAGATGCTCTCCTGATGGTAAGAAACAACGCCTATCCATGACCATTGTAATGATATACAGAACTTTGTATGACAAAACAAAACTGGGCAATGCTGCTTTAGCGCTCATTACCCTACTTACTTACTATTAATAGACTTGCGATGATTAGTTTCAACAGCCCTGTAATTTCGTTAGCTGCCGTTTCGGTACCCTTTATACCGGAACACAGTAATGTTAACACACCTCTTAGACTAAACATGAGTAATCCCGCGTAAATAAAACAAAGATATTGAACTTACCTAAACATCGAGATAAAAAAAATCTTTGGACGTTTCAAATAGCGCCATCTAGCCCCAAATTAAACAAAGTTTGTACTATTCAGGCATTTTAAAAATTCCGGGATAGGTGTGTTTACCATCTTCGACCACACAGACACTAAACATCAGGTGAGCTGTGGTCAAACGCCTGGTCTGTCAACAATCCAAAAAAACCATGTAAACCAGATAACTGATAGAATACTTGTATATGTTTTTTAATACATACAGAACACCCAGACAAGTAAAAAACATGTACTGGGTGAAAATCGAACCCAGGCCTCTAGCTCATGAAGCAGAACTCTTATCAAATTAGCTAATAGGCCAGTCAATAAATTAAAAAAATCACGCTCATTACTCAAAGCCCGAATTCTAAATACTTTCCCAAAAACGTTGTAAACGAGTCTCACCATATCTTCCAGTCCGAAGTAGTTCTGCAAATACAGTAGGTTCCACCACCAGCTTTCTTCACAGATCTGAGCATTCTTTGTCACGAAGGTGCCCCACATGGGCCCAGTTGATAACTTGTCCCATACATAAGCATAGAAAAGTACAACGGCTAACAAAGCTGGAGTTAACCTGGAAAAGGTACGAGGAAGATGTCAATATATAGAATAGAATAAAACTTTATTAGGTATACACCGAAACATGGACATATATCTTCTTCAGCTAGATAAACCCTTAATGCAATTATTTGTTAGCGGTTAGAATAACGGCGGCCTTATCACATATATACAGCGTAAAAAAGTAAATCCATATACATTAAAGGGAGCTAAAGATAAACAATACTACATAATTATCCCACTAATATCATAAACGTGAAATTTTACTTAGTTACTCAATTACGCCAGAACCCCTGAACGGATCTGTATGAAATTTTGCATATAGATTAGGCCCTGGAATAAAACATAGGATACTTTTCATCATCATCATCCATCACTACGCGGGTAAAACCGCGGGGCGCAGCTAGTATACAATATATAACAAATACCTACGATTTTAGCTCAGCATTAGCAAGCTAAAGTGACAATGGGCTGGACTTATCTGCCGTAGAACAGATAACCGCTAGGGTAGACATGTTATAGAGTGGAGATATCAAACGCAGCGTATGACGCCCTGAGACTCGATGGAGTGACGATATACGTAGGACAGTTGGCAGTGAATGGACGCGAAAAGCCGATGATCGGGCTGCGTGGCGTGTAGATAGATGATGTTTATATACTAGGCTAGGTTTATCCCGCAGCTTTGCTCGCTTTAATATTAATTCTTTGAGAACAGTAGACAGGTATAGCGATGATAGCTCAGTGGTTAGCGCGGTCGGTTCGCATGCCAAAGGGCGTGGGTTCAAACCCCAACAATGAGCTTGAGCTGTCGGTGAGGGAAAACATCGTGAGGAAACCATAGCATGGTGGTAGAGTACTTTCTAGTACTCGGCTGGCTAGCTACCACCCTCAAGTTCAAATCTGCCGCCAAGCATCTAACGGTGTGTTCCGGCAGCCTCACTTGAGAGCCAGTTCCATTCCAGGTTAGGTGTGCTTTACCATCTTCGACCACAACGTCACTTAACATCAGGTGAGCCTGTCTATAGAAAAAAAGCTATAAAAAAAAGTTACTTCTTCTGGATTTAAGGTCCCTATGCCCTTTTTGTATCCTGACTACGGGTAAGCAATATTTATGAGGTTGAATAGTTAAGGCGTGAAAGCGTAACAAACAAATAAAGTTTAACAAATCAAAGTTCTGTGTATCGCTGCAATGGTCATGGACATGGTCTCTTTCAATCAGGAGAGCGTCTCGTTCGTATCATTATCTTTTACATTAAAAAAAAGTTAGGACTTTTAAAGTCCTAACTTTTTTTAAATAAGTCCAATAGTTAAAAGTTAAACATTAATTTTTAGCATAACTTATTTGTAGTACGCTATATTTTTAAATCACACTAATGATTTTTCCAACCAACTCCGAGTCCGCATTATAGTTAGTTACTAAATTATAATGTTTTTCATCATGATAATACTCCTTTAAATTCACGTCATTATTGTACCTAGACCATCTATTCGTTTGTTCATTTATAAATGTTAATGTTCTCTTTAAAATATGCATATCTAGGTATAAACAAGCAAGTTTTTTGCTTGTTAAAAATTGTAAAAACGATCATCACATTAATTTTAAATTTAAAAATAAGAAGAGTGAATTACTTCTGAACGATTTGTATGCCATAAGAATCCGGGGTGGATCGCTAGTAAAAAATAATACCAGAGTCATCTATCTAAATTTTCACAGAAATCCTTGAAAAAATAAGACACACTGACCGAATGAAAGACAATATTTAGTTTGAAGCCATAATGCTAATTGGAAATCATAGCAACCTATTCCAACAGAACTTTTCTCGGATTCCTTAACTAAGTAACTTCACAGTAGCTAGTCAAACATTTGTCATTAATTCCACTTATTTGTGACTTATCAAAAAACCCTAATCGTTTTTCTGGCATAGTAAATTTGATGACGGAATTAAAGAAACAGTAACGTTTTAACCGCACATTTGGCAAACAACTTAAAATGCAAATAGTCTCTCATGCGGTTAGATTTTCCAAGAGCTATCTTATTAATATTAATGAGATAAGCATTTTATTGCTAAAAGCTGATTTTATTAGTATAGAATATAACTTTATTGACAAAGCCTACTATAAGGTGGCTCATTACGTGGAAGACAGAAATATATAGTTGTATTGTAATAGCTTCTCTCTGCACTTGCATCCTCCTGGCTAAGTAACAATTGTAGTAAGTATAATGTATTAATATTTATAACTCTAAACTGTACCCTAATATAAAAAGAAAGATCCACAAAAAAAATGCCTTGCTGAGTTTCTTGCCGGAGTCTTCTAAGTTGAAGTGTAATTACGAGCCGGTGGTAGATTCAAAAATGTAACTTAACGTTCATAAGTGCCTTACCAGGGCCTAAACTGGATAAATGACTTTTTGATTTTGATTTGATTTTTGTACACCAAACATAGATACATAGGTACATTTTAACATACAAAAGTTAAAAAAAGAGATACAGAAAAAGAGAATACCAAAAAACAAAAACAACGTCGACTAATACATATAAATGGTAGTACAACGGCGGCCTTATCGCCTAGAGCAATTTCTTCCAGACAGCCTTTCGATGGATAGTAATTATGGAACAGCTATTAAGGTTGGCGGTGTAATAAAAAAAAACGAAAATTAAAAAGGTAAATAAAAATATGTATGTACATGATAACAAAAATAATTGTATTACCTAGCAACAGTTATTAGTAGATAATATGACATACAAAATAGTTTTTTTTAGATATGTTTTATCAGATACTAGCTGTACCCGCAACTTCGTTTGCAAAACATAGAAAATAGACGTATGCCGCGACGGAAAACGGCGTAACGCCCTCTTGTGCCGTAATGCCACATGTCACGCTGTCGATTCCTTTTTGTGTGCGCGCGCGCGTATACTATACATTTCTTTGTTTTTCCGTGTGAGTTGCGTCCTATTTAAATGTTCTACATCTGTGGGGCATCCCGAAACAGCCAATTTTTATTTTTATTTGATAGTGTTGTGGTCCTGTTCAAGACAGAACCTGATGAAGAAGTGCCGTTGAAATCGACGGAAGTCTTCATTATTTTTATATAAAATCTTTCAAATAAAGTCACTTAGCATTTTTTTATCGGCTTTGTTTGTAATAAAATGTAAATATAGCGCCTACTATATTTAAAAAGGTTGTTTGAATAAACTTAGCATACTGCTTGACAATAATTAATTATCAGGCGCAAACACGTTTTCAATCTACTGGTACCATGGAATAAATAAATGTATTCCGACAGTCTCATTTGAAAGCTAGTTCTCATTCCAGAATTAATGCGTTTACTAGTCAGGTTAATCTCAAGTCTCAGCCCTGTAATTTCGGTAGCTATAATTTTGCATTAGCAATTATATAAAATAGTACCTCAAATATCTGGACAAAAGTCTTTTTATAGCGCCTGTGTTGTCACTGGCAATGCGATGGGATGTAAGAGTCCCGCTTAGCAGCAGGAAGCAATCGGTGAACACCCACCCGGCGCGGCACCACGACCAGAGAGGAAAACTCGCCAACTGAAACAATATCTCAAGATAAAGAAACGAACATCTAAAACAAATGTCGAACGTCCATCGGCTTATTGGCATTATTCTACTTCATACTATATAATATCATAAATGTAAAAGTTTCTATGTTCCGTTGTTTGTAGGTACTCAATCACGCAAAAACGGCTAAACGGATTTGGATGACATTTTACATACATATAGTTTATTAACTGGATTAACACATGATTTCATCCCTGAAAAATGTTCGATTGCTGTGATAGTATCAAAGAAAAACAAAAAAAAATATCAAAGACTCATTCTTATAATATTATAAATATGTAAGTTTGTATGTTTGTAAGTTTGTAAGAATGTTTGCTACTTATACACGTGAAAACAATTGCACAGATTTAGATGAAATTTTGCACACAGATAGTTTATTACCTAGATTAACACACATAATAGATACTCTTTATCCCAAAAAAATGTTAGGTTAGGTTGTGGACGGAATGGAACATTATTACGGGATAAAAGGTATCCTTTATCTTAATCTAGGTAATAAAATTGTACAAGTTTCATGACGAAATATACTATTGATTTTTTGTTACTACTACATTCTTGATTGCGTAAACATTCCAGGTTTGACTAATCCTGAATAGAATTTACGTAACTATCCAGTTTATTGGTACTCAAATATTTGGCTTTAATTGAAGTCTAAAACTATAAAAGAAATCCTCCCAACGCCATGGCTTTGACAACATAGCTCTGTTACCTAAATTAAATCTTAAACATTTTGGAGGCAAGTTGTGTTCACTAGGTATTTATTTACCAGCGTAAATACTAAACACAAAGGATATATTTCTGTAATTTGGTCTGATCCTCTTTGTTTCGAATTCCATTACGAGTGGAATGTTTACGTTTTATAAAGGACTGAATTCAGGATCATTTCGTTGGCAATTAAGCGAAGTAAACAACTTGTTGTGCCGACATTAAATGTACACATAGCACCTACGTTAGAAATAATTTTTACATAGATATATATAAGAGCATCAATTTATAATAATATGCAATAGAAATGGGAGCGAGAGGAGAATAAGCAAAATCTATCTATAAGCTAACCTATTATTAAAATCCTACAATAATAACTTTTTTTTAATGATAAATTTTGAGGCTTGCGTTTGATCTTCGTCTCATCTGATGTTTTTTTTTTAAATTTTTTTATGGCTGACGGGCTTGGTGTTTGACCACAACTCTTCTGATGTTAAGTGACGGTGTGGTCGAAGATGGTAAAGCACACCTAGCCTGGAATGGAACTGGCTCTCAAGTGAGGCTGCCGGAACACATCGTTAGATGCTTGGCGGCAGATTTTCAACTTGAGGGTGGTAGCTAGCCAGCCGAGTACTAGAAAGTACCCTACCACCACGCTATGGTTTACGCTAACCACTGAGCTATCATCGCTACAAAAGCTATCATGCTACATACTCTACATTGTTTTTGTCGATGTGTCTTTAACGTTTCTGTTCACCAAAACGAAGCTTTTTGTTTAGGGGACATCCACAAATTACGTCACACAAATTTCATGATTTTTTGTCCCCTCCCCCGTCCTTGTCACAGCTGGTCAAATTTGTGAGACCCCTCCCTCTCTGGTGTGACGTCACATATTTTGCAATTTTACATCAGGAAATTTTTAAATTAAAACAGCAGTTCCGAAATAAGATTTATTATTTAACTAAACTAAATTATTATTTTAATAAATCCGCCTACTATCCAACAAAACAATTGAAACATTATGGTCATACCGAGAGAGTTGAAAATATTTTAAATTTTTTCGTTAATAGTTCAAATTTCGTCTTTTAATAATAAAATAAATATTGGAGGACATTTTTAACACAGCGCCATCTACCCCAAACTAAGCAAAGCTTGTACTATGGGAACCAGACAGCTGATAGAATACTTATATATACTTTTTTTGTAAATACATACTTATAATACATACAGAACACCCAGACACAGAACAAACATCCATATTAGTTACACAAATGTTGGTCCTGAGTGGGAATCGAACCCACGCCCTACAGCTTTCGAAGCAGAACTTTACCGAATGAGTTAACAAGGCTGTAAATACATATATTAGTTTTTGAATGATGTCACAAAATTTAGGACCCATCCCACCCCTTGTCACAATATGTCACATTTCATCGACAATTGTGTGACATACACAATTTATGGATAGCCCCTTAATGACTACACACTACCTTGTGTCAGCATACAATGTACTTAGCCTATAAATGGGAGAAATCTCTGGATACCGAAACACAGTGTTTTTTTTTTAACGCTGACAGTCTAATTGTTTGACCACAACTCACCTGATGTTAAATGACGGTGTGGGCGAAGATGGTAAAGCATTATATTCCTAGCCTGGAATAAAACTGGCACTCAAATGAGGCTGCCGGAACACACAGTTAGATGCTTGGCGGCAGATTTTCAACTTGAGGGTGTTAGCTAGCCAGCCGAGTACTAGATAGTACCCTACCACCACGCTATGGTTTCCTCACGATGTTTTCTTTCACCGGCAGCTCAAGCTCATCGGTGGACCCAGCGTTTGAACCCACGCCCTTGGGCATGCGAACCGACCGCGCTAACCACTGAGCTATCATCGCTACAAATACACACTCACTCAATACATACTCGCTATTGTACACTAGTTCTGGAATCAACGGCTTTAAAATTAACGACTGTGCCAATACATACATGATTTATTGATTATAGCATAGGTACTGAACAGACTGTATGTGAAAATATTGTTTTGTTCAGTGCATCTTTAATTTATTATTTTTATCGAAAACACATAAGAAATTGCACTGAATCTGATTTACGTTGACTTTTAACTCGTCATCAATCGTTTATTCTCGTTTCAATACAACGAAAGCTATTAGAATGACTCATTTGGAAGGCGCATACGCATTGACGGCCAAACGCAGGCGTCATGGCAAAACGCCAATGGAAATACATGCCAAATTCAATTTTAACACCTTAACAATAAAGTCGTCTCACTAATTCTGACCTTTGAAAAATATTTAGGTATTTAGATTAAATACGTGGGTTAAATTTTACGGTGCGATGGTTTTTATATTCAAGGTTCAGTTAAAATTAATGTTAGCTGTGGTTTCGTTTCCTAGTTTTAATGAAGTATGCGGAATTTTATTTGTAGATAAACTCGACAGGTTTTGGGTCACATTAGACAAAGCTGTTAAATTTGAAGAAGCTATTATCTAATCAAAACTCGTTGCTAGTAGGTCTTATACCTAACAGGATTCCTCCTTCAAAGCAAAGTTGACAAAATGGCTAATTTATACAAGTATTATTTGACATGAACGATTTTTTTAAATAAAAATAAGTCTGCATAATATAGCTAATGTTATGTAATTTATTCTATTTATTATTATTCTTATTATAACTTGTAATTTCAATAATTATTAATTAAAGAATAATGTCTAATGCCAAGATGCTTCCAACGATATTTCATACGTCATATTATGATAAGTACTTTAAAATTGATGAGGGAACAGATGAATAAACCATACATAATACCTACATACATTCCGGAAAACATTCATAACATTCTTTTTATTTTGCCGTAGTCGGGTAATAACTTTTTCATAGTACATCTATGGGTTTGAGAAAAGCTGTTAATATAAAGATACGTCATTTAGGATTGCAAATAAATATTGATTACTAAATAATAATAAATATCGTTAGGACCTTACACACAGCGCCATCTGACCGCAAACTAAGCAAAGCTTGTGTGATAGAAGTCGGATAACTGATAGATTACTTATAACTTTTTTTTTAATACATACTTATAATTCACACAGAACACCCAGATACAAAACAATCATTTATTTTATGCTCGTCTACAAATGTTTGTCCCGAGTGGGAACTCAACCCACGCCCTACAGCTCTTTAAGCAGATACACTACCAAATAAGCTAACAGGGCTGTCAATCACATGGCCAATATTACATGACAAAGAATTTTTATTTCAATGGAAAACCGGCGTACCCTTTACATCATAATGGTCACCCATCCAAGAACGGGCCAGTGGCCAGATCTATCGTTCCTTCACATCAATTCACACTAAACAAGTTGAAAATCTGGTTGCGGCTAGTAAGCCACCATCCGAGTGGCCATGCTGTCCGCGCAAAAAGGGTAAAACAAGCGACTTTCCCATAAGTTTAGGCAATAATTTTGGGGTAAGGACGCTCCCGCAATAACCTCCGGGTAAGGTTAACGGCTCCCGTCCGCGCACAGATGCTTATAATTTTACTGTCCCATAATAAATGAGAAGAGAGCTATAGATTATACATACTTTTGTGACATCAATATCACGATAATGATCTCACAAAAGTATTACTTTACCATCTTCGACCACACGGTCACTTAACATCAGGTGAGCTGTGGTCAAACGCAAGCCTAATCATTACTAAAAAAAAAAAAAACACCTAGTCCGTCAACCTTAAAAAAACTTACTAATAACTAATACTATTTAATATTATACTATAATATACTAATACTATTATGATGAAAAATAATGTTGGTAACATTATTTCCAGTTCATAAACTGTATGTGTGCCAAATTTCATCTGAATCCGTTCAGTACTTTTTGCGTGCAAAAGTTACAAACATTCATCAACAATTCCTCACCAACTTTCACATTTAAAATATTAGTAGGATAGGAAAAATACAGGATTTATATACAATATAGCTACGGAAGGTAGTGAAATCGAAGAGAGATAAGTTTTTATGTTTACAACAGGACTGTGCTCATTGATTTCTATAAATTTGAAAAATTTTGACGCTTCCTAGAAACTTACTTCTTGCCCACACAACTTACTTTATAAAATTGCCAATAACTTCAACGCTGTCGACAAGTTTTAGTACAAAAGTCGAAAAGCTTTAAGTTTTATTTCGGTTTGCATTCAGTTCAAAACTGCTTACTAGAGAAAGATAAATAACTTTAGTGTGTTGAAGCAACAACTAGGGGCAGCCAACTTTTATTAACTCATACATATCTTATAGTCTGTTAACTTTTACTCAGATTACAATTAAAAAAACATGTATTAAGTAATTAACTACATAAGTGTAGTGCTTTGTAGAGTAATCTAGGTGTGGTGCTGATGCAAGAAGTATGTATTGATACATTCACTGACAAAGTTCATTCAAGTAACTATAGTTGCAATAAAATATTCAATAACTAACAGAATTATAAACCTCATTCAAATTAACGTGAATGTTAAAAAAATACAATCAGCTAAATTGGTTAGACCGTTCTTGAGTTATGCGCTTACCAATGAACATCATTTGATTTTTGTTCGTGTACTAGCAACCTGCCCGGTTTCGCACGGGTTGTAAAAATGGGTATAGTAAGATATCCTCAAAAGTTAGATATAGGTATGTCACCGCGGACTTTTTTGTAAATCTATAAAAGAAGAATATCCCACCATGCATTGTTTTGTTATATCTCTAAAGGATTAGACAGCGTTTTCGATTAAAGCTACGTGGCTTCATTTTTCCGACACTTCCAACAATTATCATCATATTTCAACTAATTTACATAAAACCTTGACAAATGATATACCTAAAGCTTCCTCATGAATTACATCTATTGGTGAAACTCGCCTGATAATCCGTTCAGTGGTTTTTAAGTTTATCGCGTACAGAGAGACAGACAGACAGACGCGGCAAACAACTTTTGTTTTATAATATGAAATGAACATCCTGTTTTTCACGGTTAGCATTGAAACCCACCAATAAAAATGGCAACTTACAGATTAATTTAGACAACATAATGACATTATTCATAGGTTACGTATTAACACAGACAGATTGTTAACATAGGATCCCAATGAAAAAACTACGCGTGTCCAACCCTAAAAATAAAATATTTTTTTAAAAATCAAGCGGTTTATTAAAATTTACTACGACTGTCCGACGAAGAACCGTACCGGACGGGAACGAAGTACTAGATCTGTGTTAGAAACTTATTTATTATTAAGCTTCATAATCTGTGTTGGACAACCAACCCCATCAATGAAACAAACACTTTAGCATCAAAATTAAAAAATTAAAAAATACCTCCGTTAACTTCAGTCTGTTAGTGTACGGCATGACACCGACTGGCATGAACTTGTGAGCCACAAGAAGAGCTATTGTCGAGATGCCTCGGATGCCGTGGATGCAGGCAATCTCGTCGGTAGTACCCGGAGCTACAAGCTTGCTGATCGTCCGGTACAGAGAAAAAGGACTTAGGATGCCATCTGTTGACAATTAAGCAACATTTCAGACAAATGGTAAGTTACAGTGATATCCTTACTATCCTTACTGTTATCCTTACTTAATAAAATAAATGCGAATGTGGGTTTTTTTGTTACGCCATCACGCGTAAACTACCCAACGAATCTGGATGAAATTTTGCATATAGGTACTTCTGCCCTGAAATAAGATATAAGATACTTTTCATCATCATCGTCATCATCATCCATCACCACGCGGGTAAAATCACGGGGCGCAGTTACTAGTTATATAAATAAATATCGTAGGACATTATCATACAACGCCATCTAGTTCCAAACTAAGCAAAGCTTGTGCTATGGGAATCAGATAATTGATAAATACCTAAAATGTACCTTTTGTTTTTTCTAAATTATGACGGATTTACTCGCATCGAATTTAATTAATAATTATATTTATAACCGGGACTTAATTTCGCATAAAAATAAGTAGGTAAAAAAAAAAAAAAAAAAAATTTACATACCTGATTTTCTTTCTAGTTCAAGTTTTTTTTCTTCGACTTTTTCTTCGGTTTGGTCGTCCGTTTCTTCTTGGCCCTCTTCAGTTTGTTTTCTTGCAAGAAAGTCTTGAACTGTCGCCACAAGTACCAACAAAACGATGACACCATAGAAGGACCTGACAATATACAAATAAAGGTTACATACATTATCAGCCATAGGACGTCCACTGCTGGACAAAGGCCTCCTCCTGGGGGGTTTTGCCAATACTCGCCACGCTTGGCAGGCGGGTTGGCGAGCGCAGTTAGGTGTGATTGTTCAAGGAAGACGCTGCTGCCCATCTTCCGGATTACATCCCTTAGCCGACTCTTACGGCAACCACGGGTAGAGAGGGTGGGGTACAATTCTTACGCCGGCACCACCACGGCATAATAATCTTAGAATCTCATAATCTTAGATTTATTATCGTGGAAATCACACCACGGCTACCCAAAAATTTAAAAAAAAAATTGTTGCGATAAAATAAAACAAAATATATTTAAAGTTTGTAACAACTTACAGTGTCAAGAGAGTGGGCATTTCGAGCCACTCTTCCCAGTTGTTCCCTTCATCCGTGTGACAGTCATTTTCATCGACTTTGACCTTGAGGACGAGACCGGTCTTGTGTTGATAATGCTTGAGGGCATCTTTGACAATGACCTCGACGTCCTCACGATTACAAGCTGACGGCACACACACCCCCCAGCTCAGCGTGGAGAAACGCGGCACGAAGTGACCTGGCTAAACAGATTTATTACACTGCTGAGCAATAATTTACTCCATCTCCATTTTGATTAAAAGTCTCTTTTGCTTGTCACGTTTTTCCCTCTTTTTTGTTATAGGTAGGTACCTACTACCGCAGTATCAGATATTCCACCACTAGCAGTGTGTTCTGGTTTCAAGGATATTGTAGTTTTTATTTATCTAGGTGTACCTATAGAATACGGTAAAGATCAAATTAAAGCATGTATTAAACGAAAAAAAAATTACTTATCTCTTTACGAAAATACTGTATAATTTTGGTAGAGTTTATGGTTGCGTCGAAATTTAGTATAAACGGAACCCTATAAGTTTAGTATAAATTCAATGTCATCTCTGCGTATAGTAAAACCTACATAGAAGTGTCAAAGTGTTTTTTTTAGTACTAATTACTATCTAGCAGTTTTATTGTGTTATTGATACTTTTTCTATAGGTTTCTTTTTCTACAAACACTGTGGCGTGCCGCTACCAAATCATATCATCAATATAATAAGTAAATAATGACAAATTACTATGATTGCTTAGATAATAATTTAAGTGTCCAATCAATGTATGACAGGTAATTCTGTATTTGTTTGGTCGTTGGACTGGCTGCGTCTCGTGGTTTTATCCGAGAATTTTAAATTTTCCCATATTTTCCGCGGGGTAAATTAGGTAAACCTCCTGCCATATTTTATAGACATCGGCCAAGTTATTAAAGTGTAAATTATGATATGATACATTTAAAAAAAAAAAAAAATTATAGCATGTAGCATACGCTGAGTTAAGTTCAGTTTCTTGACAAATTAGTTCCATTTTTTGTTTTTTAGATTACACAGCGCCATCTGACCCCAAACTCGGCAAAGCTTGTACTATGGAAGTCAGATAACTGATAAAATACTTAAATATTATAATTTGTGAATACATACAGAACATCGAAACACAAACATTTTTTTATACCACAAAATGTTTATCCTGGATGGGAATCGAACCCACGGTCTACTGATTTTAAAGCATATATACTACCAATGAGCCAACAGAGCTGTGTTATAATTATTCTTTGTATAGTTTTCAAATTTCATAAATATCGTGTCTGTAATTTATTATGAACTAACTACGTCCCGCGGTGTTACCCACTACATTTTTTCGGGATAAAAAGTAGCTTATGTGTTAATCCAGAGTTTAAACTACCTTCATTCCAAATTTCATCAATATTTCTACAGCCGTTTGAGCGTGAAGAAGCATCAAACACACTTACACACACAAACTTTCGCCTTTATAATATTAGTGTGATAAATGTTAATTTTATCGTAGGTATTGTTCATTTTATTATGTGAAAATGTTTATCAATATTTTCCTAAAGCTACAAACTTTTTTTTTCTTATAGCTTGCTGTTTGACCACAAGTCACCTGGTGTTAAACTTAATTATTTCTAACTTATCATGTTTTTATTACAAATAGCGGTCCTTGTAGTAAAAGTTATCAAGTCATCTTATACGCCCAAGTGTCTATTATAATGTTACTATTTAATCTAGGTATAGAAATTCGCATAAGTTGGTACAAGATCCTTGGTCGAGAATTCAGGACTATATATGGTTTAAATTTGAGTCTAACTCACGCATTTAATTTCCTTAGTTTGACATATTATTAAAGTCTACGGTTGCTAGTTCGCAGTTTAATTGTTCAACTTAGGATGTATCAATATCCTGTGAATAAAGTAGTTATATAATGTTACTAGAAACACGCCAGGCTCATTCTCTATACTACGAGAATTGATATTTTTCAAAAAGCAGCCATGTACTAATTCAAGGTAAAAGCTACATTTATTTCGAATGTCAGTCAAATCCATTGAGCTATTACAATGGAAAGAGTTTACAAAAATACTCACCAAGCCCTCACTCACAAACTATTAAAACTAGCAAGTTGTAGTTTGTGTGTAACTTTTCAATTATGTTTTAATAGACCGTGTAACTTTTTAACCGACTACACAAATCTAATTATACTTCCTATACATTAATGAAACTTAAAAATGTACAGCTAGTAAGCAGTGTGAACTATTATTTTTATTTTCAACTACCGACTTCGTCCGAGGACAATTTAACAAAAAGTTTGTGCAGTTTGCAGTATAAAAAAGTATCATAAACTATATGTGCGCCAAAATTCATCCAAATCCGTTCAGTAGTTTTTGCGTGAAAAAGTAATAAACACACAACCTTCCACATTATAATATTAGTAGTATGAACAAAACAAAAATGGGTAGTAATGGAAAGTTAATTATTTTTATAGTTCCCTACACTGAGATATCCTTGAAACATATAATTTCAAAACTCACATCATCGATCCTACTTCTGATCAAGCTCTTGGCCTGAGCCAAGTACACCGCAGCCTCCAGTTCCGTATGTTCCGCCTTCACGTCCAGCCTAGCCAAGCAATACTTCCCCTGGACCTTGACAACACTTCCCGTGTCCAACTGCACGCGCGCACGACTCCCCAGACATTGGTCGAAGTCACCAAGCTGGATTCCATTCCCGTGAAGAACCCCCGAGGGAATCTTTGCTGTGGCGTCGAGCACTGCAATCAAATATTTAACATTCGTTCAACTACGAATAGGGTCACTTGGGAACGGTTAAAAGCCACACGCGATGTGAATAAACGAGTTGATTGTGTATCACATTCCTTTGTGTAATATAAAAACTAAGAACGCGTAATATACGCATTTTATTCCAGTTACGAGTTTATTACTCTCAAAGTTGGTTTATAAATGTTTTAAAATTAATAACAACGGTTATAGCAATAATTTATTAACCTACTACGACCGCCCCCGCTTCGCACGGGTGCAATGTAGATATTAATGTGCTGCATATGCATGTATTATACATATAAACCTTCCTCTTCAATCACACTATCTATTTAAAAAACGCATCAAAATCCGTTGCGTTGTTTTAAAGATTTAAGCATACATAGGGATATAGGGACAGAGAAAGCGACTTTGTTTTATACTATGTAGTGATTTTCTACATACGAAGTTGCTTTATAAGTGTACGCTGCGTTCATTACTAGACCATAATAATAAGATTGTTTCTCATTGTAAGTGAATTAAAATTCTTTTGAGAAATAAATATCTTAAACCATATATTTTTTACAAAGAATTAAAACCAATAATTTTGTCCTTGGACACAATCCCTGATATCATTTTATTTATGATTTTTTTGCACAGCATCTGTTACTGAAATCTCTGAATCGGTGCCAATGTAAATAGATAGTAGCAACGTGGGAAATCATCTTTATCTACCAGTCATAAATCGAACTTTGTATCTCAGAATGACAACAATACAGAATTTAAATACAAAAAAAATAAAAATAATAACAGTCTGTACTTACTATTTAAAGCCCATAATTTCGTTCCGCGCAATTGCCGCAGCAGAATCTGGCCGTGTCGCCTGCATTCCAGATTATGAATACGCGAAAAATTCGGCGCAAATGTCGGGAAAAATGCATAGAAATCCTCGAATTCACTTTTTAACATGTTGCGACGATTTAGAGCGTCTGTAACGTGTTTCAAATATTTTTCTTCTCTACTATCAGATGTTTCGGCAGGCACTTTATCTTTCTTCTTTTCTATATGATGGCTTTTACTAACCTGCATTTTCTCAAACTCACTATAGTTAAACGATTTTTGACTATCCTTGTACGCATTTGGTTTTTCAAAATCATATTTAATTTCTTTTTTTAAAACGGGAGTTTTGAAAATATCTTTATGATCAGTTTGATCTTTATTGGATTCAGTCACAGGTTTTTTATTATCTTTGCTAGGACTTTTGACGTCTTTTTCTTGAGGTTTAGATTTGGTAATTTCTTTTTCAGATTTCTTTGTCTTTTTTCCTGAATCTAGTTTTGACTTTTCTTTACTTTTGGTTACTTTTTTATCTTTTTCTTCGTCTCTTTTTGTTGCGTTTGGTATTTTTTCTTTATCACTAACTTTTTCTTTATTACTTGACTTAATCATAGGATCGTCTTTATTGGTTTTATCTATAAGCATAACTTTTACGTTCACTTGGTCTGGCCTTTTATTTTCTGTTGATACTTTTGGTTTTGAATCATTATCTGAACTCATAGCAGAGCGTTTGTCTTCTTTTATTGGTAATTTTTTTTGTTCATTTTTATCTTTTGACGTATGTGGCAGTTCTTTCTCTTGTTCTTGCTTTTTATTTTCATTTTTTGGTACGATTGGCAACTTTTTTGTAATTGGTTCACTTTTTTTAGTCATAATGGTGGATGAAGACGATTTTATTTGGGTTTTAATCACTTTATCTTCATTAACATCATCTTTATCATCATCATCATCATCATCATCATCATCATTATCTTTACTACTGTCAACCTCATATTTATTTTCTATTTCCTCAATTTTTTCTGGTTTTGTCTCTCTATATTGTGTTTTTTGTTTAATATCGCCGTAATCATTCTTTAGTTTCGAACCCGGTTTCATGTCTAATATTTTAAACAACTCATCGATATTGTCTAAGCCCTTGTAATCATCATCTTCACTATCATCATCGTTATCGTCTTCTTCACTGTTATCGCCCTTAACTTTTTGTGTATCCAGGATTTTTTCCAGAGCGGGCTTAGATTCTTTTTTTAATGGATCTGGTAAAGATTTTTTTATTACAGGCAAATTTGATTTTAGTAATCCTTGTACTTTATTCTTATAATTATCATCATCATCTTCCTCATCGTCATCACTGTCATGGATGCTTATAGATTTGGACTTTTTGGCGGCTATTTTCACTTCCGGATATTTTGTGTCAACATTTATTTTTTCTGGAGATTTCTTTGTTGCAGATTTTAGAGCAATTTTACTTTTACTCAAAATATAGGTATCATCGTCGTCATTAATATCTTCGTCTGTATTTTGAACTTCAAAACTACTTTTCTTCACCGGAATTTTACGTTTTATATTCGATTCACTTTTACTAGGCTTATTGTCTTTTGAATTTTCATGTCTAAAACCTGTTTGCACTTCAGGAAACTCCGAATCATCATCGTCGTCATCATCTTCATCGATTTTTAGAAGGAATTTATGAGTACTTTTCGTTTCGGAAGTCTTATCGTTGATCAGCTGTTGTTTTTCCCGCACGCTTTTTTTCAAGTCGTCGTATTTATGTTTATCACTTTCTATTTTAACACTATGCACTTTTTGACCGACCTTCACATCACAGTTATCACATGGTTGCGGTTTCGTTTCTAACTTGGAACTGTCGGATTTGGGTAAGTCGCGTATACGGAATGCGGTTATCACTGTGGCTAAGATAGGTAAGCAGACTATAATTAGAGCTAGCGTCCATCGGTTGCGCGCCATTGTAGACGCTGGTGACGCTCACCGCGCCATTCTCGTTCAACTGACGAGTCCTGTCGGTCCCTGGCGTTTATTTTCAACACTCATTGAATCCGTGGAACTTCATTGATGTTCTCGGTCTCGGTTATGGGTTAGTGCGAGCAGTTTTTAGTCGGGATAGGTGTGTGTATTGCCAAGGGTTACTAGTGTACTGAGAATCGAGCTCGGCGTATGGCACTCGTCCAAGAGCAGTGTAAAAATAGTGCTGTTAAAACGATTGTCCGCCGTACGGGTTGATTTGATGATAGCGTCGTCCTCGGTGACAGGTCTCAGTTTTATTTTACTAATGATCGAATCAGACTAATCGATTCATTACACACAATAAGGATAAATTACAAATAAACACGGTTTCTTTATTCTGCATTTTTTTTAATGGCTGACATGCTAGGTTTATGTCTACCGGTCACCTGATGTTAAGTGACGGTGTGGTCGAAGATGGTAAAGCACACCTAGCCTGTAATGGAACTGGCTCTCAAATGAGGCTGCCGGAACACACTGTTAAATGCTTGGCGGCAGATTTTCAACTTCAGGGTGGTAGCTAGCCAGCCGAGTACTAGAAATTACCCTACCACCACGCTATGGTTTCCTCACGATGTTATCCTTCACCGGCAGCTCAATCTCATTGTTGGGCTTTCAACCCACGCCCTTTGGCATGCGAACCGAGCGCGCTAACCACTGAGCTATCATCAAAATTAGATAGGAAGAACTCTTCACACAAGATACAAGATACAATACCAGTTTTAGAGATATAAATTAATTTTTTCCTCCCATTTTTAACTTACCTAACAACAAATAACTACTTATACTTACAAAATAACTAGACACATAAATCGGGCGCACATGTCTAGTAACGCTTCAATTGTTATAGGTATAAACATTCCATTCCAGGTCCATGTTACCATCTTCGACAACACTGTCGCTTAACATTAGGTGAGCTGTGGTCGCACACTGCCAACCTATCAACTATAGTAATAAAACTACCTACATGCTCAGATGAAAGCTAATTTAAAACAATTAATTTCAGTTTTAAACTGTAGTAGGTTGTGGTGGTAGGCTAATTTCTAGTACACGGCTGGCGAGGTACTACCATCGAGTTTAAAATCTGCTGCCAAGCACTTAACAGACTGTTCTGGCAGCCTAACTTGATAGCCAGTGCCGTTCCAGCCTAGGTGTGTTAACCATCTTCGACCACACCGTCACTTAGCATCTTATCTTAGGTAAACGGCTAGCTTATCAACCATAAAAATTAACTTCTTCACACTGAAATGACTAGACAGATTAAAGTGAAATTAGGAATGCAGATAGCATATACCTTGTTAGCACATACATTTTATCCTGCGGTTAAAACTGTAGAACACAGCTAGTTAACCAAAACACTTTTGTAGGTTTACTCAAAGGTTCTAAGTTTTTTAACCGACTTCAAAAAAGGAGGAGGTACTCATTCTTTTATATTTTTTTGTGTTTGTTACCTCAGAACTTTCGACTGGGTGCGATTTTGATGATTATTTTTTTATTTGAAAGCTGGTGCTTCCGTGTGGTCCCATTTCAATTTGGTCCAGTTCTGACAATGGAATCCATGAGAAAACCATATGAAGTAGGTATTTTTTTTTTGTTAAAATTGGCACCTGCCCTCTGAGCGTCTCATTGCGATTCCCACTAAGCGCTAACAAAAAAGCTACGCGACCACATATCGTATACCCTTGCAGTAAGGTTCACTATCGCGAAATATTCTCGTGAGCACCTAACGGTAATCTCAATGATGATAATAAACATTTATTACCGGTTATTAGGACCCATATGTAGCTAAATAGAAACATTTTCTACGTAAACAAATATAACAAAAAAAAGCATTCAATTTAGTGCGAAGACCAAATAAAACAATTATAAAAATAAAATAATATTATTCGTGTTTTAATTAATTTATTAATAAAATTAATTAAATGTCTAGCAAGAAGAATGACAAATAATAAGAACCCCAGAGTACGGGGACCAGCCTAGGTCACGCCGTAGATAAGTTGTATATTCCATTGCCCATAAATGAGCATTTCTAACAGGTATAAAGAGTGTAATGCAACCATTTCTGACGCACAAAGCAGACTGGTATTAAAATCTATCACTTAATTTGTAGTTTATTTAGCCCGGAAGTTAATCCACAGAGCCGTGCAGGTTTAATGCCGTCAACGATTTATGAAACTCATAACTCCGCCGCAGTCAGTCTCGGAAATACCGCCTTTGTGAATTTAATTAATTCTGACGCGAGAGCAGCGAAGCGCGTTGCTGAAAGTTTTTAACAGGCACATCTTTGCAAGCGCTTTAAATGCCATTGAAAGAATGCCACTATATTTTTCTTAATGGATTTTATTATTTAGTTTTTGTGCCCGTTTGTTTAAAATTTGAAGCGGGATGAGGCTTTTGCTTTGCGGTGGCTGGGCGATGCCAAAAATACCGATGACGACGAAAGCGTAAGGCACATAAGGTTTTTTTTTTAATTCAAAATTTGTTTGTTTTTGACTACACTCTGCCTGATGTTAAGCAGTAGTGTGCTGTGGTCTAAAATGGAGCACGCTTACCTAGAAGAAACCTTTCTAGATTTAAAGACACCCATATTGTACCTAACAGGGAACACAGACTCCGGCAGAGAGTTCCACAACCTCGCTGTGCAAATAAAAAATGTAGAATCAAAACGCTTATTTAGATAGGTTTGGCTATTTTTTTATTATCAACGTATTCAAATCCGCCGTCTTTATTTTTTTTTAATCCATCGTCTAAGAACACTTCGGTTATTAAGACGAATCTAACGATACCTTATCGTAATCCGAAGATACAAGGTAATAAAGAAATTTATATACATATGTACATACAAGATACGCGCGAAAAACATAACCCTTCCTTGGCAGTCGGGTAAAAATTAGATATGTAGTTTGTAAATATTCATAGGTAATTAATCAAGAATTTTTTCTTTTCCTTTTGGGAACAATTCTCATTTGGGGCTTTTAAATTAGTTGTTTCTATTGAAGGAATTTATGATAATGTATTACTTCATTATGTTTTCCATATTATAATTTTAATAGACAATAGGTTTTTATCTTCATCATTATCATTAGCCTACCATAGCCCACTGTAGGATATAGTTTTCTTCCACGACACACCACTCAACCTGATCTTCAAGCTTTTCGCTTTCACCCACTACCAGCTGTCCTACGTATATCGTCACTTCATCGAGTCTCAGGGCGTCCTATACCTTACACAAATATTTATTTACCATATTTAAAAAACAAAATCTGAAAGGGAAACTGTAGGTGCTTAAGGACGTATTAAAGAAATATCTACTAAAACCGGTAAGTAAACACAAACATTACAAAATTCAAACTAATTAAATCCCAAAACCCGCGATCAAAGGTTCAAAGTGTCAAAAACAAAGAGTTATTTATACATTTTAGATGCGTACAGAGCGCCCTTGCAAACTTGATGCAATACAACCCCGAAATTAATTAACATTGTTACGTCGGCTGCACATTCTCGCCAACACCGTCTGAGATTCAATAAGCCGGCTAATTTACGAAGGCGTGCGTACCTATGTGACGGCTAATTAGCCGACTTATAGGGTCTTGATTTTCAAGTTGTATTAATTCTTAGCTGACTTCAACATTACTCCTAGCATATTGACATACATACATGTATATTGACCTACTAGCCATGCACGTCTACTATTCACTCGGATCTGCCGGGATAAAAAATAGGTTAAGGTTGTTTACAAAAATTTATAAATATTTATATGTATAATTCTATAATAGTTTATTATTTATTTATTAATATAAGTAGTATCGTATTTATAAGTATATTCGTTTTGATGCGCGCTACAACCACATCATATACATATATTGTGGGGATGACTGGCAGAAAAGCATTAAGACCTCCTTTTGTAAATTTTGTAAGTGTGCAATAAGGTATCAAATTAATAATAATATGGTATTATGGCGGGATATGAGTTGTTTTCATTGCATACTCCATACACATTACATACATCCTAACTTTCGGATTTACGAGAGTATACAGCAGGCATTATGTGAATTGTATTTAAATTCAATTACTAAATAGTTACTACAAAGATTTATATTGCGCAGAATGCCCCGTCCTGACCCAGACCTTTCTTGGAAGATCCGAGTGAAGGGCACCGGATGGAATTATATTCTTTTGTGTTTTTATGTGTGTAACTCAGAATTTTATTTAGTTAGGTATCTATGGATAAAAAGATAAAATAATAATATGACGCTATTGGTAGACGTAATGCAAATAAATAAAAGTAAATAAAAGTAATAAAAGTATGACCGAGCTTTGCTCGGCTGAAAACACGGATAAAACGACGTTTTCCAAAAAATTAAACCTAGCTAGATCGATTAATCGCCCCCGAAACCCCCTGCATACTAAATTTCATGAAAATCGTTGGAGCCGTTTCCGAGAATCAGATTATATAATATACATATATGTATACAAGAATTGCGCGTTTAAAGGTATTAGATATAAAATTTCAATCGCAACCATACAAACCATCTATTATGTTTCATTTTAAGAAATTGATAATGTACAATAAAATATCAAAAATCAAAATCAAAAAGTCATTTTTTCAGTTTAGGCACTTATGAACGTTAAGTTACATATTTGAATCTACCCCCGGCTTGTAATTACACTTCAACTGAGAAGACTCCGGCAAGAAACTCAGCAAGACATTTTTTTGTGGATCTTTCTTTTCATATTAGGTTACAGTTTATACAGTTTAGTTATACATAGATATTAATAAATTATGCTTACTACAATTGTCACTTAGCCAGGGGGATGCAAGTGCAGAGAGAAGCTATTACAACCAAATATTCCTGTCTTACACGTAATGAGCCACCTTATAGTAGGCTTTGTCAATTAACCTCTGCTTTATAAAAACATTGAATTTATTATAGGACATTTTAGTTACCTCAAGTGGGATTTTATTATAGAATCTAACGCAATTCCCGAGTAAAGACTTATTAGCTTTAGATAAACTGAATCTAGGTGTCGCAAATAATATACAATAGATCTTTAAGGTTCATAAATAATATAATAATGAAATAATAATAATTCCATAAAATGTATATATTTATGAAGCGCCTACAAATTTATACCGACAGGCTCACTTGAGAATCAGTTTGCAATCAACGCTAGGCGTAAATTCGCAGTGTTTAACCACAGTTGAGTTGTGTTTTAAGTATTCACCGTTCCTGAATTCTATTCATTTAATTCCTTATTGCACACTTATAATATAATTAAATAATGTGTAGGTACAAAAGAGAGACTTAATGCTAAATCATTATATACCAAGCATCTCCACGGTAGTAAAGATCGGGTTAAAGGCGCGCATCAGGTTTTTTTTAATAGCTGACGGGCTAGTTGTTTGCCCACAACTCACCTGATGTTAAGTGACGGTGTGGTCGAAGATGGTAAAGCACACCTAGCCTGGAATTATACTGGCTCTCAAGTGAGGCTGCCGGAACACACCGTTAGACGCTTGGCAGCAGATTTTCAACTTTAAGGGTGGTAGCTAGCCAGCGGAGTACTAGAAAGTACCCTACCACCACGCTACCTCACGATGTTATCCGTCACCGGTAGCTCAAGCTCATTGTTGGGGTTTGAACCCACGCCCTTCAGCATGCGAACCGACCGCGCTAACCACTGAACTATCATCACTAAGCAAAGTTTAGTATACTATGGGGACAAGATAACTAATAACTAAAACATCAATGTATATCATTTAAATGTTTTGTCGTGGTGGGAATTGAACCTACACCGAAATCAGAACTACTACCAAATTATACGGTCAATTTATAATATTTTTCAACAAATCGTAGTCATAGAAACTCACATGTGGTTTGGACATATTTTTGTTTTACTTGTGCGGGATTACGCACGTTTAAATATGTCGGATACTCCGACTATAGTTAGCCACATCCGGTGGCCTTCTTCAAGGAATACGCTCAGAGTATAACGCGCGGGTGGCCTTGTCTTGCTTTACATAAGTGATACAAATGTCATAACCTCACTCGAATGCTAGTTCCATTACAGGTTAGGTGTTTTACCATCTCCGACCACACCGTCACTTAACATCAGGTGAGTTGCCGTGGTGGTGCCGGCGTAAGAATTGTACCCCACCGTCTCTACCCGTGGTTGCCGTAAGAGTCGGCAAAGGGATGTAATCCGGAAGATGGGCAGCATCGTCTTCCTTGAACAATCACACCTAACTGCGCTCACCAACCCGCCTGCCAAGCGTGGCGAGTATTGGCAAAACCCCCCCAGGAGGAGGCCTTTGTCCAGCAGTGGACGTTCTATGGCTGATAATGTGATGTGTGATGTGAGCTGCGGTCAAACACCTAGCCGGCTAAACACAAAAAAGAGTCTTATGGCATTCATGACTTTACAAAATGCCAGAGATATTAGATGAGGCTTGTTTTGTTCCAAATCTTTAGATTTGGAACAAAACAAATTCGGTGTCATCATCATCATCATCATCAGCCGTATGACGTCCACTGCTGGACATAGGCCTCTCCCATTGACTTCCACAAAGACCGGTTGGAAGCGGCTCGCATCCAGCGCGTTCCTGCGGTCTTTATTAGGTCGTCTGTCCACCTTGTGGGTGGACGTCCTACGCTGCGGTTGCCGGTCCGTGGTCTCCACTCCAGAACTTTGCAGCCCCATCGGCCATCGGTACGTTGAGCAGCCTATATGACTCTGCATCATAGGCAGACTGTAGTCGTAACGTAAATTCGGTGTATTACATGTATATTACCGACCCAAATCTTCCCAAAACCCTGGTAACTTTCAGGGGGGGGCGAAAAAAAAACACCCCTCCCGAAGAAAAAAACGCGCCCACCATACAAACTAGGACCTCTCGTATCTCGCAAGCGGTCCGAGATGGACGGGGGGTGTTCGACCGAATGTCATAGGGAACGTCGAGATCTTCCTCGGTAGGGTGGTCCCGAGGGCCTCCGGAGGCCTTCGTGGACCTCCAAAATTTCAAAACGGTCGTAGAGGTCTGATATTTTGGCTCCGGGGGTTTATGGACCTCCCGATTCGAAATATGAAAAAAAAAATTGGAACTTTTTTTTTAAAATATAACTGCCGTACATTGCTTTTTTCGGGTCGGCACTTCGACGGTCCCGGAGGCGTCCCGCGAGGTCGGAAGCCTCGCCGGTCGCTCGCGAGGCCGCAAAAAAGATCGAAGCCACGATTAAAACAAAACTATGAATACAAATATCCAGCCAAATAAAATTACTACAGCTTTTTTCTCAAAGCTATTTAAAAGAGAGCATTTAAAAAAAACAACAGATTGGTATTTATATCTGCAACAGAGTTCATAATACTTACGAATAACCTCCTCGATTCAGAGCTCTGCCTTTTACAAAGGACTTTAAAAGTTTACTTTTTATTTGCACTTAGCGCGTATATTTTATTCAGTCGCGTTCACTCGTTCAAAATTCTTCTCGAGTCTTCAAGCTTAAATTAAGTAACTTAAATGCAGTCCGCATTCGAAAATAGTTAAGATCTAATTCTTAGATAAATGCATCCAAAAACTATGGTGAATAACCTAATAGACACTAGTTAAAACTGTTAAATTATATCACGTACTCTTGGGTATTTTTAAAATATGTACAGATTAAAAATTAATATTGTAGGACATTTCACATAGCGCCATCAAATGCCAAACTATGCAAAGCTTGTACTATGAGAGCCAGATAAGTAATAGAATATGTTTATACTTTTTTTGTAAATAAATACTAGATACGTACATATGTACACTTTTTTTTTTTATAACGTATAGGCTTGCGTTCAATTTGGTCCAGTTCTGACAATGGCATCCATTAGAACACCATATTATTATAAGTCTTACAATTGCATTAAGTCCTGTTTGAAGTCAGTGTTTTTTTTTTTTAATTATACTTGTTTATTTATCGTTGGCCTACAGAGTACCATTTCACGCCATTTTTTCTCGATATCCGCCACGTTACGTAAACGCGGCGTATTACGTGCTTTTGTTTTCATAGCGAATAAGGGCCCTGGTATAATACAATTACATTTAGGATTTCTATATTCCGCATCCGATCCGATAACGACACCTAGTTGCTGTGTTGCGGAACATAGTGCCTTGTGGCATTCCAGCCACTTTTGTAAACTAAAATTTTGGAAAGTACCATGAAATATATGACAAATCTGCGAAAATAAAACATGAAAGTCTTTTTCTATAGTAGGTATATTTACCGTCGTTACTAGCTTCATCTGTGGGTAATGTATTATCGCTTCATTCAAGGTGTGCACAACAACTAAACAACTAAGAAAAATTAAGTATAGTATAGTATTACAATAATAAGAGTGTTTATCTATCTATCAAGTCCTCACGCAAAGTGACGAATTCATCCAACCTTTAGCAGCGTGGTGGTTAAATAAGTCGCCACTACTTTACTAAGGCATGACTGGCACGGACTGGACTATAGATGTTAGACATGAATTATTGCAAAATCCAAACACAAGGCAGTAAGACTTTACAGCTTTAACATGACCGATGCCGATGGGACAAAATAACAAAAAAAAATACAGACTCTATATACCATGTGATGACCCTAGCATAATCTTGAAGAATGAAACCCTAGCCAATCACACTCGTAGAGACTAAATGTAGGACCAGTTTTTGCGTCGCCTTTTTTAATTTATAAAGCTTTAAGACCTCGGCCTTTATTCGCTTATCGGTATTTCTTTGCAGCTGATTTAATCTCCTTTCTTTCGTTAACGAGATACAAATAATTGAACTTTTTTTTAATTCGGTCATTGCTTATTACAGCTATTATATATAGCCTTGCCTCTGTTGTCTTTGTCTCGTTCACTCATTTGCATCTATCGAGAAGACTAACATTAATTAAATTAATATCATAACTATCTAAGCCAGCTATTAAAGTCACAATCTTGTCACAGACGAAAATTCAATGATATTACCGTGCGGATGTTGGGTCCATCGCATTGCAAGAAAGGCACAGTACTTGTGACCAAGACTTCCCATAAACATTAATGCTTACCTACATCACTTCACACATGTATATGTCACACTTAACACCACTCATACTATACGTCATACACCACACATATGTATACACACACGTCTTTGAGATTTTTATTAAGAACTCTCAGACAGAGGTTTCCTCACGATGTTTTACTTTACCGTTTGAGATGATCGGCAATACGCTACCTAACATAACTTAAAAAACTAAAAGACAGAGGTGCGTGTCATGAGAATCGAACCCATGACCTCCAGGTTGAAAGCCAGACGGTCTCCCAACTACGCTCCTGAACCCTCATGAAGGTCTTACTAGCAGACCCGGCCATGCGTTGTTTGTGGCCCAATTGAACACACACGTAAAATAAATTGTAGCGCATATGAAACTTTTGAACTCTTAACGTAGCGCCATCTTTTGGATACTTATACAATCCAGTTAATAAATTACCTTACACCGCCATCTATTAGAATTTTTTGGAACTCACAGACAATTGTCGTATAATAAACAAATAATTTGCTATAAATATTGCGATTGAGATATAAACTATCCTATCTCTCAAATTGTATCAAACTGCACACAGTGTGCAAGATTTGGTTAAAATCGGTTTAGTAGATAAGAAGTTCATCGCGGACAAACACGAATTTTTTATATATAAAGATTAGTAATAGTTGAAGTACTTCTAACTTAAGTGATATTTTTTTGCTTTAATAAATTTTATTGTTAACGCTTACCAGAAAAAAATAAGCAGCATTTTCTACGGCATTACTTAGACACTTATTTCTATTCTAAAAGATACTTCAGCGTCATTCATTTACGAATCCAATTCCGATCTCCGTATAACAGAAGTACCTATTCGTTAATATCGATAAAGGTAGGTATAAAAGAATATTTTCATGGGCACGATAATATCCCATCGCGCCTTTATGTCTGTCGTCACAAAGGGCAGAAATATTAGGGTATTCGCCTAATGGGTAACCTGGCGTGTTCGATTGCGGTGCTTACGGGTGTGTTTTTCTTCACTTCACTTACGAGAAGTGAAGTGTATAAGTGAAGAAGTGAGCTGTAAAGCAAAATATTTTTCGAAGGCTTAGGACAGATGAATTTACTTTAGAAACTTATAGTTATACTTATACTTATAGTTTAGACTCACGTTTGATTAGGTCGGATACACTGATAACACAAGGATTTCGGTCAAGTTCAAGTTCAAGTCATTTATTCGCGATAAATTGTTTACATAAGGTCTTAATGTTATGTTATGCCTATGTACAGCACAATTATAGCTTTAATAAGCATGCGAAGTTTTAAATATAATACTTAAAACTAATATAAAATATGTTAAATTGGTATGGCACTAAAATCTAATACGGTACCTTTTTTTAAGGAGTCAAAGTGTACGACCTTAACTTTCGCTCTGAAACTTGGGTAGACCCGTATAAAATACAAAAACCGGCCAAGTGCGAGTCGGACTCGCGCACCGAGGATTCCGTACAAACCTTATTAGGTAACCGTAACCTTAACCGTAGGTATATAAGTAAAAGTTATAATTTTTTTTTTATGGTAATTAATGCTTTTCGCATTTTTTCCTATATCTGTGCTATAAGACGTTGCTTCGTACCAAATTTCAAGATTCTGAGTTCACGGGAAGTATCCTGTAGGTTTTGATTTCTTTGCGAGCGTCGAAAATTTGCATTAGCTGTTTCTTTTGATTGCGTTGGTTTAGAAGTTTGATTTTTTTACAGCTCCAAGGGACAATAGGCCTGAGTATTTGATATGAATTTCAGCTTGATACCTCTACGCGTTCCTGAGAAAAAGGGTCTTGACAGACAGACAGACGGACAACAAAGTTATCTATAAGGGTTCCGTTTTTTTGAGGTATGGAACCCTAAAAAAGAAACAGATGAAATTATATATCTTCATTAGTGAAATGAATACATTGTGCAATATTCGAAATTTATTCTCGGTATTTTTGAAATATAACTATGTAATAATAAAAAATGTTTGCTGAACTCTTTATGACGATAACCTGGTTTTTAATTAAAAATTGTTTCATGAACCACAAGAAATATTTCGCCTTGTGTTTTAGTTGATAGGAACATATTTTAACAAGTATTAGTCAGCGTTTGACAACCAACTCGCCTGATGGTAAGCATTGATGTGGTTGGAGATGGAGCACGCAGACTTAGGAAATACCTATTCACCCTAACCTTGAAAAATGTAGATTATACCTCCCTGGAAACAAGGAGGCCGGCAGCTTGTTCCATTCCTCGAACCGTACGGATGAGAAAAAGGTACGTACCCAAGGAAATTCTACAATACGTAAGTGGTAGCTGGCCGCTTTTTCTACTCGTCCTGTACTAAAAGGGGGATTGAAGTACAAGGTCATACAGCTCAATAGCACATTCTCCGAAATGAATCCTGAACATCCTTATCATAACATTTTAGTTTAACCATACTTATCTAATATACTTCGCTATACTTATTTGCTAGATAAAATAAATAAATGAAAAGCTTGCAGAAGTTATTACGACTGACGTCAAATAGGATTTGGGTCTCGGTCGATACCAACAATTTAGGAATATTTACTAAAGGTGTTAGACATACTCTTATAAGTTAAGTACCTAAATATTAAAATATAATGTTTACATATAATAAACCTTTTTCTTTTCTTGTATGCCTACTTCAGAATGGTCGAGCCGAATCTCACCCAATCTCACGGGGGGAAAGGGGGGCAGATATCACGTAATTTTTTTTTAAATTGCTAGGATTGCGAGGATGTCGATAAATCGCCAAAATCACCTTACGTAATTATGGATGCCCCTATCTTCGACCAAACCGTCGCTTACCATCAGGCGAGATGATTAAAATTCGAACTTATACAAAAAAATAGGTATTTATCGATTAGTATAAAAAATACATTTGAAAATTACATTTTCATCATTGCTGTCAGTTGCATGTGACATATGTATGTATGTTCTGACACCCGCAATAATATATAGTACCTTCTTTATAAAATCTTATTTGACTAGCATAATATAATTATTTAACTAAGATTATAATAAAAACTATGACATTTTCATTTTAATATTGACAATTATTATTGTCATATTTTTTGACCTGAACTTGTTTAAGTTTTCATATCATTTGTTTACATAATATATGAAAACTTGAAATGAATAGTAATTATTATTTTATTAACGATTTTAGCTTTGATAGCTCAGTGGTTAACGCGGTCGGTTCACACGCCGAAGGGCGTGGATTCAAACCGCAATAATGAGCTTGAGCTGCCGGTGAAGGAAAACATCGTGAGGAAACCATAGCATGGTAGTAGCGTAGTTTGTAGTACTTGACTGGCTAGCTACTAGCCTCACGTTGAAAATCTATCGCCAAGCACCTGACAGTGTATTGAGAGCCAGCTCCATTCCAAGCTAGGTGTGTTTACCATCTTCGACCATACTGTCACTTAAAATTAGGTGAGCTGTGAAATACCTAGCCTGTCAAACATTAAAAAAACCTAATATATCTTAATAACCTAATTACACCTTAGGGAAACAATATTCATTAAATGAAACGGTTAATCATTAGGAGATAACTATTATTGATTTTTAATTGACCCAAAAGTACATGAGTCAACCAGGGGCATTATAAACGCCTACCCACTTTTAAAAGTTAAATATACAATTGTTCTTTGTTGAATATGTCACGTTGACAGCGAGGAGTTGCCTCCGGGATAGTGCCATCAGAATAAAATAAATAGCTAATTAGTTTCTGAGATAGTTTCAAAATAGTATTGTGTTGTGTCGCGGGTCATCCTTCGATATCGGAGTTTATACCCGCGAAATGCGTGCGAGACATCATTGTGTTTGAAATCATGGCGACGCGCGCTTGCGCCTTACTGATAGTCGCGTTCGCGGCAACCCACGCGCGGGACTGTATCGAAATCACCCTCAACGATAAAAGTTTGTTGACAGACAGTATTTTTAATAGAACTATATTGAAAGTCGGGACGAAAAATGAGAGTATTGGTGAACGCGCGATCTACAATGTGTTGGATATGTGGGGAAGGCTGCCGAGGGTGGTGGTGCCGAGGAATGCGACCGGCGACCAGTGCCGGCGAGATGGTCAGCTGTATCTTGATAGCCTGGACCGCCTGGAGCTGTGGGCCTTGAAAAGTAAATATATTAATATTTTCTGTACTGGAAAAAGTATTCGTGAAGTATAACCTGGTAACACTTTTTTTTTTTTAGCTTTTCTGGTTTTCTGTATACAAAATATTTTGTTTATTTATTGGTAATTTTTTGTAGATCTAGGGATAATTTTATATCTATAGTCCAATATTTCGTGGCTATCAAAAAGGCAATATTTAGTGTTCTTTATTTTTATTTATAAGTTAACACATAAGTGGGTAAATAATGTAGGATTGTTTTTGTTATGATTTACATGTTGGATGTTTGATTTCAGCCCACCAGCTGATGTTAAGATAACTCTTTATTGTTCACACCATTAAACATAAAATATTGATATCAGAAAAAACTTAAAAATTGTGCAATAACTGGCTTATCGCTTTAAGCGCTTTCTTGCAGGCAACCTTAGTATGGAAAGGATTTGTGGTAGCAATAAAGGACGAGGTGTGCTTCAGACAAAAGTTACTAATTATTTGATACATAAATAATAATGTTAAGCGAGGATATAGTCGAAGATGGTAAACATTCCTAGCCTGGAATGGATGTGACTGCCTCTCAAGTGAGGCTGCTTGATTACACCGTTAGGTGCTAGGTATATACGTATATATACGTTATAGATTATGTATAATAATTAATATATATATGGGTTAAGCAATACTTTTTATTCAAATTATAATTATATTATTCATATTTTAGTCTTTCTTTCAAAAATTCGTCGGTAAAATCCTTGGGGTAGTTTGTTGTTGTTTTGGAAAACGTAAAATGTTATTATGCCGCTTAACTGTCAAAGTGCTATAAATGTTCTTAAATTATTTTTATCAATAAGGGCCGCTTTAAATAATACTGGTAATGGTGATCGAGGGATGACAGGTAACTCATGTTCTATAATAAGGGCGCTAAAATAATCCCCTGCGGGACTCCGTATTTCACGTTACGACTGTCTGACCGGTATTTTTCTTAAAGTTTGGTTCTCGTCTTGTAATTTCGGTGTGCTGTCGTCTATTTGCGAGATACGGTGTAATTTGTTTTACCTTTAATACCATATTGTTCTATTTTTCTTATAAAAAGTTGTATGATCTACATGATCAAAAGCCTTGCTCATCCCCGTCTAGAGTGCAGTGACCAATTTTTTGGTCTCAAGACCGCCATTATCTTTTTCTAAAAAAAATATTATTGATATATCTATCGATTTTCTTTTTCGAAAGCCGAATTGTTCTCAGGCAAATATACTATTACTTTCGAAATAATCATTCAGAGGCTAGCCTCTTCAATGTTTTTAGAAAATACTAGTACTAATGCAATCGGTCTTTTATCTTCTTTCTCAAATTCAGATTCAAAACTGTGGACGTCTTAAGTCTGTTGGGGAAAATATCTTCCTCAACACATCCATTGATAACCTGAGCAAGTGATCTTATTGATTTCATTTTTATTTTAGAAGTCGGTGTATCTGATATTATATAAACAAAAATGTGTCACCACGTCAGTTTCCATAGTAAAAATAAGCATTTCTTTAGGATTAGTTTTAGTTTTATTAGTTTGTTTAGTTAGTTTTAGATTAGTTACCTCTGTTTCATTTGCTTGTATATGTGTAATTTCATCTTTAATAGCGTGTTGTTTATGTTTATTTCTCAATCAATCAAAAAATAAATCTAAAGCCGTATGGAAAACCATACGGTTTTAGATTTATTATTGGTCATAATTGTTTTGTGTTCTCTGGGTCTGTTTTATGACTCCTTTTAGCCTACCAGAATATTGTTTAAAGATATGTCTATCTTTGGCTACAGACGTCTATATTTCTATAGTAAAAAACGCTTACGTTTTGCGCAGATCTTTATGCCTTTGCGCTGCTATTTGGGTTCTTTAATTAAAGAAACTTACTTTTGTTACTGGAAAGCATATCGAGTAGAAAAGTAAGCAATTCTCATTGAAGTTATTGTAAGCTGTATTCGCATTTTCAGCATTATAGACAAAAACACAAAAGATAAATTACTAAGGCACACAACATATTTATTAATGTTGTCTTGATTAATATCTTTCTTCTGAAGAAATTTGTGGTGAAATAGCTTCAAGGAACTAGACATTTTAAGCATTTGAGCTGTGTGGTCTGATAAAGCATATTCCATGACAGTTGTTTTACAGCCTCTCATTATATTATGTGGGCAATATTATCAAGACATGTTTTACTTCGCAACCTTGTGGGTTAATTTACGCTCAGGTTGATGTTGAAGCACGATAATATTTCTGCTGTACGCATTATATAGCTGATTTAAAAAAAATACATTTTATAATCACCACAGATTGTTTACAATTCTTTTTGGTCTCATATTTTACTAAGAGTTCAGAAGAAGAATTAAAAACATGAAAATAACAGTTCCTTTATACATTTCTATGAACCTACCTTTTCAATGAAATTTAAAAATCATAATAATTAATAGGTACAATGACCGCTTTCCGGTACACTCCATACTTATAATCCTATATAGTTATTATTAGTTATTTCTAACCGACTTCAAAAGAGGAGGCAGTTTTATAGGGAATGGATTTGTCAAAATTCCAGTAATAAGTTATTAAATTTTAAAGTTTAGCAGAATTGCTTGTTACTTGCTTTTATTTTGTTGTTGCTTATTGGGGTCCTTTATTTTTTATTGTAATTACTTATCAACATATTTTACGACTAAACTGCTAAAAAATAGAACAGCATAACTTTTATCCCATTGCATTGCAAGGATTAATAAAAACAACTTGCATCAAGAAAACCGTGTGATCCATGTGGTATCTCAGAACTTGTAGTTCGAATTACATAATAATGTTTGTCCTTAAGCCCATAAAAAAGGTCGACCTGCTACGTATGCGCGTGATATTTTTGTAGCTTTGCGCGGATAATTATCTTTTGTAACCTGTTGTCCGACAGACGAGACAATGCGACACGATGCGACGCGACACGAAGATATCAAACATCTATTGTTCCACATAGCTTACGTTGTCGCTGAGATTCGTGTACACGAATGATTTTCCAGTAGCATGACGTCGTGTCGCGCCTTGTCGTTGGTCGTCACTTATGTACGACAATTAATAATCTTTATTTTTAAATCCAAAGTAGTGGGTTGCCAGGAGACAGGAGATGTAAAAAGCGACACCATTTTATGCATAGAGTTCCAAAAACTCAACTAAACTTTTCGACTCCACTGTCATTACACGAACTTTGATCTTTGACAAAGCCTACTATAAGGTGGCTCATTACGTGGAAGACAGGAATATTTGGTTGTAGTAGCTTCTCTCTGCACTTGCATCCCCCTGGCTAAGTGACAATTGTAGTAAGCATAATGTATTAATATCTATAACTGTAAACTGTATAAACTGTAACCTAATATGAAAAGAAAATTCCACAAAAAAAATGCCTTGCTGACTTTCTTACCGGAGTCTTCTCAGTTGAAGTGTAATTGATTGAGCCGGTGGTATATTAAAAAATGTAACTTAACGTTCATAAGTGCCTTACCAGGGCCTAAACTGAATAAATGACTTTTTGATTTGATTTGATTTGGAACTGCTAAACAGTGGATTTTGCTGCCCGAGTTCCCCGGTAGAGATATAATCTGAGAGCCTTTAAATCACGTATAAGTTGTTTTTTTCTTGGCAAACGATCAAACGCAAGCATATTCAGTAATTAAACAAAATTAAAAATAACCAGAAAAGTCTGAAAACTACCCAAAGCTTTCAGAAGTCACTTAAAGTCCTCCATGAGGTTTCTAAAGCATTGTTTAATTTCGGTCTGAAACTCCTGTATGAGAATAATTCAAACTAAACAATACAGGGTTATACTGACAGCCTAATTATCACTTAACATCAACTTTCCAAGAATAAGAAACAACTTCTCTGGAAATAAATAACTTTTAATTTGAGAAAAATATCTTAAGAGATTGTTTGTATTTGATAGATTCAAATTCGTGGTTCGTGTATATGAACCGAATCGGCGAAAGAGCTGAGAAGATACGAGGTAATTTTCAATAAACCGGCTTATGAGGTAGCTTAATGATATAAAACACAGCAGCTTTTGTTTTATGATTTTTGACGCAAAAGTCAATACATTCTCCGAAAAACTTATCAACCAAAAACCTTTGATTCTAAACTGACACGACTTTAGAATCAAACGGCTTTGTTAGTTTTTGGAACGTCAACCATAAAACGATGTAATTTTACGAAGTTGTATTTGCATAAAGTTGTGAAGAGTCTGGAAATAGCATGGGACTAGATATTAAACATTTTTTTTGAGAAAAAACTTTGAAAATCTGACGAATATCAAGTAAAAACGCAAAAATGCCAAATTCAAAACACGATCTATTCATTCCTGATGCATTCCAGTGTCAAGAATAGTGTTAAACGACAAAACAAACTAAATGAACCTTTACTGATACTTAGTTCAAGTGCGTTTGTGATGCAATCAATACCGCATGACTCGATCCAACAATGTCAATGATGTTGGTATTGTTTTTTTTTTTACATTTTGGATGGCAATAGACTATAAAGTAATATCGTCGAAGTCTGAAACTTTACACTGAACTTAGACTGTTGTGAAAGCATCAAAGAAATTGTGTGGAAAACACCAACTGATTCTTTAGATGATATCGTCATTGTGTTGTGACGTTTTTTATTATATAAAGTACAGTATTTTAATACAGAATAGATTCACATTTGACCACATCCTGCCTGATGTTAAGAAATTATATGATCTAGGATGGAACACGCTAAATTTAAAGGAACCTGTTTACTCTTGATTTGAAGATCCCATTATTGTATTTTTCGGGAAACATAGACTCCGGCAAAGAGTTCCACATCATCGCTGTGCGAATAAAGTATGTAACATTTTTACTTATCAATTTCTTCTTATATCATGTTATACAATTCTTAATTTATTTCCTAAATAAATTAATATATTTTGTGCAGTAACAAACAAGGTGTATACACTGCTCTACAGTTGAGCAAAACGAAATAAGCAATCACGTCATGGCACGTCGTCGTTTAGATAGTACTGCCATAATAATATGTCACTGGCCTAATAAAATTAGACAACATGAATCAATGTTTTCACTCTTTTTAGGGTTCCGTACCCAAAGGGTAAAAACGGGACCCTATTACTAAGAATTCGCTATCTGTCTGTCACCAGCCTGTATCTCAAGAACCGCGATAGCTAGACAGTTGAAATTTTCACGAATTATGTATTTCTGTTGCCGCTATAACAGCAAATACTAAAAACAAAATAAAATGAATATTTAAAGGATAAATATTTAATCTCATACAACAAACGCGATTTTTTTGCCGTTTTAATAGATAATGGTACGGAACCTTTCGTGCGCGAGTCTGACTCGTACTTGGCCGATTTTTTTATTTGTTTTATCAATTTGGTTTAAAACATTTCTTTACGCATCTTAATACAATCTCACCTAGACGCCCTAAACATAAATAAGATTCGGTTAACACGACCCCGTATTTGCTTTAGCAGTGTAATCGCCAGAATAATCCTAATTAGACAGCCGCTAATACTCCATTAGCTCTAGTAATCTCTAATCACCGAACACCCTCAGACGAAATGCTTCATGTGACAAAGCAACCTCTGATTAGCATTATGTCATTCACTCAAAGCTAAATCAGTAGTATTCAGTAGCCAGTGCGGGATTTAGACCAACTTATTTGGAGAATTGAGTAGAGGAGCCAATGTCGCAAATTTCGGAAGCCGCCATTAAAATTTTTAGTTCCGTTTTTTGACCACGAACAGGTAAAGTATAGTCACGGTGTACCTACGCAATGTAAATTCTGGCCACTTCACTTACAGAGAAAATATGTTAAAGTTAAACCAAGAGGTAAATAAATGAATCGCAAAAGTAACTTTTTCTGTTACGTTCGCTAGGAATTTCAAGTTTTACAAAACTCTAAATCGCATAAACACGAAAAAAAAAACAACAGAGTCGTGTTGAAAAATACCAATATTTAAGGACGTGACTATTAACGTAAACCTAGGTCACTAGCTCGAAAATAAAAAGTGAAATCTCGACTTAAAAAAATAATGCAATATTGGATTTTCTTTTTCGGTTAGCAGAGAGAGTATTTTCGTGAATTCATTTTGGAAATTTATTAAAACGGATATCCTGACAACTTTTTCATAATTTAGGACCCAAAAGTTACTTAGTGATGCTCTCCATATTAAATCATTCAGAGTATCGAATTCTAATTTCCAGTACTTCGATTAAAAATGTTTTTTATATATTTATTTTCTACTTTTAATTGAAAACGTTATAATATTATAATTAAGGGATTTATAAATTTATTACCTTTAAAAACTTAATTAAAATATAGACAAATGTTAAAAATTACATTAGTAAAGAATGTAAGAAATTATGATTTTATTTTAATGTTGCGAACTTTCGTTTAGTGATGTGAAAAAAATTATCGACATGGAGTTGGGTAGCTCCAGTCACTGCACTGAATATATATTCCGATCACGCCAATGTCATCCTTGGGTGTATGCTGGGCATTTCGTATTCACCACTCACCGTCATTTCACCACTGTGACATTTGACATGACAAGGTTCAACGAACAGTACTGTCCCCGTATTCTAGAGCATACGATATTGTTTCTGTCCCTGTCACTCTTACGTCAATTTCAACATGAGTGACAGAACAAGTTTCGCAATGTCTGGAATGGCCAGCCGTACTGACATTTCAAAAATTGATAGAAAAATATGAATTCAATTTGGGAAGTTCAAATCGAGAAATCGCAGATTCAATGTAGTTTCTAGCTCTAGTTTTCCAACCCAATATCGATAGAAATATTGCAAATATTACGCATTCGTTTTTGTTAGACTTTATTCAGAAAAGCTTCCGACAAATGTTCGGTATGATAGCAGTTATTTCCAATTAAACTGACTTGCGTTATGGAGCGAGAACTTATCTGTATTTTTTCTTTGCTCGCTGTCGCGATAACTTTCTTGGAAATGTATGAAACAGCTGTTTTCGCGATTTCAGGGTTGCCCTCATAGCGAAAGTTGTTCACATTGATAAAATAAAATATTAAGTTCATAAATATCGTCGGATATTACAAATAGCGCCATCTGACCCCAAACTAAGCAAAACTTGTATTATGGTAGTCAGCAACTGATAGAATACTTATATACTTTTTTTTGTAAATACATACAGAACAAACATTTGTTTATACCACAAAATGTTTGTCCTGGGTGGGAATCGAACCCACGCTCTACAGTTCTTAAAGCAGATATACTACCAATAAGCCAACTGGGGTATCATCGTACATGATGGGTAAACTAATCCCCTTTCGGCTTAATAGTATCGTTAAGCTTAACCCTATTTATTAGGAAGCTGACATACCGATGAGCAGGTGTGTTTTTTTCAATAAATATTTTTTAAAGTTGACTGGCTTTAGACCACAGTTTATTTTTGTGGATCCCCGGGATAATTTTACATCTATAGGGAAATATTTCGCGTTTAACGACAAGGGCAATATTTCGTTTTTTTTTTACAAGAATCAACACATACGTAGGTAAATAATGTGGGATTGTTTTTGTTATGGTTAACATGAAGTTCGACCGCAGCCTACCTGATGTTAGTTATGGTGTCGTCGAAAATGATAAACGCACAGCCCCTGGAATGGAACTGGCTCACACTTAAATGCGACAGATTTTCAACTTGAGGGTAGCTAGCCAGCCACGTACGAGAGAGTACTGTATGACCTCGCTATGGTTACCTCACGATGTTTTCCTTTATCGACAACTGAAGTTCATTATTGAAGTTTGAATCCACGCCGTTCGGCGTGTGAACCGATCGCGCTAGCCGCTGAGCAATCATCGCCACAAATTCAAAACTAACTTAAACAATAATACTTAAATGCACACAAATGAGAGACAATAGTTGTTTAATTTAGACACAATAAAATCTCCTGTCTTTGACCTTTCAAGTACAAGGTCAAGCGTGACTGTACAATGTAGAAAGGATTACAAGTCGTCAGATTATGTAATTATCTGTAAATATTTTATGAAAACAATTACACACGATTGTCTGATTTATCGACTACTAGCTGCACCATGCGGTTTTACCCGCCTAGTGATGGATGATGATGATGATGAAAAGTATTATATGTACTCCAGGTCCTAAACTACCTACATGCAAAATTTCACCCAGATTCGTTGAGTTTACGCGTAAAGGCGTAACAAACAAAATCACATTCGCATTTACAATATTAGTTAGGATGTAAGTACCGATCCATGCAGCATTACGCGGTTTCATCTTTTATTAAATAAATAAATTAATACATTTTATAGTTTGGTTTATATTAATAAAACTACTTAATGCACCCCCCATTTTCCGAAATAAAAATTTGTCTGTGGGAATCCGGGGTATAAACTTCATGTAAATTTGAATTTCAAATTTCATTTATATTCGCATTACGAAAAGTCGAGAGAACATTTTAAACATTAAGTTTTAGCGATGATAGCTTAGTGGTTAGCGCGGTCGGTTCAAACCCCAACAATGACCTTGAGCTGCCGGAGAAGGAAAACATCGTGGAAAACCACAGCATGGTGGTAGGGTACTGGGTACTCGGCTGGCTAACTACCACCCTCGAATTGAAAATCTACGACCAAGCACCTAACGGTGTATTCCGTAACTTCACTTGCGAGCCAGTTCTATCCCAGGCTGGGTGTTCTTTATCATCTTCGACCACACCATCACTTAACATCAGGTGACCTGTCGTCAAACACCAAGCTTGTCAACCATAAAAAAGTAACATTCATAAATAAACACTATAATTATACATAGTAATATTACCTGGAAATCCCATTCTCGTATTCATACACAGTTTTAATTGCTTAATAGACACAAAGGTCGAGAGATGAAGTGGCGCAAACATAAAAAAAAATCCACTGACCGCAAATAAAATAAAAGATATACTTTCGTAATTACTAATCAGTATGTAGATACATATCATATTTTATACCTATTAATACCTGTAAATAATCTAATGGGCTTATAGAACGTTTCTAAACTTTCCTATAACATAGATTAATGTTAAATGTTTTGTGCAAAAGTAGATTTTTTAATACAAATGAAAATAAAAATAAAATTTAATAATAACACTAATGTTACAAGTCTAATTCCGTAACATCTTTTAGAGTATGTAATAATCATATTAATATAATTCTTTATTGTTCACACTAATTACAAACAATTGTAACAACATAAACTTAACACTAGTGGAGCAATTGGCGGCCTTATCGCCGAGAGCGATCTCTTCCAGACAATCTTAGTATGGACAGGATTTTACTAAAATAAATGACGGGGTGTGTCGACAAGAGAATTAAAATTAATAACAACATTAATAACACAACACAAACACATACAAAACAAACACAACAAAACAATTAACAACAAACACAGACACAACACGTGTCTTCGGACCCACGGTAGCGATCTGCAATATATTATGTTACGTTCACCCATCCAAATATTGACAAGAACGTTCGTTGCTTAACATAAATGATCTTTTTGAAAGCACCTACAGCACGAGCGATACTACCTAAAGACCATCAATTCAACGGAACAGGCTAATTTTGTCTCGATAAAACTTACGATTCCTGTAGAATTGCCGATAACTGCCTAGCGCAGCAGTCTGTTTCATAAAACCTTTGTTGTTTTTTAGTGTTCGACGCAACGGCTAAACCTCCATCAGGCATCCTGAGCGGCAATGGTAATCAGTACGGAGACTTTGACGAATGTCTGAGCATCGATGGCGCAGTCCGAGGAAAATACTGCCTCGCCAGCTTGCAGGTCTCGCTGGAGCACAAGCAGCTGGACTACTTGGTTCACAGCGGACATTACATCAGAAGCAATATCACTGACGTAAGTTCCTTTGCGTAGTCAGTTTATGCGCGACGCGACCCGATCGATATATACGAGTATATCTTATCCTTAAAACGTCTTATACAATCAATGAATTCTTGACAGAAAGGTAGTAGATAGTATTTATGATAAAAATATGACATTAAAAAATAACTTAAATTTTGACTTTTAAAATAATGCTCCCTTCTTCTAAATGTTGCCGTGCCCGACTGGGTCCATATTTTACTTTGTAGGTACCATATACTACTTTGTATGTATAACATCTTGTAATAAACCTATGGAAGCAATAAATATCTTGATTTTGGATATCGAACAGATCTGTGAGTGATATCGACAGATCGTACGATGCCATCTCCTATTGTCCATACATTCGATAGCCCTGTTAGTTCATTCGATAGTAGTTATGAAAATATGTAATTATCTGGTTCCTATAGTACCTTTGCTTTGTATAGGGTTAGATAGCGCTCCGGGATATTTCGCTGACATTTATGCGATATCAACAATCGATTTTATATCACATGTATCGATGAATTGATATCCTTACAGGCCTTCCTATTTCTTATATTTGTATGATGGTAGGGTACTTTCTAGTACTCGGCTGACTAGCTACCACCCTCAAGTTGATAATCTGCCGCCAAGCGTCTAACAGTGTGTTCCGGCAGCCTCACTTACGAGCTATCCATTCCATTCTAAGTGTGTTTACCATCTTCGACCACATCATCACTATAAATCTAGTATCTTTAAGTGGAGCCAATAATAATGACTATGGATTTCATGAAATGAAACCATAAAAGTCCGTGGTGGCTCTCGACTTCCACTTCTTAGGCGCAGAGGTCAAGATCAATAGTTATATTATGGGTATCGACCCTCATATATACCTAATATACATATATGAGACATAGTACCTAACGGTTATAAACTATTGGGCCCATTAAACTAAGAACTATACTTAAAAAAAGTACGTACATAGTAATTAATGTCTTACTGGGTTTCTGGGTCTTTTTGTGAACCGCATCTTCACTTAACATCAATTGAGATTATTTTTTTAATACGGATATGTCCGCGTTTGACGACCAACTCGCTTGATGGTAAGCGATGATGTGGTCGAAAATGAATCACGCAGATTAGTTATCTATACACCTACATTACATCTCTCAGGAAGCAAGGAAGCCGGCAGCTTGCTCCAGAAATGGTGGTCAAACGCAACCCTATTGAATATAAACATAAAAATGCAAGATTCAGTAAAAAAACTAAGTAAGGTGCGACAGGTATTACATAGGTATTGTACAAGATTCGTGAAGTAGATTCTATGTCTGCAGCCAACCGCAGGGTACGTTGTCAAGCTGCACAAACATAGTATATCAAACTAATGTTGCGATCCGTCTTGAAATGCGAGATGGCCAACTAACAACGATCCAGCGGCTAAAGTTCTAGGTGCACAACTAAAGTCTAAATAACTCTGTTGAAACAAATCCGTACGATTTCAATCATTGTTTCCTGAAAACTATAATCTGAGCATCTTATTTTTCGTACAGGTTCAGATCATTTGATATAAGTTTATTGATGCTTCTTTTAAATTAATACCGTTCGTGATTTATCAGAAATAAGCGTCCCGCCCCGGCTTCGCACGGGTAGTAAGAATGTGTATAGTAAGCTAACCTTAAAAGATATATTGACGCGGAATTTTTTGTAGACCTTTTTAAGGTGTACAATACTGTAAAACATAATTTTGTTCTATCTCGTAGGGTTCAGCCTGCGTTTGCAATGTAAGCGCAAAAAAATGACATCACATTAGAAACCTCTAAAATTATCAGGGTTTCTCTACTATATTATGCATGTATTATACATATAAACCTTCCTCTTGAATTACTCTATCTATTTAAAAAAAACGCATTAAAATCCGTTGCGTAGTTTTATAGATCCAAGTATCACAGACAGACGGGAAGCGACTTTGTTTTATACTATGTTAGTGATGATGATGATAGTGATAAAATTAAATTTATTTGGCAATTACATACATCGTCTATCAGAAGTTATACATAAGTATTGTTCAAAAGTAACATTCATAGAGAAGCATTGTTACCCATGCCAGGAATTACCCTGTGTGGCATTACAAGACCCTCCGCCGGACAAAAAATCACTACATGCACGTCATAAAATGGAAAAAAAAAAGATATATTTGTGAACCACCAAAAACTGATAATTACTAGCTATCTAAGTAGCTAGTAGTCTTTGTTTCTAGAAAACTGAAAGCATCTCAAAGGTAAATTTCTCAGAGTAAATTAGTCTATTATATTAGTATTACTTATTATACTATTATATTAGTATCTCCAATGTCTACCTGTTCTATCTTTATTTCCTAGCGCAACAGTAATGAGCCCCAAAACAGCGATATACGGGTTGTTTTGTTACTCACAGTTCTGGAGTCGTTATTTCTTACTATCAAGAGAGTGTTTAGTCGTCTTATCACATTTAAAATAAGTCGTAAATAGATGCATTGAAAACGAAAGCTCAGAACTAACAACTAAATAGTTTAGAAGTAGTAAATTGTATTACTAACATTTCTTTCACTCATTTTTATTATATTCTGTCAACGATTCACCCGGAAAATAGGGAAGTCAAGAAAATGTCAGATTATTCAAAGTGTTCCACGAATTGAAGACGGTCCACCATTCGCAGAAGTGCTCTACTTGTATAGTTTATGTCCGCTTTATTAGCTTTCTACATATTTGAAACTATTTATATACAAGTAGGTACTTTTTTTTTTAGATAAAGTGACTACTTAACCTACTTATTATGCCTTATGTCTCAAAAGGAATTGTCAAGTTTTCCGGGATAAAGATAGCCTCTCCAAGGTGACGCGTAACGGTTACACTAAGCCAAAAGAAAGTCATACTCATAATTGTAAACAACTTTTTTTTTAAATTGCTGACAGCCTAGGTGTTTGACCACAGCCGACCTGATGTTAAGTGACGGTGTGGTCCGTAGATGGTAAAGTCTGGAATAGAACTGGCTCTCAAGTTAGGCTGCCGGAACACACCGCTAGGTGCTTGGCGGCAGATTTTTAACTTGAGGGTGGTTGCTATGGTTTCCTCACGATGTTTTCCTTGACCGGCAGCTCAAGCTCATTGTTGGGGTTTGAACCCACGCCCTTAGGCATGCGAACCGACCACGCTAACCACTGAGCTATCATCCCTGAAATTGCGAGAAAAACGTAATTTACCATCCATTTCGTCAAAGATGGGTGACATTCTGTATTTTTCCTATTTCAGGGTTGACCTTGAAGTAAATTTTTTTTTCAGTGATTTTTACAATGACCTCCTTTCGGCCTAATACTACCACTCCGCATAACCTCGTAAGTATGAGTAGGTAAATCTAGCAACTATTGCAATCATTTAAACTTTAATCCATACTGAGGTGAGTGGTAATAAAAAAACACATTACTTACACACTAAATATTACCTACTTCGTTGCAAGTAACTTGAGTGTTTATTAATACTTTACTAGCGACTTGCCCTAGCTTCGCACGGGTGCAATGTAGATACTAACGTAGTATATTATTTTGTTCTAGCTGGCTTAGCCAGAAGCGTTTGCAATGTAAAGGCACAAAAACATGTTTTTTAAATCTTTGTTATTCTGAGATTTTCTTTACTATAATATACATTATGAACCTTCCTCTTGAATCACTCTGTCTGTTGATGGAAACGGCATTAAAATCCGTTGCGTAGTTTAAAAGATCTAAGCGCACAGACGGCGAGAAGCGTCTTTGTTTTATACTATGTAGAGAATAACCTAACCTTTAATACAAAAATAACAATTACAAAATCAGCAAGGTTTTTCAAAATGACACGGAAATTATCGTCTTCCGAGGCACACCTACGTAACCTTCAATTTAAAGATGTATTTATGGCCATTTGACCCTAAGACACTACAAGATGTATGTAGCTACCTGTAACTATCAAATTAAAACCAGTCTTCACAAACCAAGCATTAAGTAACGATTAAAAACGATATTAACCAATAATTTGTTGGTAAACATGCGATTCAACAGATTATATTGATTGTTAGTGATAGATTTTACTGCCAAACTACGCCATAAACTTCTAACCAAAAGGTTAAAAATGTTCTTTTTCACAACAACAACACAGGATGATTCAACAGTAAATCAAAATTTATATCCGGGTTCGACCTTAAATTAATAATAACATGTACTTGGTTGAGATTGTGACATTAATTTAACTTTGTTATGGATTATAATTTATGAGATTATGTCAGATAGATTAAAAATAAAATGTTGAATCATCTTCCTGAAATTTAATTTATATACGTTACGACGTACCTAGATGATACTGACAAAACAAATTTATGTAAATCCATAAATAATTACGTAATACGAGTACCATAATCGAAAACTACTGCAGCGTAGTCGGGAGACCGTCTGACTGCAAATATCGATATCCAGGATTCAAATCCCAAAGCACGTTCCTTTGTCTTTTCTATACAATGTGCGTATTGCCACGTGCCATGAAGTAACAAGGAAAACATCGTGAAGAAACCTATTTGTTTGAAAGTTCATGATCTCGAAAAGCTGTGTGTAAGCCTGCACTTGATCAGGGTTGTGGACTATACCCTTATTCCTCTCCCAATTAGGAGAGATCAGAGCCTTGCAGTGAGATAATGTACAAAAAAACATGTCAGGAACTCTATTTTTGTTAAATATTGATTTTTATTTTTGTTAAGAATTGAGCTTTCAAATACAGAAATACGTCGGCCAGTATTTACAAAATAGATAGTATGTAAATGAGCCATAATTGTATACGAAAATTAACTCGCTCAAAGATCCGATGTTAGAGTACATCATCATCATCACATCTTCAGTCATAGGACGTCCACTGCTGGACATAGGCCTTCTCCTAGGGGGGTTTGCCAATACTCGCCACGCTTGGCAGGCGGGTTGGCGAGCGCAGTTAGGTGTGGTTGTTCAAGGAAGACGCTGCTGCCCATCTTCCGGATTACATCCCTTAGCCGACACTTACGGCAACCACAGGTAGAGAGGGTGGGGTACTATTCTTACGCCGGCACCACCACGGCAAGAGAGTACAACTTATGCTAAAGAATATAACAAAACTTTCTAAGTAACCTGTGTTTATCTCTTACAGATTATTTTCCCAGAACTAAAAAACCTATTCTGGCTACTATCAATCCCATACAGCCAATTAGACTCTCATTATCGGCAGGGAAAAAGGTAGCCGTAATTCGCTAAATCATAAGCGATACCTTATATGAATTATTATTTGTATGCTTAATTTTCTATTAAGATGTGTCACCGAGAATCATAAATAACTAAAGATTTATCTCCTGGAATACTTTTTAAATCGTCCAAGGAGCATTTTGTATTTTTATTTACATAAAATTAAATATTGTGGATATTCGTATAACAAACAATAATAACAAAAAAAAAGTTAAAATTGATACAAATCTACCCATTACAAATAAAAACACAACAAAATCTAATTTAAAAGTCAGCAAGAGGATAGAAATATGGCCAGAATGCTGGCAGTATTACCACTCTGGATAGCAATGTTTTTTCCGAAGTAGACGTTGGCAGCGTTCTGATCACTCGACGCTTCTTCCAAACGTTTGGTCAAATATAGATCGTGAGCAGACCTCGCGGATCTAAAATACCAACCCTAAGCGACACAAACAAGTACATTATATCTTAATAACTATATGTGTGCCGTTTGGGTGGGGCAGCACCAGCTTGTCTCAAAGTCACATAAAGATGAGACGGCGCCAGGGTGTCGACCCTTGTGGCCTCCCACACCATAGGCCGTCCCACCTTCCATGGGACGAGAGACATTAAAATTAAATTAGCAAACACATAAATATAAATAAAAGAGCTCTAAATTTCTTTTTTATTTAGACGAACGAGACACTCCCCTTGTCGTAAGAGATAACGTCTGACTATGACCATTGCAGCGATACACAGAATTTTGAGTAACAAAACAAAGTCCAGGGCGTCGCCGCTTTGGCGCTCGTTACTTTGAGACATTAGATGGTTAGTCTCAACAGCTCTGTAATATCGCTAGCTGATTTCAAACTGGATCACAGTAATGTTTACACGTTACTGCTTGGCGGCAGAATATCTGGTACTGCGGTGGTACCTACCTAGGCGACCTCTTACTAAAGATATCTACCACCAAGTAAGACACATAACACGTAAACGAAAATAGAACTAAGTATTCTAAGCATCAATTAACCTTGATGCAAAGTTTATAAGGTAGGCCATTAGTATTTTAGCATTTAGTTGCAGTTTAGGGGTAATTAAACTTCAATGGATCATTTTAAACTGTAACCACAACAGATGTGTTAACAATAACAACAGAAGTTAAAATTAAGTGAAGTCATCTCGTGTATGACATTGTTTGCGATTTAGCGTCTCAATGCCAGATCAACTCCCCACAAACCACAAAGGTCGTTCACATACGAATCTACTTGAATTGCCAACTATACATCTTTATATCTATCTATATCTTTAAACGAGCAATTCTTGTGTATATATATATATATATATATATATTCTGAATCTCGGAAACGGCTCCAACGATTTTCATGAAATTTAGTATGCAGGGGGTTTCGAGGGAGATAAATCGATCTAGCTAGGTTTCATTTTTAGAAAACGTCGTTTTATCGTGTTTCAGCCGAGCAAAGCTCGGTCATCCAGGTACTTACCTTTAACGTACAATTCTTGTTTATAATATATGGATATATATAATCTGAATCTCGGAAACGACTACAACGATTTTCATGAAATTTAGTATGCAGGGCGTTTCGGGGGCGATAACTCGATCTAGCTAGGTTTCATTTTTAGAAAACGTCGTTTTATCCGTGTTTTCAGCCGAGCAAAGGTTGGTCATCCAGGTACTGTACGTATACCTATAAGTCCGCGAACACTGTATGCAAACATTCTAAGTAGTCAAAATACATGAATAAGCATCATAAGTAAAAACATATAACTAAAGACATTTCATTTAATTAATTATGCGAAATTTAGAATTTAATTATCATCTGTAAACTATTAAAATCATTTAACTGGAAGTAATTATTAATCACGAATTATTTAAAAAACAATTAAAGGTTTAATATACACCTTTTTGTATATTTTTAATATATCCTTTTTGTCATGTTTTGACAGACTAGATGTTTTACCATCTGATATCAATACGGTGTGTACATATATGTATATATAGCTAACCAGTTAAATACTAGAAAATACCTTACCACCACGCTATGTTTTCCTGACAATGTTTTCCTTCACCGGCAGAAGCAATGTAGCACCTCATACATACGCACACTCTCAAACATACGCACTCACACGCATACACACATACACACGCAAACACACACACACACACACACACACACACACACACACACACACACACACAAACACACACACACAGGCATGCACGCAAGATTTAACATTTTTTATTTTAGAGAAATCCACATTAATGTATTTAATTTAGGCATATTACTAAGCACATTAGGTAATATCTTACCATAGTTTAAATAATGCTGTACATTATAGGAAATAAATTTAAAAATTTTTTTTTTGCTTAGCAACATCTTTAAGAGTTCTAAATTCTTTGTTTATAACTGGCATCCTGCCGCCTACATAACAATACGTTTACAATCATTGTATTATTTTTATGAGTCTCCACCGTAAACGACACGTCGTAATCAATTAATATCTGCAGGATGACGTCACAAACCTTATTGTTGCAGACTTTATTATCGAATATAAGAACTCGGATCCTTATTGGGCCCCATAATATTAACATTCCGTCCACGGCAACATGATGTTTTTCGACAACACCGTAAGAATAACAACGACACGCTTCAATTGTTTCATGTTGATTTCGATTAAAATAGACAGATGACCAATGGTCATGGTTCTTAAGTTGTTAGTTCTAATTTTTGTAGTTGTCTAGCTGGGAGTTTGACCACAACCCATCCTCTTTTTTTGTTTGGAAAATCCTTTGTGAATACCTGGAAGCCCTGAAAAAATACTAATTCACTTTTATTTATTTTTTTCTTTGTTCCCTAGCAAAGAGAATGTGTATGAAATTCTGGGAGAAGCTCCGTTAGAATGTGGCCTACCCACTTAAAACCCTGAGGTATTCCTTCTCAGAGCTTAGCAGTAGGTAGGGCTACGCAAAAGCTTGCGCATGCGTCCGCAGCCGACCACGGCGGCAGAATTTCATCTTAAGGGTGATAGCTAGCCAGTCGAGGACTAGAAAGTACCCTACCACCATGCTATGGCTACTTCACGGTGTTTTTTTTCACGTATCGACGTTGGTTGGCTATTGCCAGTTAATAGCTACTTTTATACCTAAGTTTTTTTTCTTTTATTGCCAGTCAATAAAGATTGTATGTATTTTGTTTTAGAATACACGAAAAAACTTACAAAATAAATTAACTACATGATGTTTGCAAGCTCTCATGGCTTATTACTTCCAAGTCCGATAGCATCAAACAATAGCTCCTTGCGTTGCACCGACCGCAGTTCAAGCGCAGTATCATCTAGATCGCGAACACGCAAAACATTCCCAAGGTTCGCTCCGTTAGTTAATATTCTGAGAGCACCCAACATTTGTCTACTATGTCAGCTTATTTGGTCTCAAAGCTGATTTTGAATCACAATCGTCGTTGTGCAATCCACAATAGCCCTTGACCAAGACTGGGGCGCTGAAAACGTACAAAGAATTCTTGCAACCGATGCCCTCCCTTTGAACAGGACACAATGCTATTGAAGACCCAATTTCGGTTTTGTTGTTCGTTGGCATTGTTTCACTGGGACAGAGTAATTGCGCACAAATTCCGAGCGGTTATTGTCGACGATTGCTGCTTGATAAAGTTTCGGGATTGATATACGAGCTGGCATTTGTTCCTTTGAATCTTTCGGGCACTTTCAGCTTTGGTTTAATAAAAGCTTTAGTTTTGTTTCAAGCCGTCTTTGGATATACCCACCACAGGTTAAATGTTAATTAATAATTGCAAACAGAATAAAAATGCCTTAAAGTTTTCGTGTTTCTTAAAAAAGAACCAAAGAATTATTTTTATAGGAATCACATTCACTTATTCGTGTTTTGTGTTGCCTGGATGAAAAGGCAGAAGCTCTGTTAAATAATAATCGTTTTCTTTACACTTTTCTTCGTTCTTTACTGTTCCAGATGGGGCACCGTGTTCCCCGGTACTCGAGCTTACTCTGGGGTGTCTGCATTCCAAGTTCCTGCAGCAGCTTTGACCTTGAAGAGGAGTTATCCTACAGACTGGCCGACGTTGGTATATCAGTGCGGGTTCACAATACCATGTGCACAGTTAAGAACTTTAAAAGACCATATTCGTTTGCGAAGACTCTCTCTATGTAAGTTTTAAGTCTCTTTTAGTCAAGTTCTCCAAACTTAACCAACTTGAAACTAATTATTAAATCGAAGAAGTTAGTGATTTTACACGATATCCCTATTTAATATGATCTCTCAAGGGCTTCCACGGTGATGAAGGGAAATATCGTGAGGAAACCGAAACCTGTATGTCTGCGAGTTCTTTCTGAAGCTAGTTAGTCAGTGTGGTGGAATATAGCCTTACCTTTCTCACAATTAGAAGAGGTCTGCATCCAGTAGTGTAACAGTTTATACAGGTTTACAAACTTAGGGTGTAATCAACCGAAAGGAGGCCATTGATACTTACCATACACCAACTTTTACGATCGTGACAACCTTGAAATCGCTTAAATTAGCTGCTCCTTACATTTGGTCAAGGATCAACAAACTTTTTCTTTGATGTTAAGTCACCTGATGTTAAGTGACGGTGTAGTCGAAAATGGTAAAGCACACCTAGCCTGGAATGGTACTAGCTCTCAATCGAGAACCAGAACTCTCCGTTAGGTGCTTGGCAGCAGATATTCAACTTGGCTTGTCAGCCCAGTACAAGAATATACCCTACAAACAAGGTATGGTTTCCTCAAGATGTTTTTCTTCACCGGCAGTTCGAGCTCTTTATTTGGATTGAACCCACGCCCTTCGGCGTGTGAACCGACCGCACTAACCACTGAGCTATCATCGCTATAAAATTTTATAATTTCAAAGTTGTGCCCATAGTGAAAGTTGTTGTAATGTTTAATACAAAGACCCCTTTTTAGCTTAGTATACCCCAAGCTTATAACCATTCAAAATAGAGATTTGGCGGGAACGCGAAAAAAGTAGTATCGCTCCATTGTATTTTTTCCAAAACTAGTGTTTTTTCGAGTGTTTATCTAACACCACTATTTTTATAAAATACTGGTGTTTTATTCATAAAGTGCTGAATTAAGAGTGAGAGTGTGGGAGTGTATTGACTGGCACTGACTGGACTTTGACTATAACTAAAGATGTTAGACATAAATTGCAAAAACCGAAAACGAGGCAATAAAGATAAAGAAGCTGAAGATGAAGACTTCACACTAAATACAGAAACATTGAAACTGGCAGAATGCACAAAGTGCGATGCCAAGAAGAAAGAGAAAAAAACCCTGCTTAACAAAAAATTTTATCTGGCATATTTTACTTTTTATTAAAATCTTGCCCCATCAAAATACTCAAATAAAATTTCACACACCAAATTTGTTTCTTTTTATTTCTGTTTATATCGCTTGTATTTAATGGAATACCTTCCACAACACTAAGCTACTGTCGTTATTATATCATTATTAATTACCAGAGGAGTAATTTAATGAGCGTAATTAGTTATTCCCATTACAAATTAAGCGCACAATTTGCATACATTGCTACGCACCAACACATCGCTTAGTATAAATCATTACTTCAGACATATATTTACAGCTAGAAAAACAGGTAATCACTGAAGTTCCTTTATTTCAGAACATTCTTCCTAGCAATATTGATGCTGCTAGGACTTGGAACAACACTCGACGATGGAAAAGAAGGGCTAACCAATTTTGAGAAACTTCTCAATGCGTTTTCTTTGAAACGCAACTTGAAGAAAGTGTTAGACTTGTCTGACGCTCCGACGAAGATAAAAGGCGTAGATGCGTATAGAGGAATGAATGCCCTCGCTCTGTTGATAGCGCATAAATCGATGGCGATGGCACATAGTCCTTTTGTCAACAAAGTTAGTTACGCAGAGGTATGTTTGAAGATTTTTTTTATATAAAAGTAATGAGACGAACAAAATACTAAGACTTAACTCCTAATTATGACCATTACAGCGGTACTGCGAACTTTAAGCAACAACACAATACAACGCAGTACCAGATATTCAAATAGTAGTGGGTAAACATTACTGTGTTCCGTTTCAAACGATACTGCAGCAAGCGAAATTACAGAATTGTTCAGATCATCATTAACCATCGAAAGTCTCAAAGTAATAAGCGTCAAAGACATAACTTTGAGTCGTAAAACAAAGTCCAAGGCCGCGCTGCAATAGTCATGGACAGGCGTTATCTCTTAGCATCTTACTTTGGTGCTCATTACTTTGAGACATTCGATGGTTAATCTTAAAAGGCTTGTAATTTTGCTAACCAAACCGGATCATAATAATGTTTTTTTACTACTGCTTAGCGGTAGAATGTTTTGAGTCCGGTTGCTTGTCTTCCCAATAGCTATAGGGGCATGTCACCGATTATAGCGATGACAGCTCAGTGGTTAACGCGGTTGATTCACATGCCGAAGGGCGGAGGTTCAAACCCCAACAATGAGCTGGAGCTGCCGGTGAAGAAAAACATCGTGAGGAAACCATAGCATGGTAGTAGGTAACTTTCTAGTACTCGGGTGGCTAGCTACCTCAAGTTGAAAATCTGGCTGTGGTCAAACACCCAGCTAGACAAACAAAAAAAAAACATATTTCATAAAACAAAAAAAAGTCAGCATAGCTTAAATAATACTTGAGGTTTTTAATATTGTCTGCATATCGCATACTATTTAAAATTTTGATCTAAACAATCCTAGTGCTTAACGTCTCTTAAAAGTTTTATGAATTCCACAAATGATCAATTTCCAGTTCACCCCGATCTCTGTAAAGTAATTAATGAGTATATTGAGTCTCTTTGATTTTAACGTTGGCCGATTTTGGTAAGCAGTTTAAGGGATTATCCACTCCGACCGGCACCTCAAAAAGCTCCAGCGGAATTATTTTATCGGGAGCGGTAAAGTCCTCAAAAGTTGGGGACAATACGGTTTCATCAAAGGCCAAATTAATCTATTTCAGGTGTTTGGAATGCCGTGGGCCGTAATTGGCCGCTCCTCTATACTATACACGGACAGTTTCCTATATCTCAGCGGATTTCTGAACGCTCACAATCTTTTACAAGATCTCGAAAGAAAAGGCACCATTGACATGAAGGGTAGATTCATCGCCAGATGGTTCAGGTAATACCTATCTCTAAATATGTGGGTACATAACATTTGCGTCAACAAGGAAAATTTCTACCTTAACATCCGGCATCGTCACACCTTTTATACGTCGTTGAATTAGGAAATTCCGTTTAATTGTAAGTTATTAAAACTTAATTCCCGTGTCCTCACCTAGTTTCATCGAATGGGCACGCGTACGTGTCTAAATTGTCATTAACTTCCAATTAAATTTATAATATGTATTTTATAGCGTGTAATTTAATAAAACGTGACCAATTAAGCTTTATTTGATATGGTTTGTCTGTCTTCAGGTTGTTCCCCTTGTTTGTCAGTCTAATGTTGTTCTGCACCTACATCCTGCCTGATGTCAGTAATGGGCCACAGTGGAATCTAGTCGTAGAAGAACATAGCAGGGTGTGTGAGAAGAACATGTGGAAGAGCTTTTTGTTCATTCACAATTACTTTGGATTTGAAGACATGGTACGTGAAAATTGGTTTTTGTTTTTTTTATTAGTGACCTGAAAATACTAGGTAATCGTGCATATTAAGATAATATTTATTATTGCTCGCAATTACAGGTAAGTTCCACTAAGAATTTTATTTCTTACTAAAACTTTAATCTTAAACGAATCAAAACCACGCGTCAATGCACTGCGCTCATTTGTGATCGTCAAAACATTCTAGAGCATATTTTAATGATATAAATACTTACAATCTATTTTTATACGTACTTACTAGGATAATTCATTGGATTCGGCTAGATTTATAAAACTTACATACTCATAAAATAAAATTCATACTCATATAGATGCCTTAAATAAATAACACCGTTCATAAACTTCATTATCGGCCTATCTTAGTCCACTGCTGGACACAGGCCTCTCCGAAGACACGCCACTCAGCTTGATCCAGTCTCTGCTAGCTGTTCTACGTATATCGTCATTCCTTCGAGTCTCAGGGTGTCCTACACTATGTTTGCGGATTCGCGCAGTCGTGTTCTAGGGGGAAGACCACGAATCGGCAAACGTGTAAGTACATAGGTATCAAGATCAAATTCTAAAGGCAGTTAACACATTTGAACTTTGCTGTCCTTGTCTAATGAACGGTAATATAAAAGATAGCTACATTTTTAGTAATTTCTGATTTAACAACAAAATAACAGTTGAATGCACATGGCACTTTATATTTTAACTGCACTATGATAGCATATTATATCAAACGTGTGATTAAGTCAAAGATAGTTACTACTTTTGTTTATACTGCATTGATTCACAAGCTCTAGATCCCAGGATTGTTGCGTAACACTATTACTATGTCACCCACATTACGTAGTTGAGTATTGAATTAAACAGGATTAGCTATAGTACGACATCGTATCGTAAACTGCGAGCTTTCGGCTTTATTCATGCCTAACGAGAAGTCAGTATTTTTTTTCGAAATAAAAATTTGCCTCTTGGGTAAATCAGATTCTTAGAGAATTTCATCTAAATCCATTGTTAATACACATATCTATGAAAGATGATGATTTTTCCTTTACTGATTAAAAAGTAATAAATAAAAATAAAAACCACTCGTTGAATACTTAAAATGTGTGTAGCATTGTCTTAAAGAAAGTAAACTAAACCTAGTGAATTATAGTAAATGAAATATAAAGAAAAGTTCTACTTTGTACTTATAATTATATAAATATTTTTTTTTGGTAAAAATCTTCGGAGTTGCACTTCCAAACTTTACTCACAACAAAACTGTTTCAATAACTATTATCGTCGTTATTGTTCTGTTCTCGCGTAAAATACATGATTTATGTAGTATCCGTACTTTTATTATTTATTTCTACTTGTTGAATACGGAAAATGTGTATAGCATTGTTAAACTTTTAAAATTTAGTAAAATAAAAATATCAAAGATATATTTTGTTTTTTAATGAACATTATGAATTGTGATGTAAGAGTTATACACGTACTTCCTATTTATTAATAAATAACTGCAAATTAGGATCAAATGAAACAATTTATTTACAAAAAATAAGAATATACTTGTCTCTATAACAAAATTCAATAAACCCCCAAAATCCTAGAAATTTTGCTCACTAAAGACTTATGTATCTAAGTATTATATGCGATCAAAACACTTTTCCTCCGACCAAAAGAGATTTTTCACAGATATATAAATTACATATTTCCTTTCTAAATAACCGATAAACTTTTTGTACCCTTTACAAAAGCTCGACCACTTTTGTGATGCGAAAGAATAAGATTATGATCGATCACTAAAGTTTTCGGTTTGTATGATAGGCACACTGGCACATGTCTTCAAGTGATCGTGAATAAAATATATCACAACATTTCGAGACGCAAACTCGTTTTACCGAACGAATCATGTTACGTAGAAACAGCTATACATAATGTTTAAGGAACGGAAAAACTTTCAATGTAAATGCTCATCTCTAAATTTTCACTTTAAAGAATATACGTATTCCATGACACGACGCGATCGATATCTAGGATATCAGAAATATCGTGCTACTAAAGATATTGCTGTGGCATAATACTTAGTTAACATCTACTGACTACCCCGACTGTTAGCATATTTGGTAGAATGTCTGCTTTAAGAGCTGTAGCTGTACAGTTCGACACCCAGACACAGAACAAATATTTATTTAACGATAAACGTTTGTTCTGTGTATGGGTCTGTCTGTATATATTATAAGTAAGTAATTACATAAAAAAGTATATAAGCACTCTGGATCCTATAGCACAAGCTTTGGGGTTGGATGGAGCTGTGTGAAATTTCCAAGTTTTTTTAATTTTTACATACATTTTCTTAGGACTGAAGTTTATCTCAATCAATTTCATACAAACAGCTGGATGATAAAAACAGAAACGACTTGATTTTTTCTAGAATCTACGTATCATTAATTGGTGGCAATGAAGCAACAAGCGTTGTATAGTAGATCTATTCACTACGAAAAAACCTTACATTAATACCTTGAAAGTATTCAAAGAAAAACCACAGAATGCACACAAAGCGGGAGAAAACGAAATCGCTGACCAAAACATTGTACCACGACAACGTATCTTAGAATTAGTAAACTTTGAGAGCTTCATAAAAATTGCTTCACTTGTTTGTTGCGTATAGTATACAATGACAACTGTGCTATGTAATAGCTAAATACAAATTACTGTAATACGCAAATTGCCCCATGTTTTACTGAGGTTTTTGTCGTTAGTTGAGCACAATGATCTTTATTTCTAGTGCCTCACCCACACACATCAAATCGGAATGGACATGCAGCTGTACGTGGCCACGTTGCCTCTTATGCTGATACTGTGGAAGTATCGAACCCTGGGCTGGACTCTGGTCATCGGCATCGCTGTCGCTTCCACGGTGCTGAGGTACCTGACCGTCCACTGGTACGAGATCAGCATGATTGTTTACTACGGAATATCGTAAGTTTCTTTTTCTTGTTTAGAGTTCACTTTTTTTATGGTTACATGCTAGTTTTTTTGATCACAGCTCACCTGATGTTAAGTGAAAAGCACACCTAGCCTGGAATGGAACTGAATCCTAAGTGAGACTATCAGAACATATATATATGTTAGGTGCTTGGCGGCAGATGTTCAACTTGAGGGTGGCAGCTAGCCAGCCGAGTATTAGAAAGTACCCTACCACCATGTTATGGTTTCCTCATGATGTTTTTCCTTCACCGGCAGCTCAAGCTCATTGTTGGGGTTTGAACCCACGCCCTTCGGCATGCGAACTGACCGCGCTAACCACTGAGCTATCACCACAACAAAAATGTCGCTCAAAAAATAAAAGTTTCGCTCGTCTCCGTTTCGTGGATACGCATCTTTAATGTTAAGAACTGATCTTAAAACGTTTTTAGAACTATAATGCTTGCTCAACGCTTTTTATAGCCGAAGGTTGAAGTTGATTTTAAAGAAAAAATTACTAATAAAACATCCTGTAACTTTACCTCACCCGCGAGTCGCAGCAATTTTTCGGTGTAAACGTAACTATTTAGCAAAATCTACTTTATAACGTTTTATTTACTTTTCTGAATTATTTTTCTGGCTTAGTTACCGACCTGTGTGAACAGCCCAATGTACATTATTTGCTCTGCTCATTACGGGTCGTAGAATAAAATAAATTGTACGCCCATGTAACATACACAAACCTATTTCTAAAAGTTACAATGTAGGTAAATGAAATACACATGTATGCTGTATACATTTTTCGTCGTATTTGTGGAAAATTATGTTTGCTTATGAAATATTCTCCCATAGCTACAAATTGTATACTACACGAAAAGGGCTCAAACAATTTTTATAAAATTTCGGAGGTTTTTGAGGGCGAAATATCGATCTAGCTATTAGCATATTAGGTGGTCATGATATATGTTATATTTATTTTGTTTACCTATGTACCTACATAAGTATACATACTCTAATAGTTTCTGTATTTTTCTATGTTTTTTTTTCTTTTTTATTGCTTGACAGGCTAGCTGTTTGACCGCAGCTCACCTGATGTTAAGTGACGGTGTGGTCGAAGATGGTAAAGCACACCTAGCTTGGAATGGTACTGGCTCTCAAGTGAGGCTGCCGAGGTGCGAGGTGCGTGAGGTTTTAGCATTAAATCCTCCTATTAGACATTGTATTTAGTTGTAAGCGTGTAAGAATGAATTTAACAAACAAAAACCGTATGAGACGTTTACAGACAACCTTTTAACGCGTTGTAATTCTACGGAAAGTTCTTTAGCGGAAGGACATTTTCACTCCTCGTTAATGAATTTTTCTAACAATTTTTTTGTGAATTTCTTCTCTTCGCATCTTTTCAATAATTATGTTTTCATATTCTAGGGTTCAGAAACTTCTTGATGCAGCTCGATACTCTTATATCCTGCCTACACACAGAGCCACAATCTACCTGATCGGCGTCGTGATGGCATATCTCATGAAGACTAAGAAACTTAATTACACGCTCAGCAATGTAAGTTATCTGCACGTTAAGAAACTTATGATGTTTTGACGAATATAAAAGTTCTGCTTTATACTTTTATTTATATTTCATTATTATTTTTTTTGGTAAAAATCTTCGGAGTTGCACTTTCAAAGTTTACTCACAACAAAATTGTTACAATGACTATCATCATCGTTATTGGTCTGTTCTCATGTAGAATACAAGATTTATGTAGCATCCGTAATTTTGTTATTTAGATACTCATCAGTTAAGTAATCGAAGGTCTATCAGCGTTTCACATCCACATGTGCACACAAACATTTGTTGCAGATATATTGACAGTTTTTTTATCAGCACAGTATGTCTTCGCATAGTTGTGAGCTAACTATTATGCCAGAAGTTTATGAAAATTTTCATATCTCCCTTTACTCACTAATATTAAAATTGCGAGTTTGTATTTGTGTTAATATGGAAACTGACATGGTTTTGATACATTTTTGTTTTACTTATGCGGGATTACTCACGATATAATATTGAATACTCCAGCTATAGTTTCGGTCGCCGTGCGAGGCAAGATGGAGACGCGCGCGCGTTGCGCAGCTTTGTCCCCACGATGAAGGCCACCAGATGTGGCCGAAACTATAGTCGGAATATCCGATATAGTTAAAAGTGAGTAATTCCGCATAAGTAAAACAAAAGTTGTTGTTCGTTACTTTTTCACGTTTTCAATGTCTAATCTGATTTGGGCAAAATTCCCTCATATTTTGAATTAACACAGCTATTTTGTATCCCAGAAAAATATACCGTTCCCATAGTATAGCGTGTGTAGTGGACGAAGTAGTTCTTAATAAGGGTGCGCTAGTGAGGACTGCTTTACAAAGCTTCATTGTTATTGCGAATAACTAAATCCAGCGTACTGCTAACATTTAATATTGTTACATTAAAATATAAACCAACAAGCGTAGATGTTAATAGAAATAAGGGTTGTGTGTATGCCTCGAGCTCATGCTCACCATCACGGACCTCGGTGTCTTATATGAAAAAACAAAACAAAATATTATATTTTCAGTTGCAAGTGAAAGTCCTGTGGTGGTCCAGTCTAGCGCTGGCCTTAGCCACGATGTGCAGCCCGTTTCGGATGGGCCTAGAGGGCTACAAATTTGAGGCAGGACCCGCCGCTATGTTCGCGGCCTTCTCGCCAATACTGTGGGGACTGGTCATGTGTGCTACGCACTGGGCCATTTGTAACGACTACGCAGGTTCGTACTGATCACTCATCACCAAGTTTTTTTACTTGGTGGTAGATCTCCTTAGCTGGAGGTCGTCTAGGTAGGTACCACCGCAGTACCAGATATTCTGCCGCTAAGCAGTAGTGTGTAAACATTACTGTGTTCCGGTTTGAAGGGTACTGCCGCTAGCGAAATTACTGGGCTGTTTAGACTAACCATCTAGTCTCAAAGTAATGAGCGCCAAGGAAGCGATGCTCTGGACTTTGTTTTACTAATCAAAGCTCTGTGTATCGCTGCGATGATCATGGACAGACGTTATCTGTTAACATTAGGAGAGCGTCTCGTTCGGCTCATTACTGTTACATAAAAAAAAAAGTTTTTCCTTAACATTTACTTTCAAAGTAAAATAATATTTAATTTTTATACAATTTATTCATTATCATCGATTATTTTCTACTCATTTGCCAGCTACCATTCAAGTTGTTATAAAAGTCTTTCCACTCTCGAAAAAGAAGCAAATGTATCAATACTCTAGCCCTGTCACGTTTCCGCGCGGGGAGAAGACTACTTTATCCACGGTGAACGCTAAATATACATATATCTCCCTTGCAGCGTGTCATAATTTCAATCAATGATAATAAAACCTATTGACTGACAGTACCAATTCCCCCGCTCACGCCAAAAATAAGCTTGATATAATCTATACGCGCATATCGACCGTAGCAATTAACATTGTCGGATCTACATTTTTACAATTTTCATGTCATTGCATTAAAGGTCTTACAATATGTCTAAAAATGCCCCCGAAAATTATCAAATTCGATAAAAAAACTTATTTTTTTTACCATTAGGTTGATTTTAGGAATTTATTAATATTTGGGGGCATTTTTAGACATATTCTAAGACCTTTAATGCAATGAAATGAAAATAGCAAAAATGTAGATCCGACAATGTTAATTGCTACGGTCGATATATAATCAACATCTGGGCAAGGAATGTTGATGAAGACTGCTGCAAAAAAAAAACCATAACATCAGAACTTATTCCAACCAGTGACCAAAATACGGCTGCATAACTTCAGAACTCATGTTTTATGCAAGAGCGTTTTTGTAATCTTAACCTTCAACAACTTATAGGTACATGCTTAATTAGTATAGATCATTATATAAATAACTAGCGGCCCGCTCCGGCTTCGCACGGGTATAAACCTCAAAAATAACAGTAATTTCTCCACTATTTAATGGATGTTATTATACATATAAGCCTTCCTCTTCAATCACTCTATCTATTAAAAAAAACCGCATCAAAATCCGTTGCGTAGTTTTAAAGATTGAAGCATACATAGGGATATAGGGACAGAGAAAGCGACTTTGTTTTATACTATGTAGTGAGTAGTGATAGTGATATGGACTAAATATTTCAATGTTTATATTTCAGGTGCAGGCACGGCGTTTTTAGAGTCTCGAGTGTTCAAGTTCTTCAACAAGATCGCTTACAGCGTGTACCTCACCCAATTTCCGATATTTTTTTACAATGTCGGCGTCCAGCGGAACATCGGATACTACTCGCCTTTCTCTCTAGTAAGTCACCATGCTCATTTCAATTACATCAGCAGTCTGTTTACCTACTGCAAGTGTAAATTTTTTTTAACTATGGAAACTGACGTGATAGTAACATTTTTGTTTTACTTATGCGGAATTACTCACAATTAATTACCTATATTGTTTTTTTTAATGCGTATTAGGCTCGCGTTTGACCACATGCTGCCTGATTTTAAGCAACGATGTGGTCTAGGGTGGAACACGCTTATCTAGAAGGAACCTGTTTACTCTTGATTTGCAGACACTGATATTGTACATTTCGGGAAACACAGACTCCGGCAAAGAGTTCCACATCCTCGCTGTACGAATAAAGAATGTGGATTCAAAGCGCTTAATGCGTACATGGGGAACGTCCACCATGTACGGGTGACGCCTCGGTCGCTTTTTGTCTCCCCGTCCGGTAGTAAAAAGGGGCAAGTGGAACCAAGTTGTGCAACTCCAAGGCACAATCTCCGAAATGTATTATACTCCGGCGATAGTTTCGACCTCATCTGGTGGCGATGCGAAGCAAGACGAGGCCACGCACGTATCCATGAAGAAGGCCACAGAACGTGGCCGACATATATTCACATAAGTAAAACAAAAATGTAAATATCTTATAAACTACACCACTACTGAGCTTTACTAGATTCAGGTATCATCACTTCTCAACTTTAAATCTAGAGAGAATCATTCAATCTGATAGGCTAACTCAATCTCCTAATTTTTCTATGTCACATTGAATGTTATCTCATACTTTTGGTGAAAGAAAAACGAGATAATTTCCAATGCAACATTTCGATACAAAATAACTCAAAAACAATCTGAATATTTATGAAAACACTGAGCATGTGAATAGAAATAATGTCGATAACATTATTAACTAAATTAGTCATATTATATTGGTGTTGTACCTCAAGGATGTGATGTGGGTGTTGTACCTTTAAAATATCAACTAAATATAGTTTTATTATTGTTCTATTTTACAGCTGTACATTCCTGAAGTATTGTGCATAATCGGAATATCAATATTGACCACCGTAGCCATCGAGATGCCCTTTAACCAAGTACACAGAATATATTTTGGTGAGCTTTTTACTAAAAATTCTAAACTTTATTTTTGGTAAGGAGACGTAAGTGAAAACACTAACTGTTAACACACAAATATCGCGAACAGATTAATTAATTATTCAAATATCTGCTTGACTTATATAACATGTGATTAAGACGTAACTAACTATTATTAACTAATATTATTCTAAAATTTTCTTTGCAGGACAATCACAAACGAAGCTAAAGGACAAATAAAGAAGACAAAGACTAATTTTATTATACCTAGTTATAAGTATCAATTATTTAAGTAAGTAAATAAAAGTATTTTAAGACTTGTAAGTAGAACCAAAACGTTATTTAGAATGTACGAATATTTTGCCTACTTTTATACTGTAACGAATGAAATGAGAATAATTAAGGACATAATGGAAAATGAAATGATAAGTAATGAAATAAAATGATGGTTGTATATAAATAAAGTTGTATTATTTTCGTTCTTAACACTATCACAGACTGGCCAAATTTCTAGATGCATAGAGAATTTTTAGTAAAAATTTGGTCATGTCTAGTCTTTGATTTGATATCACTAGGAAAAACTAATAATAATCTTAAGTATTATATATTTCTGATTGATGTCGACAATTTTTTTCATAGTCGTGTATCTATAGAATGGAATATAGTTTTCAACTCTTCGTTCATAATAATCTTATATTAAGTAATATCCAAGAACGTAACATCAATATCTTCATCAAAGAATGCGAATCAATCGCGAACTTTAGATGGTACTTGTTGACAGGTTTCGGAACGATTTTCCAGATAATTTTGATGGAACATAGTATTTTGTTTACCTTTTATTCATGAAATTTCTTCTAAAGATACTTACTTACATATATCTATACATCTTACATACTTCTATAGATTTCTGCTTAAGTTGGGCATGAAATGTTTTATGCTGATTTTTACAACTTTTCTTTTTCCACTAGTAAGCAGTAAGTGTTACCTATCTGCCTGAATTATTCAAATGCTTTGAAAGTGTTTCGTAGAGACATTCAAAGCGTTTTATTTTGACGTTATTGAATAAAACCGCAAACAGTTTTCGTTTTACATAGATCCTTCTAATGAACACCTAAGACCATAAGATCCTTTAAAGTTCAAATGCCGTCAGCTTTTGACAGCTAGCCTGGTATCCTCTCTGCACTCGGGAGGTATCCTGCCAGGCCTACATGTACACCTGACTAAGCCAGTCGACTCTTGAGAGAGCCAGGCCCCTTCCGGACACGGGCCCTGTGTGTGGAGGGTGTGGCAGGCACCGCCATACGACGCAGCACCTCGGCGGCTGGAGCAGGATTCTACCTAGAAAGACACAAATTAAAATATAAACATGGCTATGAATACTCCTGACTAATTCACCTTTCAAACAAAAAATAACAAAATCAATCGGTTCATCCGTTCGGGAGCTATGATGCCACAGACAGACAGACACACAGACAGACAGACACACACACATAACACACACCCACATACACACACTCACACACTCACACAAACACACACACACACTCGCAAACGCGCGCGTCAAACGTCTGTGACTGTGACGTGTTGTGGTCTACTATACAAATAAATAAGATTCGCAGTCTTAGTTCAAGGCACACCTATCTATGTATAAGTATCTCTTACCGAGTATGATTAACTTTCAGAACAAGATTCGAAACGAAAATTCCAATACGGTGTTTCTTTAAATGAAACAAATATATTTTAGCATTGTATCCTTCGCCTTAGTTGTTTTATGTTTAACGCAAACGCCTGTCAATACCAAATGAATCTGTTAGCTTACTTCTCTTCTATTGCAATTGCCACTGGTGCAGGCGCAGACCCCGTTGTGGCTTAGTCCGTCCAACGCCGGACGTGCATCAAAGTCGAAAGCGACCACCTCTCCTACTGGACAAGGGTCGGCGGTGCCTGGTCGATAGCAGCGGCGACGCTCCGGTACGTAGAGACGGCCTCTGGCACATGGCACCTGGAATGGAGAGGAATTACACTTTACATTGTATTACAAGTACATTTTTTTAATGGTTGACAAGCTAGGTCTTTGACCACAGCTCTGGCTGTGTGGTCAAAGATGGTAGAGCGCACCTAATCTGCATATCAATGTACCTAAATACTTATGTTTGTATATTTTTAACATTGCTTGTTTATACAACCGAACCTTATATATATTCTCTAAGAATCGACCTATATTAATACTTAGGTTAATTATACAGCCATCGCCACTTACATGACATGAGAGATCATTCTTTTTTACTTTTATAAATACTCCTAATTGTCTTATCATCGATAACTTGAATAGTTTATACCCTTATTCTGTTCCTCTGAAATAATATTTTATAGTATCAGAAATTCAACATCAGAGTGTTATTTTGATTGAATTTGAATGTTGTTTTTTTTTCGTAATTTATTTGCATTACTTAACAATTTTTTATAAACAATTATTTGCACTCCAAATTTCCACAAAATCAGTTGATAGGTACATATATAAATCTTCTGTACGTGTGTTTGTCACCTTACTCCTTCTAAACGGCTGGACCGATTTGGATAAAATTTTGTGTGTCAATCAATGGGTTTCTAGATGGTTTGCAAACACAATTAGACCCGGAAGGTGGCGCTGCTGTCTGTTGACCGTTAGGCGATACGAAGTTCACCGAGTCAGCTAGTTTATTATATTGTTTTATTTGTTCATAACTTTTTTTAAACCTCGTGCATCTTTATAGGTTAGTGCACAATTGCTGAGCACTGGCCTTTTATTCTTTTTGACTTTTTTTCTGACACTGCAGCTGTAACCTTCTTACTGGTGTTTATAATTTGTTGTCTATAATGTTAGTTTAAATCTTTTTATTTGTGTATATTGTCTCTAGTTTTATTTGTTGTAGTATCTAATCCCACTAATATTATAAATGTGAAAGTTTGGATGGACGTATGGATGTTTGTTACTCAATCACGCCAGAACGGCTGAACGGATCTGGATGAAATTTTGCATGTAGATACCTTAGGCCCTGGAATAAAACATAGGATACTTTTCAGCATCATCATCATCATCCATCACCACGCGGGTAAAACTGCGGGGCGCAGCTAGTGTCTTATATATAAAAAAATCTTACTTTTTCTTTCTCTGTTTATCTCTTACCTTAGTGCATCGCCCTCCTCTTGCAATCATTTCATCCTGAGCGCAAGGACCTCTCGTGTACAGTCTGTAGCATGCTCCATCTGTGGCTCTAGCGTGGAACGACTTGCATCTACACTCAGCCCGGGACCCTTGTGCTTCCACCTCGGTTATAGAGAATTTATGACCTTTGGGGCAGGGCCCTAAGGAATCTGAAAGTTGACATAAGGAATCATAAGATGACGGATGAAATAACAAGTCTAATTTAGGATTAGTCTATTGATACATTAATCCTAAAATTTCAACTTTCAACCGATTACGAAATTAAACATTGTTTTGGCAATAAGTCTATTAGATATTTTTTTTTTTGTAATACTTATAATATGATAAGATGATAAGCGATGATGTAGTCGAAGATTAAGCACGCAGACTTAGAAGATACCTATTCACTCTGGCCTTGAAAGATCTAGTTTATATCTCTCAGGAAACAAGGAAGCCGACAGATTGCTCCATTCCTTGGCCGTACGGATGTACATTGATATACATTGTCATCACCGTTTGTAGTTCTTTGTTAACTAATGTTAATTAGATTAATATTCTATATTGATGTTTTTTATTGGTTTTCGTTATAATAAGAAAAACTACATATAGATATGTTGACTAATCAATTTTATATTTCGACCAAAACCTATAATATGATATACAACTTGATTCTTTTTTTTTTTTAAGTTTCGATTTGCACGATTGTTTGTAACCAGCGTATTTGGGGGTTGGACAGACTATCACACGTCCCGTTTTGAACGGGTCTGACCCTTCCCCCAAACAAAACTTTGGGACACCAAATTGACCCGTTTTAGTTATAGAAAGGTAACCGATATCAAAATATATAGAAGACAACCAAGGTTTTCTCTGAACTTATAAGAATTTTTAGCGATAAGTGCGTTTGGAAATATCTAAACATTTTGTAAGAAACTCGTCGGATGGGAGTGTATTCAACAGCTCCACGCTAACAATCTGAACTTTAGCATTTTGATATTTAAAGTCTGAAACAAATGCAATCATAGAACAACTTTGATGAGTAAATCGTTACTTGGTGGTATCTCCTTATTAGAAAGGTCGTCTAGGTGGGTATCACCGCAGTACCAGATATTCTGCCACCAAGCAGTAGTGTGTCAACTTTACTGTGTTCCGGTTTGAAGAATACTGCAGCTAACAAAATTACTAGGCTGTTGAGACTAATCATCTAATGTCTCAAAGTTATGAGCGCCAAATCAGCGATGCCCTGGACTTTATTTTGTTACTCAAAGTTCTGTGTATCGCTGCAATGGTCATGGACAGGCGTTATCTCTTACCATTAGGAGAGCGTATCACATCATTACTTATATACATATATAAACAAAATAGAAGTATAAAAAACCTTAGTTGCAAATATCAAAATCATATTGATGATAAAAGAGAAAAATATTATTATTGACTGTCGCAACAATTTTCAAAGTGTCGCATTTTGAGCATAAATTTAAATGGTCACATTAGACCTAACACTACTAGATTTATCGAAGATTTTTCTTACACATGTGGCTTAATGAACTTTACATTCCTACCTACTATTTAGTCATTATTTTATTGACAACCATACTAACCAAGTTCGTAGCAAGCTCCCGTCTCGTTGTGGTAATGTGGAAGATGGGACTCGCAACCACATTTAGCTCCAGGCAAGAACAGCTGGCCTCGATCACACGGCCCCCTGGTGTAATGGGCATAGCACCCCCCATCTGGAGACCAGTAGTGTGGCCCGTCAGAAGCACACTGGAACATATTAACAAAACTATGCATCAAATTGAAATTGACAGCCCTGTTGGCGCATTGGTAGTATGTCTGCCTGAGCTGTAGGGCGTGGGTTCGATTCCCGCCAAGGACAAACATTTTATGGTATAAACAAATGTTTGTTCTGTGTCTGGGTGTTCTGTATGTATTATAAGTATGTATTTACAAAAAAAAAGTATTTATGTATTCTATCAGTTATCTGACTTCCATCACACAAGCTCTGCTTAGTTTGGGGTCAGATGGCGCTGTGTGTAATGTGTCCTTAAATATTTATTTATTTATTTATTTTATTTAAATTTCATCGATTCACAAAGAAATGGATGAGGTTCTTATAGGATGGGTATTGCGTTGCGAGGAATGCATAAATAATTATTAACTGTTTGTATAACTACGAAACAAACATTTTTCTTTAATTTCATTCGGAAGAAGTCGCCGGTAGCACTAGTATGGTTTAAAATTACAAATGAAATGCTAAAACTAGCCGTCTTCCTTTATTGTAGAAGCCCATTATCATCGTCAACATAATAACATGTTCTTGTTGATAAATGTCCTAAATACATTCACTGTCAATCACCTTCAGCATTTAGAAATCTAGGACCAAGGAATTACCAGCATCTGACATTAAACTGACACTCGATGACCTGACCTACTCTCAAGACATCCGGAAACATCTTCAACATTTAGCTGAAAGGTTCTCCGAACAGTATAATTGTGGAAGTCGTTTTTAAACATTCATTTTTTTTATATGGTTGCCAAGCTAGGTGTTTGACCACAGCTTACCTGATGTTAAGTGACAGTTTGGTCGAAGATGGTTAAGCCATGGAATGGATCTGGTTCTCAAAAGAGACTCCCGGAGAATGTATAGTTTCTTATCCAGGAAGTACTGAACCTATACCAAACCTATTTTAGTGGTGATAGCTCAGTGGTTAGCGCGGTCGGTTCACAGGCGGAAGGGCGAAAGTTCAAACCACAGCAATAAACTTGAGCATCTGGAAAACATCGTGAGGAAACCATAACTTGGTGGTAGGTTACCTTCTAGTACTCGGCTGGCTAGCTACCACGTTGAAATCTTGCGCCAAGAACCTAGTGGTGTGTTCCGGCAATCTCACTTGAGAGCCAGTTCCATTCCAGGCTAGGTGTGTTTACCATCTTCGACCACACCGACACTTAACATCAGGTGAGCTGCCGTCAAACACATAGCTTGTCAACCATTATTTTATTTTATTTTTAAATGTAGCCTAAAAAGTATAGATACTTTTAAATTGGTTACTTACAGTGCAATTTGCGAGGCCGTCTTCCCCGAGATCTAAAATAGATCCAGCATAACATGGACCCTGACTCAGTCTGAAGTAGCAGCGACCATCCTGCGGCCAATAGAGCAAGGTCTCGTCAGCGCACTGCTGAGGTCGTACACACATACCTTGCCGTTCACTGGAATAACAAACACAAGGGGACTGTGACTACTCATCGCAATCACACAAAGGACTTGAAAGGACGATTTTGCAACAACTAAAACCCATTCGTGACCTACTCACGTTTATAGCCATGTTTATGCATCAAAGTAGTCCGTAGTCGTAGTGATTTCAAATATTGTGAACGGAGCAATAAAACTAATGGAGGTGTCGCAACACAACATAAACGAATTGGAAAAAATAGCTTTCAAAGATAAAGCGATAAAGCTCCTAATTATCATAATGGAGTCAGTTCCATAGTATTTTGACACAATGCTTGTGTAACCATGACCTGACCTAGCCATGCAATTTGGATAAAACAATGCCAATGTGAAGCGAATCCAACGCAAACAAATGCTTTTCGTGTCTGTATCCGCGTGGCCCACTGACCTCGATACAATACAAATTGCAGATACGAGAACGCATATTAATAGTGACAAGTTAGAACATCCCAACAATAAGTAATTGATAATTAAATTTAAACATATTATTATAATTAAAATGATAAATATAAAATAACTAAAATATATTATTAAAAGGAGTCCCTTTAGGCAAGGTTCCGAAGATTGATTGTACCTACGATCTTTCCTGACTGAGTACTTTACCAATTTGGATCAAAACAATTCCCCGAGGCAAAAATTATATACTAATATTATAAAGGCAAAGGTTTGTTAGTGTTAAGGTGTGTTAGTCACTTCTTCAAGCTGGCTGAATCAATTTTGATGAAATTTGTTATGGAGGTAGCTGACACATTGGATTAAAACATTAGCTAGCGGGTGACACCGCGGAGCGCAGCGAGTATAAATTACAATAATATTATCAAATATTTTAAGTTTCTATGGGGTATTATAATTCGGAATTTGATGTTAAATTTTTTCATGCCTCATAAATTTGCCGGATAACAATCCTTACATGTAACTGCAGAGCAGAATAACTGACAAAACTCCAAAGTGAATAGTCCTCCGAAGAAGAATAAGGAGTCATACTGTGAATATAAGTGAAAGTTACTGCTGATCTGCTGTTGGTACATTTTTAAAAGAAAGGAAATTCGATAAGGAATTCTTAAGATGCTTACCCACCCTCGCTTGTTAAACGTCTCTTCAACGGGTGCAAAGTACTCCCCTGGGCGGCAGGGGCCTCTTTCGAACAGCTTATGACAGGTGGTGCTTTGGGGCAGCTGGGCAGTGCCAGGGGGACACTTGCATTCTGCCACGGTCCTGCCGCCCCAGCGACCTGGGCTCAATTCCTGGGTTTCCGGACATGGGTGGCCTTTCTGAAAATGAAAGAGATAATAATGATTAATTGAGTCAGTTTTATTATTTTTCGTACTTTGAAAATTTGAATTGAAAAGTAATTGAATTGATTTTTTAAGCGATTTCATGTTGGGTCTTATTAAATGTTTCTCACAATTAAGCAGAACAATTATGGAGAGAATGTCTCTTTTTGGGTAAAGGATACCGTTCCACTTAACCCTGTTTATGGAAAGATAGTTTTGTATTTAACTCTTAGTTACGTTAGATAATTTTAGGTATACGTTGGACTTATCAAATGCTATCATCTAAAGTCTATAGGTAACCATTGTTTTCGACACAATAGATCGTAAAGAATCTGTAAATTGCCAAATTCTTTAATATTACGAGATATAATTAAATAAATAATTTTGTTTCCACGACTCCAATAAAATACAATAGAACGATATCGCGTCATAACCTTATCAGATTTTGGCTGTTTCCTAATTTTATAAAATAAAATATCGTTTTTGTGACCTGTTTCATTTTGTTTTAACAAAAACTAAATCAGATACGAGGTGTTACAACTAAGAACCAAATGAACATTGGATTTTACGTAACGTTTACCTTAGTTTGAGTATAATATAATATAAGTATGTTTATTTCTTAAAAGAATCATCACATTGAATTATTGTTTTTTACACCGGGTGGGAAGACGTCTTTAAACTTCATTTCAGTAAAAATCACCAGTAATTCAGTTTGGTTGTATGAAAGGGACAGCAACCAGTTTTGAATTTTGTGCTTACAGTAATCTTATGGTCTGTGAAACAAATTATACCATGCGTTTTTATAATTAGTAAAAATGAATAAAACTTTTCAGTAGCATCTTTTATTGTTTAAAAAATAGAATATACACATATGTATTTAATTTAGACAATCATAGATTAGAATAATTAAAGCAAAAAATCTCTCCATTTACCCAAACATAACATCGCAATCCACCTCATGACTGTACTCAACGTACGTAATTTTAAGACAAATTGCCAGCTTGTCTTTGGAAATGTGCAATTCTATTATTTGGCCACATAAACAACATTGGTTACACTGTACAGGCAAGTTGGATAACAGCTCGTCGACCTGACACTTGACCCTGACTCTCGGGAAACGTGGACATGATCCTCAGATTAAAGTTTAAGTTGTTTATAAGGTGTTAAGTAATATTTCACTTTCGGATAATAAATTATGCAATAATGGAGAAGTACCAACAAATCATAGATTTATAGATTCTACAAAAGACTTTTTTATCGACCTACCTATTATATCTGTATATTCATTCATGTCATTTTTGGAATAAATTGGCTTTATGAAATTGCTTGCTTTCTGGAAATAGACGTGGAGTTTGCATATTGTAAATCTGCGATATGTATATACGTATAGATATAATATATGTATATATGGATGTATATATAGATATATATATGGCTGGATGGCTCTCAAGTGAGGCTGCCGGAACACACTGTTAGATGCTTGGCGGCAGATTTTCAACTTGAAGGTGGTGGCTAGCCAGCCAAGTACTAGAAAGTACTCTATCGCCACGCTATGGTTTCCTTCACCGGCAGCTCAAGATCATTGTTGGGGTTTGAACCCACGCCCTTCGGCATGCGAACCGACCGCGCTAACCACTTAGCTATCATCGCTACAATATATACCTATGTATACATCTAGACGACCTCCTGCCAAGGAAATCTAAAACCAAATTGCACAACTACTGCTTAACAATTACACGATAATTCTTAAGATTTTATCAAGTCAGTAAATCACAAAATAATTAAGTAAGCAAATGACGGAAATCATGGCAAGAATATTGCGCAATATCTTACTTGGTCTCGTAATAAAGTAAATACAAGATAATTAATTATTATTGCTCATTAGAACACTAATTACTTACCTACTTTAAAATAGTGTTCGGTTAAGTATTGATGTAAAGTAGGTCAGCACATATAATTATTTATGATGTCTTATGATTCAGTTGGCCGCACGATTAAGCATAACTTTTGCCGTGATATTGCAAAGAAATTAGGATTAATGTAAGTATAATTTACAAAAAAAAAGGATGTTTCGAAAATAATATCGGAGGCAGTATATCGGAGAACACACAGCACCATCTAGCCACAATAGCAAAGCGTGAATGCAACTAAAAAATAATCATATACCATTTTGCAAATAGATACTTAAAATAGAAATACACAAGAACAATAAAAAGGAATAATTAATAAAATAATGATTTTACATATATACTTCAATTCTACAAGAACATAGGAAATTATTAAAAAAAAGTACGCTACAAATTAAGTCAACGTGATAAAAGTGCCATGGTGGTGCCGGCGTAAAAATAGTACCCCACCCTTTCTACCGGTGGTTGCCGTAAGAGTCGGCTAAGGGATGTAATCCGGAAGATGGGCAGCAGCGTCTTCCTTGAACAATCACACCTAACTGCGCTCGGCAACCCGCCTGCCAAGCGTGGCGAGTATTTGCAAAACCCCCCCAGGAGGTGGCCTATATCCAGCAGTGAACGTCCTATGGCTGACGATGATGACGATGACATCCTAAAAGTAAAATCACCACCTGATGTAAATAAGAATTTCTTACGCCGCACCACCACGGCAATTAGGATGTAGATTATAGATATATTATGTAGCTACAACAACAACTGTTTCTCCTGATTTTGTTAACTTTGAGTCGTCTCCCACTATACTAGAAGCAAATTTAAAACATAATCACATCAAAACTGGTTACATAAATTTTGTAAAAAATATAGTTATCCGATTGCAAGGCTAAAATAAATCATTTTTATCGTTACGACTGCTTCTGTAATTAGATTACAATAAAAACAGCAGTTTTTAACTGCCTCAACACAATACCCGATTACTCAAGTTCCGGTGTGACCAGTTTCTGTACATTTCGCATTATTGTGGTGGGACCGTGACCGCGACTGGTTTCCATCGAGCCCACTGACCCAGTCGATTCGCTAACAAGACCATTTCATCATAACGGGCTTCATCAACAGCTTGATCGGCCACTTTTAGGTGTTAGGAGATATGTGATATATTTGAATTAATAGGTACCACCGCAGTACCAGATATGCTGCCGTTTAGCAGTAGTGGGTAAATATTACTGTATTCCGGTTTGAAAGATACTGCAGCTAGTGACATTACAGGGCTGTTAAGACTAACTATCCAGGGTCTCAAAGTAATGACCGCCATCTCATCTGGACGACGCTAAACGTGACCAAAATGCTGACCAACAACATATACAGATTAGATAGTTAATATTACTGTGGTTTTTTTGTTGACTTTTTATTATTTTAATTTACTATTATTACAATTTGTGATAGTAACTCTATTCTCCTTCTCATTACCTATATTCAGGCATTATAGTGGTGTGCAACACGAGAACTATACGGGGTTATAAGCTTAGGGTAATATGCTAAACAACTCTCGAACTCTTTTCCAGGTGCAAGGCTACATAACCAGCAGAATTAACCTTTGAAAACCGGGGAAAAGGTGAAACATTTTTTTATGTTTGACAGGCTAGGTGTTCGACCACTGGTGACCTGATGTTAAGTGATAAAGAATCGAATGATCGAGGACGATGAGCACACATAGCCCGGAATGGAAAAGAACAAAGCATTTACATAAAAAGACTTAATATTTCCTTTTCTCTACACCAATCATTATGAAATGCAATCTGTTCCGTGTAATTGCGACTTCGTCTGCATGGAATTTAACAAAAAATGACACCACTATTCTATACTTACAACATCTGGTGGTAGATGTCGTAAAGTCATAAGTACTCGTAGAATAGAAATTACTATTCAGTATTGAGAAACACACTACAAAATCAAAATCAAAAAGTCATTTATTCAGTTTATGCCCTGGTAAGGCACTTATGAACGTAAAGTTACATGTTTGAATCTACCACCGGCTCGTAATTACACTTCAACTTAGAAGACTCCGGCAAGAAACTCAGCAAGGCATTTTTTTGTGGATCTTTCATTCATATTAAGTTACAGTTTACAGTTATTAATATTAATACTACAATTGTCACTTAGCCAGGGGGATGCAAGTGCAGAGAGAAGCTACTACAACCATATATTCCTGTCTTCCACGTAATGAGCCACCTTAAAGTAGGCTTTGCTAATTAACCTCTGCTTTATAAAATCTTTGAATTTATTATAAAACATCTGGTGGTGGGTAATGGTAGTGCCCTTAAACATTTTTGGTTAACCCACAGGAACCTAAAATTTTTCAGATATAAAAAGTACCCTATAGTAATCCACCAACTATATGCGTGCCAAATTTCTGCCAAATCCGTACAGCTGTTTTTGCGTGATTGATTGATAACAAACATCCAAACATACAAACTTTATAATATTACTAGGATGCATATCGTCTCAACCTTTATAGAAGTACAATAAAATCTAGAGCAGAGTTGTTTGGCAATATGCAGCGTGAAAGGGTTGTCGATACCACATGCCACTTACAATATATTCGTCACACGATTTCTTCATCCATATTCTTATGTCCATATAAAAATAGTATCGGTACAATGTATTGACTCTACATTTGTTTGCAATAAGCTTGCGTCAGATAAATTTCAGGTATTTAAATAAAAGCAATTATAAAGAGGATTATATTAATACATATAAGTTATATGTTTCAATTTCATTAGGAATAATAAATTTGTGTAAAAAGTTAATCCTTTAATGATAGTTATTTTAATCGCAGTCAGGTTATAGATTTTTTAAACTCTTCAGCTTGTTACAAATACATTCTTATAATATATACAGAACAACCAAACACAGAACAAACATTTACAATTGTCAGCTTACTGGGCAGTCATGAAATTGTAGGAACCTTAGAATCTTAAGAGCCTATGTAAGGTTCTTTTATTTGGGGTACATTTTTAGGGTTCCGTACCCAAAGGGTAAAACCTATTATCCCGACCCTATTACTAAGACTCCGCTGTCCGTCCGTCTGTCTGTCCGTCTGTCACCAGGCTGTATCTCATGAACCGTGATAGTTAGACAGTTGAAATTTTCACAAATGATGTATTTCTATTGCCGCTATAACAACAAATAAAAAAACAGAATAAAATAAATATTTTAAAGGGGCTCCTATACAACAAACGTGATCGTTTTGCTCGTTTTTGCTTGATTTTGATAACGGCAACAGATAGACGCTTGAAATATTTACAGAATATTTAGTTATATAATGTTTGAAAATAAATAATTAAATTAAAATAAAACCAATAACAACAGACATGATTTTTTGCCGTTTTTATAGATAATGAACCTTTCGTGCGCGAGTCTGACTGTCTGTTTTTTTATATAACTGGTGTGCGGGTGGGTGTGCGCAATAAAAAGTTTCTACCTATCTATTTATCTAAATCTGGTACTTTATCTAGCTCACGTCTATTAAAGGTAAGAAACAACGTAATGTAACGTTTGTAGAAAGTACCGTTTTACTAAGTTATTGACCGTTTAATAGCTTCAACAATGCCCAAAATACGTCTAAAAACGAACTGACACGCTAGCCACAGGTCGAAGTCCCTAGTTACGCAATACGTGACAATAGACTGGCTTTAGTTCCCACACTTAGGTTGGGAATACACAGAGCAAAGTAGGCTAGTCAACTACGATATTGTACTACATTATTTACCGATTCTAAAATCCTTTTTTTTATCGGAATTTTTCTTATACGTAATTAAATTCTTATACGAACCAAGAAGAGCTGTTCTTATAAATATACTTATTGTTACAACAAAAAGTTATATGACAAAATAATAATTTATTTTTTTGGCCGAAAAAACTGTACCGTGACCGAAGTCACCGCTGTTTTTTGGGTCACGGTCACAACTCTAAAAGCTCAATCTATTGTTAGCGTATTCTGCCGCCAAAAAGAAGTGTGTGTTCTGGTTTGAAGGGTCATCATCATCATCATCAGCCTATCGAAGTCCACTGCTGGACATAAGCCTCTCCCAAGACACCCCACTCAGCCCGATCTTCGGCTTTTCGCTTCCATTCACCGCCAGCTGTCCTACGTATATCGTCACTCCATTGAGTCTCAGGGCGTCCTACGCTACTTTTGCCAATTCGCGGTCTCCACTCTAGAACATATATAGATATGCTAGCCCATTGCCACTTCAGCTTGTTAATCCGCTGAGCTATGTCTGTGACTAGTTCTCTGGCGAATTACTTCGTTCCGGATACGATCCCTCAGAGAAATGCCGAGCATAGCTCTTTCCATAGCTCGCTGACCAACTTTGAACTTTCGGACCATTCCCGCTGTGAGTGTCTACGTTTCGGCTCCGTAGGTCATGACAGGTAGAACGCACTGAATGAAGACTTCTATCTTGAGGCTATGGAGGGTAAGCTAGCGAAATTACAATGTTATTGAGACTAACCATCAATTATCTTAATGTAATGAGCACCAAAGCAGCTATGCCCTAGATTTTGTTCGTCATCGCTGCGATGGTCATTGACATGCGTTGTCTCTTACCATAAGGAAAATGTTTCGTTCGAGTCATTACTTTAACGTAGAAAAAATCACAAGTGACCGTGTACTCTTAGCCTTACAGTGAACTGCCACTCATCTCTATGCAGAGAGCGCTAGGGGCAGGAAATACTGGTTGTTCACATGTCCAAGACTACTCTAATGAAGCGTGGACAGTGACAGATAGGGCCTATGACAGAAATTACGAGAACAAAAACATAAAGGTACCATGGAAATAAAGCTTCAAGAATTGGAGTTGTATCCAAGCGCAGTAGAGCCAAAATGAATGATTAAAGTGAGGTTTGTAGCGATGATAGTTCAGTGATTGGTGTGGTCAGTTAAAAATAAATTAGGTAATAATACATAAATAGATATTCTAGGACTTTTTAGACAGCATCATGTAACCCCAAAATAGACTATGCTGCTATGGAAACCAGATAACTGATAGAATACTTATATACTTTTTTTGTTAATACATACTTAGAATACATACAGAACACCCAAACACAGAACAAACATTCATAAGCTCGTCACACAAATGTTCGCCCTTGATGGAGATAAACTACCAAATAAGGCATAACAACATGGCAGGTTTACACGTCGATAGATGGGTTGAAATCCTAACAATGAGCTTGAACTGCTGGTGTAGGAAAACTTCGTGAGGAAACCATAGCGTGTTGGTAGGCTATTTTCTAGTACTGGCTAAGTACTACGCTCAAGTTGAAAATCTGCCGTCAAGCACCTAACGGTGTATTCCGGCAGCCTCACTCGGGAGCCAGTTCCATTCCAGGTTAGGCGTGCTTTACCATCTTCGACCACACCATCCTTTACATCATGTGAGCTGTGGTCAAACAACTAAAATTTCAACCAAAAAAATAAATGTACCTTGTAAATAGTGTAGCATTTCCCGTCATTAGGCCAGTACAGCATGAGCCAACCCCTGGGATGTGCCGCACAAGGGTTCCTCCTGACATCTGCCCACGGTGGAGGCAGCACCGCCGCCTGACTCCCACACAGAAGGGCAGCTAGCCACATCCACGTCGCCATTATCACTAGTCTTCACTTTAGTTCACTTTATGTCCGCATATTGAATGTCCTGCAGTGAGGTTTATGTCCGTTATTCACTTGTCGGTCGTCTGTGCACCTCATAAAATTTTATAGACTATTAAGCTCTCGACTGAATGGCGATCACATTTTGCACTTTATAAAGTCTTAATAAAGTTCTACAGCCACTCAGATTATCTGTACAAATATGAAAAACAGTGATATAATAAAACGTGTATTGATTTAGAATATTCAATCTAAAAATTTCTAAAGACAATCTAAATATTTCCAATATAAGGTAACAACGCAGAAGTATACTAGCGTGATATAGATAGAATAAGCTACATATTAACATGCGTTTATTCAACTTATTAAGTACACAACTTACTTGGTGGTATGTCTCCTTACCGGGGGGTCGTCTAGGTAGGTACCACCGCAGTACCAGATATTCTGCCGACAAGCAGTAGTGTGTAAACATTACTGTGTTTCGGTTTGAAGGATACTGCAGTTAACGAAATTTCTGGGCTGTTGAGACTATCCATCTAATGTCACAAAGAAATGAACGGCAAGTCGGCGATGCCCTAGACTTTGTTTTGTTACTTAAAGCTCTGTGTATCAATGGTCATGGACAGGTGTTATCTCTTACCATCAGGAGAACGTTATGATCGTCTCATTACTGCAATATATAAAAATATATATATTTCTTTCACGAACCGACCGCAACCCATAATGCTGGTTGTAATTTCTGTTGTATGTAATATAGGGTTTAAGTATATTTACCTAATTTTATTACACTATTATTTTGGTATCAATAGAAGATGATGATTGAACTACCATGTTAGCATATTTGGTAGAATATCTGCTTCAAAAGGGCGTGGGTTCGATACCCAGCAGGACAAACATTTATGTGACGATAAATGTTTGTTCCGAGTATACTGTATGTATTTACAAAAAAAAAAGTATACAAGTATTTTATCAATTATCTAGTACAAGCTATGCTTAGTTTTTTTTATGGCTGACAGGCTATGTGTTTGACTACAGCTCACCTGATGTTAAGTGACGGCGTGGTCGAAGATGGTAAAGCACACCTTGCCTGGTATGGAACTGGCTTTCAAGTGAGGCTGCCGGAACACACCGTTAGATGCTTGGCGGCAGATTTTCAACTTGAAAGTGGTAGCTAGCCAGCCGAGCTCTAGAAAGTACCCTACCACCACGCCATGGTTTCCTCACGATGTTTTCCTTCACCGGCAGCTCAAGCTCATTGTTGGGGTTTGAACCCACGCCCTTCGGCATGCAAACCGACCGAGTTCGGGGTTAGATGGCGTGTGAAATATCGGACGATATTTATTTATTAATTTTAACTGTATTCTGAAGATGATTATGAATACAATCCATAAACATTTTCAATTTCCGCCAGATGGTACCTATGGCAGTCAAACGTTAGACTACTGATAATATAATGAAAAAACAGAATTTGTTCACATCACGGTACAGATAACAAAAACAATAGCATCCTTGATTAACTAACCAAAGAGTTAGCATCAAGATTCGCAGCCTTGTTGACACGCCAACGATTGCAATAATCCAATTTTCCACTCGTAAATTCAACTCGAGTTCTGTATTCGTGCGTCCTACTTCTGTCTTAGCTAGCCACAGCCAGGTGATAGTTACTGAGCTTGGACATTATCGGTGTTTCCGTAACTCGTTTCGCATTCTGTTAGGTCACCGTAGCCTACTTCCTCGATATAGGTATATTAATATTCGTATTGCGATGTCTGGAGTGAATCCTGAGCGTGTTCGGCTATAAATTATCGAGCAAACGATAGATATTTGTGTCGAAATGCAAAATTTATGCCACTTTATAGTGTTGTGTCAAATTAGTGCCGAAATAACAAATTATATCATCGTTTTTGTAAATGTTGTTATCACTTGTCTGATGAAAGTTTTATGTCAAAGTTTTAAAATTGTACTTATGCTTCGTAGTGTCTAATTGGTAATTTGGTAAAATATTTTCTTTTAATAATATTAATATATATTATTAGGTTTTTGGATTATATTATGGTGCAAGGATTTTAAACTTGCCTTCTCTAAAAAAAAAATGGGTATATGTTTGTCAAGTTCATTAAAATGTGTCTCAGACATAGACCTAATTATTTTAATTTAATATATTAAAAATAATGTTCGTTAGTTCGTATTTTATGCGCTGCTGTACCGTTTGCGGTGTAACTTGGTCAATATAAAAATAATAAAATTTGCACTTGCGCGAAGGTTATGGGTATAATGTAATTTTTTTTTATTTTTTTTTGCAGCATCAACACGCTGATTCGCAGCTAGTATTACGTAGTTACATTGTATATTTATTTTCTCTCTAAACCATGTATACCTGTGGTGATTTTACACTAAAGTCTGAATCTTTATAGTATACACATGTTTCGTGTACAATGTCATCGTGCCTTTGCTACTTTTTTAACTACCAAAAAAGGAAGAGATTCTAAATATGTTTTTTTTGTTACCTCAGAACCGATTTGATCATAATATTTAGTTGAGAGGATATTCAAATTAGGTCTATAGAAATTTCTTAAAACTCGGTTTAGTAATTTGATTTGTAAACGAGAAAACCTAAAATCAAGGCGTGTTTGAGCTTAGGGGCATGGAGTAATTTTTTTTAATTATAAATTTATACTTGTGTTAGTGCAATAAAAATAAAAATAAAAATCTCCCACTAAACCAAAGAGGACATAATCTTGAAAAACAAATGTAGTTACGCAATCATACTATGAACTTCATAATAGTTTCTGGCTAATTTTATGTAGACAAGTTAAAAGAAGTATATCCAATTTAAAATACCCAATAACAGCATCTGTTCTTATCTATGCTCTAGAAAAAAGAGCGTACCAACTATCTTCCGCATATTTCCACGCCCAGAACCACTCAGTCGCAACATAATTCGATTAAATCAAGTATAATCATGCCGTAAAGCTTACCGCAGTAACTGATCAATGGTAACCGATCTAACGGTGCGAAGTACCGTTCGATCGAGTGCACCGAGCCGAAATGTCGAAACTTACTATATTGAAGCCGTAGATAAAATAACCTATTGATACTTTAGCAGCAAAATTCACATACAATTTCAAGTCATTGACCCTAGTCGTAAGAGGCGAGGTCCACTTTGGTCTATCATTACCCTGTACTAACGTGTATTCATGCTGAGATATCTGTGATTGACACGGAAGATTTTATTTCTGAAAGTACTTCGAGACGCGAGTAAATCGGTTTTCCGCAAGCGACATGGCGGTCAGACGCAAGTCTATATGTTATAAAAAAAAGTACTAACATGGAGTTTCTTGCGTATCGACTATACCAAGCTTATGATTGGCGCGAAAGATGTACAGGCACCATCAGTCAACAGGTTTTATTGTCATTGACTCTTATAGCCCACTTCTGCATTACGTTCGAGGTAATGGTCGGTTTTAAGGTAGAGGAAAAGCGAGATTTTCATCTCACGAACAACATAATTGCCCATGTAACTGCTGCTTTGTATTGCATAAAGTTAATGGCTTATGAAAAAAATGAGTTGCAAGTTTTTATGCAACTTAATATCAACTATAGTTTACTTGACATCAACCAACTATGCGTATACATACATTATTATTGTAGGTAATTGAAAGGCACCCTAAATCTATTCAATACATTATAAATTTAAAAAAAAATACATGCATCTTGCCAGAATGTGTCTTGTTTCAAACCTTATATAGTCTTTGGGAAAAGGCAAAAACCTATAATACATATTTAAAAAAAATATATTGTTTTATTATTAATATTTAGGCAGTGGTTTTTTTAATTTATGGTCGATAGTTTGATAAGCGCGGCCAAGTTTAAATATATTAGTAAGTATTTAGAACACACTTAAAGTAAAATAAATTTAATATAACCCTAATATTTAATATTTATTTTAAAAAAATACAGGTGATTAAATTACCCTAGTAGGTACTTTCCGCGAAATAATTTGATGTAGAATGAAAAGCCATAAAAAAAAGCTATGAATTAAAAAAAACAACGGCCTACAAATAATCGCTAACAACACAGGCAAGATACAATACAGTTACCTTGTTACGTCAAACAGATATGCGACCAACTTAACTGTAGAGATGGCAAAACAATGGCAAACTAACTTTTTGCACGGCTGCTAAAGAGAAAGAAAAAATATACAGTGACTTCTCTTTTAACTCTACAGAGAAGTTGGTAGAGCTGTAATCGTGAAACAACCAGTTAAAACCAACCTCCGTGCTTGTCGAAGAAAAACTATTATAATTGGTTGTAATTAGTTATCGGTTCCCATAAATGAATCAATAATGGCTATGGAAAAATGCTCCAAGTGCATAGCAATGAATTTCTTAGAGCTGGTAAGTAATTGAGTATGCAAAAATAGTTATGAGTAAGCGCTTAGGCGGTATGAATAAATTGATTGGTTATTTTAATAAATGAATATTCACTCTTTAAGTTTTATAACAGTACAATATGGGGTAGATAATTTTAAAAGGAAGAGAAAGCCGAAATTATAAAATTTAAAACAATATAATTATGTAGGTTTCCGTTTACCGCAATCAGTGCGGTCTAAGACTGATCACACAAACAGAAGAAACCTACCTACTATGAATTATTGTGCGTTGTCAAACCAATTTCATATTAAAAACTTTATCTATACAAATAAATAAAATCGAAGTGTCTGTTTGCAATGAAAAAATAACACTATTTACAAGCACTCGTGTTGCACCTTTTAGGGAGCAAAGACTCTGGCAGGAAGTTCTACAACTTGAAAAATCTTCTCACTTAAACTATACAATATATTTTTATGATCGATATTTGTGTTTGACTAGGACAATCTCAGCTGTCGGCAGACACACAGCGCCAGGACAGGAAGGCATTTGTGTTTGACCAGGACAGTCTCAGCACACACACAGCGCCAGGACAGGAAGCCAGAGCGAGATGGAAGATGTTGTAGAGACAAAGGGTTATTATACCACTGAAGAAAATATTGAAGACCATGAATGTCATTGAAAGTAATTGTGTTTCTCAGAATGTGGGTGAATATCATCAGCTACCACAGGAAAGCCTAGTTTTACCCGATAAAGTGATTTTGTGTCATAAAGTTTATGGTAATGTCAAATTTTATAAGAGACTTAGATAACACATTAGTATTCATGGATTCGTTCTTGGCTTTATCGAGTTATTATTATGTTTATAAGTACCTAATACATATGATTGCAATACTAAAGGTATTAATTGGATACAATTTTTAATGACCGATTAGAAAAAGACGATACTCGACACCACGCTAATTGGTTAACAATAACAATTTTGTTGTTATTTATCTCCCGCGGTTTTACCCGCGTGGTGATGGATAATGATGAAAAGTATCCTATGTTTTATTCCAGGGCCTAAAGTATCTACATGCAAAATTTCATCCAGATCCGTTCAGCCGTTCTGGCGTGATTGAGTAACAAACATCCATCCATCCATCCAAACTTTCACATTTATAATATTAGTGGGATTTGCAAATGTCAACTAGCCATAATCAGAATAATATTTTAAGAAATAAAAAATAAAAACAATTTACATAAAGTGAAAGATATACGTCACTTCGAATATAATAACAGTTACCTATATAAAATGAATATAATAACAATTATATGAAACTAGTGACCCACCCTGATTTCGCAAGGATACAAACCATCCGGAAGAATGAATCTAAATTAATAAATAATTTATTTATTTGGATCATCAACACTGTACACATCACAACATTCATAACGGCCATCAACAAAACAAAAAATAACCAAAAAAACCGACTTCATGTAATTTTCTCATGGATGCCATTGTCAGAACTGGACCATATGGGACCACTCGGGAAGCACCAGCTTTCAAATAAAAAAAGAATCATCAAAATTCACCCGGTTCTGAAGTAACAAACATTTTAAAAAATACCAGTCGAATTGAGTACCTCCTCCTTTTTTGAAGTAGGTTAAAAAATAAAAATCAAACTACTCGACAAATTTTTCATGTAATTTCTATGGGACCAATCTGACACCCTTTAAAAAAAACTATATTAAATCCCTAAAAAATAGAACCTATCTACATATACTTAGTTCTTGGTTTTTAAAGCGCGATGCATAACTAAAACCGTACACGAACTTCGCGCCTGTTGCTCATAATTCTTCAAATTTGAATTCAACTTTAACCATCCGCAACCGTACATATTTTTAATAATCTATACGAATTCTCAGAGATTCGATACACTTTCACCCAATTCCTGTTCCGTTACTTAAGATACGGTTAGGAGTATCATCAAGAACAAATTATTGATAGATGTATGTAGCTAAACACAAACATAAATTTAAAATTATTAAAAAATCTATTTATTATATATTTATTTTATTTTTATTTAAAAGTAATGGGGCAAACAAGACGCGCTCCTGATGGTAAGAGATAATACCTGTACATGACCATTGAAGCGATACACAGAACTTTGAAAAACAAAACAAAGTCCAGGACGTCACTGCTTTAGCGCTCATTACTTTGAGACTTTCAATGGTTAATCTCAACAGCCCTGTAATTTCGCTAGTTGCAGTATCCTTCGAACCGGAATACAGTAATGTTTTGCACACTACCGCTAGGTGGTAGAATATCTGAAGTGGTACCTACCAAGACGACCTAATGCAAAGGAGATCTACTAGTAAGTAAAACAACACAAACTTCGCCACAAGTGACAATGCCAAATGTCAACTGAAGATCTGTGGAAGATGCTGACTCATCAAAAAGAAAAGAGCTGATAATCTTCAAACGGTTGAACAGAATATTTTTTTATCACGGCTAAAGGAGATACAATCAATTCAACTGTGAAACAAAAAAAATCGAAATCGGTTCAGCTATTTGGAAGTTACAATGCTAACACAAACACACAGATAGACACGTTAAACTTATAACTTCTGTTTGTGCATATCTATTTATTAAATTTCTTTAGTCACTGTAAATCGCGAATGAAAAATACCATACCTATTATTCACTTCATATTGTTATTGCGTGCGTTTCCATAAAATTCATAATTTTACCATTGTAAGAATATTGTGTTCATGAATATTTTTGTGTCATTTGTTATTTTTGTTTACTTTATATATATATATATATATATATATATTTTTTTTTAACTTAATAGTTGTACAACATCTCCCGTCTCTGTATCGTGTTTTTATTTTTTGGATGCCTGGAAGAGATCGCTCTTAGCGATAAGGCCGCCACTTGTGGCACTAACTCATAATACTCTTTTGTTTTCTGTACTTTTTGTCTATTTTTGGTGTGTACAATAAAGAGTTTCTATCTACCTATTTAAAGAGTAAATACGTAGTAAACCACAAAGTCAATTTTACTTTGAAAATTGCTTAATTATTATTAGTAAAAACAAACTTCAAACATCAATTGCAGTTATCCTCCAAATTTGACATCTATCCGATCATGAAGCAAATTTCAATCCTGTTGTTAGTTTATTTATATTTTTATCTAGAAATGTAGAGCAAGCGCTACTCATACTTGTGTAATACGAAGTGTATAATGTGGGAACCTCAAACGTGACTAAAATAAATTAAAATCATAATAAATACAACGATATCATTTTGAACTAATAAAATAAATCGCGTAAATTTTTGTGGGGAATCACAAATACTTACCTACACAAACTGATTCAGGAAATATGAACGTAACAACTAGATTTGTTCTCATCAATTTATACATCAAAATGAACTTTATCGACATAAAAACATGGTGAAAATATGTAGAAGAACACAAAAAAATTCAAGTATAATTTTAAAGGATTTTTATATTAGCCACATATTTAAAAAAAATCACACACTTGGTGTTTAATTTGTATTTATTGCGACAGAACCGCGATTATTCCTGAACTTTTAACTATTATTGCAATAGTATGTTTTCGGTACCACCAAATTCATGTTAACGCCATAAAATTAATTTTAAGTGATAAAAACGAAAAACATACGCAGGGAGTGTGAAAAACGATCGAATTGCGCGCTCCACTCGGCCGCGGCGATCCGGCGCCGCCGTCTGGCTTGCTACTGAAACTGAGAAGCTTTGCTTTGCCGGCCACAGCCTGCGTTACGTATGATCATAGCTACACACTACAAACCAACTTGCCCGGGGATCTATGACCATATTATAATCAAGATTGCATAGCGAGGTTGTGGAACTCTCTGCCGAAGTCAGTATTTCCGGAAAGCTACACAAAAAAGGGGTAAAGTACAAGGGCGTCTCCAAATCCAGAGTAAGATTCTTTCTAAGTAATCGTTCTTCATCTTAGGCCGCACTTCTGGTTAACGTCAAGCAAGGTGAGATCAAACGCTATGATTTAAAAAAATAGGACAAACATTTATTTGACGATAAATACTTATTCTATGTCTGGGTATTCTGTATGTATTTATATATATATATTATGGCTGACAGGCTAGGTGTTTGACCATTCTGGGTGACGGGTTCGGGGGAACCTGTCGCCACACGGCAACCACACTTGAGATTCAGTTCCCATTCCAGCTAAGTATGTTTGCCATCTTCGACCATTACTTGATCTATGATAGTACACCTAACATGTCACAAATTAAAAAATAAAGATAAGTTACTTACTTGCATATAAATTGTCTCTGATTACATTTATAATTTTTTTTTGTCAAAAAAAAAGTAGTCGGCAGGCACGTGATTTTTCACGTTAATACCAAAAATCTATAAACTAGTGATTGAGTAAAGTGTGGCAAAAAATAATGTTATTTACATTTTCACAATGTATTATCACAAGTAATTATGAAGACCTACTTAGTTGGATAAAGATTTAAAAACATGTTCACGTAATATGTCGTAACTCTTTATGAATTTTAGCCAAGGGCCAAGCATACTAACAAAATCTTACCATGAATATTGTTCAATTTTGTATATAGAATGTTATTGTACTACTAACGCCATCTGTTAGAAAACCAAAGAGTTAACATCGCTGCAGCAGAACTAAACTCAATACTCAAATACATCGTAGTTAATGTACTTAATACTAGATGACACCTCTACAATCAGGTTGTAAAATAACAACTGTCATAAAAATTATTACCCGTTAGAAAAACTACGCGAGCCCTCACAAAGCTCAGCTTTTTACTGGTTGTAGGTATGTGTACATGTACATAATGTATGTGTTAGATTTATAAATATCCTATTAAAAAAATAAAAATTAGGGCATATCAATAATGTATATGCACTGTTTGCTGTTCCTAAATAAATATAATAAAAATAGTTTAGATATGGGCAGTTTTTTTTTTCATATTATACCGGATGATTACACAATATTGTACAAATCAATATAAATATGATAGTCATAGTTTTGTGTATCGCTGCAATGGATGACCATTCTGAGATTCATGGACATGCGTTATCTCTTACCGACAGGAAAGCGTCTCGTTCGTCTCATTACTTGTACATTATAAAAAACGTTACACCCAAATATGTGTATCGGAACTTCAACCAAAAATTATTATGGAAACTGACGTAGTTTTGACACATCTTGTTTTACTTATGCGAGATAACTCGTGAAAGTAATCACGCATACCTAAGTAAAACAAAATGAACGTGAGTAATCCCGCATAAGCATAACAAAAAATATATATTGTGCGCAACAATTTTATTATTTAAACAAACAAAATTTCTAAGACCTAAATCATGAATCTCTCGAATAACTCGAGCTCCGAAATGTACTTAGCAACCTACAGAAAAATTGGACAAAACAACCAAATCGGAGTTTATAATCTTAAGCATATACTATTTGCTGGCTTTGGTAATGTAAACTAGGTGTTACTTGGCTGAGAGGTAACCAGTAAGCTACCAGAAGATAACCACCGTATTACCGGTAGCTTGGCTCCGACGTGGCTTCCAGGGGCATAGCTACCGCCGTATCAGCTGTATCAATGATACGGGGCCCCCGGAATACTGGGGCCCCAATATATATAAGCAAAGATTCGTAAGCCTTCAGGCCGCGGCAACAACGGCTTCGTTTGATTATTTATGTTCGTTGACAAGTTTGTGAAAGAATAATAAACATGACCCCCGTGGAGCTATGAAATTAAAAGTCTGGTAGAAGAGCCCCCTACAAATCTTACGCAAGCTACTTCACTGCCCTTCATTTGAGCCCCCCAAGTAATTTTGGTACAGGGCCAAATGCACGCTATACTGGTCGCTGCTAATGACAACATTTATTTTATAGAATAACTTTATAAAAAGCTAGTTAATCCTACAAAAGAATATAAAAAACTATATGTCCTAAATTGTTTTTGTTTTCTTAAGACGCTGTAGGTATCCAAATGGTATCTCAATACATGTTGTTTAGCTAAATATTAATAAAATAAAATGTATACGATTTAAACCACCAAAAAAGACATATTAGTTTGAATAAAATTTTGATAGAATTATTGTTTCTGAAATTACATATATCTATATTTTATAAACTATTATTTTTAAGAAAAAAACTCAGAACTCAATACAGGACGTCTTTGTGCCAATTTTTTATCAATAGGTACATTAATTAAATTAGTAAAAGTTACGCACAATACTTTATCCAATGGTAAATACTAAAGGCGACATCGTATTGCTGAAGAAGGATACATAGTAGTACACTGAGTTACAAAAACTTGAATTAGCTACTGAAAATGCCTTAATATTAATGTATATTTCTTAACAATAAAACAGTAATACAGTCGACTAGGTCTACTTAACAGACCCATTCACCTAGACCTCGTGTTATGTAAGATCCATTAAACTCGTAAGATTCTTACAATAAGAGCTTTTAGAGCTTGAAGGCATGGTGCCCGCGACTCGGTTTACTGTTATAGAAGGTTGATCGACCCTAAGAATATGTTGGCGTTGTACTACTGTCAATCAACGATTAATGGAGGTGGGATTATTACATGATTGCTTTTTGCCCCAGTAACCAAAAAGGAGGTGGACATAATGTACTTCTGAGTAGGTAAGTACTTTTCTCAGTAAGCACACATGTTTATTGATAAACCTACAGCCTTACTTAAAAATGTTTCTTGAATTGAATCTCCAAATAGTGGCCTATCGTGTTTTTAAGCATAATATTTCACGACATTGAGAAGTTAATAGACCATTTTAAACATTTATTAACTTTAAAGATTTTAAATATGACGGGGTTTTATTTAATAGACACCCAAAATTGTAAACAAGTGGAGAGAAGATTTTTTTGCGTTGTTTTCAAAACTACTTCCTCATCACCATTTTCATAGACATAACTTGACTTAATTTTTATGTAATCGACTGTAAAAAAATCTTATTTATATACAAAACTCCCGTGAATCAAAATGAATTTCACAGAAGCAGGATGCACAAGGTGTGATACCAAAGACGAATAATAAAAATAAACAACAAAGGAATAGTAAATGTCAGTGTCAGTTCCCTTCCCGCAGTTGACGCAGTTCCCGCTGTCATCCAATTTATTCAGCTGACGTTTATTTATCATGTTTTGTGAATTATGCTTTTATTGAAAGAACATAGAATAGTTTTCATTTTTATTTTAGAAAATACCAAATAACCACTCGTATCTGTGAAATGGATCCAAACAAACCTAAAAATGCATCAGAAGGTATTGCAGTAAGTAGACAAGATATTCATAGCTTAATATCATAGCACCTACCTAAAAATCACATGAAGGTGTGTCAAAATTCCAATGTTGCTAAATCACAAATATTATTATTTTATAATTTTTAATATCGAAGCTGATTTCCATATAAGTTGAAATTAATTTAAGTTTATCGATTTGTTCTTGGTTTTGTGCCATTAGCAGAGCTATAAGGCATCTTCACAAATATGCCTATGTAAGATCTCGCCAATGTTTAAATTTCTTTAAATTTCCATTTAAAAGAGTGATGTTTTGATAATATTTCCATGTATCAGCCTATGGGTATAACAGCCTTAAACGAAACTGTCTTGAGCGATCAGCCGGAGTCCCGCTATGAATGTCCCGTCTGCCTCAACTGGCTACGAGACCCGGTCATCACTACATGTGGTCACAAGTTCTGCAAAAGTTGTATTACGTCTTGGTTGCAGTAAGTTTTTAGTAGTTACAAATAGATTTATTTTATCTTACTAGGTGGTAGATATCCTTAGCTGTAAGTTGTCTAGGTATCGTGTTCATCACAGTGCACAGAATATCCAGCTGCCAAGCAGTAGTATGTAAACATAACTGTTCTTATTTATGTGAACTGACTAAATTACAAGGTAGGCATAGCAAAATTGCAAAGCTAATGAAACTCACAATTGAATGTCTCAAAGTACCTAATGAGTGATGTCCTGGAATTAGTTTTGTCGTACAAAGCTTAGCAGCTAATTGAGCCTGTCATAGTGTAACGTAGTTTAATATCATTGTTTATATGAAGGTAGTAAAATATATTTAGTTGTTGTCTCGCACACAATGGTTTCATTGACATCACAACAGTAATATTTAAAGACATGTTGTTAGTGGTCATATAAAACGTGTACAGAAATAAAATCGGTTGTGATTCCGCAAAATTTGCGCAACACGATGTTAAGTATCGTACACGCAGGGCATTTAGGCATAGATCGATGTAAGCGGCGAGCGAGGCAGGTAATGTTCTGGCCGCACATGTCGCGCGATATAGAGCTATATGTAAAACGCTGTAAAGTTTGTCAGGAGTGCTCAAACGCCCCGACGAGAGAGCCCATGTTGCCAATTGAAATTCCTAAGCTACCGTGGTATAAAGTGGGCTCCGATATATTCGAATACAAGAAAAAATATTTCTTAGTAATCGTAGATTACTATTCCAATTATGTAGAAGTCTGTAAATTGAATAACATAACTACAGAAACAGTAATAGAAAAGATCAAAGAGGTGTTTACACGACACGGGATCCCTAAGACCTTCATGAGCGACAACGCAACTCAATATACTAGTCGCGCTTTCAAGCAATTTGCTCAGGAATGGGGTTTCGATCACGTGACTTCATCTCCAAACTACGCTCAGTCTAATGGCAAAAGTGAACGCGCGGTGCAAACTGTCAAACAGTTACTAATAAAGTCAGTAAAAAGCAACGAGGATTTCAATATAGCACTACTAAACTATCGAAATACTCCACGGGAAGGGCTGAGTTCTCCTGCACAACTACTAATGGGACGAAGGCTGCGTTGCCAATTACCGGTACACCATCAACTTCTAGAGCCACGCTCTATCAGCCCGTCAGAGCATAAAACTATGGTTGATAAACAAAACAGGTCAAAAATATTGTATGACAAACACTGTAAAGTTTTACCGGATTTAAATAAAGGTGATTCTGTTATATATATAGATGGAAAAACAAGAGGAAGGGCCACGGTAATTGGTCACGCAAATACTCCGCGCTCCTACATTGTTCAAACCAAAGTAGGCGCTAGGTACAGACGCAATAGGCGTCACCTAATAAAATGTACTACTGGTGATAATGCGTCACAAGACAACGATGAGTTTAGTGATGCATGGGAGGATGGAGATGTTAAAAATGAGCGCCAAGAATGTTATCATTCTAAAGATATTGTCACTACTTTAAGCAGATCCAACACCCCACCTCTAGCAAAACCGGTTCGTAAAGCTAAAATCCTAGCTCAACAGAAACTGGCAGAAAAATAATATCATAGTTTTTATTTATATTTATGTAACTTAAAAATTATGCAGTCATTATAATTGTCTTAAAAATATAAAATCTAGAGGTACTCAAGTATGCACATTTATACCTAGTTTTAAATATAAGTAAAAATAGATTGTTATACGAGATACAGAATACAGATTAAAAAAAAAAAAAAAAAAAAAAAAAAAGTAGGAATAGTATTATATAGTATAGTAGGTGTTGGGTAATTTTAAGGGGAAGATGTCATAGTGTAACGTAGTTTAATATCATTGTTTATATGAAGGTAGTAAAATATATTTAGTTGTTGTCTCGCACACAATGGTTTCATTGACATCACAACAGAGCCTTTGACTAATTAATGAATATAATATCAATAAATGAAAATAGGAGCCGAAATTGAGGGTTGGAGACAAAGCAACACCCAAAAGCTCAAGATTGTCACCTATCGGTACAGACACATCTCGGAAAGTGGGATTCAACAGACTCTTTTTTGCGGAGAAGAGACGCACCTGGGTCAAAATTGCATTAAACTTTACCAGATTGGCATCACCCCAGTCAGAGACTGCCTTAAGGCTCAAATTTATGTGCTCGACCATGGCCTCTCTGATTTTCTAGTCCACTGGTTCGTGCACTGGATTTATAACTCTCTACAACAGTGCTGTCATCTGCGTACCCAAAATTTAGCAGGCTTTAGCAGATCATTGTGCAAGAAGAAAAGAGTCGCAGAAAGCACTGACCCCTGAGGAACACCGGCATTAACGGCATTGCATTCTGAAAACAGTAATCTGACTTATAAGTACATGTTCTTTTTATTTTCTCTTGCTAAAGGAAATGATAAAGAGCAAATTATTCAAAATCAAAGAGGTACTAATTGGTATAGGTCTTCAGTCGACAATGTCACTAACTAACTTAGAATTATAGTTAAAAGTTTACCTGGGGCAAATAGCTACCCCAATTTGTAGTTCTAGTTAATATAGGCATATTTTTTTGTATCAGAGTTGGTCAAACAATAATTGGACACAAAACAGACAAAACAATAATTAAACAAAACAACAAAAAATCTAAGCTTCTATGAATTAATATTTTGACATTTTTAACGCTATTATTAAAATGATAAATTTCATTGTATTCAACAGAATATTGTATTGTATTAAATAATAAATTGGTGGTTTGTTTCAGGAACAGTGGTCACTGTCCTATTGATAACATCAATCTAAGCATGAAGGTGGATATATTTCCAGACAATTATACAAAAAGAGAAATTCAAGAGCAAAGAATGAACTGTCCATTTTCAAATAAAGGTAAATAATAATTTACTAATTTCTGACCTAACTTTTGACTAACCTTTTGTAACAATGAAAGCTCAGCGGTTACACGATCGGTTCACACGCTGAACGACATGGGTTGAAACCCCAACAATAAGCTTGAGTTACCACTGAAAGAAGACATTGTGAGAAAACTAGCATGGTGGTAGGGTATTTTCTAGTTTTCGGCTGGCTAACTACCAATGAGTTCAAGTCTATCAAGATGAGCCAATTCTATTCCAGGCTAGGTGTTTTTTACCATCTTCGAGCACAACGTCACTTAACATCAGGTGAGCTGTGATAAAACACCTAGCTAGTCAACAAAAAAAAACAATTTGATAAGTGGAAATGTTCACATTACATAAACATAAATGTTCACATATACATATATAAACATTATGTTTTCATTTATGATTGATAAGCTATATGTTTGACCACAGCTCACCTGAGGCTAAGTGACAATATGGTTGATACAGACATGGCATGCATATACTATATGTCATATTTAAGTGTGAGGTTCCTATTAACTTCATAATACAAGCTTTGTTGAGCTTAGGGCTAGATGGCTCTAGAATATGTATTTACTTTTATTTTATTTATTAAATCAAGTTGATAGAAAGAAAAATAAAATCAAACAAAATATATATTATTTCTAGCTTATACCAGTTTAATTTATGATTTGTATCTGGAGTGCTTCACATACAGCCTGTTCCAGTGCACTTATGATCATATTGGCACTACAAATGCTTTCCCTTTTTATCCGACTGCACAAAAAACAGGGTTATCTTTCTCGTTAGGTATTTGGATATGTAATTAGTAAGAAAATCTAACCTTAATTAATCTGTGTTGTTTAATTCAATCTCTTTGTGTATGTGGGTATGTAATTACTAAGAAAATCTAACCTTAATTAATCTGTGTTATTTAATTCAATCTCGTTATGTATGTGGGTATGTAATTAGTAAGATAATCTAACCTTAATTAATCTGTGTTATTTAATTCAATCTCGTTATGTATGTGGCTATGTAATTAGTAAGAAAATCTAACCTTAATTAATCTGTGTTATTTAAATTCAATCTCGTTATGTATGTGGCTATGTAATTAGTAAGAAAATCTTACCTTAATTAATCTGTGTTATTTAATTCAATCTCGTTATGTATGTGGGTATGTAATTAGTAAGAAAATTTAACTTAAATTAATTTGTGATATTTAATTCAATCTATGTATACTTTAAAGGTTGTAAAGTGAAAGTAACCCCTCTGGACTTGGACTCGCACATAGCCGAATGTGAATACAATCGACCCGAGACGTCTGCGCAGCCAGAGATCAAAGTCCCGTGCGCGTTCCACGCGGTCGGATGCAGAGACACGTTCGAAAGCCAGGAGGAAATGAATCTACATTTACATAATGACATACAGAACCATATGAGTGTAAGTAACTATACATAGCTAAATAATAATAAATCTTACGTACTTCATTGTAAGTATAATTAAGAACAGTCGTGAAACAAGAGATGATCACATTGATTTAAATGAAGGCGCAAGTTTGTGAGTGTATGTTTGTTACTTCTTCACACTCAAACGGCTGGACCAATTTTCAAGAAATTTGGTATAAAGGTAGCCAACATCCTGGATTAACACATGGCTACTTTTATCCCTAAAAAATGTAGTGTCACGTATTAACAGCGGGTAACACCGCGGGGTGTAGCTAGTAAAATATAAAAGCATAGACAAATATTATATCAGTCAACTGATTCCCCATAATACCACTTTTTAAATCACTGGTAAAATCTTGTAATTCAAAAGTTCTGACACTTATAAAAGTTGCCTATACTTAAGTATAACTTGTTTTTCTTAGTTAAGCAAAGAAAACTTCTTAACATTCAATAAATATGATTATGTAATAAATATCGTAGAACATGAGTAATCAGCGCCATCTGACCCCAAAGTAAGCAAAACTTGTACTATGGGAACTAGACAGCTGATAGAATACTTAAATACTTTTTTTTTTAAATACATACTTATAATACATACAGAACACCCAGACACACAACAAACATCCATATTAGTTACACAAATGTTAGTTGAGAATCGAACCCACTACCATAACCACAACCGCTCTCGAAGCAGAACTTTACCGAATGAGCTAACGGGGCTGTCGAATTTATTATTTCAGTACCTAATGAACGCTTATTCAGAAATGAAAATAAACAATGACATGTCAAACGCCAGCCTCGATGCGAAGGAGCAAGAGGCGATGACTCTCTGGGAAGCACCGGATAAGGAAGGGAACGAGGCCGTCAAGCCAGCACTTAACAATACCAGCGCACTCATACGGTATGATTGTATTTCTGAATCAGCCCTATTTCTATATACTGTCCCACTGTTGGGGCGTGGGCCTCTTCTCATTGTGAGGGGTAAGGCGATAGTCCACCACCCTGGCCAAGTGCGGGTTGTCAAACATGACACAGTTGAGAGCCAGTTCCATTCCAGGCTAGGTGTGCTTTACTATCTTCGACTACACCGTCACTTAAGATCAGATGAGTTATGGTCAAACACCAAACCTGCCAGCTACAAAAAAAAACATCTTATTTTTTTTTTTTTAAATTCTCTCACGTTCTTGTATGTTTCTTCACAATGTATTCCTCCACTGTTTGAAGACAGCGGCAACATGCAGATTACATAGAAAAACAGAGGTGAATATCGTACATCGTAAACGAAAAAAAAAAATTTAGAGCCCGCGCAGACTGAGCGGTCACAGTTCGGCTTAAGTTCCGCCTTCGAGTGACCGAGTGACCGACACACACAAGTGGCGTTCAAACTCTCGCGTTCTATTATAATTTTTTTTTTGTCTTTGCACGTGCAACATGTCGCTAAATAGTTCTTTCGATGACATGCATTTGTGGAGCTTAGAAGCTTCTATAAAAAGAAAGTTTTTTATAATATCGGCAATTTTAAGCCAAGCTTCTGCTTTTTTGTCACGATTTTTGTAGTCTACAAGACTTAAATCACATAATAAACTCCTTACTCTAACATATTCTATTAGTTTATAGAACTTGCGAGTTGTATAACACTCTAGAACGCGACGTTCCGCTGTGTCCGCCGCGGTCTCACTGCCCGCTGTGTGCTTTGTACATTATAAAGAACGTAGAACTCTGAACTCTAGACCGCTCTCTGTATGCGCAACCTCTATATGATTGAAAAAAAAACAGTTCTATTACTTCCGCCAAGGGCACTGTCGTAGTTTTCTTACATTTTTTATTCTGTAACATAATTCTCACAAACTGCTAGTCCCAGGTCCCTCCATAACTTGTCAACTGGGACGTCATTGGATTCACATTTGCCTTTTTGAACCGACTTTAAAAAAAGAGGAGGTTCTTAATTCAGTTTTTTTTTTTATGTGTGTTAACTCAGAACTCCTTCATTAACTCAGAATCGATTACTAAAAATATTTTTTAGTTTATTAGACTTTTAGATTAATCTTATTTTCATGAAAATCAGTTAATGATTTTAAAATCAAAATACCTAAAACCTAGCCGTGTTTGGGCTCAGGAACATGGAGTTGATTTAAGTTGAGTTTAATTGTAAAATATGTTTGTGTTATTGACGTTTAATTTCATCCGATACTCCGACTATCCGAATATATATATATGTAGCGATGATAGCTCAGTGGTTAGCGCGGTCGATTCGCATGCCGAACGTGGGTTCAAACCCCAACAATAAGCTTGAGCTGCCGGTGAAGGAAAACATCGTGAGGAAACCATTGCATGGTGGTAGGGTACTTTCTGGTACTCGTCTGGCTACCACCTCAAGATGAAAATCTGCCGCCAAGCATCTAACGGTGTGTTCCGACATCCTCACTTGAGAGCCAGTACCATTCCAGGCTAGGTGTACTTTACCATCTTCGACCACACCATCACTTAACATCAGGTGAGCTGTGGTCAAACACTTAGCTTGTCAACCATAAAAAAATAATGTGACAAAGCCACGTCAGTTTTCAATGTAATTTTTTTTTTTAATTCACACTTGTTCATTATAGAGCTCTGTATGAAAGAGTAGTGATACTTGAACAACGTAACCGCGAACAAGACATCGTCATAGCTAACATATCGAAGCAACTATCTGCGTTCGCGATGGCGAAGATGAAGCAGAACAATGAGATGCTCCTCCGCTACTGCATGGGAAACTATGTGTGGAAGGTAGACAACTTCAAGACGAGATTGGAAGCAATGCTGAAGGACAATTTCAAGATGTTGTACAGCCCAGGGTTTTATACCTCGCCTAATGGATACAGGTAAGGCAAAAATTTAAAGCAGAGATATTCCTTGTAACATAATACTAAACATCGTAAGAAAACCATAAGGTAAGGTATTTTTTAAAGTTGAAAATCTTCCACCAAGCTTTACGGTGTGTTCCAGCAGCATCGCTTGAGAGCCAGTTCCATTCCATGCTAGGTGTATTTGCCATCTTCGACAACACCGTCGCTTAACATCGGGTGAGCTGTGGTCAAACGCATAGCCTGTCAGAGAGAAAAAAAATTATAATAATTAAGATTGTCTGGAAGAAATCGCTCTAGGCGATAAGGCCGCCCTTGTACACCATTTATTTGTTATTTTCTTGCTCTTTTTTTTTGTTATAATGTTTGGTGTATAATATTAACATTGTCTGGAGGAAGTAGCTCGATGCGATAAGGCCGCCATTGTACACCATTTATTCGTCATTTTCTTTCTCTTTTTGTATGTTATAATGTTTGGTGTATAATAAAGTTGTATTGTATTGTAAACTGTATTCTTTCAGGTTCTGCGTCCGCCTGAACGTATCTCCACAAAATTCGCACTGTTTTGCACTCCACGTTCACCTGATGAAGACGGAAAACGACGATTACCTCGAATGGCCGTTCAATGGCCGCATATCATTCGCGATGATCAACCAATACGACCCAGACCTCACCCAGCGAGACACCATGATGTCCAATTCCAACCTTATAGCATTCAGGAAACCTACCGCCGAGATTTGCGTCCGAGGGTTTGGGTATACGGAGTATGCGGTGGTCAGTGATGTGGTAAGGAACGGGTTCGTGAAGGACGATATGCTGATAGTAAGGGTCAATATTAAATGCGTATGACATGAGGAGTGATTTTTCTGTTTGTACTGTTTTATTATTATTATTATTTTATTTGTCTAACGGGACATATCGTGCATTAAATCTAGGTAAATATCACTCGATGTTTTGTTTTAATGTTGAAAAATGAGATTTAGTAAACTATAGTATTTATTTATAGTAAAATACTTGGAGCGCGCGGCTCCGACTAAGGAGAACATCTTCCCTACTAGCGTTGATTCACGCAGGTTTACAGCGAGTCGTGTGTAGGGATGTCAACATCGCATCTATGAACAAATCTTCGATTGATCTTTTTTGTTCGTAGCTTCGCTAACATCAAATCTATAAGACACACATAAACTTCTGTGACTTTTTATTAAAAAGTCACTAACCTATTGAATTTTATCATGAATCTTCTTACCTACACAACAGAAAACAATGACATGTACGTGCTAACCCTGACTGCTCTGCCGGCACTCACGTAGTGATCGCCGGCAAGCGTCCTCTGCCCCCGCCGCACCGCCTCTTCCCACCTGTGTCGCCTATTTATCGCGAAGATGTTCTACTTATAGATATTTTACTTTGTTTATAGTATTAATTGAATCTCTATCGTAAAACTAGAACATTTATTATGTGAGAATATAAACCGTCCGCAAAACAGCAATAATAATTTATTAAACATTTTTTGTAAGCATAGATAAGTAGTTATACTATTTATGTCTATTTTATAAGTATACCCATCTACATAGACGTAAGGGAAAATGTTTATATTTAAATTAACACTGTGTATTCATAATAATTAGGTACTTATTATTTAACTTTTGTTGGTTTTTTAATAGTATTGTTGCATTATACACAACATTCATACATTCCATTTTATGGTGATATTGTTAAATCACGAAGACTTGGTACCTTTAATGTACTTATTTTTATGATTGTTTATTAGATCGTATAGTATTATATATTGAATAAATATTCTTTTCAACTTATTCTGTCTTATTAAAACCCAAATTAAGATTTTATGTTTAAGCATCTTTGAAAGCCTTAGATGAAAGATTTTTTTTATGGCAAGCTAGATTTAGCCATAGCTCATCTGATGTTTAGTGACGGTGTGGTCGAAGATGGTTAACACACCAAGCCTGCAATGGAACTGGCTCTTAAGTGAGGCGGTCGGAACAAGCCGTTAGGTGCTTGTCGGCATATTTTCAACTTTAGGGTGGTAGCTAACCAGTCGAGTACTAGAAAAGACCACTATGCTAAGGTTTCCTCACGATGTTTTCATGCAGCTCAAGTGGGGTTTGGGGTTCGAACCTACACCCTAACTTATAATACTAGCTAAACGCCCGATACTTCGTACCCGAAAGTATATAAACTTTATTTAATATATCACAACCTTTAAAAAAATCCGCTTAATTGGTTCTCAAATTATGCGCTCTATCAGCTTTAGTATGATATTCTTGTAATTAGTATTAATTAATTGAAAACCAAGTCTAAATATAATTTATTGATAAAAAATAAAACTCACAATATCCTGTAAATTCGTATTTATTCAAATCTTACAAAATAACGCACATCGACTGAGAAAACTGTTACCTTAATAAAATATAGGAATTTATAATTATACATTACAACCTTAATTAATGTTAATTCTTATCACACCCAGCCATCACATCACTAGACTACTAAGTCATCTTGCACACATGAATAAGTTGCATTACCTTTAGAGTAAGATATAGCTTAGCAGACTTGCGACGCTGTCCCACGGCTGACGAGACACGTAATCATTTAGCGCGGCGAATGAATTTAGCGGTATCGACAACACAATACCATGGTAAAAGAAATTAATCCTATACAGATGATGATAAACAGAAAATAGCTAAAAGTTTAGAAAAATAAATAGATATTAAAGAACAGTTTCTTGTTCTAAAATAAGCAACAAAAAAGCCTTCAAAATTGATCCTAATGTGTAACTACTGAAGAAATAATTTAAATTGACTTGTCATTTGTAAAGTTTGAGATATCAAGTGTTTTATTATTTTGTGGAACGGGGAGTTGTGTTCGTACAATATCCGAGTACTTTATTTGGCGCACGTCAAGTCTATCTATGGGTGCGAAGAAAAAAAACCTTCAAATCGAAATACAAAAACTCTTTTTTTTATTATTTTTGTTTCGTTGCGCTATTTTTTCTGCGCACATAACTTCAAATTGAAATACACAAATTATTTTTGTTTTGTTGCGTTATTTGGTTTTTTGAAACACATTGCTTGTTTTTAACTTAGCCCAATTATCGTCAGCCGTGGTACGCGGCTGGTACTTGCCGGGCCATAGTTACTAATGATGGTAACAGAAAAAGAAAGTTTGTTGTCTGCATCTCTCATAAATACACCAAACAAATATGATTGCACAGTTGACGTAACGCCATCTAGCTTCTTATAAAATACCTACTTATACATATAATAAAGTTTAATCCTTTGATTACATTGGTATTCTTAGTACATAGGTTATAAGACACAGGGTTACAAGCTTGGGGTAGACTTAGCCGAAACGAAGTCATTGTACTCGTAATCATGAACTTGACACTAAAAAAATCAACTGCTTCAATTAAATTTGGTCAAAGATCAACGCAATTTTATTTACTTCGTTTCAGATTTGTGCCCATAGTAAAAGTTTTTCATAAGGATGAGTAATGACACCTTTTCCAGATAATATATCCTAAGCTTATAACCTTATAAATTACATTTATACGTAACTAGTTATATCACGTCCTGACATAAAAACAGTATTTTACCTAGTACCTACATACTTTTCTTTGTGGCACGCGGCTTGACCTATTTTACACATTTGGTGCCAATTTTATTTTACCGTTTCCTCAACTTACCATCAGAAGTCTCGCTTGATTAGTTACCAATAATTGTCAAAAACATAAATACAAAATATATATGGGGAAATCCATGTAACTTTACTGTGCTCAGTATTAATGGTTCAACTTAAACAAAAAATCGACAAGCATTCTTTCATAAAATTTAATATAAAAATACCTATTATTATTTATACTAAAAAGTAATTATTTAAAAGCTATATTTTCATAAATTCCCATCTAATTTATATCTAAGTAAGTATTCGACTATTTTCAATTAGTTTACACCAAATAATATATCTTATCGACTTAGTAAAATATAAATAAATAAATATCGTGTGATTTATTTACATTACACACAGCGCCATCTATGTCCGAACTAAGCAAAGCTTGTACTATGATAACCACATAGCTTGAATAATTACATGCTTTTTTGTAATTGCATACTTATAATACATAAGAACACCTAGACATAGAACAAACGTCTGTGTTCGTTACACAAATGTTAGTTCTGAGTGGGAATCGAACCCACGCCTTTCAGCTCTCGAAGCAGATCTTCACCCATTAAGATAAAAGGGCGGTCAACAAATAAATAAATAAAGTAAATAACTCAAGCCTCTAAATATTATCAGTATCAAATGGATTGAAACTTCGTTCTACTATGGTACAGCTAGGAGTTCTAAAAGCCGCTTAATGGTCGATTTTCCAAAAGCTAACTAAACTGTTCTATTCTATCTTCATCGTACGAACTGCTATACGATGGAATTTACTGCCCGAGTGGGTGTTCCTCGATCTGGGTACCTTAAAGTTGCGATTGAATCGATTTCTTCTAGGTAAGCGTGCTTCATCACAGACCGCATCTTCGCTTAATATCAGGCGAAATAAAGGCAAGCCTATTCGTAACAAAAAAAAATTGCATAGAACAAAGTCGCTGTCCATTCGTGTATGTTCGCTTGCGTCTATTAAACCAGGCAATGGATAATGGATTGCACTGTTATTTAGATATTTTTTACGAACTTTACATCCTAATAAATGTTTATATAAGTAGAGAAATTCAATATTCTATAGTCATGTCGCCAAAGTAAATTGTATCTGTGAGAAGACGGCGCGGGTCGCCATGTAAAAAAATGAGCTCCTTCTGGCTGAATATTGCCTATCCGCATAAACCTGTATGTATATTTAATGTGTTTTATTATATCTTTACCACGTTTGATAAATCAAAGCTAATCACAAAAATTAAGACAGTATTTTAATTTCTTCTTAAGTACTTACATAATATTATATTCAATTCATATAAAAGCATATTTATGCAAAAACTAATGGTTTTTTTTTAAACATACCTAAGTAGGTTCTAATAACTTTTTTTTATTTGTCGTACTTTTGAATTTTTGCCAAACGGTGGTTTCTCGTTCAGTCTAGTTTTAGAACCATTATTTATTATCAATTACTGCATTGTATGCTTTTTACAATAACTTTCATACACATTTTATTATCATTTTAAATATTAGATATTCAAAAAGTTATAAATTACAAACATACCACAATTAATCCTAATATTATTTAATTTTAAAACTTTTTCACGTAATTATCGATAGTATAAATAACTATAATGTAATCGAAAAATACCAAAAAGCCTTGTCAATACCCATGTTACACAAAAGTGTGATTTAAATGAAAAACTCAAAAAGCGTGTGTACTATAAAAGCGTGTCTTTTTTAAATAAATAAACACAAAGCGAAAACAATGGAAAGATTTCATTACAAATAATAAATAAGGAAGACATTTGACTGGAAGCTATCAAAGTTTTACATTAATTCCAAACCATCTTTAAAACTGCTCACCCTCTATCAGTTGAATGACGCGCATCATTTTAACAAATTCGTGTCATTTTTCTGCTAGTGTATCATTTAGATAGATAGATAGATAGATATCGTATCACGTATTTTTTCACGATACTATTAGAGCCAAATGACACGAATGCGTCTTTACTGATATTTGATAAGATACTTATCGCTGAAGAAAGTATTTCTGCAGCGGTAATTATTGCCTCTCGATTTTAAAAAACCGCTTGAATGCTAGCCACTTAATTGTTTATTCTTAGTGTGTTGTGTCTACTTAGTAATATTTAAGGCGACAAAATCACCCTTTGTAAACTTTATCAAACTACAGGTATACCGCTTAACTGAGTAGGTTCCTGTGGTAGTGGAGTGGTGCGGAAGGGGTGTTTTCGTTATGTCTTTAATATTAATCACGTATATATCGAGACGGTGCGGTTACATCATACGCCACACCTCCCGCACCACTCTACGACCGCAGGAACCAACTCAGTTAAGCGATATGCCTGTAATTTGATAAATATCAAACCAGTACTTGAACATATAGATTCAGAATATTTTTGGAATAGCAGAAATAAATAAATAAATAAATAGTCAAAAATTCCGGAATGTTATAAACCGCGTCAGAAAATGTGAATAGAAAGTAACGGTCATGTTTTTGGGGTCAAACTACAATATCTTAATCATTCAGTTCAAGGCTTGACTTTTTTTCGCTCTCTCTCTGTTTTTTTAACTCTATACTACTAGTGTGCTCGCAAAGCGGAAAATCGCCACAAGTGGAGAGACATCGCGCGGCGTGCAGCAGCCCTGGGAACCAGCGGTGTCGACGGGACGCAACCCTGTCCATCTACAGCCACGAGTTGCCAAGAGTGCCCGACTAAGAAGAAGACTCAAGACCAACCTAGGATACTACAACTTTTTTCAGCAATCAATTCAGCTTGCCGTCAATTTTAAGAACAAGCAAAAATATTTTAAAAACTAATCCTTTAAAGGAACTCCGTTCCAACCAGGTGTCCATAAGACGACACATTTTTTTTAAAATTCGCATTAAAAAAAATCGAAAATATTCAAAACGAACCAAAGGTCCTGGTGCAAAAAATGTAATTCCGTAAAAGAAAAGTTTGAATTGCTTTTGAACAGAGTTGCCATGATTATAATTGGGCTGCAATATGTCTTAAATATATGTTTGTCTATCTCTGTTTATATCTTAAATGAGAGAAGAATTAAAGCAAGTTCGGCGGCATGTTTGATGATCAGGGTCCTGAGCTTGAGGGTCGTCGCGCACGGCACCGCCTACCCCTTAAGTAGCTACGCCTCTAACATACGTAACAACTTCGCGTAAATTTTTACAATTGCCCCTCTGGTACAAAAGTAGGTACTAGTAAAGAGTAACAGAAAACGCATTTCTATGTTCATTGGAGCGGTAATAAAACTTTGAGTAACGTAATAAAGACAAACGCATCGCTGCTTTAGCAATCATTACATTGATACATTCGAGGGTGAACCTCATTAGCCCTATAACTAGCGATAAATTACAATTAAAAAAAAACTAACGATTATTTTCCTTTTTTTTTCTTTAGCCTTCTTTACTAAAGACAGAGCGAGACAAATTCAAAACTGAAAAAGATATGCGCCAATTGTCGTAGCCCCTTATTAAAATCCCCTACCCTAAGCAAGCTCCTTTAATTTCTACTTCATATCACAGTTACGGTAAACAAATGCATGTTATAGTTTTGCCACATGTCTGCGATGCCTCTTCGTGCATGCTGTATTTCATGGTAATAATACATGGTTATTAACATTATCCAAAATACATATTTAATTACATTACTAATATCATACAGTATGTGGTAACAAATAAAGCATTCGGATTTTGTAAAATAAAGCTGTTTGAATTCAGAACCTGTGATTGGATTGCAATGTGAATGAAAAAAAATGCGGTCAGTCAGATATCATATATAATAGATGCGGGAGCAGAATGGCGCGATTATGCCTTCCTTCTCTCGCTCCAAGTAAAGCATTTTTTTATTTTTATTTTTCCCATAGGTCAGGCTAAAGCTGTAAAGCCATACTGCCTCGGTCTTCGAATTTTGAAATTCATGTCTAACATCTTTAGTTACAGTCAAAGTCCAGTCTTGGTCAAGTCCAGTCCGTGCGAGCCAAATCCAGTCATGCCTTAGTAGTAGCGACTTTACTATACTAACTTCTAGTGGTATAACTTCGGTGGATTTTTGGAAGCAACACAAAGTCATATTTCACCACTTTCCCACACTCGCGCTTGCAATTCGGCACTTTATGAATAAAACAACACTATTTTTATACATAAACACTCGAATAAACACTAATTTTGGAAAAAACTATAATGGGGCAAAACGACTCTTTCCACTTTGCCGCCAAAAATTATCCAATTAGATATTTTTATATGAAAGAGGATAACGTATTTTTCCTTTACCTACTTGATTTATTTTTATTATTATCAACTGTAATATGCTCATATTTGTTACCAAATACTGTAAATTTATTATCCTAGATTGTCAGAGCTATAACACCCCTATTCGAAATAAAATATCATGATATGAATGTATTCTACCTCCCCACACTTCTTCGTTAACTTATTTTGTAAGATCAGAATTCCAGAACTTGCGATACTATTTCTGTTACCTGTCATTCACATTGGGAATGACATAAGTGCGATAAGGACAAACACAATATTGCATGCTTCTTGAATACGGTATCTAAACTTTACTTTGGGCCCTATTTATCTCTAGAAGATACTTGACAATAAAATGTGAACCGTATGAAAAACAGCATGTATTTGAACAACAAAAATTTCATTGGCAAGGATTATAAAATATTCTTGTGACTTATTATATTACCAAGAAGCTTATCATTCGAAATGATGCTGTACCCTACATAATTTAGAGCTCACATTTCAATGCAAGAACCCAATTTAATGCAAATCAAACTTAAAAGCCTGTGAATTCATTAAAGAAGAAAGCGAAAATGTACGACATAATGCAACCAATAAACGTACACAATGGTGGTGACGTCACGAAAACAATAATTATACGTGCGATCCTATTGGTTAATACATTTTATTAAGATGTTGACATCTCTCTGCTTTGATGAATACCAGCTTTATTTCCGTTTCATCTTTACTACTACGCTTATTCTATTTACTTTGACATAATTATAAATAATATAAGAAATATAAGTTTCTTTACATGTAAAATGAAGATCATTGATTTTTGTGTAATATGTTGCACATAATTCTCACTACATTTAACTTATTCTTATATAAATCTATGATCTCATATCGGCGTCAATTCTTCTGTACAATTTTCTTCGTATATACTAGTTTTCGTCTTTTTCGTCACTATATGTGAGAAAGAAACGGCAACAGTATCAGCGACCTAGACAAATTTTATTATTATTATTTATATCGGGTTGCTCACGTTTAACACAGCCGGGCCACGCAGGAAAGTTAAAGGCTTTTATATAAGTCGTAGTTATTTATTAGATCACTTGTTGTGATCTAATAAATAAATATCTTAGGACATTACACTCGGCGCCATCTGACCCCAAACTTTTTACTATGGAAGTCAGATAACTGATAGAATACTTAAATACTTTTTTTTTGTAAATATATACTTATAATACATACCCAACACCCAGACACAGAACAAACATTTTGTTTATACCAAAATGTTTGTCCTGAGTGGGAATCGAACCCACACCCTGCTCTTAAAGCAGATATACTACCAATGAGCCAACAGGACAGTCAACACATTAACAATATATAACAACTTGTAAAACAAATAAACGTGAACATTCCCTTATAAATAAATGTATCAAAAACCATGTCAGATTCCATACAATTTGTTGAAAATGACACATTAGATTCAACGCCCTTGACACAGAAACACGACACGAATCATGACTGAAGAAATCTTAACTTTAACTTAACTTTACATAAAATATTTATAAATACCTACATCATATTAAGTTTAATAACTGCGGGGACGGGAACACGGGCAATGAAGATGAGCATTAATGCGTATCTAAAGGTCCATAAACTTATACCTAGGTCGCAATTTCTAGGCACTGCACGGGTTCCCGTTCCTGCGCCGATACCACGGCGATACCATTGAATGCTAATAACTTTAGTCTTATATAGTAGTAATAGTGAAAAATCTTACAAAAAGTAACATAATATTGTGATGTACAAGATATCTTATTACAATGGTCGTATAAAGGACGTTCATTATTTTTTGGCTGGTGTTCATTCCTTCAAAAGCACATCGATATCTTTATAGTTACACTCGGCCGGTATTTCCAACGTTTTCAGCTATCGTCGCTTTGCTTTACGCTTCTCGGTCGACATAATCACAACTCAATTGATAAGTGAGTTGTATTGACTTCTCAACGCTGCAGTTTACAAATTGGACCAAAATGGTTGGTAATTAAGTACCCCTAGCACATAAGGTATCGTTAAAATTATAAATAGGCGTTCACGCGTGTAAAATTTCTAATAATGAGAACTGGTTATTGTATCTATGTTATTGTCGCAATTTGATCATTTGCCATAGTCAAGTATTTTAAGAAATTAAATCAATTGAACATGGTTTTTCCAAAAACTTCGCAATGATATTTAGGTCCATGATACATTTTTTTAATGTAAAAGTAATGAGACGAACGAAACGCTCTCCTGGTGGTAAGATATAACGCATGCCCATGACCATTGCAGCGATACACAGATTAGCAAAACAAACTCCAGGGCCGCTGCTTTGGCGCTCATAACTTTGAGATTTTCGATGGTTAGTCTCAACAGATACATTTTGTGCTAGGAGTACAATTGGCAGTAGTGGGTACTTATTGTTAAACAGAGCTGCTGGAGTCTCCCGGGAAGTGAAGCAAGTTGTCGCCACTGCAGCTGGGAGTAGGGGAAGAAGGGGGGTCAAGTGACGCACGAGATGTGGAACTAAAACTGCTGGAACTCAGCTCTTCTTGCTCCGGCTCGTAGCGGACGCTCGTTGCTATACCTGGAATTATACGAGATCTTTTTAGTCTGGGTACGTTTAAGTTTCTATTTTTTTATGCCACTGGCCTAATAACGTGGTCTATGACTATCTGCGTTCTTGATAAAGCTCAAAATCGCACAACGAGCTATGGAGAGGGCTATGCTCGGAGTTTCCCTACGAGATCGAATCAGAAATGAGGAGATCCGTAGACGAACCAACATATATAGGACGTCCACCCACAAGGTGGACAGTCGACCTCATAAAGACCGCAGGAACGCGCTGGATGCGAGCCGCTTCCAACCCGTCTTTATGGAAGTCAATAGGGGAGGCCTATGTCCAACAGTGGACGTGCTACGGCTGAAATGATGATGATAATGAGTGGCCTAATGCCTGAATAAATTTTTATTGGCACAACAAGGATGTAGTATTCTTTGCCGGAGTCTGTGTTTCCGAACAGTATGGATGAGCTTTCAGGTGATGCGATGGATTGATTATATATTATGTAGATCTCATTTAATAGGGCAACAAAATGCGGGTAGATTCTAATCACGATCGTCGCGTGACCGAAGCAGAAAGCACCCAGCAGCGGAATAAAGAAAGCTGCGTACGGTAAGTGAGTATGAATGTGTAATGTAAATAAAATAAATCTATCTATCTATATCTTTAAACGAGCAATTCTTGTATATATATAATCTGGTTCTCGGAAACGGCTCCAACGATTTTCATGAAATTTTGTATCCAGGGTGTTCCGGGGGCGAAAAATCGATCTAGCTAGGTTTCATTTTTAGAAAACGTCGTTTTATCCGTGTTTTCAGCCAAGCAAAGCACGGTCATCCAGGTACTATATACCTATTATAAATGAACAAGGTTATAATTTGTTATCCTAGACAAGTAATAATTATATTTATAAGTCAAATAAAATTGTATAGAGTAAATTTTTTTTTTTTTACTTTTTCACACAGCGCCATCTAGCCCCAAACAAGGCAAAGCTTGTACTATGAGAACCAGACAGCTGATAGAATACTTAAATACTTTTTTTTTTTTAAATACATACAGAACACCCTGACACAGAACAATCATCCAAATGATGTCACACAAATGTTAGTCCTGAGTGGGAATCGAACCCACGCCCTTCAGCTCTCGAAGCAGAACTTTACCGAATGAACTAACAGGGCTGTCAAATTTAGTTTTATTATAAATTGTATTAAAATAGTTATTAAGGTGATTTAAACAGGTAATAAATTTATAACGCAAAAAGAACCACGTTCACCTATTATACCAGCCTTTAAAAACTATTTCATCATCTTACTCAACCTCACAGTTTAACAGTTTTCCCGGTTTTAGTAAATTTTATGTTCGTTTTTTGATGCACACTACCGACACGCTAAGTTCCATTAACACTGAATATACGTTTATTTGCGAATAAACAAAAGTGCAGTTGTTTCCGCAATCATTTTATTAATATTGCGAAGATTTATTAGGTAATATAAACAGTCTTTGTCTCTATGGAAAACAATACAACTGCGCTTTGTGACGCATATTGCATAAAACGATTCACTGATTTATCTCTTCAAAACATCGAATACAATAACAGATCGTCTATACATGTAAACTATTATACAATATAATTATGTATACCTATACAATTACCGTCCTGTTAGCTTATTCTGTAGAATATCTGCTTCTAGAGCTGAAGAGCGTGAGTTCAATTCCCACCAGGACAAAGATTTGACGATAAATACTTGTTCTGTGTCTGGGTGTTCTGTATATCAAGACCAGAGTGAATAGGTATCTTCTAAGTCTGCGTGCTTTATCTTCGACCACATCATCGCTTACCATGAGGCGAGTTGGCGGTCAAACGCGGACTTATCAATATTTAAAAAAAAGTATAAGTATGTATTTTACAAAAAAAGTATATAAGTATTCTATCAGTTATCTGGTTCCCATAGCTTTGATTAGTTTGGCACTAATATGGCGCTGGAAAAAATGTTTTTTTTTTATTCTCAAATTTTTATTTCTAACGCCGAGACCACATTCACGTTAACGCACACTACTACAATAATTATATCTTAATTTAAAATATCGTGTGAAATATTGCGACTACACTACTAGTATTTAACGATTTATGATCATCATCATCAGCCCACAGCTGGACATAGATCAGGTACCAAGCAGTGACTGGCAGCAAAAAGCCGAAGACTGGGCTAGTAGCATGCATTAGAATTTCACGTGTAACGCCAATAAATTACACGAAGAGAAGGGTCGTTTTACTATAGCGATTAAAGCGTTTAATGTGTCGATTATTATTGTTAATACATAAATGAATCTTTTGCATAATTATAGGTTTAGAAGATGGCAAATAGTCAAATGCCGTGGTGGTGCCGGCGTAAGAACAGTACCCCACCCCCTCTACCCGTGGTTGCCGTAAGAGTCGGCTAAGTGATGTAATCCGGAAGATGGGCAGCAGCGTCTTCCTTGAATAATCACACCTAACTGCGTTTGCCAACCCGCCTGCCAAGCGTGGCGAGTATTGGCAAAACCCCCCCAGGAGGAGGCCTATGTCCAGCAGTGAACGTCCTATGGCTGATGATGTGATGTGATGTGAAATAGTTTTTTTTTTATTTGAACACTCCATTTTTGTAGCGTCATCCCTGATCGTTCTATCCCTCTCATAACGCTAGTTTGGTCAAATCTCTTTGATGGACCAATTCAGACTGCCACACGAGCTATCGCATAAGCTTAATGTCATTATAAAAGACGTTAGTGTACTATCAAAATAATTTGTAGCTGACCTACGCTATATGTCCATTATTGTGATAATGCGTTAGTGTAACTAACTCGAACATAAAAATATAGTAAAAACATAAAATATAACATAATAGCAGTGGTGTATATTTTTTTTTGTTTCGGTAAAGTGTACTGTAGCTAGCGAAATTACAGGGCTGTTGAGACTAACCATCGAAAGTCTCAAAGTAATGAGCGCCCTGGACATTGTTACTCAAAGTTCTGTGTATCGCTGTAATGGTCATGGACACGCGTTATCTATTACCATCAGAAGAGCGTCTCGTTCACATTACTTTTATACAAATATATATGTATATAAAGTTATTATTACATTATTAACCTAACCGGACTATTTTTGTGCAATTTTTCAACTTTTATTTCAACTTGGGAATGAAAACAAATAATATCTAGTGCGATGAAATATCACGGCATAATCAATATTAAAAAATCCTTTTATTGCATAGGGTTTTCAAAACAAAGACATAGATTTGGTTTTTGAATTTTCATTTTTATTATGATATTTGATTTTTAAACACTCCTTAAACATTATCAACAAACCGTAGGTACTGTGTGAAGCAGCCAAATATACAGAACAATTTTGTTATTTGCAAACAATAATATTATGTAAGTATGTATATGTTTTAGGCACAAATATTATATGGCTATATATAGGTATGTTATGGCTTATACATTTCATAATGTGGCCATATGTATATACTTAATATGAATTCATTGTCGAAAGAGAAGTCTTCCGTGAACTACTTTCTCAGTATAATACGAGGTTGCCATTGTGAAGATATTTTTTACTTGTTTAAAAGAAAAAACGAATATGGCGAACTAGAACCAAAGTCGATAGATCTGAGAGTTGACAATGGTTGAAAATTGCCATATTGGTATACTTAATAAAAAACCTAAGAAATAAATATATTGTATAAACATTTCTTTTTTATTCTACAGTTTGAAATTTTAATCTTAAAACAAAAATGTAATGTATAATTTGGTACGAACATTGAACTAATAATAAATAATCACAGTGCCTTGCAAATCTTTGATAAACTAATCATCCAATAAAAGTTCCGAAACATAAATCCTAAAGATCTAAACTAAACGAATATTTTTTCATAGGAAATAATAGCAACACTTTTGTAATAAGTAGATTGATAAAATTTCCTTGTGTCAAATTAATTCAAATATGTAGGTACATAGAATGAGAGCTTTTCAATGACGCTTTAATAGCTCAATTACTCGATAGGTGGCACCCAATTCAATGAAAACTGGGTATCAAATTCAATTGCTGTTAATTTATTACCCAATACAATGAAAATTGGGTATCAAATTCAATTGCTGTTGATTTATTGTAATTTTATTGAAATCTCGTTTGAGTAACGTAAAATTTTAAGGCGTATGCGCCATCTAGTTTTACTCACTGAAAGATAGTCCAATGAGAAGCTCTCAATTAATTTTATAGTTGTTGTAAAATACAAAATTTAATTTTTAAAATGATGTCTCTCGCGCAAACATTTTTCAATATTACAGGTAATTGTACTAAATAATATCATAACACGTTGCCATCGTAAATGTGGTCAACAGATCATAGTTAACTTAAAAGCGATAATTTTACTACTTAAACATACTTGGAGCTTTTTAAACATAAGTATTATGCACCGATTACGTATCGATATGCTATGAAAAAGTAAAGTACATAAAAAATAAATATTTGTCATGATTCAACACAATTACTAAAGCTAATAATCAAGGGGTTTTTTTTTTAAAATAATACTCAGATAATAAATAATATTTGTACAGACAGCCGCTTATGCGATGAGGTATTATATACCAGATGACTAAGTCAATATAAATAATTGTTAAACACACTACAAATAATATATGACACTCAGATTCAATAACTTTCCCGGACTCTTGTACTCATCTTCGAATGTACTAGATTACAAATCTCATGATTTTAGCATAAGTCCAAGTCTCTATAAATTGATACTGAGATAAATATAATCTAACAAAAAAAATTATGACAGTATCAAGGTAAATAAAAAAGCCTCAGATTTATTAAATATGAAATTTAGTTTTAAAGAGATTTATCAAGCGGCACTTTTACAGTAGTCTGTTACATTGTTTGGAAAAAAGAAAAGCATTATTAGGAACAAAAGTAAGTTTTAGGATAAACTGTTTTAATGCAGATATAGTAATGTATGACACACTAAGGTATATTCACTGTCTGAATGTGGAAAAACCACATTGAGGTAATCACTTTTTTTCATCTCACATAATTTCACACAGAGAATGTACTATATCATCTTGTAAAAATTATAGTTATGAATCTAAGCAACACATAGGCATTACACACCCACACCCGTAGGTAACTTCAGAGCGTACTGGCCTCCATTGTATTTGCAAAAAAATTAAATCTAAGCGACACAAGTTTCTAAGCTTTGTATTCCATCTTTAACTACACTATTATTATGCATTGTAAATATTGTAAGTCATAACTAAATCCAAGAAATAAGTACTAAGGAGCGAATATACGCATATGTTTAGATTTTTTATGAAAAGTCAAGGTAAGTAAGTACATCCACGGTGTCTGATGCCATGTTAGGCATGGCCTAATTTAATGGCTCAGATACTGACGGTGTCCATTCGATTTACAAGTCTTCACAAAAAATCTAAATGTTTCTTAAAATATTTTTTGAGATTTTGCAATATTTTTATATTTTTATTTTTATTTTTTTCGATATGACAACACCACTACCTTCATTACAATAGTTTTAAAATCATCGCCTATATCTAAGGTTAGGCATTTTTTCGCGTAATTTAACATCACAATTAAAATTTAATATTTTTAAAGTTTTTTTTGTCTTTTGCCTGTACTTAATCACTAAATTGCTTTACTTATTCTATGTAGCTACGAGCAGCAAATGTAGGAGAACTATTAGCTAGGTTTGTTACAACAATCGAGGAAATGAACACATTACTGATATTACTTCTTCTTTCTACGCGATTTTTTATATTTAGACGATTGCTTTGAAGAAGGCATTGTTACATTCGAAGCACCAGTTGATTTTTTATCTTCTTTGTCGCTGTCCGTCAATAATGCGGGCGAAGCGATATCATCATCCGATGACTTCTCCATTACTCCAATTTCTTTATCATCAGACTTAGAGTCATCATCCGCTTTAACCTCTTGACTACTAATCTTATCATTTTCAACAACACTGAAACCTTTCTCTTTTTTATCCGGTACCTTTTCAAGGTCTATCAAATTGAATGCACTGGTCGACTCTTTTATAGAGGATAGAATGCTATCTATATTGATTTTGCAAATCGGACTAGATAGTTTTGTATCGTTAACGTCGAGAAGGCTGTCCCTCATGACTTCAAGTCTAAAATCGTCCAAACCGAAGTCTAATTCTAGAGGAGGTAAATCTTGCATTAGGGAGTGGTGTTCGTCAACGAAATTTAGTCCCGCAGGAGCATCACACTGTGCTACCATTATATCAGTTCTTTTGCAGAGTCTCATCAGCTCTTCGTGTAATGACAGCGGTTCTTCTTCCTCTTCTTGGAACTTACAAGCCTTCTGTTTCCTTTCAATTTTACTACTTTTTTTAACATCACTTTCTGAATCATCTATAATATTTTCTTTTGCTTTATTTTCTGGACGTTTATCTGTCTCCTCCGACTTTTTAGAGCTTTTACTGGCAGCAATAGAGCTCCAAGATTTAATTGGTATTTCTCGAATAAGTTCTATTTCATCATTTTTTTTATCTTTATCCACTTGAGGAGACTTTTTACGCATTTTACTTGCCCTGCTGGTGGTAATTTGAATTTCTGGGAACTCATCTTTAGTGCTGTCAATAACGTAGACATCTTTGACGTCTACTTCTAGGGACTTTTCTGCTGGTTTTCTACTTTCTTGGCAGGATGCTACAGCTTTGGATTTCTTATCTTTTGAAGTTTCTATTAAAATAATGTTTTCTATATCGGCAGTTTTAGAGTCTTCTACTTTATCAATCTTCAATTCTTTAGTTTTAGTTTTAGAATCACAGTCAGGCATCATATCGATATCAGACGCAGCACTCTTTTTCTTATTAGAGTTCTTACATTGAATAGTACAATCAACATCTTCCAAAGACCAATCATCTAATTTCGGTTGAGATTGTTCTTTATCTGTAGTATTTCTGGGTAAGCGAGATTTTTTGTTTTTCGATGAATAGGAACAAGACGATTCTATTTCTTCAAAAGGCATCGAAATTGACACTAATTCTCCACTAGACGGTTGTGCCTTTTCATCAATAGCATGTATTTCTACGAAGCTGTCGTCTTCAGACCTATTTTGCGTGTCATCCTGTGATTTTTTAATTTTGCGATTCTTTTTTGATTTAGTTTTGTTTTCATCAGTTTTATCGAAAGTTTGCGGGCTGACACTTATCACTTGTTTTTCCGGTTCATTCAAAAGCATGTCCCATGCTTGCTCTTCAGTTTTTATTTGCACTTCTTCTAAACGTAAATTCTTAGAGATTTCAACTTCTTTTTGAGAAGTTACTATTGTTTCGACTGATTCTGTTTTAATAGACCACTCTAACTTGGGCGAATCTTTCTTCCATGCAGAAAAAGATTTAGATTCTTTTAGTTCTTTGTTTGGCGAAATCTCGCGGTCAAATGATTCTTCTTTGGAATATGTTTTTAATTTCGGAAATTCTAAGGATGGCTTTGGTTCAGCTGTTTCTTTCTTTGTTGTTAAATTAACTTCAGTCAACTCTTTCTTTAATTCTTTGGAATCGGACACTTCCTGTCGTGATATTTTCGTATCAGATGTGACATCTTGTTCTGACCTCTTTAAGGCAGATGAATCTTTTTTGTCTGACATCTTTATTTCAGGAATAATTTCTTTTGTGGCCACTTGTGTGTCGTATGATTCCTTTTTAGACGACAATTTTGTCTCAATTTTTACTTCTTTAGTTGATCTCGTTGCTTCAGGTATCTCTTTTTTAGGTAGAGTTTTTGTTTCATGTTTCAATTCTTTAAATGAGGTTGTTTCCTTTATGGATTTCACTTCTTTAGTTGACATTTTAATTTCAGGTAGTTTTTTTGGTTCAAGTATTTCCTTTTTCAATGACGTCATCTCCTTTTTCTGTTCAACTACCTCTTGTTTTGACGTTTTAGTTTCGGAACTTCCTTTAAGCTTCGCGGTTTTTGAATCTCTTTTCTCTTTGCCAATTTTTATATCATCACATTTAGACTTAAAAGATGTAAAAGCTTCCAAATTTTTCGTAGGGATTTCCACGCATGATTCCATCTTTGACACCTTTTCCTGCTCTGATGTTTTCGTTTCTTTAGCTATAATCGACACTGATTCGACTTTTACTGAAACAGGTGCTACTTCAGTTTCTTTTGTCAAACTCTTCGTTACAGGTTCTACAACCTTTGATCTGTCGTCAGTCTCAAGTGTTAGACTAGACACTTTAACTACACTATCAACACTAATATCACTATCATGTCGGGTGGGATATCGACTAGGCAACTCGCGTCGCGCGTCATCCATTTCTAGCTCAAGCTTCGCATCCGCTGCGAAGTAATCTAACACAGGGGCCTGTATGGACACGTCATCTGCCAGGGACTGCACGGGGATGGTTGTAGTACGAGGTAGGGGGCAGACGGGAAGTTCCTGAGGTAGGGAAGCCGGCGCTCGCACGACTGGGCGGAAAGTCGCCTCGTCGCTGTTAGCCCGCGTGTAGTCGTCAGGGTCAGAGGCCGGAGGCACGGCAGATGGCACGGCGCGAACCACGGTCCCCGCCGGATCCACGGCCAGCTCGACTCCATGCCAAGCGCCCCCGCTTTCCACCGCCGCCTCTGCGCGTCTCGTCCCTATACGAAACCGAAGGCAGCCGTTATTTTTTTTACCACCGCGTGAACTTTCGAACAGAATATCGAGCGAAATGTACATAGCTTTGAGAGTTAGAAAAGATTCTGAACAAAATTTCACATTAGGCAAATACGAGTGGGGTAAATCGGTAGAGACCGTGTGAGATAAGGAGAGTCAAGGGGTGTTAGTGCAATGGGTGCCTTTGGCTTCGGTACAGGGCCGGTGGCGGCGGTGTTTGACTCGTCCTCTTAATTTCTTGCTTGATCACTGTTTAATGTTTGTACGGTTCCGATCCCGCTATATTTCCGACGTTGTGACGTGTTTCAAGCATTAAAAAAATTAACTAACGATATGATGTATTAAGCAAAAATGTTAGTTGCAAAAATGTTAGTTGACTCAGCTAGCAGAATGATACGATAGATTTATTTTTGTTACAACAGCTATATTAAAGTACTCAAAAACATTGCGTGTAAATTAAATTAAGTGTTGGACGCATTTTAAAAGTGAATGTTTTTTTCTGTTTTACTAGCGCAATATTTAACTGTTAGACGTCGTTGCAGACAGTAGTCTATTCTTTTGTAATATTACCTATCTAAACTTGACGAATATGGCAGCATTTAAGTAATTTATAATTGTTGGTATCTAAGTGTTGAGGCAATGATGCTAAAGGTTTAAACATAATAGTGGTGACTCCCACGCTGACTTGTACCTAGTGCAAAGGTTGTCTATTGCCATCCAGCGTAGTAATGCGGTTAACGTGATGGAAACCTTTGCTCCGGGTACAGTTAGTTTATTGATTGAGCAAATTTTAATTTGTTTATATTTATTCAATCATTATTTTGTTTCAATAGTATAATTAATATTTGTTTTTCATAATTATTACTAAAATATGTAAATTATCTAAGCGTTTGACTAGGATAACCGGAAGATGACAATTGAAGACCTGCGAAACATCTAGTTTAGAAAGTAATAACACAAAATTGATAACATTGACAATTAAATCGATGACATTTTTAATAAAACTACATGCAGCAGAACTACAGGGCTCAAATATATACAAATATGTGTACCCATTTTTAACTTTATCCCGTTTCACAAAATCACATTCACTGATACTTTACCATTTTACACTGACCGTAGCACTAGTGGGCATGTTAACACACGACAGATGATAATGAGAGTGTAACTCACCGTGGTCTTCCTTCATAGCTTCAGCCAAGTCTTCCCTCAACTGCACGTCACAAACAGAGGCCGCGCGGCCTGTCTCAGCTAGCAGGGACTTGCGACGGAAACTGTCCGAGGGCGACTGTTCCAATGAACCTAATGTCAATAAAACATAGTAAATGTTAGTTTGGTTAATTACTTTTTCTTTGTCTGGCATCACAATATGCGTTTGCCAGTGGAATAAAGAGTCCTCATGACCTAGTAAAATGGTGGTAACTTTACAACAAGCTTTGGAAGCAACATGAGAAGTCATATTTCTGCACAGTATATCACTTTCCCATGCTCACAAAATTTTGCACTTTATTATTAAAATACCACTATTTTTATACACAGTCACAGTTTTTTTTTTTTGCGATGTCATGTTGATTCTAATGAAAGTTGTTCGTAATTATGATGATCTTTCGACTTTTACATATATACTTTTTATTAATAAATAATCAATCAATAATTTGACATATATTTTATAGAAGAATAATAAATATTTATTTTGAATTTGCAAATCTTTGATGATAACTAGAGGAAGAAAAATATTATGACTTCTAGGACCTTCTACATCATTGTCACGTAAATAAAACGTTTGAATATGACTATGAAAATATGTATACTGACTGGCGGATCCGGAGTCGATGAGGACAGGTACTATGGGCCGCACGCCCGGCATGTTGACGGGGTTGGACCGCGCCACGCCGCGCGCGGCGCTCGCCTCCACGTCCACTGTCTCAGCTTCCGACAGCGACGAGTTCGACCTGACACCAATATATTATTACAGTAATCCCATGCTTTAGTCGAAAATTGATGCCATCTAAATGTGATCCTATTGTTTTAAAAAAATAATATTATAGCGATCCCACGCCCTAATCGACATGTGATGCCATCTAGATGTGATCCTATTATATGAATTAAAGACTATTATAGCGATCCCAAGCTCTAGCCAATAATTAATGTCGTCTAGATTTGATGGAATACTGGGGATTAGCTATGATATTCGCAAATTTTACTTAAATTATGCCACACACACATAAGCAACGAGGAATTTGAGTAAGGTTCACATGGAATGGCACTATGGGAAAACGAGACGAGGTCTATTAGGAGCACTTTGGATTACCAAAAGAAACTTTAAAAGTGTATAACGTTATAAACACTAAACGAATTTTTGGTAAGGAATCTCATGTGAATATTGGCTCTTTTGTTTAGAATGAAGACGTTTTAATTCTTTTTTCTCGTGTAAAAATAATAAGACGAACGAGATGCTCTCCTGATGGTGAGAGATAACGCCTGTCCATGCCCATTGCAGCGATATACAGAACTTTACGAGTAACAAAACAAAGTCCAGGGCATCGCTGATTAGGCGCTCATTACTTTGAGACTTTAGAACCTACCGAGACAGCCTCCTGCAAAGTAGATCTACCATCAAGTAAAGTAAGTTTACAGCAACTTCAATTTATTAGCAAACCTACTCAATTACTTATAGTGATTACTCACCCGGTACAGTTGTAAGTCTTGAAAACAAACTGCGGCCCCATCCACAGGCGTCGGTGCGGGCCAGCGTGCGTCACGATCTCTACTTGCGCCAGCCATCTCTCCTCTTCACTCATGCATATGTCTGAACATCTCTGGACAAAATAGTAGTAAGTATTAAAAAACAGACTCATATACTCATATAGTTATAGAATTAAAATAAGTTATTATTGCCGTAGTGATGCCGGTGTAAGAATAGTACCCCACCCTCTCTACCCGTAGTTGCCGTAAGAGTCGGCTAAGGGACGATGGGCAGCAGCGTCTGCCATGAACAATCACACCTAACTGCGCTCGCCAACCCGCCTGCCAAGCGTGGCGAGTATTGGCAAAACCCCCCCAGGAGGAGGCCTATGTCCAGCAGTGGACGTCCTATGGCTGACGATGTGAGTCAAAATTAAATCTTGTATCTATACCGCTAACCGTTGAGGAGTTCCTTCATTTGGAGCCAATACTCTATGTAGAATAAGGTAATGCTTATCATAAAAATGTATTTTGTCTTCGGAACTAAATCAAAGTTTAAAATTGTGGACTCTACTGGAAGCGCGGACGGCCCAATCAGTTATGTAAGTGTTGAACAGCAATAATGGTATGTAACTATGTATTGTAACCTCAAATGTTGAACTAAAACAAATGACATATATACATTGCGAGTTAAATGAAAGCTTTTAAAAAGGAAATTAATTTTTTAATGTAAAAGTAATGTGATGTACAATACTCTACTGATAGTAAGAGATAACACCTGTCCATGGCCATTGCTGCGATACACAGAACTTTAAGTAGTAAAACAAAGCAATAGTAAGTAGTTAGTTTACGACTTCCTGTTAAGATCTACCGCCAAGTTGTCTGTTGTAATACTTTTACTTGTTTTTATCGTAGCGATGATAGCTCAATGGTTAGAGCGGTCGGTTCGCATGCCAAAGGGCGTGGGTTCAAACCCCAACAATGAGGTTGAGCTGCCGGTGAAGGAAAACATCGTGAAGAAACCATAGCGTGGTGGTAGAGTACTTTCTAGTAATCGGCTGGCTAGCTACCACCCTCAAGTTGAAAATCTGTCCAAGCATCTAACGGTGTCCGGCAGTCTCATTTGAAAACCAGTTCTATTCCAGGCTAGGTGTGTTTACCATCTTCAAAGACACCGTCAATTAACATCAGGTGAGGTGTGGTCAAACACTAAGCATATCAGCCATAAAAAAAAAAGTTACGTTATATCAGAAACGTCTTTTCGTATTGCATCTAAAACTTATAGAAGTTTCTAGTTAAGGTAACATTACTTTATCAAGGCATTTTATTTGATTTTATCAAAAAGACTTGGAAATATGAAACACTTGATACTGGCAGAAGGCACAAAATGCGATGCCAATAAAAAAAAAACTCACGCTGCACTCCAGCGGCTGTAGCAGTGGGTTGGAAGGCGGCAGTGGCGCCAGTAGGTCGGCGGTGGCGGGCGGTCGCTGCAGCGGCCACTGCGCTATCTGTTCTACTTCCAACTCTATTGGCGTGTCGTCGCTGATTTTCTCTTTTGGCACACCTAAAGAAAAGCTTCGATGAATTTCCTTAAAAGCTATGTTTTTAACCGACTTCAAAAAAGGAGGAGGTACTCGACTGTTTTTTTTAATGTTACACATCTTCACACATCATCAGACATAGAACATCCACTACTGGACTAGGCCTCCTCCTGGGGGGTTTTTGCCAATACTCGCCACGCTTGGCAGGCGGGTTGGCGAGCGCAGTTACGTGTGATTGTTCAAGAAAGATGCTGCTGCCCATCTTCGGGATTACATCCCTTAACCGACTCTTACGGCAACCACGGGTAGAGAGGGTGGGGTACTATTCTTACGCCGGCAGCACCACGGCATATACATATATGTATAAATATATATACATACGTATATTCTGTCTTTTTTAACAACTTCACTGCTCTGTTACAACAATAAATGTATTTGAATAGTGAATGTACTGACTGGAGGCTGGACGTGGATGCAACACGAGATGCATTAGAGAACCAGAAGCCGCCATCAGATACAGCGCGTGATGGCAGCCGCGCGCGCCCCCGGCGCCGACCACCCCCGCGCCCCACGCCGCGCGCGCCAACAGCGGCGCCGCGTTGTTGTCCTCTGATAAAGACGACAGGCGCTGACGACCTGGCCGACAAAACAGAAAATATATTAAATCCATATTGTTGACATCTTTGATAAAAAAAAAACAACAAAGAATTACGCATCATCCGCTCCAACTTACAACTCCGCCAAAATGCACCGACGCAGCAGTTTTTACTAAATTTAACTTATATTCGAGTCGTGGCGAAGAATCACTTTTATTTTTAACCGACTTCAAAAAAGGAGGATATATTTTTGTAATTTACCTGAACTAGTCCTTGTAATGGTGTGTGTGGCGAGATTGGCAGTAGGACGTAATTGCGCTAGTGGCGCGCTCACTGTGGGCAGCGGGTACGGCGGCAGTCGCGGATTCGGGTACCAAGCACCAGTACCTAAGGTTTCACCAACCTAAACAAAAAAAAAAACAATATAATGAGATGCATATTATGGCCTAGTAGATAATCTTTTTCTCCGAATCAGCTATTTTTATAAACTATGGGCCTCTTGTCATTGTGAGAACTTTAAGGCATAGTCCACCACGCTGGTCAAGTGCAGGTTGGCAGACTTCACACATCGAGTATTTTTTTTTTATATGAACAGTTTCTTCACGATGTTTTCTTTCATTCTTTCACTGCATTCGCATTCGGAAAATTTTAACTCGAATTGCTGTTTTTTTTTTCAAATATTCTCTTAGGATATAGATCGAATCCTTAAACGTCCTTAATCTTAGACGGAGTGTAATAAAAATAAGAGAAAAATATTGTGTTTTTTTTTTGTTTCTTACTGCACATAATGAAACAACTGTTAGCCTTAACCTTCTTTTGAAGCAGACAAATATTACGAGAGGTTTTTATCATTATAAATTTGTGGTGCAATTTGTTTTGGCGTCTTGATTACAAAACATTGAATAACTTTACTTTTTTTTTTTAACGCTGACATGCTAGGTGTTTGTCCACAACTCACCTGATGTTAAGTGACGGTGTGGTCGAAGATGGTAAAGCACACCTAGCCTGGAATAGAACTGGCTCTCAAGTGAGGCTGCCGGAACACACCGTTAGATGCTTGGCGGCAGATTTTCAACTTGAGGGTGGTAGCTAGCCAGCCGAGTACTAGAAAGTACCCTACCACCACGCTATGGTTTCCTCACGCTGTTTCCCTTCACCGCAGCTCAAGCTCATTGTTGGGGTTTGAACCCACGCCTTCCGGCATGCGAACCGACCGCGCTAACCACTGAACTATCATCGCTACAAGTTACTTCGCTACTTATACAGAAGTTTCTAACGATTTATTTATATACCTTTTGAAAAAATCTCTAAAAGACAATAAAAATCTTATCAAATAATAAAAGCAAACTTACAGGGCTGCCAGGCGCGTTATTGCCGGGCCGCTTGCCGGGCGGCGTATGTATAGGCAGCCCGGCGGAGCGGTGGAAGCGGGACAGACGATTCACGACGCGCGGCGCAGTATGCGTTCGGACGCCGCAAGCGCCGCCATACGGACACATCGCGAACACATGGGTTGTACCACGAAGCGTCGATACTGCCACCCAACGACTATCACCAGAAATGGCGATATCCTGCCGAAACACAAAGAGTTTTCCTTGCATGTAAATATTTTGACATAAAAGAAAATTAGACAACTCTCTCCCCCTCTCTTCCTCCCCCCTCCCTCTCTTCCCCACTTCCCTATGCCCCCTCTTTTCCTACCCCCTCCCTCTCTTCCCCACTTCCCTATGCCCCCTCTTTTTCCCTCCCCGTCTCTCTATCTTCCTCTCTCCCCCTCTCTCTCTTCTCTCTTTCCCTTCCCCCCTCTCTTAATAGTAATTGATATCGACTGTCCATGACCATTGCAGCGGTACACAGAACTTAGAATAACAAAACAAAGTCCAAAGCATCATATTTACTTTGACATATTCGGCGATTAGGTTCGCTAATAGTAGTAAAGTCATTACTAGGGCATGGCTGGTTTCGACCTGGACTTGCATGACTGTGACTGTGATTTATGTTGGCTTGTTTGTCAAAGTGTTTTGCCAGAAACAAAGAAAATACCTGAACTTTGGCGGTGGTATCTCCTCTATGCAGCGCGTAGAGATGATGTACAGAAGCGTGTGCGGGCCCGCAAGGGTGCGGGTTGATGCGGAACACATGGAAGTCATGCCCGCGTCGGTCAGCCGTCACTAACACCATGCCGCTTGCGTCGAACTTCAAGGCTATTATTGCTTCAGAATGTGCTATAAAGTGAGCCACAATTGGGTCGCAAGGTTCTTCTGCGTCTTGTCCATCTTCTTCCTCGATACCCTGCAAACGTTAAATATTAGATAAACCGGTACCGCTTCATGGTTGATATTCCAAAAACTAAACGGTTCAATTCATCATCATATACTTCATATCATCGTAAAAACTACTAAATAATAGAATTTCTGCTCGAGTGGGTTTTCCCTAAAACCACCGAGTGAAGTGTATCGACTTCCAAGAAATTTTATTTTTCACAACAATGTTTACACACTACTGCTTGGCGGATTGCAGAATATTTAGTATCTGGTGGTCTTGTCTATATTACACTTCACTATAATATCATAAGTGCGAAAGTTTGCCTGTTTGTTATTTCTTAAAACTGTAACGTACTTTGAATGAAACTTGGAATACATATAGCTTATACCCTGGATTAAGCTATATGCTAAGTAGAAATAGTAATAATAAAGCTAGTTTTTATCCCAAAAAACGTATGCGTAGTTACCTCTATATCCAGGATGGTGATCACTCCCGGCTGCAGGGTGTCACCGTGCGGCGGTGACGGCGACTGCGAGGCAGCACGAGTGCCGGCGAGGCTGTGCGCTACCGACTCGCCGAGTCCTCTCAAGCCCTTACTCAAAGACTTAGCCGCGTGGAGTACTGTGGCAGTATAGCTGCTTTGCCCTTCGCCTGGAATATCACGAACAAGAATAAGCTTACAGCTCCATAAAGGTTCCTATTAAAGTCACATTACTTTAGAACACTGAAGTTAGATTTGATTGTAACTAACAGTTATTTTACTAAAAATCCTCATGAGATATTGGACACTGGCAGAATTTGCAAAGTGCGACGCCAAAAGTAAAGAAAAAACATCGTTCCAATAACAGCTTGCGAAATTACTGACACAGAACGAAAAAATACTGATAAAAAGTGATTAGTAAACAAGCTAGTTAGCACGCACATCTTGTGTTGTAAGTATAGTAATGTACTGTTGCAAGGCCTATCAATCAATATAATAATTTAATATTTTAATTATAAGTCAATAAATTGTCGTTTCGAAATTATTTATATTTGTCTAATAAAATATGAATGACGAACAAAGTGAGCAAACAAGAGGGAACTATGCTTTATTTCTTTCTCGCTCGTTGGTCAGACGGCGATAAAAACTGTTTGCACTTAATCTGTTTTTTACACTATTAATGTTATGATTATGACAGTTTGTGTCTTTTTTTTTTACAAAATTGCTTGCTTTTTACCACCAACTCGCCGGTTGGTATGCATTCGTAATGTCTACTAACTACTTATCATATTTTTGCAAATGAGATGTATGTCTACGAGTCGTGTGGCGAATATTTTTTTTCATAATAGGATGAGCGGTTTTTTTTATATTTGACCACAGTCACTTGATCTTAAGTGATGGTGTGGTCGATGATGTTAAACACACCAAGCCTAGAATGGAACTGGCTCTCAAGTGAAGCTGTCGGAACAGACAGATTTTCAACTTGGGGATGGCAGCTAGCCTGCCTAGTACTAGACATGCTATGGTTTCCTCACGATGTTTTCCTTCACCGGCAGCTCAAGCTCATTATTGGGGTTTGAGCCAACGCCCTTCAACGTGTGAACCGATCGCGCTAACCCTTCACATATCATCGCTACAAAGTAAGCTTGCGTATGGACACCTGCAAGTTTAGAGATGTTATCGATGCGTTGCTATCCCAGATTGCTATTTATACACGCTTTTTAAAATATTTCATGATATAACTCTGCGGAGAGGGAGGACATTCCACATCTTACAAATGCGCGAAAGGAGCAAACCGGGATTTCCGGATTTGCTAAATGCCCCGCATTTGCGATGGGATGAGCCTTTGATGTGGGAATGTTTATTCTGTGTGTCCCGTGTGTATTAAAGTATGTATTTACAAAAGAAGATCTGTTGGGCCATACAGGACTTAATAAAGGGTAAATTACCCATGTGACTGAAACGTAAACTTATGAACATGTGCATTCTTCCCATCCTTACAATCAGCGCTCGGACTTGGTCTTTGACAATCGAGCAAAGGTTGTCAACGAGCAATGGAGCGCAGCATACTAGGCGTGAAGTTAGTAGACCGCATAAGAAACGCAGTACTGAGCTCCAACACTAAAAGCTGCCATGCTAAAGAGGGCTAGGCTAGACACGTCTGCCGAATGCCAGCGGATCTGTGGGCGAAAACCACCACCGACTGCGTTCCGGAGGTTAAACGGCCGCCAGTCCGGCCTAGAAAACGGTGAAATATGAGCTCAATAATGCTCATGACAAGGATTGGACCTCAATAGCACCAAACAGACAAGTATGGAAAGGAGGAATAGAGGCCTTTGCCCAACTGTGGGACTAAATAGGCTAAAATAATAATAATAACATCTTAAGATACTCTCGCTAGACGGTTGGGTCAAGGGTCAAATCCAAAAAACAAAGATCCTTGACACGGCGCGCGTTGTTAGGTTTCTCACTCTGCAGCCCTAACCACCGGCAGCTTGAGCCCACCCCGATGCCGACGGCACCCTAGTTTTTAAGTTTTTTTTTTTCATATTATTTATGCGTTTTTTATATAGTACCTGGATGACCGAGCTTTAAAACAGCTGAAAACACGGATAAAACAACGTTTTCTAAAAATAAAACCTAGTTAGATCGATTTATCGCCCCCGAAACCCCCTGAATACTAATTTTCATGAAAATCGTTGGAGCGGTTTCCGAAATTCAGAAAAATATATATACAGCGAGGCGCTACTGCGACGACATTAAATGAAAACACATATCCAGTTCCACGTTCTTATACATTCGGTATGCTTTAATTTCATTAATTGTTATTATTTACTGAATTATTCACAATTTTCAAAAATACCATTTAGAGCAACCTGTATCTCAAAAACTGCAGCGCAAATGTCATTAGCCGGAGACAAATCAAAACGTATTATCAATTAAAAAAGAAATACTATTAAATTAAGATAGTCCTGTATTTTAAGAGCGAACGGTGCACAGAACCTTGTAAAGACACGCGTGTGCGCGTTTCTTAAATGCAAACGATAAAGAAATACTTACTGAATGAGCTGAAAGCTCGCACAAACTTGACCGCGCTTCCTATTTTCTTTTCCTCATAAATAACTTTGCTAACAGACGGTGCGGTAAAGTTCTGATGATGAAGCTAGGAGATGGTGGTAGTACTCTGATTTTTATTCATGAACCATTATTAATTCACAAAGATTTTTGATTCTTGTAAACAAACAATAAATAACAAACTCTGACAATGTCAGTACCTACATAATAGACTAGTTCTTACAAAGAGATGAGTTTGCAAAAAGTTTACTTGTAAAAACTTTTTTCAATTAAAACTTATTGTTACTTTGTGTTGATAAGATCGTGTTTTGTATGTGACTGTGTAACATAAGTAGTTATTTTGCCATTGATGATGTCAAATTCACAGCATTACAACATCATTTAAAATATTATTAAGCCATGCATTATACTGCAAATGCACGAGTTACTATAAAATAAGTTTAAAAAGGTTTTAACAAACTTATACAAACTGTTTGAAACATTGATCTATTTGTATGAACCAATCTATTTACTGACATTGGCAGAATCATTGTTGACGTTTGTCTGTCATGATTTATTTACAAAAGTGTGTGCTTAAAATATTTAAAGAGTTCCCTCGATTTCTCCTGGATTCCATCATCAGATCCAGACCTGATACCGATGGGACCACATGGGAAGTACACCCTTTCAAAAAAGAAAATAATTTCCGAATCGGTCCAGTGGTTTTCAAGTAATCGGTGAACATACATAAAAATAAAATTAAATAAGAAGATTCCGACGAATTGATAACGTCCTCCTGAAGTCGGTTAAAAATGAAAAAGTATTAATAGTGATTGTGAATGCGATGTACATCATACCTAGTGCTCTGAGCGCACCGCAATGCGGCTTGCACTGTGCAGTTTCGTTTGAATCAATTGATACCTACAGTGTCAAAGAATCGCCGCGCCCTCTAGCGCACACAGCTGTAGTTATATGAACGAGTCACAGGTGATTCTAATTCGGGTACTTGATTTATTATTTAGTTTGTTTGAAAATTGATTTCTTTTAAATTTGCGAATATTTTTTTTTTACATTGCTTATACGATTATTGACCATTAACCCTACCCGTGTGTGAATTTAATGTCGATACAAAGTATCCATGTCGTATATACAAGAATTGCTCGTTTAATTAAATAAATTAATAATTTATTGAGCAATTATAAATCCCGAGACTATTAAAATATTTGTATAGTTTATATTATAAAATAAATAAGAATAAGATATAATGAAGAAAAAAAAACTATGAATAATAATAGTAATTTATCTGTTATCTAGTTCCCGTAGTACAAACTTTGCTTAGTTAGGTGCTCGATAATACGTGTAAAACGTTTTCCGATATAATTCTATGATGCAAATAATAAGTACCTACTTTAAAGAACAAGTTGCACATATGCTGATATGAGTGTTTTTTTTTTCTTCAAGTTGCGTAGGTATTGAGTAATAAATAGTAATAACAAAGACATACACATGCTTTACTTCCCGTACGCGCATCTAATCGGTTCAATAGCCTAAAGATAAAGCTAATGAGTGAAGAGATTATGTGTTTATATGACAGTTGATTAATGTTGTTGGCTGATAAACAAACAAGAGTAAATAGCGTAAAGATTTTCCTATATTTTATATACCTATGCGTCAAGTTGTAGCGATAGCTGTTTTTTTTATGGCTGACAGGCTAGATGTTTGACTATACCTCACCTTATGTTAAGTGACGGTGTGGTCGAAGATGGTAAAACACTTCAGCCTGGAATGGAACTGGCTCCCAAATGAGGCTGCCGAAACACACCGTTAGATGCTTGGCGGCAGATTTTCAACTTGAGGGTGGTAGCTAGCCAGCCGAGTACTAGAAAGTACCCTACCACCACGCTATGGTTTCATCACGATGTTTTCCTTCACCGCGCGATGTTTTAGCGCGGTAGTTTCACACACCGAAGGGCGTGGGTTCAAACCCCAACAATGAGCTGGAGTTATCAATGAGAGCGTCGTAGTGGGGTACTTTCTAGTACTCGCCTGACTAACTAACGCCCCCACGTAGAAAATCGACCAAGTGTTTCGGCAACCTCACTTGAGAGCCAGTTCCATTGCAGGCTATGGGTGTTTACCACCTTCGACCACACCGTCACTTAACAACATGTAAGCTGTGGGTGAATAATGAACATCCAGCCTGACAATTAAAAAAGTTTTTATACACTCTTTTATCTATAATTCTATATATGTATATAAAAATCTCGTGTCACGGTGTTTGTGGTCGAAACGATCACTCGTCCGAAACGATTTTATGATTTTTTTATGTATATTTGGTAGGTATTAGAATAGATCGTAAAGTGTATTTCATACCGCTAGGTGATTAGGGACAATTAAAAACTCAACGCGGACAAAGTCGCGAGCGTAAGCTAAAGGCTCAGAAGTAACTATTTTTTTTAAATCTGCGTCAAAACATCTGGATAATTATATTTTATTTTAACACTAAAATCCTAAACACGTACTAAGAAAAATCTAGAACGAAACCTTGTAACCAATACAGCAAAAATTCTAAACAACGCGCCGTGACGCAACACTTTACTAGATGAATATCTTAAACTGTGCAATTACTTGGATTATAAAGTTACGTTCAAAGGATAATAAGCTTTATTTGTAGTAGGAATTATAAAGAATGTTATGGCTTACCATTCAAATAAAACATCGCGTTAGAGCAAAAACATGTTGTTAATTGTCAACCCTGTTGGCTTATTGGTACTATATCTAATCTAATACCTTTGAACGAGCAATTCTTGTATATATGTATATATATTAGTACCTGGATGACCGAGCTTTGCTCGGCTGAAAACACGGATAAAACGACGTTTTCTAAAAATGAAACCTAGCTAGATCGATTTATCTCCCTCGAAACCCCCTGCATACTAAATTTCATAAAAATCGTTTGAGCCGTTTCCGAGATTCAGAATATATGTATATATATATACAAGAATTGCTCGTTTAAAGATATAGATATAATCTGGATCTCGGAAACGGCGCCAACGATTTTCATGAAATTTAGTATCCAGGGGGTTTCGGGGGCGATAAATCGATCTAGCTAGGTTTCATTTTTTAAAAACGTCGTTTTATCCTAGTTTTCAGGCAATGAAAAACCGAGCACAGCTCTTAAAGCAGAGCACCTGGATGACTCCAGGTGCTCTGCTTTAAGAGCTGTAGGGCGTAGCTTCGATTCCGACCCAAAACAAACATTTTGTGATAAAAACAAATGTCTGTTCTGTGCCTGGGTGTTCTGTATGCATTACAAGTAGTTATGTATTTACAAAAAAAAAACATATATTTAAGTATTCTTTCAGTTATCTGACTTCCATAATAGTTTTGCTTAGTTACGGGTCAGATGGCACTGTGTGTGATATCAAAAAAAAAACCGGCCAAGTGCGAGTCGGACACGCGCACCGAGGGTTCCGTACAAACCTGTAGGTAATAGGTATATAAGTAAAAGTTATTGTATTTTTTTTTAATGGTAATTTATGCTTTTCACAGTTTTTCCTTAATCTTTGCTATAAGACGTCGCTTCAAGATTCTGAGTTCACGGGAAGTACCCTGTAGGTTTTGATTCCCTTGAGAGTGTCGAAAATTTGCAGCATAAACGGCTGTATCTTTTAATTGCGTTGGATTAGAAGTTTGAATTTTTCACAGCTCCAAGGGACAGTAGACCTGAGTATTTGATATGAATTTCAGCTTGATATCCACGCATTCCTGAGAAAAAGGGTCTTGACAAACAGACAGACGTACGACAAAGTGATCCTATAAGGGTTCCGTTTTTTTCCTTTTGAGGTACGGAACCCTAATAAAAGACCTCAGCCCGCCAAGAATATCTGTAACTTAATTGCAGAAAAAAGTATACAAAGCATCATATCTAACTTAGGAAGGAATGAGAGAATTAATCGATGAGATTTAATTTTGTCATCATTGCAATGAGCGTAACTTACCTTCACAACCGCCACTGCTTCTCTTGGACGGGTTGAGTTTCTTATCAGCATAGGCGAGCCAGCGGTCTCCCAAAGCCAACGGGTTGATCGGAGCACTTCCGCCGAGCGGGCACGGGCACGGATAGCAAGTGGTTACAGCCATTCTATCTTCGAGAGTTGCAGCATCGAACACAGCAAATCGCTCGCTGAATGATACCACGATGGAACGCTTGTTTGCTAACACATCTAGAATTGGGTTCTTGAATTTGATGCTCTTTACCTGTTGAAGAATATAGTAGTTGTAATAGATATCTATTTTAAATTGTAAACCGTAAATTTACAGAAAATATTTTGTAATTTCAACAACCTAAAATTTACCACATAAAAGTCCAGTCATGGAGTCATAATGACGTCACACCATGTAAAACAAAGAAAGAAATACATTTTCAATTTAGTAATAACAAACACACAAAGACATATCAGGGACAATCACAAAATAAGGGCTTACCTCAGCATAATGCTGGTTATACTATGTGGTAATCATAGTTTTAAATGGCAGTTCTTTAAAAAACAATTGCGTATCGCACGGTCTGACCAGGCTAGGTGCGTTAACCATTTTCGACCACACTGTCATTTAACATCAGGTGAGCTATGGTCAAGCACATAGCCCATCATCAGTAAATCTAAAAAAAATAAAAAGGTATTTAACCATATAGTTATAGGCCAAAATACAATAGTACTTGCTTACCATAAAGTGGTAAAATTAAATATTTCATCGATACCACTCCTAATAGCAAGCCGGTCAACGATTCAGCCAATTGTGGGAGCATGTCAAACAATCAACACATACAAATAATAAAAAAAGCACATACCTGCTCACCACCCCGGATAGATATGAAACTCAATGAACAGAAGGCGGGTCCAGGGCTGGCAGAATCACACAACGCGATCAGTGGCCGTTTTGCCGCAAAGCAATCTCCTCGCGTCGGTGTAGGTAAGATCCTATAAAATCATAACAGAAACATGAAAAATTTTAAGCGGCAAATTCCTGGACTGAAAATAAAAAGAATAACATATTCTGTCATTAAATAAAGTTATGCTAGTTCAGAGTAGACTGGCTTCTGTACCTCAAAGATACACTCGTAAGGTCGCAGATCCTGCACCCGTTCCATTAACCAAGAGCAACATAGACATATCTATATTCTCGCACAAATAAAAAGAGAGAATGAGTTATGTCTCTGGTGTATTTACCTTAGTACCCTAACAGTTCCCTGCCTCCAAGATAGCACCTCTTGGGCTTCTCCACTGGGTGGGATCAGCCATACTTGCACACCAGTACCGTATCCTAGGACGAGGAGCAACGGAGATATGTCATTATCGCTGTCTCCTTCCGACGTTGGCTCGTTGATATCTGCTGTCTCAAATCTATAGTAAAAACAAACCTATGATTAGACAAGTATATTGTTGAATATGGTTATTAAGGCGGGATGAATGTAGTGCACAAGCCAGAACATACAGTTTATGTATTATAAAATAGTATTCTTAATGAAAATTTAAAATTTAAAAAAGTTAGATGATGTTACTCTCTTGATTTGAACTGTCATAATAGGTGTAATACCTTATAAACATTATACATGTTTTGGCTAAGAATCTTATATGAGTTGGAGATTAAGAGAACAAACTTTAGGAAAATGTTTAGCCAGATGTGTTGAACACTGATGTAGCAAACATGCCATTACAATAAAATCTTAATCAACATGCTTTTAACTTTGTTTGATCAGGCATTAACTCTTACCATCAGAAGAGCCATTTGTCTCTAATTCTATTTTTCTAATTCGTCTCTATAATAACAAAATAAGGAACATCAGTTGAGTGACTTGATTATCTTGGGCAATGACTTCCACATAGTCAATTCATATATGTATGTATAAAGTTACTAAATACTTGATATAAAACTCATCAAATACAACAAAGTAAAGTCGTTTGTTTGCTTAATTCTACTACACATAAACTGACTTCGATATGGCTTTTTACCATTATTTGCAGATATTATTTTGGAAAGATTTCTTTGTGTCTATATGGAGCGGAGGTGGATCACCTAGTACTATAAATGATTGAACTGACCTTGCCCACTGAATGATGTCCTTAGGATCGACAGTGGCCGAGGTGAGCTTGACATCGTTGATGAAGCCGGAGACTGCATCGATAAGCGACCGGTCAGGCGGGGGCTGCGAGGGCACCGTCAGCGGGCCTCCTGACCGCACATGCCGCGGTGACTCCGCTGACATGCTCACTGCTGGCCTCCTGAGTCAAATCACACTGGCTATTTCACTAGTGCCAAAAATTCATCACATATTTTTACTTATTTAATATAACCATGTATGTATATACAAAGGTATGTATTTTGAAGTTATTAGATCCATACTAAAAGATGTTAAGTGTAAATCTCTCCAATATGTTGTTTTTTATATTGATGGGTTAGGTGTATAGCCACAGCTCAACCAATGTTAAGTGATGATGTCAGAATTACAACTTGAAGGTGGTAACTATACATATGTAAAAACCATAAAGTCACAGATTGGGGTCAACCACTAGTACAATACTAACCACTAATATCAACTACCAACAAAATTAAAACAAGATCAGGATCAACAAGTACAAAACTTGCCTTATGCCTGTAACATCAGTTTTCTGTTAACTGTGAAAATGAATTATCTCATATCTGTGTAGTATTTTTTACTCAAGTGTGCATTGACTTGACAGACTGGACAGATTAAGGTGCTTGTTTTTGCATGGTGGTAGGGTACTTTCTAGTACTCGGCTGGCTAGCTACCTCCCTAAGTCGAAAATCTGCCACCAAGCATCTAACGGTGTGTTCCGGCAGCCTCATTTGAGAGCTAGTACCATTCCAGACTAGGTGTGCTTTACCATCTTCAACCACACCGTCACTTAACATTAGGTGAGCTGTGGTCAAACAGCTAGCCTGTCAACAATAAAAAAAAGAACTCCTATTCACATCCTACACAAATACGCAATATATTAATTATAATTAAATTTAACAGTTTTTCTATGCTGTAATAACATCAAAGTTAACAGCTAAAAATATCTATCTATTGTGTGGGTGAACATTCAAGTTCAATAATAATTGTATTCATGACTAACATAATAAAATGAATCAAAGGAACAGACAATGGATCTCATCAAAGGAAAGACAATGAATGTAACTAAAGCAAAGTAAAGACAAATTTCTTACACACTAGCAAATGCGAAAATAAAAATAGAAAATGTTATAATTTCAAACTTGAACTGATAATAAGGGGGTATGTATTAATATAGCTAATATTATGAAATATGAGGTAATCAAACATTTGGTTTTTATCAAACACTTATATCACAGAATGAAATTAATAGATTAAAGTGCATATATTTTTTATTGGTGATATGCCAAGGGTTGGACAGCTAACCTGATATTAAAGGTCGGTGAGGTCAAACATGTTGCAACACATTTAGTTTGAAATGGAAAACTGTTAGGTGTTATTTGGCAAATTTTCTTGCATCACTGCCTTATAAATCCCTAGTAAATTGTTTATTTATAACACTTTTATAATGAGATAATCTCAGCCGATAAGTACCTACTAAAAAATAATTAGCAACATAATGTTAATATAAAGTATTTGAGAACTATTGGATGGTAACACAAACTAAGAATAACCAGGTATTCACTCCTAAATATCTATATTTTACTTATTCAAAATAAGTAAAAATAATAATAATATTTAAATCAAGTTATGTACCTACTTACTGAGACATTTGGTAACCAATTACCTTACAAGCACTATAATGTATTTCAATTGCACCAGGAATATTCAATATTAGTCTCTATAATCTACCCACTAAATATTAAAACAATAGAAAATCAATACACCTATCAAGACCAAACTTAGTGTATCGAAGTAGACACAGGAGTTCTCAGTGTTAGAAAATTATTTGTCATGCGGGCGTTAGAAAAAACTCAGACAGGCGCACAGGTACCACAAAGAAAAAGAAAGAGACAAGTTCGCCCAGAGTCAGCACAACTTCCAAAAGTTAAAACTGTTTTTGCCTCCCGCCTTCCACCATTCATACATATATTTGCCTACAATAAGGTATGTAAAAGGTGTGATATCAAGGAATATACACATAGGAAAGCTCGGGCAAAAGTGAAGAACTGGCTGATGACCAAGCATTACGAGGAAACCGAAGATCTGGTCAAAGTATATGACTGTTTATGAGGTTTTACCAACTACCATATTATATGTTCCCATCCAGCACACTCACAATCTTCCCACATATAAACACACAACTCACACACACGCGCACACTCACGCACACGCCCACATACACTCACGTATACACAGACACACAAAGCACGCACGCACACATACACAGACACGCATTTACACACAAACACTCACACTAACACGCACGTATGTACACAGAGAGAGACACCTAGTTTATTAATATGTATAATTTTTCTTTTTATATTCAAATCTTTCCGCAAATATGTAAATGCGCGAAACTAAAGCTGGCAACTTTATGATCTTGGGTCACCAAAATACAGGCTACGCCTAGTTTGGGGCCCGATGAATTACGAACTTATATGCAAATTTTAAATAGTAATTAAATATGTGAAATTGAAATTGAAATTGAATTCAAGGTAAAAAAATGTGAATAAACAAATTAAATCAAACCAGCCAGTAATAAGAAAAAAAAATACATAGGTACCTACATACAATATGTGGGTACTTTTGCCTTGGATTTTCATTTGATGTTTTTTTACTGGCTAGTTCTACAGATCAAGTAAATTGAATGATATTTTAGTAGGTAGTAGTATAAAACTTCAGGTTTAGTGATCTTCATGGCTTTTAAGGCTTTTTTTGAGAAACGTTATTGTATTCAAACATAGAACAAAAATAGATATTATTCAGAATGTATTACATAATTATAACAAATTATACTTCCGATAAAAAAAAACCTAATGTACCAAAAATATCAGTTTTGTTGACGACAAACAGCTGGTCGCACTTTTTTCTACAGAGTTCTATTTAATAGGTACAGGCTACACTCGTAGGGACCGAGGACAAAGGAAATCGATTCATGTAAGCCATTAGCAAACCACAACTGCGAAGCTCTGTTAGGTATATAAATACGCATAGTAATTGCGTCTCAGTTATAAAACTCACCTTGTTTACGGAAAAAATCCTCATTTTAAATCCATGTTATGGTAAAATGCAATTGCGTCGTTTAAACTGGCAGTAGAAAATAATGACGTCACACGAATAGAAAACACAAACCCTCAAACATAATCTCACTCAAGCTTCGAAATTACTTATTTGATTCAACAAAACATTCATTCAAATAAATTATATCAATAAATAAATTATTTTATGTACAAATTAAACAACAATTCACAAAACAGATGATTCGAATGACAAATACACTACTCCGCTAATTCGTTTCGTTTGCTTTCGTTTGTGTGCGTATGACAGTGTTGACAAACTTTTTTTGCACACACCACAAGTGGCTTTACGAGAGAATACAAAGCAAAGAGAAAGAGAACAGATGGACCGACACAAAAATACCTAATCACATAATAAAATGTGCTCAAAGACTATACTGGTACGGACGTAGTACATACGGTCGATGGTCATGTACGGCAGTAAGCTTTTTAATCATAGGAACCGTCAAAACACATAATCTCATCCAGTTATTTCTAGAAGAAAATGTGTCCAAATGTGTAATTAACTAATCCGTAATTTTGGAAGCCCTAAATCTATATCTTTAAACGAGCAATTCTTGTATATATATATATATATTCTGAATCTCGGAAACGGCTCCAAAGATTTTCATGAAATTTTGTATCCAGGGGGTTTCGAGAGCGTAAAATCGATCTAGCTAGGTTTCATTTTCAGAAAACGTCGTTTTATCCGTGTTTTCAGCCGAGCAATGCTCGGTCAACCAGGTACTGTGTATTGATTAGGATAATTATTATCTAAGTAAGTAGTGTAGGCAACTATTTTAGTTTACAAAAATATGTACCTACTGTTACGCTTACATTATTCTATCACTTACACATCTACACATAGTAAATGTCATTTAAGCAACGTTCCGTTATACGCAGAGAAGAAATGTGAAATTAAAACACGAGAACATAAGATTGTGATGTTAGACTGTTCCAATAGAATTTATGGTGTTATTGCGGAAATAATCAATTTAGTCACACAATAATAATATAATTTTACAGCACATGTAGCACAGTCACATTGTTTTATTCTGTATTTACTGCACTGTCGTAAACTTGTGATGCTTGAATCACTTGAATGTCATAATCAAAATCATAACAATAGAATCTTCACTTTTGATAATTATAGTGAATTTCTTGTGGTTATTTGATTAGTACGTTTATTAAATACGTTACAAAAATGTTATTACGTTATAATGTTTTATTTTATGTACAAATCTTTGTAGTTCCTGCATTAAGCAGTGATCAATCAATCCAAGGCAGCAAAAATATTTTGTTAATCGTTATCGATGACTTACGCCATCTATCAGAGAAAAATGTTAACTTACCTAACATTAACAATATGGCATCTAAAGGTGTCGACTTCAAAAATGCGTTCGCACAAGTGAGTTAACCTACTTTTATGTGCTTGATTAATTTACACGATAAATCGAAACTAAATATTTATCTTGAATTCTAGCAGGCGCTTTGTGCTCCAAGCAGAAACTCATTGCTGACCGGTCGCCGTCCAGATGCTCTCCAATTGTATGATTTCTATAGCTACTGGCGTGATTCCATCGCAGATTTCACCTCTTTACCGCAGTTCTTTAAGGAGAATGGCTATGAAACCTTTTCCGTGGGGAAAGTTTTTCATCCAGGTCAAAGCTCCAATTTTACCGACGACTACCCGTATAGTTGGTCGCACCGACCATATCATCCCCCAACTGAGTTATATAAGAACGCAGCAGTATGCAAAGACCCCAAAACAAAAAAGCTTCAAAGCAACCTTATTTGCCCCGTGACAGTACACAAGCAGCCAGGGAACACCTTGCCAGACTTGCAGAGCCTTGATTACGCTATCGAAGTCTTGAAAAAAATAAAAAATAATCTCAAGCCATTTTTTTTAGCTGTTGGCTTTCATAAACCGCATATCCCAATCAAATTTCCGAGAGAATTTTTAAGTAAGTACTTGTAATAAATTAATCTAACTAATCGGCCTCTCTCCAGCCATTACTGGGTTACTTATACAAAGCCTCTTTTCAATCACACAATCCTTTCCCGTATGTGTTGTGTGTTGTGAATACGTGCTGTATAAAAAAACCGACCAAACTAAATAATTCTATAACATACCTACCTACAAATAGGTACCTAGATTAATAGACCAAGCTTATGGAAGTGTTTGTAAGAGGTAGGTATAATTATGCGTAACGTGACTATACGTTCGATTTTGCACGAGACTGTATCTTTTCCTTTGTGTTGCTCCATTTCCGTTTCCCCAATGAAAGCTTCGGGAAGCCGGTATGTCCCATTTTAAGTTACAGAACGGTCATCTGATATCAAAATCTATGAAAGACAATTAAGGCCTTCTCTAAATAAAACGAACGAATGAAAATCATAAATTCTAGTTCTATTCCAGACTATAACCAATACAACCATTAAAGTTACATTTATTACTTAAGTTATTTTTTTCTGTGTGGGTAATAAAGAATTAGTCAATTATTCTGTCAATATTTTCCAGCAACTATTCCCATTAGCAAAGTGAATGCGCCTAGACATCCGGAGATTCCCAGCAAGCTGCCCTTAGTAGCGTGGCACCCGTGGACGGATGTGCGTTGCAGAGAGGATATCAAAAGGCTCAACTTATCGTTTCCTTTCGGGACAATGCCTCAAAAATGGACCTTGAAGATTAGGCAGAGTTACTTTGCCGCCGCTTCGTACGTAGACTCGTTGATTGGTGTACTAATGAGCTACATTGATTCGAGGAAAACTATAGTCGTCCTAACTAGTGACCATGGTTAGTTTGATTTCATCATTCTCGCCGAATTTAGGCAAACCATGGCCGACTTGGAAATATTAATAGATAGGTACTTATGTAATGGGATTTATTCTTGTAGCAGTATCTTCGAAAGGGGGTCGTGGTACCTACACATCATTATGAATATTTGCTGAAAATTCGTCCGTCCTGATAGCCAAATGTATAGAAAAAAGCAGTCTTCACTTACTTCCGTCAGGGGCGTTATCACACATTCCATACATTTTTCAATCGTTTACGTACTTAGTGTATAAATCTCGCAAATTGATGTTATCACGCTAAGACATGTCTATGCTCAGTATTGCCACAAGATATTAGAACCGCTGCAGCTTCCTATTAAACAACCCAGGAAGGACTAACATACTTATACATTTCGACGGCCCCTACGTATAAAGCGACATATTATCTAAAAACATGGTTTATAGGAGACTTAAAGGTGTGAATGAAAATAAATAAAAAAAATCTATTCAATTCATTAATATTTTTTTGTAATTTAATATTAACTTATAAGAGCTTCTGATGTCATTTATTATTAATATTACCACATCATATATAGGTATAGATACATAATTATCCGTATTCACGACACATATTTTTTAAATGTTTCGGAGTTGTTCCCTATTACGCTTTATTTACATTATAAAAGAATTGATACTTGAAAAAATATTTTAGCGAGCACATGTTTATTGATGTTTTTTTTTGTGCTAATTCTGTCATGTCACTTTATACGTAAGGTGCATCGATTTCATAAGATCTAGCAATATTGTCAATTTAAAAATCCTACAAATAAATGTATTCTATCCAGAAATTAATAGTGTAAATAGGCATAAAAAATATATTTTATGTTTCAGGATGGTCACTAGGTGAAAACGGATTATGGGCCAAATACAGCAATTTCGACGTAGCATTGAAAGTGCCTCTAATTATAATGAAGCCTGGATTACGCCCCCGGGCAATACACACGCCAGTTGAGCTGATAGATATATTCCCAACACTGGTACACCTGGCAGATATATCGCATAACATTTCCAAATGTCGAAATTCCTCTGACAAAACACTACTATGCTTTGAAGGAAAAGATTTGGTACCTCTAATGCATGATGGATCAATAAAAAATAAATTTGCAATCAGCCAGTATCCGAGACCTAGTGAATATCCGCAAAAAAACTCAGACAAACCACACTTAAAAAACATCAAAATTATGGGATACAGCATCAGAACTAAAAGATACAGATACACCAAATGGGCATCATTTAATAACACATCATTTAACATAAACTGGGATAAAATATATGGTGTAGAATTATATGATCATATCATAGATCCTGACGAATCTAATAATTTGCATTCAGTTGTAAAATATAAACATATAAAAAACAAACTGTCTAAAATATTGCAAACAGTAGTCACATAAAAACAATTGAATTAGATCTCAATTAAAATAAGTTTTGACTAAATTGCACCATCGTAGAAATGTTATTTATTCAAATAACAAAAATATAAATTTAATAATTACATATATCCTACCTAATATACATACTGCAATTAATCAATTTCATTAGATCACCCTAATATAATAAATGCTTAAGTGTGTCCTGTTTTTTTTTGTTTTTTATTTTTATTTTTATTGCATGACTAAATTCCTAAACCCTTTTTTGACAAAATTTGGGTAGTGTGTAACAGGACAACGTAAAAAACTGTTCCCGAAAAATATGAATAATTATATAACAGCAGGATGCATATAGTAAATATATAATACAAAATACTTATAAATCTTATACAAACTTCTAATTTGTCTAACTAAAGTCAATAACTTTAATACAATTTTGCAATAACTTTAGCTTAAATATATTATTTTTTTAAATAAATGCTTACATATAACATTTTTTTTTAAATATAAATAGTCTCTGCCTCAGGAACATCAGATATTTCCACCATTTTATCTTCACTAACAATTTTCTAATATTAAATTTTACATATTTGTGTTTGTAGTTTGTTATAATCACTTTGGAATGGAATTTCTTTGTACTGTTATAAAATACTACCCATCACAATGAATATCTATCAGATTGGGACCAATCGTGATATCGCAAAAGGTGTAACTTTTAAACTTTTGCAATATGAACACATAATTATGTTTATCATCGGGACTTAATCTCGCAAAATTAAATTATACGGGATTAGTCACGTTTAATTATATCGGAAACTCCGACTATAGTTTCCGCCACATCCGAAGATGTCGCGGTGAGCTCTGTGTGCTGGAATATTCCTGACACCGTAGAGAAGGACTCCGGTGAGGAAGGGAAGGGAGGGAAAGGGAGAGCGCGCCAGCGCATCTCGCTAGACTACCCGCTCCGCCCCCGCGCCCGCGCATCAACCGCTATCTTCAGGTGCGAGGCGCGCGGTGGCCCGCATTGCGCAGCAAGACGAGGCCGCGCGCGCTTTCTACTCGGCTTTGTCTCCATGATGAAGGCCACCGGATCTAACCGAAACTATAGTCGGAGTTTCCGATATAAATAAAGGTGAGTAATCCCGCATAAATAAAACAAAAATGTGGCAAAACACGTCTGTTTCCATAGTAAAAGACTATTAAATTTTGTTTATTTACCTCAACGTTTCGGTCCTGTTGCAATAACCGTCGTCACGAGCTGGCTCAGAATGCGGGTCGTCTCGATGTAAAAATACATAATTCATAGTTACTAATTTCATAGTATTTTGTACGCGATTATCTAAGTTCCGGTGAACGGTTCTAATTAAGTAAAGCAAATCAAGTGTTTCGTACACTTCTTTGAGGGTGGAAGTCATTTCTACTTATAAACAAGTAAATTTTTCGTGTATGATCCCATATTTCACATCATGACGAATACCTACAACAGTACCCAGAAACACCTAGAATATATAAAACACACAGTCTGTCTAGAAACCTACGTCACATTTCATTACACTAAACTTTTTTCATCCTCCGGGACTGGCCTTCGAGATTTCTCCTCCATTTCTTGCTGTTTGAATCTGGCATATAGCGCACTGCTAGCCAGTACGATGCCGTTGGAGGTCCACCACAGGCCGCTCTTTTCTTCGTTGTACCACTGGGTCGCGAGAACTGTTTGGGCGCATGCCTTCGCCGTGCCTGAGATGTTGTGTGTGAGGGGCGATGTTACCTAAAATATAACCAGATTTTTATAGGTACTAATATTTTTGCATGTAAGTACTTATTGCTTCAGTGCGAAGCAAAATCGGGACGACGATCGTTATCTGCTTTGACTCCTTGAAAAAGTGCACCGGTTTTGACTAGAACTATAGTCGAATATAATGCGAAACATAAAGGTCTAAATTGCAAGGAATTTCAATGTGACACATTTTAACCATCACTCTTTGTAAAAGATCAGTGTTAAATCTATAGTGAGAGAATCTGACGCATGTGATTTTGTGAAACTTACTACCCACACTATTTGCACCGTAAGGATCCATTCTAAAATGGCTATTCTATTCAATCACATATAGGTACCTGTGACCTAAACTAGCCTGCAAGTTCAGAGAATAACTATAAAAAAATATCTACGAAGGCAAATAGCTTTAACCTCGTAATTTTTTTTTTTAAAGTACATCTATTACGATATAATTCATCAAGCAATATTTGTAATAAATATATTTATCAATACATATATTCGGTAAACGCGTTTTCCTAGGGATGAGGCACTACCTAGGTAGATCGATTTTTCGCCCCAAAAACCCCAGGAAAGCAAATTGTCTCGAAAAAATTAAAGCTATTTCGTGATCTTAAAAAAGAAGTACTTTACGGGGGTCTTTTGGGGTTAAAAAATATATCTAGCCGATTTCCCAAATTTTCATTACACAAAAACTTATGCATACACCAAGCTAAGCTTGGTTGCCTAGGTACTGACCTTAATTTGAAGAGAAGTAACATATCCAATAGCAAATCCACACAGACCGCCAATCAACATTTGTATCCAGAAATAAACGCTGTGAAAATTCTCATATGATGCTAGCACTTTGATTTCTCCGTTTATAATAATCAATGGTAAGAATAAAAAGATGGAGTATGCATTATTGTAAAAGGAGAGAAGCCAAACTTCCTGGTTGACATGCGGAAGCACTTTTTTCGTATATATGGAGTATAGAGAGAGCATTAGCGAACCAATCACTCCATATATTGTTCCGATTAGGGAGAACGAATCTGAAAATAAAATGAAACAATAGTTCTTAGCATTCAACGGTATCACAGAGCAGGTGCCGGGTTTATAGTGTTGCAGGGATAGAAAGTCAGATACGTAGAGCGCCTAAGACTTGTAACCAGCGTTGCCAGACGTCCCGATTTTGGCGGGACGTCCAGATTTTTTAATCAAAATTAAATGTCTCGCGCGGGACAGGCTCGGTCCCGCTTTTCGGGAATAACTCGATCGTGCGTGCAGCGTGCTGAGGAAGCGCGGGCGCGCGGCACAGACAAGTGTAGACTGGCCGCCCGCCCGGCGCGTAGGGTAAATCTGATTTAAAATATAATATTTTCATTAAAATACATTTTCTATGGCTATTTTTGCTATCTATTGTCACGTAAACGTAATTTGAAATCAAAAAGAAAGATAAATATTTAAAAACTTCTGATTATATACGTTTTTTTACTATGTCCCGCTTTCGACGAAAGAATCCCGCTTTTTTCATTCCTTGTATACCTTTTCCATTAATGGTTGTTTTGTAAAACTAATGAGACGAACGAGACACTCCTAATGATAAGATATAACTCATGTCCATGAGTATAGCAGAATAGCAAAACAAAGTTCAGGGCGTCGCTGCTTTGGCGCTCGTTACTTTGAGACTTTTGCTGGTTAATCTCAACAGCCTTGTATTTTTGCTAGCTGTAGTATACCCTTCAAACTGGAACTCGGTCAAGTCAGTTGCCACTTATAATTGAATTAAACGTAGAAATAAAACGTAGATGGTTTTGTACAAACTTACCTATACATCAATTTATATAGTATGAATATAACATAAAAGTTCTAACGAAAGTCTCGTTGTTCATAATTTATTTATTGCATAAAGTAAAGTCGGATTGACATACGTCTTGGTCACATCGCATCGTCACAAGCAAATCTAAGTTTGTACTCGCAAAAAATGTTTTTAATGTGTTATAATTACAAATTAAAGAATAGAGAATTAAATTTAAATAAAAAAATACGAATCAAAGAACTGTCCTAATAAATTTAGGTTACGAACCTAATAAACTCTCCTGGTCCACGCCCAAATAGAATCCAAATATGATGAATGTACAGCATGAGATGCACTTGTGCGAAGTGCTTTGACCGAGTAGCACCCAGCTAAATATGACATTAAACACTGTGGTCAGTGATCTGCCTATATAGTAGAACGGCACTCCGACATATTTCAAGCAGAGATTGTTGGTCGCAATCATCAGTGTGAACATTATGGATAATGGAATCACCTGAAATATATAAAAAAACAACAAGCTTAGCGAAATAAAAAAACACGAATGCCGACTTTTTTTAATGTGTCGCTTGTTTCTCTCGTAATAATGTAAGGATTCTAACGATACCCCATACAATCTGTTCAGGTTTTTAAAAGTTATGGCGAAATAAAAAACTCACATAGATACATGAACCCCGAAAACATTACACTCCTTTTTTGGGCAGTCGTGTAATAAAGCGCTTTAGATCTGCATGACCCAACACCACCCTGCTCATTCTGATATCGGATAGGCAGTAGGTAGCTCTATAAATCGACAGCGTTTCATGGTTGATGTTCCAAAAACTTGAACTAAATTTGATTTCAGTTTCATCCTACAAGCAGCTAAACGATGGAATTTGCTGCCCGAGTGGGTCTTCCCCGTTAAATACAATCTGGGTGCCTTTAAGCCGCGAGTAAATCTATTTCTTCTAGGCAAGCGTGTTCCATCGTGAACTGCATCTTCGCTTAACATCAGGTGATAAAGCTACTTTTTAATTTTTATCCTGGAATTTACTTTTTAATTTTTTTTATGGTACCGGTAGAAAAGCGTTTGAAACCGCTCGGTGCTGCTAGTTAAAATATAAAACAAAACCTTGGGCGGCAATTTTAAAGGGCATTAAATTTTTTTCAATTTCAATTTGTTCAAAAGTTTTTGTTTACGCGGTCACAAAAAGATCGCACCCAGTAAAATAATTTTGCCCTAGTTCAAAAAAATAAAATTGATCTGTGTCAGTTCAAGGAATACTTTTTTTATTCCTTCGAATGAGTTATTTCTTGTTCGAAAGTCTTGTACGAAAACTGTTCAAATAAATCAAAAATTGAGCCTACATTGCAAGTCTAAACGCAACGCGCCCGATACGTCCCGCCTCGTAGCTTCCGCGATGTAGCATAAAATTAAAATAAATATTTTCCATATTTAAAACTAGCGACCGCACCGGCTTCGCACGGTTAGTAAAAATGGGTATAGTAAGCTATCCTTAAAAGGTAGATGATATATGCCACCGCGGATGTTTTGTACATCTATAAAAGTGATATATGCCACCGCGGACTTTTTGTAGATCTATAAAAGAGGAATATCCCAACATGCATTGTTTTTTTATTTCAAAGGGATTAGGCACCTGTCTTTGATGAAAGCTCCCAGGTGGCTTGACTTTTTCTGACTCTTCCAACAATCATCATCGTATTTCAACCAATTTACACAAAATCTTGACAAATTATATACCTAAACCTTCCTCATGAATCACTCTATCTATTAGTGAAACTCGCATGTTATTCCATTTAGTAGTTTTTAAATTCGCGAACAGACAGACAGTCAAACGCGGCAGACGAATTTGTATTATAATATTTTTAAAATTTAAAATATCCTTTTTTATCTACTTGTAAACGCGTTCCTAGAACTGATAGTGTTATCTAGCCACTTTAATAATAATTTATCAGTACAGTGCATCAAATATTTCTAGATTACCTCCACAGTTAATTGTAAAGCAGTTATTTTGTTTCATGTTTGACAAGCTATGTGTTTGACAACAGCTCACCTAATTAAGTGACTGTCGAAGATAGTAAACACATCTAGCCTGGAATGGACTGGCACTCAAATGAGGCTGTCGCAACATACTATGAGGTGCTTGCAGATAGATTTTCAACTTGAGGGTGGTAGCTAGCCAGCCGAGTACTAGGAAATAGCCTACCACTATGCTATGGTTTCCTTACAACGTTTACCTACCTACACTGCCAGCTCAAGCTCATTGTTGGGATTTAAACCTACGTCCTTCGGCGTGTGAACCGGCCGCGCTAAACACTGAGCATCATCTATATCATTACTACAAAATTTAAAGTTATTTATGTAGTTAGTTATTTGGTACTACCACAGAATATCCCTCACTGTGACCAAGCTCATCCGCATATATTAGATATAATATGTACATATGTAATAGTATAAGTCTTGGACAGTTCGCTTTTACCATTCATTTCTGCCTCGTACTTGTGAGACAACTAGAATGGAAAAGCTCAGGGGCCTTTCCACAAAAAGCTTGGGATCTTGATCTGGGACGCTTCAAGTCAAATATGAAGAAAATCCTAACTCTGAACAGTAGGTTACATAATGGCAATGCTTTCAGTGTTACAGATATTCAAAGGCGATACTTACTATCAGATAGCCCACCTGCTTGTTTATCACTATTACATAAATGAAAGAAAAACCCTAAAATGATGTGTAAGCTGTCTGTACATTAATGTTATAAGTGTGTACCAAACCATTGCAATTTTTGTGTCTGTAGTATTGTTGATACAGGTAATTTTATTGCCCATACAGAAGCCACAGTAACTATGTCATTCTAGTTCAATTTAAAATGAAATGAGTAAAGCACTTGCTGCAGCTGAAGATAACTGGTTCAGTTTCATATTTAATAAATAAAAACATTACTCAGTTACTACTAGGTACTATTATTTTTTATCAATATTTAGCTATTAATAATACAAAATATGTATCTAATATGTGATATGAAATATGTACCTACATTTCATTAATTTTAATTAAATTTTTGATAACATTTTAATTAAGATAAAATAGCTCCACATGGACAAAAACAACTCATCAACAATACATATAATATATATAAGCTTCATATTCCCTATAAATCACAGATTTGATTTTGAAATATAGTTTCTAAACGTTAACATGTCATTAGAAGAATACTTATAATACCCACATAACTAACATCTATGATCACACAAATATTAATTCTGAGTAGGAATCAAACCTACACCTTTCAGCTCTCAAAGCAAAACTACTACCAAATGTGCTGTTGATGGCAGTTGAATTGTGTATGCTTCTATAGTGTACAATTTGTTTTATATGATAACTCTGTGATTTCATGTTATATCAAAAACTTATTACATTCCATAAAAAAGTCACATACTAACCTTTTTAACAACATCAATATTCCATGGACTGCCCTTGGGAAAAATGAATACCCCAGGAATGCCACCCGATCTGCTTAGCAGCCAACAAATTGTAAAAGATACTATACATTGGAACCATGTAATAAACAGTGGTGCTTCCAATGCAACACTTGCACTACTCAGCAGACTCTTATTAACAAAAACCGTAGCTATTGATACTATCCTGTGAAAGAATTAAGCCAGTCATTAGAACAATTATTTATTGACATGGAATGTATGAAGATGTTCCAGACTGCATAAAACTAAATAACAGATTACATTTATTTTTTAATTTGGTGGTTTAATATTCTTTATTATGGCTAGTAGCATCCCACTTTTTTGGGATATAAAAGTAGCCTATGTGAAAATCCAGGGTATCAGCTGCCTCCATACCAAATTTTATCAAAATTGATCCAGCCGTTTGAGGAAGAAGTAACAAACATACAAACACACTTTCGCCTTTATAATATTAGTGTGATAGTGTGATGCATCATTTCACAATGTTTGTGTGAACAATCCTATTAGGCTATGATGCTGGCTCCTGATCTAATCATGACTTTATGTAAGTCTGACGCGGTACTACCACCTTACTATACCATGTATGTATTACCTACAGTGAACACAAAACTCGGAACTCTAGCCTTTACACCGCTAGCTGTGGTGCCAGCACTTGCAAAACGCCAAGTGAATAAGAGAATAAGGATCAAAATAGTAAAAATAGGAATAAATAAATCATAAATGGGCTTAGGAGGGATGTCCATAAGCAATAAACTTACCAGTAACAGCTAACTACAATGAGTATGTTAATATATCGGGAGCACAGATCTGATCGTGGTTCCTTCATAATGCTGATCGGGTTCTCTCATAAAAATACCGACTGGTTCGGTTGTCTAATCTTATTGGTATTTGGTTTCGGCCAGCGACCTACAGCATGATTTTTTAATTTATAATAGATAGGATAAGAACACTGAAATCAAAAACCTATCTATCATTACTTTCTCTTCAGAAATCGATATATTCCTTTAGATGTTGGCGAACACAAACTATTGATGATATGTCGGCGAATAACAGAATATCACAGATTTTATGGGTACACTACGTTTAATAATACGGTTAAGGTTAAATGTTTACGTTTTTTAAGCTAATACAATCAGCATTCAGCGGCCGAGCGAGAGCGAAGATAATAAATTAAAAATTTAAAATGAAAGAGGAAGGGAAGAATTTCTTTTTTCATTTTTGACATTGCACGTTATGTATTTTACCTAGTATTTTGATGTTTTCAATTATATTATAATACTTTCAGGGAATATGATTTTACAGAGTTTCAAAATTCTGGAGGCACTAGCGTTCTGCTATACCTAATGTACTTTGTGCCCTCTGCTAAACGTCATAAGGTTTTTGTGTATTGTTGATATAAAAAAAACCGTAATTGTCTTTGATATGACAGTGACATACATGAAACAAAAAAATGGTGTTGTCTGTGGTTACAACGCTGCCTGACGTCAGTTACATATAATATTATTTTTTCATTAATTTATCTTTCGGCGAATGGCTTTAGACCCGTAAAATTTATATCATAACGAGTTACCCGTGTTGCAAACCGCTAGTTTGCATAGTGCAACAAATATGGAATCGCCAACACCTGAAGTGGAACTGCCAAAGCCCCGCGATCCAATGACTAGAATATTTTTTGAGACCATAACTCCCGTTGTGTTGATCGCTATTGTTTTAGTTGTGTTGTATAAAGTAATAAAGCGATTTACGTCGCTGCCTGTTGATAATGCGATCCCCGTGCTGCCTAGACTGCGAAAAGACATGACAGTGGCTGAGCTTCGGCATTATGACGGCACGCAAGAAGACAAGCGCGTCCTAGTAGCGGTCAACGGATGGATATTCGACGTGACCCGCGGCAAACGATTCTACGGACCCGGTGAGTGCATTAGCATGCGCTGTTTATAAATAGAGTTGACACAATGAGTCACACCCAATGCATGTTGATATAAATATGTGTTTAACATTCATGTAATTACGGAGGCTTACACTGGGCTTTCATACATATGCAGAAAACTTATGCCATTAATATGTTTACTAAACATAAATAAGTCGAAGAGCTCTTGACTTCTGTCCAGTTCCAAATAATGATGTTTATACCATTTCAGGTGGTCCATATGCGGCATTTGGCGGGAAGGATGCTTCCCGAGGCCTTGCAACTTTCTCTGTGATGTCATCAGACAAGGAATATGATGACCTCAGTGACCTTAACTCTATGCAGATGGAGTCTGTCAAAGAGTGGGAAGCACAATTCAGAGGTAAATGTAACACAACTTAATTGGACAATTTATAGTAAAGCCTATGTGGACAAATAAGCCCAATCCACTTGAAAATCCTACTCTTGCATTAAGATTTATTTGTTGTTTTCAAAGTGAAAATTTGACTATTTAATTCAGCACCGAATTCCAACACATCAAAGTTCCAATGAAATTGGCAAATTGGCAAAACATTTATCAATATTTACATTTATTTATTTTATTTTTAAAGAATATATAGTACGATGCAGAATATGCAGTGAACATACTTTATTTAAAATGACTTGAAAAGAATTGAAAAAGGCCACTTTTAAAGTCTTATTTGTAAAAAAATTGTATTAGTTGTTTAGATATGTTTACCAAAGTAGAAAGCATCAGTAAGTTTGAAGTTGATGTACAAAGATGTAAACCTTCCATTATATTATTTATTAATTATGTTCACATTATTCTCCAGTGATTAGATAACATGATCTTTTATAAATATTGGTTTAACTTAACCAAAGCCTAAAACACTGTCAACTTCTTGTAAAAATGAAATGTCACAAGTGGAAATGTGACAGGCTATTAAGCATAGATCAACTCTTAGTAATGTTTATAATTTATACCCCGTATGTACATATATTTATATGTATATATGTATAGAAATATGAATATCATCTCAAAAGTAAATAAAAGCCAAATGAAAATATTTATAATTAAATGCAATAAGAAAAGGAATGATTTCAATGTTTATTGTTACAAGTTAAAGGTTAAAAATGTGTAGTCAGGTAAAAACATTTTTTTTTCACTAGCTGTTACCTGTGTATTTGTATGTGTGGAAATAATCAAAAAGTTTGTTTAGTTTGCAGTATAAAATGTATCCTATCTGTTAATCTAGGCTGTAAACTCAATATGTGGTTAAATGCATCCGAATCCATTTAATAGTTTTTGTGTGAAATAGTAACAAACTTTCACAATTACAATATTAGTAGGATAGGATAGGATTCAAAACTGCTATAATTATTTTTTGAACAGTCATCATAGATAAAATGGCTTGTCCAATTTCCCCCTAATATACTATGTGGGTTTTGGACTGATTTCAACCACTGCTTTAGAAAATGTATTCAAATAATGGATGTAATTTATGCAGACTGATATCTTATCTAATAATACTACCTCACTTCTGTACACAAGAAATATTTGGACAGACTCAAATAAACTTTATTGGCCCAGTTTTGTCCCAGTATACAAGTTAAGGTGCCCTTTGTTGTTGCTAATAAGTTTATTATTCAGATACAAATCTTTATAATATGTATTGACACTTTGCCAAATTTCATCAAGATCAACATTTATTTGTAACTAGCATCTCCCTGCGACTTTGTTTGTGTTGACTTAAGTTTGGCTCCAGAGAGAAACAAAACATGTGTGAGTAACAAAAGAAGCAATTAGTTTCATCCGTCATGACTCTTGTACTATTTTATTACCTAGAAGGTAAAGGATACCTTTTATCAGGGAATAATATTCCAAAAGACACAACTATACCAAATATCAAGCAGTTACATCCTGTAGTTTGTTTTTTAAAGTTTACTTAAAATATACTATAAATTAAAATAGATAAGTAATTCACAATTAAAAGTATCCTAAGGTTAATCCAGTTATTAAGCTATAAGTGTACCAAATGTCATTTAAATCCATTCAGCCGTTTTTGTGTGTTTGTGTAGTAAACATCCAAATGACGAAACATACAAACTTTCACATTATAATAATATATAGTATGATGTTTGGACGAGGACAGGTCAGGACGAGGGATAGTTTGACGAAAATAAAACAATTATAGAGTGCACGCAATGTGCTTGGAAATACAATATAACTGACTAATAATTGTGGAGCTTTGCATTCTATAAGCCCACATAGGGGTCTCTTAAACCTACACCTGGGTTGCAAGCCCTAGCTACTGTATGGTTTCATGTTCTTCACAACACAATGGACCTGACAACCTCATGGTGATACCATTGAATGCCAAGAAGTTATGTCTCATCGTTTTATGTATATTCACTTTGTTACTTTTTTATTACAATAGGCAAGCTAGCAATAGTTGCACCTTCTACAAGGTTATATGCATGCAGGGTGTTGTAAGCCAAAAGGTGGTCATCATACTCAGAATTATGTACTAGTTTTACTATGGTCACAACTCACAACTCTGAAATGCTGAAATGAAAGTTCGCTCATTCGATACATTTTGTCTAGAATGATTGTAATTTTTTTCTATGCAACAGCTGTTTTTTTTACACTATTTATGAGTTTATTCAAAATCAGAATAAATATGTTACCTGCTTCACTGATTTTGAAAATAGTGGTATAGAGTATACAACTTTTTTCTGGTTACCATACTTACTTATTTGGAATACCATATTTTAATTCAGTATTACAATCGATATCATAATAGAAAATAGACACATAAATTACGAGCGTAATGTAAAAGCGGTAGGTGGCGCGAGCGTCCGCCAGACGTATAATTATATTCAGCTACGCTGATGTCATATCGGACGATTCGTCAATTAATTTTCACTCGGCGATAAAACTTGTTGTACATAGTAGTACGAATTATGTAAAGTTAAAAGATCGACGCCAGTGTCGCGCATACTCATTGCATACAATCGATCACTAAGGTAATCGTGGAAAGCTAGTTGAGAGAGACACGCCTTGTGATTATAAGGTTGTGGTGTCAAGCCTGTAGAATGAATTCTTCAGGTTTTACATACAGATGATACAGATATTTTAAAATCATACCACTGGCTTTTCAGGAAGATAAATATCAAATTATACCTAAATATTTCGTGGTCAAGAAAGAAGTTTAGTCAAATTACAGGGCTGTTGGGACTAATCATCGTAAGTAACTAGCGCCAAAATAGCGATGCATTTTGCTACATATCGCTGCAATGGTCATGGACAGGCTCTGTCTCTTGCAATCAGGAGAGTGTCTCCTTCGTTTAATTACTTTTACATAAAAAAAGAAAAAAGTTCAATGCCGTTTCAATGTTCAGTGTGGATCGACCAACCCATGCCAGCCGAGCGTGGTAGAACATGATTCAAGCGAGGGTAAATCTATACACAGCAACAGGAGGATGTAAAATGCTAATGCAGTAGACACACATGAATATAATTATAAAGCGAGAGAAAATAGATATTACCTATAGCGATTTTGAAATATTTATTGTCAAAGGTCAAGTACATGACTATATCATGAATATTTCGGAATATACAAAGACTAACTTAGTCATTGTTCTGTATGATAATTATAAACATTAATAAAATCAATAGACTATGCATAGAATAATAATTAATCATAGTTATGACGGTAAACGTCGGTGAAAATACGGGGCGCGCGTAGTTCCTTAGAATTATAATTCGGATAACTATTAAGAGATTGCTCCTCAAGACAAATCAATCGAGCACAAACTCGGTGGGGCTATGTGGTTTTTCACAGAGATGCTGTTGGTCACCTTCTAGCTTCATCATCAGACCCTAGATATAGTTAAAGCATAAAGTGCTCCTCAAGACGAATCAATCGAGTCCAAACTCGATGGGTTTATCTAGTCTAATATCTTTAAACGAGAAATTCTTGTATATATATATATATATGTATATAATTATATATATAATCTGAATCTCTGAAACAGCTCCAACGATTTTCATGAAATTTAGTATGCAGGGGGTTTCGGGGGTGATTAAACGATCTAGCTAGGTTTCATTTGTAGAAAACGTCGTTTTATCCGTGTTTTCAGCCGAGCAAAGCTCGGTCATCCAGGTACTCTTCAGAAGTGCCTATGACCATCTTCCGTCTTGATTGTGAGACCAGCTTTATGGTATCATCATCGAAGATACATAAGTAGGTATATACGCTAAATTTGAGTCCAATCAGACATTGGGAAGTGGGTCAAATTTTATTTATTTATTATTTTATAATTTGTTAGATTTGACCTGTACACGTTTTATTTAACTTGTAATGTATGTAACATTGTTAAATAAAAACTTGTAAGAACTGAATTATTTCTTTTACACTCAAGCGTAAGTTATTCACTACGACTTCATATTATAATATGAGGGCAGCCGACACGAATGACCGACATTGCGTAGTCGTACCGTACAAGGTGTAATTCATTAACCAGTGGCATTACTAGAAGGTTATTCATAATTAGCTAGTAACATCTCAAGAACCAAGCAAAATTTTAACAAGATCGATCCAGCCGTTCAAGGGAGTTTAGTGAATAGGTAGGCTTTTTCCAGTAAATCTGACACTGATGCTAATCACAAGCAAGCTAAGTGTGTTTATATGTTGGTTACTCCTTCACGCTTAAACGGCTCGACCAATATTGATGAAATTTGGTATGGAGGTAGCTGATACCCTGGATTAATACATAACTTTTTTATCTTGAAAAAATGTAGTGTTCACGTGGAAACAGTGGGTAACATCGCGAGTGCAGCTAGTATTGTATAAATACATTGACTTGTCGATCTAATAATTTTTGTACAATTCTATAAATCAAGTATTAACAAACCCATATTTTAAATATGTGCTGCGCAAAAGTCATGCATTTTTTTTGCACATCAAAGATAAGGTTAATCTTTCATTGCTATTTACAGAAAAAATATCAGTTGGTATTTACAAATAATCTCTCTCACTCGTATCAGGTCACACACCCATCAGTAAATCATGATAGCTACTATCGTATAATATCTTTAACGCTTTTCATGGGGTCATATTGAGAAACAGAATAATTAAAACCTCTAACGCTGAATCTTTGATATGTCTAACCTGTTGGATATAATAGATTTTTTAAATGTAAAAGTAATGAGACGAACGATACGCTCTCCTGTTGGTAAGAGATAACGCATGTCCATGACCATTGAAGCAATACCTATACAGAACTTTAACGACCATTTTAAAGAAGAGATATACCTACTTGTGGATTATCCACAAGTATTGAGATAATATTGTGTTCTTAAAAAGTAAATGTAGGTATCAGAGCCATAGCAACCGCTGTATCAGCCGTATCAATAATACGGGGCCCCCGTGCTATGGGGCCCCAACATGTGTAAGCCATTTAGGCCGCGGTAACAATGGAACTTTTTTTATGTTTGACAGGCTATGTGTTTCACCACAGCTCACCAGATGTTAAGTGACGATGTGGTTGAATATGGTAAACACACTTAGCCTGGAATGGAATTGGCTCTCGAGTGAGGCTGCCGGACCACACCGTTAGATGCTTGGCGACAGATTTTCAACTTGAACGGTAGCTAGCTAGCCGAGTACTAGAAAGTACCCTACCACCACGTTATGGTTTCCTCACGATGGTTTCCTTCACCGGCAGCTCAAGCTCATTGTTGAACCCACGTCCTTCAGCATGCGAACCGGCCGCGCTAACCGCTGATCTATCAAACGTCCTGGGTTAGACTTTGTACGATTATAATTATGTTCGTTTACAAGTTATTGAAAGAATAATAGACATGAGCTATGACATGTAAATCAGGTAGAAGGGCCCGTTTAGGACACAAGCTACTTCACTGGACTAGGTACAGATTTCGACCGTAGCAATTAACATTGTCGGATCTACATTTTTGCTTTTTTCATTTCATTACATTAAAGGTCTTAGAATATGTCTAAAAATGCCCCCGAAAATTATCAAATTCGATTAAAAGACTTAATTGTTTTACCATTAGTTTGATTTTAGGAATTTAATAATTTTCGGGGGCATTTTTACACATATTCTAAGACCTTTAATGCAATGAAATGAAAATAGCAAAAATGTAGATCCGACAATGTTAATTGCTATGGTCGATTTGTTCGTACTAATTATAAAGTGTGTCAATGTTCTTTTATGTGCATACAACGAAATTTTTATACCAATTTTCTTGATCACTGTTTATTCATTCAATGACGTTACACACATGCATACATACATCGCGCCAGTGTGAATCACACCCGACGAAATTAAATTTATCGGAGGATTCGCGAGTTTGATATCATGGAATTCACCGTTTCGGTTTCCTCGTCGTTTATTTTTAAACCATATTGTGTAATAGTTGGATTTTTAGAAAAGATAATTTTAGGAAAATATAAATTGACGAACGCAGCGAAATAGCAATCCATTGCAAATTATAATATACGCATATACTTATAGCCAAACCTAGATTTTGCTATTTCATGTAAGTGTAGCGATGATAGTTCAGTGGTTAGCGCGGTCGGTTCGCATGCCGAAGGGCGTGGGTTCAAACCCCAACAATGAGCTTGAGCTGCCGGTGAAGGAAAACATCGTGAGGAAACCATAGCGTGGTGGTAGGGTATTTTCTAGTACTCGGTTGGCTAGCTACCACACTCAAGTTGAAAATCTGCCGCCAAGCATCTAACGGTGTGTTCCGGCAGCCTCACTTGAGAGCCAGTTTCATTCCAGGCTAGGTGTGCTTTACCATTTTCGACCACACCGTCACTTAAGTCGTTCAAGTGAGTTGGGGTCAAACACCTAGCCTGTCAGCCATAAAAAAATAATTAAAAAAAGTGTTTAAATTTTTTGTCAAGTTTTAAAAATTGAAATCCTCATTTCTGTTGTAGCTGGAACGACTGTTAAGCGGAAATAAACTAAATATATAAGTAGAACACTCAAAATAGACTTCCGCAAAGTAACGCCTGATTCAATCAATAACCTATATACTCTATGAAACAAATATAATGAAAAGCTCAATTATAAAGCTATAGAAGGGCTATTCGAATAAAATGTCCCAAAGTAATTAGCGCCGAAGCAGCGATGCCCTAGACTTTGTTTTGCTATTCAAAGTTCTGTGTATCGCTGCAATGGTGTCATGGACATGCGTTATCTCTTACTGTCAGGAGAGAGTCTCGTTCGTCTCATTACAGTTACATTAATGTAAAAGGAATAAGTATTTTACTATTTTGACATATTTCTGTATTACTTAGGCAGAATTACTCACGTTTATATCGGATACTCCGACTATAGTTTCCGTGTTTTGTGCTCAGCTTTGTCTCCATGATGTGGCCGAAACTATAGTCGGAGTATCTCATAAAATTAAACGTGAGTAATCCCGCATAAGTAAAACAAAAAAGAATAATATGTAGTTTATTTTATACCAATAATGATACCATGTATTACTCTATTACAGAGAAGTACGACCTTGTGGGCAGACTACTGAAGCCAGGAGAGGAACCCACTAACTATTCAGACGAGGAAGCCGAAGAGACGGACACGAGCGCCGCGGCCGGCGACGACGAGCGCAAGAACAAGTGATCCGCGGCAGTGCCGCCTCGCGATCCATTAAAACGCATGTACGGCTGTTTATGAACATACATATGTAACAACAAGCTGTTGATATACTTTATTACTTTTACAATTCGAAGTGTTACTGTTTTCGCATTTAAAAAAAATATCGTTCATGTGCTAATCCAGATTTTGCCATTCCAAATTTTACTCAAATCAAGAAACCATCGCAAAATTTTGTATTCAAAATATTCGTAATTAAATATTGTTAGTAAAAGTGTATGTTGTCTAAGCGAGTGCAGAAGACGTACCGTGTGCTCGTATGGCCATTATAGTTAGACGATCCAAAAAAGTTATACGCGATCGCGTTTTATTTCGCCTAACTTGAATAGCGATAAGAGTTCATGGTGCAACCCCAGATTGCACATGACCAGTTTTTTTTATTTGCAATTATTATACCGCTAGTGGTTTTTAACCGTAAGAATTGTACAACTTTAAACTCGCAATTCTGTATGGTATTCCACTGATATCGAACATCCTCAAAAATAATTTAGTCAGATATATCGTGCTTCTCCAACTGCTTACAATTTACCACTGTGCTAAAATTCTACACAATGCTATCATAGTTTATTTCTAGTCATAAAGTTATACAGTGTCCTCATTTTTACGTGAGATATGTTCACAAGCGGCCGTATTGTAGCGAACAACAGCTTGTCTTAACCCGTCCTTAAAGTATGGATACCCGACATTTCACACAACTTTTTTACTTGTAGTCAACGTGGTTATGCCAAAATTTGACAAATTACATGTGAACACCTTCAAAGCGAAGGCTGATAAGTCGTAAGCAGATACATATATCGACACCCGCATCCAAAAAGGTTGTAACTAGAAATACACCTTTTAAGCGTGCCTACCATAGCCCATAGAAAAAAAATCAGGGTGTGGCTGTGTCGTAAATACGTGTACATTTTTGAACACTAAGTAGTCCTTGGGATTTAAATGTTTCAAGTCTTCACTCAGCGTATTGAATGCTTTGATTCTTTAGCTATAGAATGGTGTAATTAAATTTTGGATGTAGATGATAAATATGTAGCTGCAATATCAAACTCTATTCCTCCCCCGATTTTGTTATATATTTACTCAGTCGTCTCCTACTGAATGAATCCTATGAAGGATATTTAAAGAAAAACTACTTGCTAACATAAGGTCAAATTAATATATTCTTAGCGAAGTAATTGACTAAGGAAGCGCGACTAATGGTACAAGGCGCTAACGTTAATTTAAAAAAAAAAAAACAGAGCGTTGTTGGTTCTCAAATCTCGTTATAACGTTTTTCGATTCGCGTGTCGATATTTGGCCCCGAAACGAGTTATACGTATAACCGTATTCAGATAATGTTTTAAGGTCGATACATATTTGTCATAAACAAATCATATTTATAGTACTTGTGAAATCGGCACGAGTACTATTTTGTGTACTTGTCAAAAAAAAATTTACTTTGTGGCCTAAAACTTAAGGTTCATACGTAAATGTTTACAAGTTACGTTTATAATTTTTTGTTTTTTTTTAGAGCTATAACTAATTTCTTCTATCTATTCCTTGTCGCAAAGCTTTAAACGTATTTCATCATGTTGATCAAATTATTCGGTACCAGTAGTGCTTAACTGGAAAAGTATTTAGATTTTTAAAAAATCTTTCACTAAATTTTAATTTCTTTTAATGAATACTATAGGACATTTGCTAATAAGTGTATGAAAAGTTCACCAAAGGTTGTGTCCTAAGTTTTTACGAATTGTAATATAAAAGATCGTAAACCTAAAATCGGCCTCTCGCAATACGAGTAACTTGAATAAGAGTTCCCCGATACCGGTATAGCTGGGTGTCTTTGAGTCACGGGTGAATCAATTTCTTATAGGCAAGTGCTAACATATAATAACTTCATAGTAAACGGCCTCTTATTGTCATGCGTGATGGTCAAACACCTATTTTAAATATAAGAGATCAAGGCTGACGTTACACCAAATTACATCAAACAATGTAATCATGGTCGAATAATGAAATTTAATCGGTTAGATACGAGAACTCCATTCGATTCTTACTTGAATATGGTTCTCCTAATTTGCTTACTAAGCAGTGACAAGAAGAAAGAAAGATCTTGATTTCGAGAGAAAAAATGAAAGAAAGTCAAGAGGGGCCTTTTTTGAGGCACCATATACGAATTTACATTTCATACTATTCGTTTTATGACACCAAAAATACGCACTCAAATGAGTGATATATATTTCCGCTAAGAGGTAAAAACGCTCGCCCATGCCTAACTTTTATCGAAGCGTGTTTTAATCATTTGAAATTAAAGACTGAACGATGGCATATTAAGTTAGCGAGAGATGTTGAAAATCAAATCTAGGCATGTTCCTTTGAAAAGGATGACTGTTATAATAATTAAATCTATCTTGGTCTAAAGCCATACGTTATAGGAGCGATTACACACTGCGGAATCACGCAGTTTCATCGCGACTTCTAAATTGATACAAATTAATCAATACAGTAGGTAGTGCATACCATATAACCGCCTTACTCAAAGTTTGCTCCGCGGAACTCTATGAGGACTCCGCGAAAATACTGGTCATAAAGAAAAAGAAAAAAGTTACTATACCTACATCTAAATATTCCAAAATAAAATTAAAAATAAAACTAAAAATGTAAAAAAGTAGTAGTGGAATGCGTAATATGAGAGAGCCTTATTTCAGCCAGCAGCATAGTCAACAGTTCAACACTGACTCAACAGACAATAAAGAATACACATAAAACAGTTTTTGATTATATTAGGGCTCCGTCACCAAAATAGTTAAAAAACCGCTGCCATAGAATATCGAAAAAAAAACCAGTTTAATCTCGAATTCACTGCCATAATTTGTCGAAAAATACTCTTATATCGATAGTATTTTATATAAAATACAATACTGCTGCATGTGTTACAGAAATGTATTCTGCGTTGCGTCCGTCTCACGCTAGCATCTATATAAATGATTCGCCCTTCTAGTCCCTGTGTGTAACCGCTCTAAGATGCTAGTTTTTTACGATTTATATCACAATTTGTTTCTATAGCAAAAAACATAATTATGTACCTTTGAATAATTTTCTTTTCCAAAGATAACAAACAAGAATAACGCATAACTGAGTAAGAGTTAAAGATTCTGGAGGGGTACCTAAATGCGCGATAAAAGAGAAGAACCCTATTTTTCTCAAATCTTAATCTATTTTTTTTTATCCGCATGTAGTTAATGTGAAAGTCATATATTTAACGGGCCAACAGAAAAATATGCTAAAAAATAATCAGTTTTCAGAAACAGTGAATGACCACCAGAATTAAAGCCCCAATTTAATGATTTAGCGATCACCTAAAATGTAACATAATTTATCCTATTTAAGTAAACATTTGTCATCAAAATTTTGTAAACGAACCTCCAAAATTTCGATCTCATTTTCAAAATGATTACTAAATTATGAATTCTTTGCAATACAAAATAAGTTTTCTACTCTCTAAAAATTATTTATTTAATTAAACTTTGGTTCTAAGTAACCACTTCTATCCTAACTGTCTATAGCAATCATATTAATAAAACCAAAACACATAATTGTATATTTAAATAATTGTTTTATTTTTAAATTATGCGTTTATATTACTGTTAAAGTACTAACCTAACTAAATCGTCATTTTACTTTAATTGGTAATATTTTACATGGTAGTAATATCGCATATATGTATTTACGTACCTTTTACTAAATTTGGTATTATAATTTTTTTAATGAAATATTACTAAATCTGTTAAGACATTTTTAGTGTTTGGCTGCTGTTTATCGAAGTCACTAAAAAAAAAAAATTTCAATGATGCGTTATTCTTAAAAAAATATTTTATATAAATGAACTGGGTTTGGGTACTTATCACCGTAAAATTAAGGATGTGCATAATACTTAGTTAAAATTATGCGCCATTTTGTTAGCACCATTGTTGATTTGACTTTAGCTAAATTGCTATTCGCCAATGTTAACTAACCCGCCTTATTCTGACCGCTTTTTATCACTTCATAGTACAAAAAAAATATACACAAAACATGCCTCAATAATACGAATGAAATTTAACGCTAAATGTATTATATTTGTTGTAATCAATACTTGTTCGTTGTTTCTATGTACTGTTTTAGTTTTAGGATACATCTAATAAGTTTTATTGGAAAGGGATACTGGTAAATTATGAACCTTATTATAGAAGAGTGTTATTTTGACTTGGACCTATAATCGATTGGACCTGAATATTAAAACAATATTATAATATACACCTATGAATGATTAGATTATTTCGTTTTACTTTTACGGGATTACTTACGTTTAAATAGTCTTTGATGCAGTATGTATGTATAGCCTAACGTGAGTTATTTCGTACAAGTAAAACGAAAATGTCAAAACTATGTCAGTTGTCGTGACAAATTATTTTATTTTTAGGTTTTTTTTGTCAATTTAAAAATACGAACAAATTGTAGGAAGTACTACATCTATGCATACAGAAACCAACTAACTATCTTTGACTATAGATTTGGTATCGACGACACAAAATGCTATCAAAAGCCAGTACTTTGCGCGTAAGCACGTCATCAATCATTCGCGCAATTGAAAATAAATCAAAACAGTATGGAAATAACCTTAGGACGTTTATTGGAAAAATCTATTTACAATTTTACCTATAATATTGTCACGAAATCGAACCCAACTCAGCGTGATGTCTGGCATAGATGCGAAGGTCGTTTTCAAATCCGATCCTGACACCTTAGTCATTACCTCTCGTTTATAGGTTCAAGATACGAAGAGATAAAAAAGAGTGGTTAAACACTTTCGAGTTACTATTCTATTCTAAAGTAGTTTATCGTTGTTAGATTTTATGATAATAATGTTTTACGATGTCTGTCTGAGCTTTTCTATTGTAGTTTTATGCGAGTTTTACAGTAGGACTAAAATGAGCTACCAGTCAAAAGCCTATTGCTCACTATGCTCAGTAACTTCCGCGATTACCATATAAAAAGTATATAATAGTGGCAGACCAAAAAATGACACAAACAAAATTTTAAGTACATGTACCTATAAAAATGAAAACCTTACTTTTGGATTTGCGAACATCTGATTCTTTCCGATCATTGATTAAAGTGTAAATTTGCAGTAGTTCATCTTATGGTATTCTGGTGTTAGTTTGTCCGCTTATAAGTCGTTTAGGTTACAACAAAAACAAGGATCTGATTAAACCTGTAATAATTATTTTTATTATTAACGACCTGACACTTTGCCAATCGCGTCAACACGTCCCGAGTTTGCCTCGTGTAAAGGCGAAACACGTGTCAGCAACCGGTTACTACAACGATAAAGGGATATAATCATTAATCACTGATAGTTATTATAATTAGTTCTTAAATTAATTTACAAATAGGTATTTTTATTTTTCATATTGAAAATATTTTTTATGTTACAGATTTCAAATTTAGTTTAGATAAATAATTCTAAATTGTAACAGATCATTCTGGTCAATAATAGTTTCGGGTTAAATTAAATCCTCGTCTTTGTTATAAGCGGAAATATATTTCAACTCCAGAATACCATAACATTAGATTGTTTGTTTTTTTTTTCTAGATGTTACACATAAAGAAATATGCTTTATTTATAAATTTTTGAACGTTATTTAATTAAGAATTTATACGATGAATGTGTACTCGCGCAAGCTACTGACCTTACTTGTTCAGCGGGTCTAAAATCTGGTGAAGAAATGGCTCTACAACTTGTGACATACGATATCTGGAAGTATTTACCAATTTTCGTAGATATATTTTAGATTAACAATAAAGGTTTTTGTTATCAATATCGTCGTTTACAATGTAATAGTATCCACTGACTAGTGGCGTAGCTACTAAGGTGCCAGGCGATGCCGTGCATCGGGGCCCTTAAGGTCAGGGGGCACTCTGACTACCAAGCAAGCTGAACTTGCTATAATTTTCCCACATTTATATAACAGGTTGCAACACAAACTATAATCATGGTAACTCAGTTAAAAGCCATTTAAACTCGTAGGGAATTCCCCTAAATTCTTTCTGTTGTTTTTATTGTGTTGTCAACTTTACTTATCAAAAAGTTGTTAGTGGTAAAAGTAACTCACTCGATAAAAGCTGACCAGTTTATAGGGCTCTCATTTTTATGCACCAGGGCCTATTCCTAACTACGCCGCTGTTACTGACCAACAAGAAAATCTATTTTGCTCTTGTTAATCAGCGAGGGTCATATCGACAAGTCTAATTATAGTGTTACATTTTTCATTCATTCGTCGTTACTTCGAAAGATTGCACTGTTCCTGTAAAACATCCAGGGCACAGATAGTACTTTTATAAGTAACAATGGAATGCGATTGTTTCCAATAAATATTGACCTTATATGTTTAGTTATCTTAACCCTATATGTACTCGGACGTGTTAGTTTTGTTTCATCTACTTAAAATCGAACAAGCGTTTGTTGTGTTATTAAAATTGGCATAATTTTATATTAACACGGTTATATTTAAGATCTCCTGTACATGCTGACATTTGCATTTGTATGTATGTGCATATAATTAAAAGATTACAGTATGTGTTGAAACTGGTTTTTATTTTATTAAATTTAAGTATGTATTTATAAATATTATACAGATTACAGATATTTTTATTAAACCTGTATAGAAGGTTACGCGGAACAGCTACGTCTAAGAGAGCTCATTATGCACAGCTTATATTTAGCTAGCAATGTTCGTATGGATGTAAGATGTCCGTTTCAAATTTCGTTAACCATTTTTCGACCACTTATGGATATTTGAATGAGCTGTTTGGCATACTTATGTTAGTTTCGTGATAATACGATGCTCATATGCATGATGCCACCGAGCTGATCTGATGATGGATCCAGGATGTAAGTGTTAGATGGTAATGGTGGGACAGTAAAATTCGTTTTAATATTTTTTTGTTATCACGAGTACATTCCATTGCACATGGTGATGTCTGAAGATGACGCAGGAAAATTGCCACTGGAAGTCCCGGATGAAAAGTGGGTAATCTAGTTTGAGCTCAGCTGCTTTGTTGTCTTAATAAAACGGCCATCTCAGGACGAATAGTGAATAAGAGCTATACCTAATCGTGTATAATAGGCATATGTGTGTGGATATTTCTTGTGCATGCAACCTGGATAAACCTTCACAAGCATTGTTCTCATTTAGCATGAGTACTTCTCGTTCAATGATAACACGAGCCGGAAGATTGCCACTAGAACCAACTAGCAACTAGACAGCCATGTTGGCTCATTGGTAGGATATCTGCCTTAAGAGCTGTAGGGAGTGGGTTCAATTCCCACTCTAGACAAGCATTTTGTGGTATAAACAAAATGTTTGTTCTATATGTAGTGTTTCTGTTACTTTATATTTAGTACATTCGACAAAATATGACGCGGGTCTCTAGTTCTAAATTTGACAAACAAGCTTTTAAAAATGGATAAATAGGTACCTAGCTGTCAGAAAAAAATACGTTACAAATGATTAATACACAATATTCTGATTAACGTTGCTCCCAGGTCAATTAATACCACTCGTACAGGCTTCCCACCTAGAAAATCTCGTAGAAACAACTACATTTTATTTTTGAATTTAAAAAGTGATCTCACCGTACCTAATTGGTGATGACGCTCATTCAATTACTCTCGAGAGGATTTCTTTCCTTTGTTATATGTGAATCAACAGAGCCACCTTTATGAGCTTCCAAGATACATCCCGATATACATATACCTAAAACTGTGTGACGTCCGAAATTTTTGCATCACTATGACTTGATGCATGTACAGGTACTGTATACCTTCTAGAGTTCCTCTTTGTGCACGTTAAATACTAATGAAACGTGTATTCAACTTTAATTTTATCAAAGTATGTATGTCCACAGAACTATTGTTAATAGTATTTTGTGTGGACCAATGTCTAAAAATTTTCTCAGGGGAAAGAAGTACTTTATTTCTTTTATAGACTCGTAAAACCTTTGTATATTTTTTAACAGCCAACATCGTCGAGAGTGACAGTTTTTGCTTCGTTTAAAATATTCAACAATTTATTTATTTTAATAAAGGTAAAAAATAAACAACAGTTTATAATGATCACATAATTATATTATAAAATGATTTAATTACTATAAACAGAATAAGTATCATAATGTACCTACACTACGAACAACTTACAGTTACGCAAAAGCGGACAAGGACGTACTCCTCACATATTTACATTTTGTACATTGAGCGCTCGATCATCGTAATACTTAATTAACGTCCCTCGCGTCGCTAACGAGAATAAATAGAGAGGGGAGGGGGGCGGGGGGCACACGAGCGAGGGGATCGGGAGAGGGACGAGGGGCGAGGTCCTGGAGGGGGGGAGGGTCGTGCGGCCGGCGCCGCTAGCCGATATATGTACAAGGCAGTCCGGCGCGCGTCGGCTATGTACACTACAACTGTTCGACGAACTTCGTGAGCTGGTCCTGCGGCGTCATGGGCGGGAGCTGGTCGTCTGGCGGCGCGAGCGGCGGCGGCGGCGCGGGCGACTGGCGCAGGAGCAGCAGCTCCGAGGGCGTTGGGGGGCGCGGCGAGGGCGTGCCGGGCGGGGAGCGCGCCACGCCGCCGCCGAACGCGTACCGCGCGGGGGCCAGCCGCGCGCCCGCTCCCGCGCCCGCGCCCGCGCCGCCGTACGCGCCGCGCATGCCCATCATGCCCACTCCGGCCTGCTTGAACCACCCGCCCGCGCCCACGCCGCCGCCCATGCCCACGCCGCCCGCTTGCCCCACGCCACCCACGCCGCCCACGCCACCCACACCTGATACACCGCCCACCTGCTGTAATGAAACACACCGCTGTACAAATCACGCCACATCACTATTTTCCTGGACTTAATCCATCGTTATTTGCGAGTTAATATGGGAGCAACCCTAAAATCGTGAAAAAATATGCATATCATGAAAATGTTCATGTTATTAACTGCACAACCTGGATCTTCATTAAAGTTAAAAAAAATATATGAGCTTCATTCTGATTAACAACAGGCCCATTTAATTTAAAATAAACACGATTTATGGCCCATTTTGAACTGGTTTTTTTCTATAGCAGGTAATAACAATAAGAGTTATCGGCTGAGATATAAAAACCGTTTCATTAAATGGGCAATAAATCGTAAAAGGTAAGTTTTACAAAACAGTTTACAGGAAATAAAAGATGCGAAATTTTTATTCTCTACAATAATGGTTTCAATAACTCTTGCCCTAAAGTGCATATTTTTCGAGATATCGGCCAAAAACTTTTTTCAATATGGCGCTTGAAGCTACACCTGGATCTGTCAGCATTTTGTAATTTTATGCTCAGTAAGTGACCGTACACCTTATAAAAAAATTGGATCGGAAATTTAGTGCGAGGTTGACCAAAGAAACGGCTATTTTTACTGGCCTACGAGGTTCAAAGCGGAGTTTCTGGTTGGACAATTTGAACACTTTATCCACAAGCTATTCCTATTAATAAACATTGATACGCACCTGTTGTTGTTGCGGTAGCATCTGGTGCATCTGCAGCCGTTGCTGCTGCGGCTGCATGATGTGTTGCAGTTGCGGCTGCGGCTGCGGTTGCGGTTGCGGCTGGGGCTGCGGCACGCCGCCTCCGAGCCCGACGCCGCAGACGCCGCCCGGCCCGCCCACCACGCCCCCGGCGGCCGCCTGCTGGCTCTGGGCATTCTGGAACGTCACATGTGTACGTTATTTCAACTATTTATAACTAGCCATTCATCACAGTAACGTGATCGTAAGAGGTAAAACCGCCACACTAGAAACATGTGGATGAAATGGCAATAGAAAACATGCTGAGCTAACCCCATCTAGCGAGATAAGTAGAAAAATGATGGATGATCACAGATTACTAAACGAACTTTGCGGACAAAATGAGATTCCTTGACCTTTAGGTTCTCATCCCTGATTGATCAAGCATTTAATTCGTCCTTGACAATAATAAAATCAATTTTACAACTTTTTTGTTATCTATACACATTGATTTATTTTAGAATCAGTCCTGTTTTTTTATAAATGGAAGAATAAGGCCATAGTCCACCACGATGGTCAAGTGTGGGTTGGCAAACTTCACACATCTTTGAGAACTGTTTTTTATGAACTCTCAGACATGTTTTCCTTCACCGTTTAAAGTCAGTGGCAATATGCACATAACATAGAAAATATAGAGGTGTGTGCCGTGGATTCGAACCCAGGACCTCCATATTGGAAGCCTGACTCCTAACTCATCATCATCATCCACAGCCTTATTTATCCCACCGCTGGGTATATATCCCACGTCTCTCTTGTTATGCCATCTGCTTCGGTCCTGTGCCAATGTGATCCAGGTTCGACCCGCGACAGTGCCAAAAAACTCTGCGACCCATCAAGTCAACCAGTCTCGTAAAAAGGTATTATCTATGCCTTTTTAAATGGCCTTAACGCATGAGGATGGAGAGAATAGAAGGATTTTTACTTTTTATTTTATTAAATGGGCCATAAATCATAAGTTTTACAAAAAAGTTTACAAGAAATAAAAGATGCGAAATTTTATTCTCTACAATAATGGTCTCAATAACTTTTGCAAAGTGCATAGTTTCCGAGATATTGGGCAAAAACTTTTTTCAAGATGGCGCTTGAAACTCCACCTGGATCTGTTAGCATTTAGTGATTTTATGCTCAGTAAGTGACCCTATGCCGTGGTGGTGCCGGCGTAAGAATAGTACCCCACCCTCTCTACCCGTGGTTGCCGTAAGAGTCGACTAAGGGATGTAATCCGGAAGATGGGCAGCAGCGTCTTCCTTGAACAATCACACCTAACTGCGCTCGCCAACCCGCCTGCCAAGCGTGGCGAGTATTGGCAAAACCCCCCCAGGAGGAGGCCTAGATGTCCAGCAGTGGACGTCTTATGGCTGATGATGTAAGTGACCCTAAACCATATTTAAAAAAAAAAGATCGGAAATTTAGTGCCAGGTTGAGCAAAAAAACGATAATTTTTACTGGCCTATTCTGCGTCTGTATCAATGGGATGTTAATAGATAACGTGTTAGAGTTGTCCATACCTGTCGTTGTTTGATGAAGGCGGCCATGAGCGGTGGGTTCGACTTGAGTATGTGCAGTATCTCTTGCTGCTGGTTGTGGCTGGTCGGAGAGCGCAGCGTCGCCATCAGCTGCTGTAACGCTTTTTGATGGACCGCCGGCTGGGTCTGTTGCTGTTGTGGCGCCGGCGCTCGTTGTTGCTGTATTCAAAACATTTTGTTACAATATTGTTAAGCAATAGATTTTAATAAACTTGGTTAAGTTTTCGTAGCTTTGATAGCTCAGTGGTAAATCGGTTCAAACCCAAACAATGAGCTTGAGCTGCCGGTGAAGGAAAACATTGCGAGGAAACCATAAGAGAATTTTCTAGTACTCGGCTGGCGAATATACGGGATTATTCGTATGACAAACGAAGCAAGACGATGCCGCGTGCGCGTTTTACTCAGATTTGTCTCCGTGATAAAGGCCACCGGATGTGGATGATACTATAATCAGAGTATCCGATATAATTAATCGTGAGTAATCCCAAATAAGTAAAACGGAAATGTGTTAAAACCACGTCAGTTTCCATATTAGAATTTCAGTTTCTTCTTGACGAGCTCCCGTGATGTTATATGGTTTATGTAATCATCATGAAACAGTTTTGAGAAAAAACTAAGCTACGGTTAAGGTTAAAGGTACGGGTTAGTATACGGTTAAAGTTACCTGTAGCTGCGGATGCTGTATGGGTAACGGCGGTTGCTGGTGGTGTATGGGCAGGCGCGCGTGGTGAGGGTGGTGAAGCGGCGGCGGCGCACGGTACCGCGCGGCCCAGTCTGCGCGCGGCGGCGCCGCCCCCGCGCCGCCGCCCGGCGGGCCCATCGCGGCGCCCTGCTTGCCGTACGACGGCGCCTGCTGCCGCGCCGCCTCCTCCTGCACCTGCCACGCACACAAATACGTTAACATCGTTGATGAACATATAAAGAGAACTGCTAGTATCTATACAAATCTGCGTAACTCGTTTAACCCATTTGCGCCCAAATAAAAATAAGCAGTAAAAATAAAAGTTTTTTTTTTATTACGTTTAGCTTATAATTTATCTACTTATATTAAAAAAAAAATTGTTATACTTATATTTTTTTAAATAAAGGCACTGCCGCTTGCCCCCTTTGGGGAAACCATTATAAACTACACTCTCAAACTATAAATTGCACAGTTATATCTAATTGTATGTATATACTAGAAAGATCACAATACATATTATAATTTTATGAAAGGTTATTAAAAAAAAAAGAAAAAAAAAGTGGAATTGTGAGCAATGCAATAATACTTACTTAACAAATATTGGCAAAATAACTCTCAGAAACGACTTAAAAAAACCACTTTGGGATATTAAAATGAAATTATTGCTTTAGTTACAAAAAATAACTGAAATAACTTTTTTTGACTAATACAGCTTTGTGACAAATAAAATGTGGGTATTTTAACAAACGTCCTCGTTTTGGGCACGGTGGGCGTAAATGGGTATAATATTTGTTACCATACACTGGCATTGTATTAAAAATTACAACGAATTATTCAAACACATGGGAGTGACTATGAAGAGTTATTACATTAAAAAAAATTGCATTAACACAGATTATAAACCAGTATCTGGATGACCGAGCTTTACTCGGCTGAAAACATGGATAAAACGACGTTTTCTAAAAATGAAACCTAGCTAGAGCGATTTATCGCTCCCGAAACCTCCTGCATACTAAATATCATGAAAATAGTTGGAGCCGTTTCCGAGATGCAGATTATATATACATACATATATAATTATATATATATGCATATATACAAGAATTGCTCGTTTAAAGGTATTAGATTTGCATTCCAAATTATTACAGCATGGAGAAACTACAAACATAACAAACTTTCGTAATTATAATATTAGTGAGATGCGATAAGACAAATGAAAGAATTGAACACGAATAGTTTAAAAGAGAATCGATTACGCATGAAGTATTTGTTATACTGACATCACTGACCTGTTGTAGAGCCTTCTGCACGTTGTGCGGCAGCGCATGCGACTGCGGCTTGGAGGGGGGCGGGCTGGCGAGCGCCGGCGGCGGCGGGCTCGGCGCGGGCGCGGCGCGCGTGTTCATGGCCGCCATGCGCCGGCGCAGCAACTTGGCCTGCTGCACCCTCTGCTGGACCTGCTGCTGCTTCAACTTCTGCTTTATACTCGAACAGAACGGCACGGAACACTTCGTCTCCTGACAGTGCTTCGCGTGGTAGCAGCACAGCGCGATCAACTGCTTGCATATAGGACAGTCGCCTTTCGTCTTTCTCTTGCATATCTTCGTGTGCGTCACCACGCGCTTCATCTTCTGGCAGGACGGCAGGCGGCAGTTCGCGTCGCGGCACTGGCACGCGTGGACTAGCGATTGGATGCAGCGCTGGATGGAGAGCTTTCGCGCCTCTTGTGGGTTCGCTTGTTTCATGTCGCCTGGGGAAGCGCCCACGTCGATGTCGAGGCCGAGTTTTTCCATCTTGTGCGGATGGCCTTCCTTCTCGTGGCACGGCACGCAGAGATCGAAGTCGTCGCAGACGGTGCAGTGGTATCTAGTCTCGACGTGCGACTTGCAGCTGTTGCATGTGTAGACGAATTTATCGGTGCCTTGGTTGTGCAGCTCGTACAGCATGCACAGAGTAGAGAACCGCGACCGTCGCGTGCTGCTGAACTCGTAGTGTCGGTCGCGGGCCATCGTTAGGAACGCGTCGCGACCGTCCATTAGGTCGCAGTTGATCAGCGGATCCGGATCTTGGATTGGCTGAGGGAGACAGAATAGAATACAATTTTATTGTACACCAACAATCAACACATTTTTTTAAACTAGCAAAAAGCTGAGCTTTGTGAGGGCTCGCGTAGTTTTTCTAACGGGTAATAATTTTTAAGACAGTTGTTATTTTACAACCTGATTCTATTGGTGTCATCTAGTATTAAGAGGAAAGCAGTCAACTAAGACATTTGAAAATTAGGAATTTCATCAAGCTATTTCTGTCGCGCCGCACGTAGCACCCGCAACCATACTGAGCGAAAGAGACAACTGCACCTCGGGCTCATTAACCCGAAATAAAATGAGCAAAATTGAGGTTTCGTATTCCTCTGTTTCCTCCTCCAAATTTAGACCGATTTTAGTAATTCTTTTAACAAGTAAATAAGAAGGCTGTGCGTTTTATTTTTTTAAGATTATGTCTATGAGATTGGGAATTTGGACGTTGAAACACAGCGTTGAAATTAGGTAAATTTTAAGATTTTTAAAGATTCCTAGCTCTTATAAAAAAAACATATATCAAAAAATCAAAACAGAGGGCATGAAACTATCAAGTATCTACTTTTTATCTAAAAATTATTGCTCTAGTATTAAAATCCTGGAAGGAAAATGGGGAAAACGTTTGTATGAAGAAAATGACAACTTGTTTCCTCTTAAGTAGATTAACTACGATGTATTTGAGTATTGAGTTTAGATCTGTTGCAGCGATGTTAAATAACATCAACTAATTTGTGGTAGTACAACGGTAAACCGTGTTTTTTTTTATCTTTGAAAGGCTTTGTATTTGATCACAGCTCATCTGATGTTAAGTGACGGTGTGGTCGAAGATGGTGAAGCACACCTAGCCTGGAATGATACTAAACTAAATGGTACTAATGGTATGGAACTTATCGCCTAGAGTGATTTCTTCCAGACAACCTTTGGATAAGATAACAGTCAGATGATTGGATAACTTATTCTAAAACAAAGATATTAAGCTCATTGCAGAATTTGATATCTTCTAAAAGGATAAACAAAGTGGAGCAACAGATAGTGTGGTCAGTCCTTGGATGGGCCACTCGAGTGGGACGTACAACTGAGCGCTAGCACAGGTTGGATAACACGTTATACCACGTACGTTACTTGATACGTTATATCAACTTACCGCTAGACTGGCGGCAGACTGCGCGGAATGTAGCCTGATGACGAAGAATACTTCTTTATGCTTTTCCATGGTGGCGAATATCTTCGCACTGAGATCGCTTCCCTGCTGCTGGTCGCTTTGTTTCTTGCTATTCTTTCTCTGAGCAGCTTTGGATTTGTTCGATTTCTTCGCCTTTTTCTGGCCTTTCTTCTTACCATCTGGGCCTTGTTCACTTTCCTCTGATGACTGGAATATCTAAAAAACATGTTAAAAACGTGTCTTGACATACTATATACAACATGCCACTCCGCTAGCTATTTATTTCATCTTGAAGATACAACATTCAATATGGTTTTTTGCTTACCATACATTAAAACCACACTAATATAAACCACTTCCTATTTATGCTATGCTCCATTAATTATTATTAATCTAGCAAGCAATAATAATAAATATAATAGAACAACACACAACACCGCCTGACTCCCAAACTAAGCAATGTGCGATGGAAGTCAGAAAACTTAAATATTTAAATATATACTTTTATTTTTAAATATATACTTATAATACATACAGAACACCCAGATATAGAACAAACATTTGTTTATACCACAAAATGTTTGTCCTATGGGAATTGAACCCACACCCTATATCGCTTGAAGCAGATATACTACCAATGAGCCAGCAGGGCTGTCAAATGATTCATTACTAAAACTAATATCAAAGGATTTAGTTGACAAAAATAAATTTTCAAAAAAAAATTGCAGTCATAGACTGGATATTTCATATTTTAGATATGTTTAAAATTGGACTAATTAAAATTCCATTTTTCTAATTAAGCTTGGTAAGTTAAATAATAATTAGAAAAGTATTAGCACCTATTTAAGTAATTGAAAGATAACAAACGTTACTCATTTAAATACAAATGCCCTATAATAAACATTTTGTAAATATTTCATTAGCTAAGTACGTAAGATTAATAATGCTTTGATGGAAACTGTAATGTTACTTAAAATACAATTCATTTGAAATTGAAAATTATAATTGCATACAAGCTCACTATTTTAGCATTTGGGAAACATAAACCTCTTTGCTTGTCGCGGCGATACTATAATAATATACAATTTAATAAAGATACACTAAAAAATGAACACTTTTGTGTCGAACAATGCCTACTTAATATACCTACAGATATCTGTTTAAGCTGTTTATATGCAATTAAATTTTATTATATCTATAAATAAATCAACGTTTTATTTGACCACAAAGAAAAAAGATACATATTATTTAATATGTCATGTCCTGCCAGCTCATATGGCAAAATATCTGCTTCAAGAGCAGTAACATTTATGTGATGATAAATATTTGTTCTGTGTCTGGGTGTATTACTAGTTGCGTCCCACGGTTTTACCCGCGTGGTGATGGATGATGAAAAGTATCCTATGTCTTATTCCAGGGCTTAAAGTACCTACATGCAAAATTTTACCCAAATCCGTTGAGTAGTTTACGCGTGAAGGCGTCACAAACAAACTCACATTAGCATTTATAATATTAGATAGAATTATATGTATTTACAAAAAAAAAGTATGTGTTCTATCAGTTGATTGCCCTGTTAGCTCAATTGGTAAAGTTCTGCTACGAGAGCTGAAGGGCATGGGTTCGATTCCCACCCAGAACTAACATAGATGTTTGTTCTGTGTCTGGGTGTTCTGTATGTATTGTATGTATTTACACAAAAAAAGTATTTTAAGTATTCTATCAGTATTCTATCAGTTCCCTGTTAGTGCAATTGGTAAAGTTCTGCTACGAGAGCTGAAGGGCGTGGGCTCGATTCCTACCCAGAACTAACATAGATGTTTGTTTTGTGTCTGAGTGTTCTGTATGTAATGTATGTATTTACAAAAAAAAAGTATTTTAAGTATTCTGTCAGCTATCTTGTTCCTATAGTACAAGTTTTGCTTAAAATGGGGCTAGATGGCGCTGTGAAATGTCCTCCTATATTTATATTTATTAATCTGAATTCCATATATATTGATTAATATACATTTTACTTTTATGTTAATCATTATCCCAAATTAGAAGAACGAGATGCATTATTGTTGTTAAGAAATAACGCCTTCCCATGACCATTGCAGAAGTACAAAGAGCACCGAGTAAAAACAAAAAGTTGATTAATAGTGTGCAAATGCCAAAACTTTATGGTGCAATATAGATTTCCAAAGCATGTTAGTATCAAACCAATATCCGACAAGTGACTAGATACTGACCACTGCTTCAGCGGCTTCAGCCTGCTTTCTCTTCTCCTCTTCCTCCTGATCTAATTCTTTGATCGATTCTTCGAGAACGTTCGGCCAGAAATCACCCTCAAAGTAAGGAAGTTCAGCCGCTGACGAAATGCTGTCCTCCATCGCTTGCTTCAAAATATCCTTATAGTCTAGAATTATTCTCTCTATGATACCCTTGTCTAACATTTTCTTGTACCACTCTTGAAGTCTTTTCGGTTTAGGTATTTTTTGTTCAGGCGGATGGCAGTGGAAGATGTAGTCATCTCCTTCGGACGGTGGACACGCCCATATGTGGGCCATGGTGTAGCCCAGCTGTTTCGCGTAGTCCAGATAGCCTAATATGATTTCGTGATACGCGGCAGTTCTGTACTGTCGCGGTTGAAAGAAATGTACAGAGTCTAGGTATGCTATGTAAACTCGCCTCGTGTTTGGTGATGGACTTTCACTGCCGTATTCCTGAAAAGTACACACATTGTTAAGTTTTTTTTATAATGCAAAAAGCCTGTTTGATTTCCACCCGGCCTGATATTAAACGAAAATACGGTCTACGATAGAACACGCTCGCTTAGAAAAAAAGAGGTTCTCTCGACTTGAAATCACTTTTTTTTAATGGTTAACAAGCTAATTTTGTTAACCGACTCATAAAGACCGCAGGAACGCGCTGAATGCGAGCCGCTTCCAAGACTACTGACAAGACTGTTTGATTCTACTTCTTTTCTACGAACCGCCAAACAGTGGATAGCACTGCCTGAATTGGTGTTACTCAATAGATACTATCTGAGTGTAAGTTCAAACCCCAACAATGAGATTGAGCTGCCGGTAAAGGAAATCATAACATGGTGGTAGGATACTTTCTAGTACTCGGCTGGCTAGCTACCACCCTTAAGTTGAAAATCTGCCGCCAAGCATCTAACGGTGTGTTCCGGCAGCCTTACTTGAGAGCCAGTTCCATTCCAGGCTAGGTGTGCTTTACTATCATCGATCACACCGTCACCTTACATCAGGTGAGTTGTGATCAAACACCTAGCCTGTCAGCCATAAATAAAAATATATATATTATAGTTCTATGTTTACACATATTTATGTACCTGTACATGCATTCCAAAGAAACAAATGTCGGTCCCGTCAACTTCTTCAAATGCAAATAACGCCTTCGCTCTGTAAGGGAACTCGGCACACAGCTCACCGGATTCTACAAAACGAGATCTCATACCCGGTTTCACTTCAACCATCTGAAAATGGAATTTAGTTATTAATGATAATCAAAGCTCAAATTGTTTCAAGCTACTTTTCCGCACTGTTAACATCTAGTCAGTCAGTCTAAACAATCTTCTCTAGAGCATGTTTTATGGAAAAGGGAGGATTAGATTAACAGTCAATACATAGTGTAAGTGACAATTGAAGTAAGCATAATGTATTAATATTTATAACTGTAAACTGTATAAACTGTAACTTAATATGAAAAGAAAGATCCACAAAAAAAAAAATGGCTTGCTGCGTTTCTTTCTTCTCAGTTGAAGTGTAATTACGAGCCGGTGGTAGATTCGAACGTGTAACTTAACGTTCATAAGTGCCTTACCAGGGCCTAAACTGAATAAATGACTTTTTGATTTTGATTTTGTGTCTATATTTCCTAAACAACAAATTATGTTACTTTACTTAGTGGTAGATCTCCTTAGAAAGTCGCCTAGGTACCACCGCAGTACTAGAAAATGAGCCTTACCTTATCCGAAGACGCAACAACCCTGATATGCACTTCGCCGGCGCCCGCCTCTTTTTTCTTTAGGAAATTATTGACTCTTGTTTCAATATAAATGCCGAGTTTCGAGGTGGGCAGCTTCTTGGCGCTGAATTTGTTATCTTTCCGTTTAGCCCCCTTCTTCTTCAAACAATTATCACAGCAAAAGCCTTGGGGCCATATAGAGTCGTGGTGCAGGACACATATCTGATGCTGCTTCCTTCCGCAGTCCATGCAGACCACGAACGGTTCCTGTTCTAAGTGATCATTTTTCATCTCCTTGAATTGATCCTTCTTGATTGCACTGAAATTTTTAAAGTCTGTGAGGGATATATGCGACTGGGAAATATTAATATGTTATTTCCACTTTGGCTTTTGAAGTCTTGTTAAAAGTTTGTAGTGTGTGTGTGGAATGAAAAACAACACGCAAAAGATTGCCTGAATAGAACTGAAGCAAAAATTGTAAGTTTCCATAATTATGTATAACTCTTTCAAATAAAGTATCTTCAAAAATAGCGTTAGTTTTTTTATGTCGTTTATCGCTTTAAAATAATATGTGGAAGCTTATATTATGTTATTCTTAACTTGTTGGTAGATATCCTTAGCAGAAGGTTGACTAGGTAGATACCAAAGTATGAGGTTTTCTGCCGCCAAGCAATGAAGTGTAAATATTATTGTGTTCCGGTTTGAAGGGTACTTCAGCTAGCAAAATTACAGGGCTGTTGAGACAAATCATCAGAAGTTTCAAAGTAATGAACACCAAAGCAGCGATACCTTAAACTTTGTTAGCTGTATCGCTGCAATGGTCATGCACATGTGTTATATCTTACCATCAGAAAAGAGTCTTCTCATAACTTTCTCATTAAAAAAAACATTGTAATGTTAATTTACTCGGTCTTCGGAGTCTTATTTTATGATACAATAGGGTGTTTGACCAGAACTCGCTTGATGGAAGGTACTTAAGATAGAGCATGTTTCCTCATGCCTATTATATTGTCTTTAAAGAGATTGCAGATTGTACTAAATAGGAAAATCCTAGATAATATTATAAAATTAAAACTACATAATTCTATATCATACATTTTCACGACTCTAAACAGCTAAATCGATCTTGATGACAACTGAAATTGTTACGGTTACTTTCTTGACATTAAAACATATAAAGATACCTTTTTTCTTAAACTCAAGCTTTCTGTATATCTTGAAGTATTTCAGTAATATTGTTAATGCCCGGTGGTTGTTGTAAGTGCCTGACGGACGAAGATTCTGCGATTACTATTGCTCATTCTCTGACAGTATGCTGTTTTCGTAGAGCGATTTTCGAAGCACGAGAAGAACACTCTTTAGAATCATAGATTAATAATTACTGTGTGATAATATACGTCGGTCATATGTGTCTGTATGTCAGGACTAAAGTCACAGAATAGTGTTATAAAAAAAATTACATCTTTTTCTAATATAAACTTTCCGAATTGGCCATGCGATTACAAGTAGGTACATCATAATATCAAGTTCATATAAACAAATGTACTCACGTTTGCGGCTGCAGTGGATCGTCGCCGAGCGTAACAGTGTCGCCCTGGATGTCGTTGAAGCATTTCTGGCAGAATGTGTATCTATCGGACACAACCCCATATGCTTTTAGACTTTAATCATAATGTCGTCCGCAGTAGTGACGTGAAGCGAGCGTGACCAGGAACATTGTGCGGGCAAGGACGTGCGTGGAGAGGGCCAAAAATAAATTAGTAAGCGATGAGAACATAAAGGGTTAGACAGTGGATACAACGAACACAACCAGTGAACTATGCGGTTACATGTATGATAACGATTAGAGGATTTTCATTTCTATAGTTCTTACACTTGTCAATAAACGTCATTTGTTTTTTTTAAATAGTTTTATAGCTTAGCGATATAGACATAAACAAAGAGAGAAAATCTATGAAAGCACGTGGTTTCGCGGGATTACTCGCGTTTAATTATGTCAAATACTCCGACTATAGTATGTGGCCGAAACTATAGTCGGAGTATCTATATAGGAGTACTATGTAAAACAAAAATAAAGAAAAACAATTTTTATGATACAAGTTTGCCCAACGGCGACTGATATAACAAATAATTTTTCTTTCATAAATATTATAATTTTGAATAGAAATCCTCAAATCTGATGGTTACAAACATAAAAAGGATGTCAAGCTTATTCATAGCACATTTAAATTTAAAAATATGTACAAGATTGCAATATTAAGCTATTTTAATTGGTCAAATAATTTTAATATGCTTAATAAATTTGACAACCTAGTAAAATGAAAGTACTAGTTTATATATATGGAAAATTGGATAGTTTGGCTTGACTACAAAGAAAGCAAAATGAATTAATTTGGATTCAAGATTCAAGATTTTATTGTTGGATTGGATTGGTTTTGGTTGGCATGTAAACATCTTAATTTAAACTTAATCGAACCCATATAGCAGCTAATCCACAACTTGATTTGCAATAATATGGACATAAGAATTTCTATGGAACGCGTGAAAGGAATTGGTTGGCGCCTAGTTTACGTAATGATTTGTGAAAAGGTTTTCAAAAACAGATTAAAACAAATTTTTACTATAAGATAGCTTCAAAAAAATTACTGATCAATCGAATACCAGTGAAAACTAGTGAATAATATATGCAATGCAAATTATATGAACATAGTTGGCAAGGACAAAAATACACTCACTCATACAAACTTAATAATGTTTAAAATGTTAGTTAATGTAGTAATTATGTTAATAACTTCCCTACTTGTACATACAAGTACTGTAAATAACGAGAGCTGGTGTCTGTATAAAGGCAGAATTTTATAAATTTTAGTGTATAAGTTGTATATGAGATATTAAAAAAACCTTGCAACCGACACACTAAAGAACAGAATTCACAGACTTTCAATAGTAGGTTACAAATTGAATATGGTAAATTAAATTATATCAGATTAGCATTTATCCAATCTTATATGTAAATTAAACAGAAAGGATATTTGTTGATCCATCAACGCAGTCTTTTATGACTAATGGTTTTTAACTATGGTGTTATTACTATGGCATGTTTAATGTGGGTTCTAACACAATTTGTTTTATGGAAACCTTGACACCATAAGTTGGTACACATAAAGCAGTTAGTGTGCACAATGTAGGTTAAAAGCGATTACTACAAATGTATGGTATTTCTACAGATTTATATGCATGATCACATTAACACAACACACATGAAACCCTTTAAACAATGTTATGTGTATATATGTAACTATGAGTGATGGACATTAAAATGGATATTTTAAAATTAGTATGTAAACATAGGAAAGGATTGACAATATTTACATGTAATAAATTATACAGGTTGACAATTTGAACATTAGCAATATTCAAAGACATGTTAGTTAGCGGTCATATGAAACATATACAGAAATAAATTCGCAACAAATAAAAAAAAAAATAGGAGTAACTGTTATCTAATCTGGGACCGCGCGCGACTACCATGTCAATTTCGGTGCGCGTGATTTGGGTGTCCGTATTTTGGTGTTTGCTCAGGATAATTACGTCAAATATTAACCACCTATTTTTTATTATTATTTGGAATGACAATCGATTACTGAATCCCCTGTATCAATATTGCTGATATTCAAACTTTCACGATGTACGTATACTGAGATCTTTTCAGAGAATAATTTTTTTGGTTTTGCTTATTGTGACTAGAAATATATGAACTTTGATGCCCTTTGTCACATAGTAATGTGGCACAAGAGTGCCATCCAATGAAGTTCATCAAAACATGGCTCTGTGAAAAGGTCTCATAGAAGTATAAAATCATGCTGATAATGAGCTCAGTATATCTGAGAATGCTTAGAATTTGTTGCAGTAAGAAAAACATTAATTAATGGAGTCATTTTATTTATTTATTTAGCCCGTTAAACTGGGTGAGAGATTTAATCTTTATGGCTGTATACTCCACTGCTTCCTGTCTTGAGCAGGACAGGAAGCAGTGGAGTTGCTCAAGACAGGTATGGAGTCATTATCCTTCGTAAAAATATTTCAGCACGATGGAAACGGACGTGGTTTTGATAAAAAAAAATATATTTTACTTATGCTGGATTACTCATGTTTAATTATGTCGGATACACCGATTAAAGTTTTGGCCACATGCGGTGGCCTTCTTCAAGGAATCAAATCAGAGAACACGCGCGCGGCCACATCTTGCTTCACACTTGTGCGAAGCAAGACTGGGCAACAAATTTTTCCTGCATAAGTAAAACAAGAATGTGTCAAAACAATGTCAGTTTCCATAGTAAAATTTAGCAACTTTTATAAGCAAGGCGCACATTACTCACCTATTCTGGTAACTGAAGTATTTAGCGTCTCTCGGGATTGTGCAAAGTTGCTTGCCATAGCAGCACAGTACTTGAGGATTGAAGGTATACTTTCTGCCGCAACAGTAGCCCAAACTCTGCATTACGGGGTCTATCTCTTGCTCGAACACTTCCGACAGCTACAAATAAAAAAAAAAATGTAGTAGCAGGATTTTGATCAGTTACTTGTTGTTTTACTTGGAGGTACATTTCCTTAGCAGGAGGTCGTCAAGGTAGGTACCACCGCAGTACCAGATATTCTTCCGCCAAGCAGTAGTGTGTAAACATTACTCTGTTCCAGTTTGAAGGGTACTGCAGCTAGCGAAATTAAAGGGCTATTGAGACTAACCATCTAGTCTCAAAGTAATGAACGCCAAAGCAGCAATGCCCTGGACTCTGATTTACTACTCAAACTTCTGTGTATCGCTGCAATGGTCATGGACAGGCATTATCTCTTAACATCAGGAGAGCGTCCCATTACAATTAAATAAAATAAAAAGTTAACAGATGGTAAGTGGCGATCGAAGAAAAGCGCACCTAGCGTGGAAAGGAATCTAATTCTTAAATGGTATTGTCAGAACACACCATTACTTTTTGGTGGCACATTTTTCAACTTAAGGCTGGTATCGAGCCAGCTGAGTACTCAAAGCATATTTAGATGATTTGTATTCCAGTGGCGTGTATCTATCCAATGCATCATATCACCAACTATAGATATTTATGAGGGAAGTCAAATGTACATGTAAAAACTTTTTTTGTTGTAATATTTGTAAAGAAAACATGCAAATTCTTCCCTCGATTGTACACAAGTGCATCATACTGTAATTTGTTTTTGGTAGTAAGCTATGGCGAGGGCATTCTAACTTCATTCTTTAAATATTCATTAATTTTGAGATTCAGATATATTTTAAATTTGTTTTATTGATGTCTGAAGAATCCCAATCCCACCAATGACAAGGTTCTCCAATAAATAAGTTACAAACATAAATTAGCCAAATTCATGAATAAACACTGTCAAAAAATTATACACAAATATGTTTTTTTCATAACTACCCTCAATTTTATATTTTAATGAGCAAATTGTTATTGATCTACAATTAATTTAATACGCAGTTTAAAAGCCTCGTGTACAAAACAACTTATTATAAAGATAACTTGCTGCTTTGGCTAATAAATAATGCAGAGTTGTACAAATACATTGTTCACGACAATAAAAAATTCAAAAATCAATGAAAGACGTCAACAACTGCAAAAAAAAGCTGAAAATAAAGACTTATTTGTAATACCGACTCACCTTTGTACAATATCTATAGACCCTGGAATTCTTTCTGTTGTAAAGCCAAGCGTTTTCGAACATCAGCCAAACATCGTCGACATACTCCCACGGATCTTTATATTCTCCGCGATCTAGCTTCATCTTGATGGTTGAGAGATCAATCGGCTTCGTGACTATATCGAAGTAGTCTGGGATACCTAACGCCTGGGCGTCTACTGGTTGTCGGAACGGTAAGGACTCAGGATCTTGGCGCACTAGTTTCTCCAACGTCGGCATGAGCGCTACGCGTAGGTCTTCCGGTTTGAACACAAAGATACGTTTCGTGCTCTTTTCTGCCTCTGCTGTGCTCGATTCTGCAGGTTCTTCCTTTATTTCCGTCTTGATTTCTTGTTTCACTTCCTGTTTGATGGCGTAGTCGGCCGTCGAGGGGCCGTCTGCCTTGTCAGGTGCAGGGGTTTCATCGCGCATGCCTTTCCCCCCTGAATCTTCGTCCGGTTCTTCTTTGATTCGGACTTCTTCGGGCTCCTGTTTGATACGAACTTCCTCTGTCGCCGGCGAGCTGGGGACAAACAATTAGAAGGTTAATGTTTCAAGTAATTTTTGCTTATTTAGATGTATTCAAGGCCACTACCTGATGACAGCCAACCCTGAAATGTCGGTAACCCTACCTCATCAGGTACCAAGTAGAGAAATAGCACTCAAAAATCCCTAAAATTTAGCTAAAAACAAAAATATTTAGAACCAAATAAATTTTTTTGGTTGGCAGCTCTATGAAATCACATACATATGGAATATTATTATTATATTTGAGGTCAAGTGATTGAATTTTCCCAATCGGAATTCCGAATGTTCCAGGATAGGGTAAGGTAACCTTACTTATTCTTATATTAATTGAGTGCTGAGACAAGCCAAAATAGTTTTTCGGTATTATGTTATTTTAACAGAAGTTTATAAAAAAAAACATTAAAAAAAAAGTATACTAAATATAATATTATAGTTTTGTCGAACTATCATGTAATCAGGAGTACAGGTTGCCTTCATACAGGCTTTGCCTAGTAAGGCAACCAATAGATACTGTTGTTTCTTACCAAACATGTTGGTAATAAAGTTATTAAAGTCTATGTATAGGTAGGTATGTCTTGCGCTAGCTCGGTGCGTAAGGCTGCGCGTTGTCCATAAATTCTGAAGTCTTGGTAAAAACTTTAAAACTGTATTCTTAGTTTTTTTTGTATTTGTTTCGATTTCACATCTTTATACGTTTCATATGACCACTAACATCTTTGAATATTGCTAATGTTCAAACTGTCAGCCTGTATCTAATCTAATACCTTTAAACGAGCATTTCTTGTATATATGTATGTATAATATATATAATATAATCTGAATCTCGGAAACAGCTTCAACGATTTTCATGAAATTTAGTATGCAGGGGGTTTCGGGGACGATAAATCGATCTAGCTAGGTTTCATTTTTAGAAAACGTCATTTTATCCGTGTTTTCAGCCGAGCAAAGCTCGGTCATCCAGGTACTATATTATAATATGTAGATTGCTGGTGGTACAATAAATTGTATTATATTCTATTCGAAAGCTAAAATAGCTGAAAACATCACAGAGTTGAAATTTAAATCCAGGATCTACCGATAGTTCTCCAGTCAGGGAACTAGACGTAACCAGTAGTCCTAGATATATCTTTATTACCTGTCGTCGGGTGTCGCGTGGTGAGCCTGCGGCTGCGGTGTGCGGCGCGGCTGAGGCGGCGGACCGTGCGGCGCGGGCGACGCATGCGCCAGCGGCGTGGCAGGCGTAGCGGGCGCGCCGCCCGGCGACGCCGTCTGCTCGCGGATCAGCTGGCTCACGAACGGGCTCGCTACCGGACCCAGCCGCTGTACAACAATCGTTTCATTTATAGGAAACATCAATACTAATACCACTAATTTGCCGTGGTAAATTGTACCCCACCCTCTCTACCCGAGGTTGCCGTAAGAGTCGGCTAAGGGATGTAATCCGAAAGATGGACAGCAGCGTCTTCCTTGAACAATCACACCTAACTGCGCTCGCCAACCCGCCTGCCAAGCGTGGCGAGTATTGGCAAAACGCCCCCCAGGAGGAGGCCTATGTCCAGCAGTGGACGTCATATGGCTGATGATGTGTGTTTGTGTGCGTGTGTGTGTGTGCGCGCGCGTGAGTGTGTTTGCGCGCGCGTGTGTGTGTGAATCCCACTAATATTATAAATGTAAAAGTTTGGATGGATGGATGTTTATTACTCAATCACACTAGAGCGGCTGAACGGATCAGGATGAAATTTTACATGTAGACACTTTAGGCCCTGAAATAAAACATAGGATACTTTTCATCATCATCATCCATCACCACGCGGTTATAGTTTGTATGTTTGTTACTCAATCACGCAGATGTCAGATTGACAGACGTCAAATGTCATATTGTAATAAAATAGCGCATGTTTCATGACTGTTCCTTATTAGTTATCTACATGTTTAATTACTCTCTGAACCTAATTCTAAAATTAACGCGGACAAAGTCGCGGGCGTAAGCTAGTATGACATATCACAAACTTGCTCAACGCGGCAGTTTCACCCAGGTTATCCAGGTTAGGTAATGTGTGTTAATTCAGAGTTAAAGCTCCATATATGATATGAGTAAACTAGACATACCTTGTCGTTGTGAGATGGTGAAGCGAGGGGCGCGGGTCCGTTACTCGGTAACGCAGGGTAGTGCGGCGCGGGTGACGTCATTGGCGCTCCAAACGGAGACATGCCCGGCTGGCCCACCGAGCCCACGCCTACTGATCCGTTCGGAGTACCAGACATCTGTCCACGGAACAGTAAAGTTATTGAACCAACTATCCCAAGTTATTAAAATCGAAATCAAAAAGTCATTTATTCAGTTTAGGCCCTGGTAAGGCACTTATGAACGTTAAGTTACATTTTTTAATCTACCACCGGCTCGTAATTATACTTCAACTGAGAAGACTCCGGCAAGAAACTCAGTAAGGCATTTTTTTTTGTGGATCTTTCTTTTCATATTAGGTTACAGTTTATACAGTTTATTATACATGACTAGGTCAAGAATGAGATTATTTATGAAACCTCAAGTTATGAGAACGATGGTCTGAAACCAATGGTCTGTAGGTGGGATGTTTTATAATTGGTAAAACCCAACCTATCATGCTCGTATGATAAACAATTAAAAGTATAATTGTCATATTTGTACCTATGACACTGAATATTTCGTTATCTCTGATATTTGTTGTTTGTCAATGTCCTCAATTAAATATAAAATACACAAAGCCAGACACAATTTAAAAAAAATTACATATTACGACAATGCTAGGTTTTCTGATACATTTGATTAGGTAACAGACATTCAGACCCATTGATTGCCCTGTTAACTATTTGTTAGAATCTGCTTCAAGAGCTGTAGGGAGACTCGATTTCAAGGTTCTATTCTCACTGGAACAAACATTTATGTGACCTTAAATGTTTTGTTCTGTGTCTGGATGTTGTTCAGTTTGTATTAATAAGTATTTACAAAAAAAAAATAAGTATTCTTTCCATAGTACAAGCTATTTTTTTTTAATTTTAATAATATGTACAAACTCTGTTTATTAATTTAACGTTACATTACTACGAAGTGGCCACAGCGTAAAGCCCACTCAAAAATGGAGATAGTGGCGCCATCTAGATTCTCCGTATGTTATAAAAAGCCATAAAAACATAGTTTTTCGTGTGAGATAATATATGTATTATTTATTGGCTTCACTGACCTGATTGGGACTAGGTCCGGGTGGTCCGACGAGGTTCGGTTGGAAGGACATGCGCGCGTTAGGCATGGCAGCAATGCCGGGGGAAGGGATGCGCATGGCAGGCAGCTGGGGACGTGGCAGGGGCGCACGGGGAGGCACCCCCGCCCCCACTGCCGCTCCCAACACCCCTGCCGGCCCCCCGACCAAACCGATAGCCGCCGCCTGCGCCTGCTGTTGCGCTTGCAACTGCTGCTCCTTCCTCTTCTGCCGCTTCTCTTCCAACTCCTTTTGTATCTTGTATATCTTCTCTGCTAGCAAATGGTAGTACTCCGACCGCGTCCCGGCCATTTCGTACATATCGCCTTCTACTTTCCGCGCGTACGCGACGAGGTTATGCATGCGTTTATCGAGCATGGCAGTCGGATCAGGTGTCGGAAAGATGGCCTGGACTAGCTTGTGAACCAGGTGATTCCGTAGGTCGGCCGTGATGGAGTGATGCCACTCCTTGGTGCCGGAGGACGGGTTGGCGGTGACCGGCCCTCCCGCCAGTTGTAGAGTGCCCGTGTTCATCTGCAACAGACCCAACTGTCGCGCCATTCATAGATGTTCTAAAAACTCATCAAATAAAAATGATTCTTAGGTCTAAAAAGAAGTTCTAAATCTAAAGGCCCATTCTAGACCACATTGTTGCTTAACATCAGTCAGGATATGGTCAAACGCGAACCTATTAAAAATAAAAAAGGTTTGGCTTAGTATACAGTTTCGCCGCATAGATAAATACATTTGAAGTAACTGGGTAGCCCAAATAAAGGGGTTTTAAGAAGCTAAATTGTAAAAAAAAAATATGTATGTTCATCTGTTCTATTCTGTACCTTACTTAGTTCGATTTGGTATGTAGCAGACAGAAAAATAACCTAGTGTGTTGCCCCATTTTCAAATAAAAAAAGTAAGCAGTTCAAATATGCTGAGAATTTGACTAAAGACCTCCCATTATTAAATCCCACTGAAAATGCTAAACAATGTAAGATACAGTAGAACGCCGAGTAACTGAATCGCCAATCATCCGAATCGGTCCTAAACGAAATATAAAAAAATTCAAACCATGTAATTTAATTTTTTTGTTGCAACAAGTTGATCGAAATGTTCAAGTGAGCGTTATTGTAGAACTGTGTCTGTTAAACTTAATGAAGTTTATTCTACGTGTGACAGTTCGTTTTTCTTTATTACAAGTCTATGTCCGATTATCCGAATTTTCGATTGTCCGAATCGACCCCGGTCCCTATTAATTCGGATAATCGGCGTTCTACCGTACTAAACTTTTTAAGCATTTATGCTGTGGTCAGAGGATGGTAAACATAACTATCATTGAAAAGGAGAACTGACTTTCGAGTGAGGCTATTAGAAAATACTGTTAGGTGCTTAGTGGTAGATTCAATTTGAGAGTGGTAGCTAGCCAGCTGAGTACTAGAAAGTACCTTACGACTTGCTATGCTATGGTTTCCTCGCGATGTTTTCCTTTAACGGCACCTCAAGCTCATTGTTGGGGTTTGAACCCACGCCGTTCTGCATACGAACCGACCGCGCTAACCACTGAGCTATCATCGCTACAAATACAAATAAGTACAATTAGTATGTAGACTCACCAGTTGCTGTTGATGCTGCTGCTGCTGTTGTTGTTGTTGTTGTTGTTGCTGTTGCTGCTGCGGCTGTTGCATGTCTTGCTGCGACTGCTGCGTGAACAGCTGCATGGACTGCTGCGGCACGACGTCTGTGAGGCCGGGCGGGCGAGGCGCTGGCGGCCGTGCGCGAGGAAACACGCCCATACTCGGCACGGACGTGGGGCAAGCGATGCCCAACGCTTCGTACGCGCGTTTCATGTCGGCGCCGGGCGCGGTGGCAGGCACACTCGCCTGCGGTGTTACACCGAGCGAGTTGACGGGCCCGGAGCCGAGACCTGCCGGCGCGCCCGGCGTCGCTACCGCGCCGGTCGGGCCAGACGCCGGCGGTGGATGTGGACCGCCCGCCGCTGCTACTGCCGCCGCTGAACGAACACACGCCTTTGCTATCAAAACTGACGTACTTATACGTGACGTACGTACGGAGTATCTAGTATAAGAATTTGCGTAAAAAGTTTCGTCAAGCTTTTGATGTCAAAATAAACAATAGCTAGTAACAGACTTTATCTATCTATTTATCTAACACCTTTAAATGAGCAATTCTTGTATATATATAATCTGAATCTCGGAAACGGCTCCAACGATTTTCATGAAATTTAGTATGCAGAGGGTTTTGGGGGCGATAAATCGATCTAGCTAGGTTTCATTTTTAGAAAACGTCATTTCATTTTATCCGTGTTTTCAGCCGAGCAAAGCTTGGTCATCCAGGTACTTTATATAAAGAGCAATTATGGGACGTTTGTCCCTGACGTTTCGTGTCGGGGCTGTTGTCGATGCGTTGCCAACCCAGAGAGAAGTTTTTAGACACTGTTGTTACTTTCAGCTTCCATTTACGCCATTTAGGGGCGGTGATCCGTTTTTTATACAGATCTTTAGGGTTATATTGTGGTGTACCTACTAGGACGACTTTACGAACTACTTTTGCTATGGATAATACTCGGAAACTTACAATACATTCTAAAAGCGCTATTCTAAAAAAAATCCAGTGCAGCACATCACATAGGTTCTTCTCAAATACAAATAATCAAGCAAGTAAAAACGTGCGTTACACGTACATTTGTACAAGGACTGCACATCAACCAACTTATATGTGAAATTGACCCAATGAATGATGGAATAAATATTCTCTAAGACTGTCGGTTTCAGCTAGATAATAGGAAACAATAATGTGGACTCTATTCAACTCTGCCAATAAGAACCGTTTAAACAACACGCTGGACGAAGTTTTTTGCGTTTTCTTTAAACACAAAACATCGACTTAACCTCGAATACGTGAGAAATTGACAACGCGATATATCGATTCATGGGCCCGTGGCAGCTTATTGATTTGTTTATCTAACAATAACTCAATGTCATCATTACAACTAAGTACAAACTTTATATGGTGTAATGTTAATATATGTATACTATGATAATTGTGCTTGGGTGTTGGAACAAAAATATTAGTTTTACACAAAAATTAAATGTTGGTCAGGAAGCTTAATAAAATAACTTACCATTAAGATTTCTAGACCTGTCTGCCTGTTTTAGAGGCAAGCAAACGGGGCAGTCATTCTTGTTACAGTACTTCCAGTGGTTTATTATCTGCCTTGACGAGGAGCAATGCGGGACAGTACAGGTTTTCCCCGCCTACGGAAAAAAGATTTAACAATAAGTTCCACCTGTAACCTAGTTACGTTCCTGTTTCCTTCTTAGTATATATGTCAAGTTTGACAAAAATACTTGGAAGTACACATGTGTTTCAAGGTTTAACGACTTGATTATTAAATTTTAGAGATACTTTGATTGACGTTACTTGGTGGTAGATCTTAGCAGGTCGTCTAGGTAGGTACCACCACAGTACCAGATATTCTGCCGTCTAGCAGTAGTGTGTAAACATTACTGTGTTCCGGTTTGAAGAATAATGTAGCTAGCGAAATCACTGGGCTGTTGTGACTGACCATCGAAAGTACCATAGTAATGAGCACCAAAGCACCACTAGACTGCGTTTTGATACTCAAAGTATCGCTGCAATGGTCGTGGACAGGCGTTATCTCTTACCATCAGGAAAGTATCATTCGTCTTATAACTTATAACATTTTTAAAAAAATACAAAATCCGAAAAGATAATAATGATCAATCCCGAATTGTGATCTATAATATTTTGAATTAATCTTCTAACTGCGGCTTTCCGTGGCTTCTCGTGGTTCAATTCGGAAGGTTAATTTTACAGAATTTAGCCTTGTTTTTTTTTACATTTAGTTCTGTTTACATGTTATCATAAAATAATAATATTTATGTGCTACTATAAAGTATGTTTTTCTCCGCGTTAATTTCAGCGTCACGGACACAGGTCACTGTCACAGATTAAGATATGGGAAACGCAAAATCGGCGTTCGTCAGACGCTTACAACTGGCAACTGGCGTGCATTATCGATTATATTTATTCGAATATTTCCAGAAAATACACATAAGTCTCGTAAAAAACGTAGCTGTTCTCAAGAAACAACTACCTATAACTCAATTTTCTTGAAGAGCCATACAGCTGTGTCACGAAAAAGTAATATACAGACAGAAATAAAGACACTCACTATATTAGTAAGGTTTTTGATCTAAATTTGTACAATAAACTATTAAAAAATATGAAAGATAAATTGACTCATAATAAGCCTAAATTAAATGTCGTCCTGTATATGTATAAACATACGCACCTGGCACGACATCATGTGGTTGAGGACGCCTTTCATAGTCTTGCAATGCGGCAGCGAACATTGCCAGTTCTCGCCATTGGCCTGCGACTCACGACGTTGGCATTTATGCGCATGCAATAACAGTACAAGCTGCTGCTGGATCAGCTTGCGCTTTTCGGGGTCGGCGATAGAGCCCGAGGCGGGCGGCTGTGGCGGCGGCACTGGTGGCGCCTGCGTCGCGGCCTGTGGCTGAGACTGGCCGCCGGCAGGCGCGCCCGGGGTTTGCGGGGAGGGTGCCGGCGGCACGGCTGGTGCGGCGCCGCCACCCGCTTCGCCCGCGCCACCAAACCGAATGCCGGCGCCGGCGGGTCGCTGCGCCGGACCTGCGTTTACGCCACCCGGCGACTGCGCGTAAGCCGGGTGGTACGGCGCCAGCGGATGTCCACCGCCTCCAGGCGCGGCCATGCGCTGCTGATGATGCTGTAACGCTGTGCGCATGTTAGGCGCTTGCATGCCCACGCCGACACCACCCACGCCCACTCCCACGCCACCGACGCCGACGCCGACTCGCCCGCTCAGCGGACCGTTTTGCATCCCCTGGAATTTCGGCAACGCTGAGGATATCTGTTTTCGAATAACAATCTTATTTTATATGAGGATAATAAGACAAGCACTGACGTTCTGCTCAAGGTGTTTTTATCGGATATGGATCTCTCGGTATATTACTTCCGAAAAATGTTATCGCATCTGTGGTTCCAAATAGACTTATTAAGCCATGAGCACAGACATACTTTGAATGTTGCATTAATCATATCTCATAGATAGTGGACAAATGATGCTGATGATGGTAGTACCATAGACTATTTTACACGTTCGTCAAGTGTATATATGTCAATAACAATTAGGAAATGAAATTTGAGCTAATTCTTTTTCAGTAGGATAGTATCATATCAACTGTGGCACGGCTTGACCACTATTGAATGCTTTAAAACTTTTTTTTTTTTAAGTTCAATGAAAATTTCGAATCTGGCTTAAATGTGGGTTGTAATAACTGGGTATTATGTATATATTTTTTCAAAAACGCCAAATCATTTAATATGTACCCTTTTTTCAAATAAGACGCATTGATGTCTCAATCAATACGCACAATTCTTTAAAACTACTGTAAGGTTAGGTGAATTCAAAGATGGATGTTCTTCTGAATTCACCTAACATTACATGGCGCTGCGGACAGGATTCGAACCTACCGAAATACACTACTTTGTTGCATTGTTAAGTCAGACCTTAAGACTAAAGTAGCTATGTTGTTTTGCAAATGAATTGTGATGATCTTACTGATTTCAAGGTATTCCACAAAATGAATTTAATAAAAATAAATGCTTAAACACTTTCTTATTGAAAGTGGGGACACATGGGATGTTTACGAGTACACAAGAGAAGTATAAAGTACCTGGTGAGGATGATGTGGTGGCTGTGCATGGTGGTTGTTTCCCATCAATGTAGGCAATTGCTTGTTCACATTGTTGATGATTCCACTTCCGAGCATGCCTGCGCCGGCCATGCTGCTGTTTGTCACTATCATGTTGCCACCGACATTGGCTACGTTCATACCTCCCTGTATGGAGCTCATCGGTATTGTTGAATGTAATTGATTTGGATGACTCGTATTTGGCATTAGTTGTGGGTGCATACCACCCATGAGGTCCTTGGATACAGACACATTCGGAGGTGACTGCAAGTTAGGACTTTTACTCCCTAAGCTACTCAAACCTAACGGATTGTTGTGGCCCACTAAGCCACTCTTGTTTCCCTGTGAATAAACCAACAAAAGCACAAACTATAAGTACGTCTGTAAAAATCACATCAAATTGACATTAAAAAAAAAATTAAGCTCATTTTATCAAAAAAATGACATAATTTTAGTTTCATTAGTAAAACAAGTTTTCATTTTTAATAAGAGGAGTTATATAGGAGTTAGTTCCATCAGCTCCAGATACTTACTTGTTGTATAAGGTGATTGTTGAGTTGTCTGTGCATTGCAGCTGTGGGGTCATCCCCATTCAGCTGCTGCTGGGGAGCCATCTGTCCCCCAGGCCCAGGGCCCTGTGCAGGCGGTTTGGGGCCCGCAACTCCCGTCTGTTCGCCCCAGGAACCTCCCATCAACTCATCTGGGAGATCCTTTTCCAGGTCGAACATGTCGAGGTTAGAGAATCCATCTAAAATAAAAATAAAAACATTTTGAGATATACAGTTGACTAAGAAGAAACAGTTTAGGAATGTATTTGAAATAAAGGCATTAAATATTTAGAAATTAAACTTCTAGATTTAGATTATGTATATAGCATAGCAGTACCTTAATATAGAATATTTTAATACTGTTCATAATTATTTTAATTTTATTTTACATGGAAAACAAACAGCTACTTAGTAACAGAGTGGGTACAATACTGGTTATGCAAAGCGTAAACAGTTCTCACACATAGAATTAAGTAAGAAGTCTCCTGTTGCAACAAAAATGACATATATAATAATTCTACAACAACAATGGATTATTTGTGATTTTGTTGTTGACAAGCCATGTGACATAAGATAGTTTTCTGTAAGATTCCCCTGTAAGCGTAACCATGAGATGTAGCTAATTTCTACAATAATTCAGTGTACAACTTTAAAGTCATTGGTAGAAAAGAAAATAAAATTTTTATATTCGGCTTGATTTGTCAACAAGTTAGTACTGCCTACAAGGAAAATGTCATACATCTAATCAATCCATAACCTCACAAAAGAAAGAATTTTAAAAGCAGCAAACTTTTTACCCGCTATTTAAAACAGATCTAGATGTTAAAATATGAGTTGTAACATTTAATCTAAATAGCTAAACACAAAGACTTATAAAGTTTACATTTTATTCTATTCTTATAAAAGTGAAAGTAATTAATTATTTCATCTCTAGAATTAAAAATTAGAAAACTTTTTCTAAAATGACCAAATTAGTCATGAGAGTAAAGCCACAGGTAAAACCTACACAGCCAACTTTTTTTTAAACCACACAAACAACAAATTGTATTTATAATGTCTGAAAAGGGGCAATTCTATTATTATTCTAGTTCTATACAGATATATCAAAATGATCAATATCTTGAAATTGAAAGTAAGGGGGAAAAGACCAGATAGAAATTGCAACAAAATGATCAATATCTTGAAATTTAAAATAAGGGGCAAAGGCCAGGAAGAAATTGCAATAAATCCTTTTAAAAATTGCAAGACATATTTATTTTCATATTATTAATTCATTCAATGTTTTTTTTTTTTAAATTAACGACATTTACACTACGGAATTTTCAAATAATAAATATTAGGATGTTGAACAATTCTGATATACATATAACAGGGTTACTCATAAAAATGTTTATACAAGTTCATTGGTATTTCTAGCATTATTTAAGATTATATATGACTTAAAAGTGCATTTGATAAGGGTGGGGTTTCTCTTTGTTTTGAGGATCTGCTGGCAACCCAGGCTGTAGTCAGATTTCTTAGTTTCCCGATATCGATTTTCATTGAGTCTATTCCGGCATTGGGGTAAGTCTCCAATAAAAGTTTAAATTTTCATACTTATATGATGTCAGGTTTTCTGTTGGCCAGTGAAGCATACCATGACAATGTCTACCGATAAAATGGAATACTTCTGAGTCAATATTATGAAAACTATAGAAAGTATTGTAATTTTTGCTTTTACACTTTTAAATGTTTAACATTTTTAAATGACAGTGAGTTAGAAAGAATTTTAATATCAGTTATTATTTATCTAGTTTTAAAATAAAGTGATACTATTAATGTTCCATTTTATTTATTACATTTCCAAGATTTTATATAAATTGATCTGATCTTGATGTTTAGTGGTTTCAAACCTCAATACTTAACCCCTAGGATTCAGCAGTAATTTATATTTTTGAGTAAAAAAAATTGTTTATTATAAAATTTTATAAATGAAATTGTAGGATTTTGTTACAGGTTATCTGGGGCAGTAGAACAATTAATTGAATGTCAAGAAACAGTTTGCAAAAACTTACTATAATTAAAGGACTGTCTTATATTATGAATAAACAAAAACTGATTTACTATATTAGAGAAAAGAGCCCAGTGCATATTCAGGTTTCAAAACTGATAAGTTCAAAATTCTGAGAAGTTTTATAGGCAAGCACAATGATTACCAAAACCAACCAACCAATTGGCTAGAAACATGTTCATAACTTTGCTGCATTAACAATCCAAAAAAGTATTTGAATTAATAATTCTATTTTTAAGAATGGCTCTTTTTTGTTTATCGAGTATATTATAGTTTTGTTCATACAGCACTATTATTACTATAGTTGTTTTAATCCCACTAATATTATAAATGCGAAAGTTTGGATGGATGCATGTTTGTTACTAAATCACGCCAGAACGGCTAAACTCAACTATACTCTCACAAAAACTCAACTATACAACTCAAACTAGATTGCCCAATCATGCAATACTGGACGAAGGTGCATATTGTGCATTCTGGATCCAAACCGCAATATAGGTAAGAATTTAAATTTTAATTTTATTTTGTGATTATTTATTATTATTTTGTGTTTTATTTTAATTAATATTTAATTTTAATTTTCAATTCTATTTATTTTAACAAAATACTATGTAAGAATTCGTGTAATTATGGACCAAATGGTCTGCAATAAATAAATTATTATTATTATAAACAGATTTGAATGAAATTTAGCATGTAGATACTTTAGGCCCTGGAATAAAACATAGGTTACTTTTCATCATCATCATCATCCATGACCACGCGGGTAAAACCGCGGGGCGCAACTAGTACAAAATAAAATTATAAAAGTTTATTTTAGAAAAAAAACAGACTAGAAATGTAGATAAGCATGACTTGCCTAGGTACCATAAAAAACTGAATTTGTAGTTTTCTTTGAGTTAATAATGATCATGCAGAATTTTACATTGGTCCAATAATGTTGTGAAATATTTACTTTTTACATGTATGTACGTGAACAAGTTGATAGCTTAGAAAAAAAAATTAAGACAAACTACACCCACCCAAATTTCCAATGGATCCAATAGGAGAAAGGAGAGACAGTATTGTTAGGATTTTCACGTTTGTAACACATTTAAATTGGTTTAGGAATGTGATTAAAATTCCAAAAATCACCTATATTTTATACTAGTAGACATTATTTCCATTTATATTCATGATTATTGGTAAAATACACTCTTGTAATCTCAAATTTATTTATTCATTGTGGAAATAAAATTATAATAACAAGGATTCCATGTTTATGATCCAACTAGTCTGGCAGCAAAGTGGCAAAATAAATATCTTGTAGTTTCAAAGAAATGTAGTAGGTATTATGAGAATATGTTATGCATGTATGTGTATATTTTGTTTAGCAAATAAAGACAACAATGTAAGGCATGAGATTTAAGAGGTTATACACTTATCATACATAGCTGTTTAAGTACTTTTTGCTACACAAATTATTATGTTTTATCAATAAACATGTACTTAAACCATGATTTTAAAATCCATGGTAGCACATATAACTTCTTATTAATGTAAAAGTTCACATATACCTATGTGAAAAATAATATTTAACAGAGAACGTAATTTTTTTGTTGAAAAACTTAGGGAAATATGTAGTTTTTCAGTATACACCTCGTGTTCTAATGTAAAACCCCTCTAAAATGTTCACAAAATATTGACCTCAATAGTGTTTAGCCTAAAGAACAAGCATGACCTTCTTTTGAAAAGCCCAAAAACATTATTCTATGTAACGTTATTCAGATCTGCAAAATGTGTCTCACGAAATTAAATTAGTATATATTTATCTAGAAATATTCTTAATAGAGGAGAATCGAGAATTTAATTTTGTATGTACCTAAAACTGTACACAAAACATCATCATAAATTAAATATCAAAAACTAAAGATAAACAAAACTCAAAATTACACCATATCCGAAATACAAGGCTTATTTTTATAAATCTTGAGCAAAGAAACAATAATACGACGCAAAACTTGCAAGGCGCTAACAAGAACCAAGACAAAATGTCAAAAATCAAAGAGAGATAATATGACAGAACAGTGGTTCAACACTTTGCTAAGTTGTAAAATATTGAAAAATACTCACCCCCGGAGTCCGATGGACCCTGGAAAGGGTCCCGCAGCATTTTGGGCCGCTTGTTAGGCGGCTCATCAGCCATGGTTCTGTTTACTAATCGAAAGCCGTCGTGAATATTTCGGCCCGCCGATTTAAATAACACTTATTTGTCTCATATTTTTACGAAATAAGATTTTAGAGCGATTTGTCATTCATTAAAATGTAATTCACCCACATCGCGATCGTTCGATGTCCTTCGCACCAGTGAAGGCACATATTAAAATTTCTCACTCAAGTATTCGCCATTACAAAGCTCCGAATCGAAGAGCTACACAGACCCTCTCACCATCTTCCGTCGGAACTAGCACAATAAATGAAAACAATATCACCAGATTTTAGCTATTTTATGGAAATATTTATTCGATCGAACAACAGGATTTCACTTAACACTTTAAAATACACGGAATGGTAGAGTTTATGATAAATTGATGTAAGAAAAAACAGAAAATTTACACGACAAATTCCGAAATTCTTCTCAGTCTCTCCAGCGCAAAATGGCGGCTGTTGATGAAAAGTTTTTCTACGCTTGTCAGAAAATGTCTGCCTATGTGAGAAATGCCTGCTGATTGGTTAAACTGTACCACGTGATCACCGGAAGTTCTGATTTGATGCAGGATCGGTACAAAAATTCTGACGTCAGGGCGTACACGCCCGAAGATTGCCGAACACTGTCGAAGATATAAAATCATGTAACCAATTATTTACTAAAGAAATCTTAAGAAAACGAAAAAATAAATTACTATTCAAATTATCGACGCATAGTTATATCCATGAAAAAAGTTTAACTCGTGTCTTTACTTTAAAGTAGCTGGTTACACATAAAGTGCTTTTTTATTCAAACTTCCCTCCAATTCGGGAGTGGCCAACATCAATACGACGACGTGTCTATTGTCTATGCTTGATTGAGGGTGCCATAGATAGTACTTTAAACCTTTTTTACTTTTTTTATTCCTCCGGTAGTCGTTTTATTTGCTATCATCATTATCCATAGCCTTCCCTAACCTACTATGGAGTACCTCTGTATTTTTGTTCTGTTATACGCTAATCTGGCCCAGGTTTGACCCATAGTAGTGATGGTTACAGCTGAACGATCAACGCTCTATTCTTTAAGTACTAGGTATTTCACTAAGTTAACTAAATAATACTAAGTATGATCTTCCTGTCTTAAAACAAATATATAATTTTTAGCGTCGGTCATATACCCAAAGGGTGTCCAACCCAAGGATATGTAAAAATGTATGTTTGTGATTTAAACAACGGATCTCTATCACTAAGCCTACGATGTCGTAATGTCGGTCTGTCCGATTTTTTCCTGTTTTTTTTTTCACTTTGAATTCTAAAAAAGTAGCTGATTCAATTTTTTTCAAAAATTATGCGTTACTTTGACAAAAATAAATTTAGGGAGGGTCCTATACCAAAGTGTTTTTCCCCCTTAATCATAAAAACGGTACCACAAATGTTATAACAAAATCAAAATAATGCCTTAAAACTCATAACATAAAGCTATATAATAAAAATTATATAGCTTTATTATTATTGCATAAAGCTATGCTTTTTCCAAGGTCATTTTTTGTGTTATTTACTAATACTTATCGAAAATATGACACATAAATGTATGTACATTAGAGTGTTTCTAGTTCTACTTCTTAGATTTGAAGAATATTATTTTTTCCCAGGCATATACCTAATTAATTCTTATTCTAATCTTATTCGCAATCTATTAGGTATACGAAAATGGATTGCTTAGGTATAAGTTGATATACCTTAGGTAAAAGTATAGAGATAATCCAAATGCTCCCACTGTACACATAATATTCATCTATAAGCCACAACCAGTACCCGACTCATCTAGAATGCAACTATAGGCATTGTTGCATTAAATGATATCATGTTATTGTTGGCGTAACTAAATAATAAACCAGCATTTTTGTTAAATATTGTGTCTACCAAACGTTTAAATAACTTTCCAAAATAACTTTTCAGTCCCCATAGACCTAATTATGTTATTATCAGCAAATGGCTCAAATAAACAGTAATGACAGTATTAGCTCAAATAATCAATATTGAGGCTAATGGCTTTTATAAAATTGGTTCCCGTGGTTCACACAGACGCAGAATATACAAGCAACTTAATTCAATTATGCCTATTAAAAATTCACTCTGGTGAATTGTTGGACGTGGCTAGGCGTAAATTCAGGGAAGCTATTAAAATATTTTGCCCGAGAATTACAGTATTTGCAGAGTCAATTACATAAAAAAATGATGATATGGTATCAATTAACAACTAATCTTTAAGTCAAACCTTAAGTATTATTCAATTAGCGATAACGCTAATACAAAAGCCAAAAACTGACGGGTTTGACTTATGCTACATTTTTGGCTTTTCTATCACAAATCGAATATTATTTTGTCTAACGATAAGCTCTCTTTAATAAAATATGTTACGCTAAACTATCCTAGATACCAGTGTTATAATCTATGGTTACTCAGAATAGGCAATCTTAATGCTTCAATCAAAGCACTAACAAAATCCATAAAATCTAAATTAATATTTTGTTAAGCCAAACAAAAAAAAAAACTTTTTGTCAAAACCAAAATCAATAAAAGTTTGCTTTTGTCATGTTTTATCTATCTTCCGTTTCCAATACGAACAGGAAACGGATGAGTAATAAAATGGAGGTAAACTTTCTAAGCGGGAAATTTAACAAACTTTTCTATCCTTAGTCAGTGTTTGTTTAGCACACATACTTGTTACAAGACTTTGTCATGGCATGGGCACTCGCAAGGTAACATAATTACACGTAAGTCAAAAGTTTTTTCAAAATTGTTCTGTTAATCTCGTTTTACCCGACTCCCTATGAAAGTCATATATTTTGAGTGACATGTATGAATTGCCGTAGCAAATACGGTTTTCATTTACTAAACAAAATAGATAATCTACTTATAAGGAAATATTATAGATAAAATATATCTAATATAAATTTTAATATGTTGTAGCTAATTTAAACTTTTTTTTCTTTGATTCCTGGCATTGCACTGTGTGCATTTTGTCACTACATTTTACGTAAAGTATTTTATGGTATCAAGCAATGTAAGTGAATCACAGTCAGTCTTACAAAATAAGTATAGATCAACTTGAAGTTGAAGTCAAGTCTAGATATACAATTTATGATATACAAGTTTCAAGTTATGTAGTACAATAGTAGTAACTTTACTAGAAAATTTTATTTTAATGCAAGGACACTAAACAAAACATTACTTTTGGAAAATAATATAATGCGGCGATATGACTGGAAAATCTAATTCAACCTAGATGTTAGTTTCTGAAGATATTATGATAAGCTTTGTGCTGAGAGATGGGCAGAACTTATCACTAGACGACGCAGTGCACTTTGATGACAAAGTAGTGACTCAGGCAAAGCAAGCATTGGTAGTCCAACAACAAGATAGGTCGATAATATCGTCAGAACCGCAGGTCATACCTGGACCGAGGCAGATTGTATCGTAAAAGTGCAATAAGTAGGCTGTGGTTTATATGTTGTATTGGGATAGGAGATGAATCTAACAATTCAAAATTGATAATCCTATGTAGGTACTTCAATAATAATAAATAATACTTCCACTGAAATAATTCTTGAGCAGCTATGTAGAAATGAATGAAACTCATATTGAACAGTATCACTATATTTATTTTTGACTAGCTAACGTTAATCATTAAGGAAATGTGTGTTATAAATAAAAGAAAACATTACTTTAAATCCTACATTTCATGCAGCACTTTAACACCTAAAATTTCTAAACCAGTCTTCACAACCAATCGTGCTGAATGAAAAACTAATAATCTTTGTGCTGCTATGTCAGAGGCAACATTCTTTACTTTCAATTCATTGAACATTCTATTCACATGTCTCGCTAGGCGGAATAAATAGCCTACTAGTATACATGCTTCATATTCTTCGAGAGACCGTTGTAATACATATTCGAATTTTGCTATTTCAGCTACAACCTCGCCTATGATTTCTTCTGACAAGTACGATGGATTACAGAATTCTGGTAAAACAGCCCCACTATTCTGCTCTAAGCTCCAGAGCCTGCAGTGTAAGTATTGTAGCTTGATACCACTGTCTCCTTCGCTCTGTAGTGTTCTGTCCCAGTCAAATGTGTACTCTTTCAATCTTTTTTGCTTTAAGTCATTGATGACCACAGCAGTTGTGCCAAGGATGTCACATGTTTCGTCATTTATGGCTGAACTTCTAGTATCTGTCAATTAAACAAAAAAACTATTTATATATACATATTTATCTATAAATTATTAATTTAGTTATTTTAGTCCACTCGGTGTCAGATGACTGCGAACTGGTTTAAAAGTTGTTACATTGTATTTTTTTTTTGCTATTTACTGTATTCTTATTTCAGGTGTGGAGCATATCTGTATTAATAATAATTGTGATATTTTCTGGAGTAATAAACTGCTTAGTGTATACATTGAGCCCATAAGCAAGTACTTGACACAAGTGAGTTGCTTGAATTACCAGAGATAGACCTGTGGACAAAAGTATAAGTACCATTCCAGGCTAGGTGAGCTTTACCATCTTCGACCACACCGTTACTTAACATCAGGTGAGCTGTGGTCAAATACATAGCCTGTCGACCACAAAAAAAAAAAAAATTACACAACTATGTCAGATATTTATATAATTGGACTGAATGTTATGATGAGAACAAATTAAGCTGCTGTATCATGAATGACAATTATAATTTTTAACAAAAAAAAAACCGACTTCAAACAGGAAACTAAAAAGTAAAAGGTTCCCTTCAATTTCTCTGGGATGCCATCATCACATTTTGGTTTCCTTATCATAGTACCACTCTTGGGACATCTCTTTTCCAACAAAAAAAACATCAAAATCGGTTCATAAACAACGAAGTTATCCGCGAACAATCAAACATTTTACTTGGTGGTAGATTTCCTTAGCAGGAGGTCGTCTAGGTAGGTACCACCGCAGTACCAGATATTCTGCCGCTAAGCAGTAGTGTGTAAACATTACTGTGTTCCGGTTTGAAGGGTACTGCAGCTAGCGAAATTACTGGGCTGTAGAGACTAACCATCTAGTCTCAAAGTAATGAGCGCCAAGACAGCGATGCTCTGGACTTTGTTTTACTACTCAAAGTTCTGTGTATCGCTGCAATGGTCATGGACAGGCGTTATCTCTTAACATCAGGAGAAAGTCTCGTTCGTCTCATTACTGTTACATAAAAAAAAAAAAAAAAAACATACATAAAAAAAAAATTATATACATTCGAATTGAGAAACCTCCTTTTTTTGAAGTCGGTTAAAAATGAATTTGCCTGTTTGTGTTTACTTGAGACAAATTCATTTTTATTACGGTAATTTTTTAAATTTACTTTTAGAGGAAGACTGCTTTTCATGCATTTTCCTTTTTGCCTCATCTAAAATATCATTGAGAAATACAACATTCCCTTGTCTTGTGCTCATTCCCTTAATTCTGCCGAACTTGATGTGTTCACAGTTTTCACTACAACTTTTATTTATTCTACTGACAACATCAAAAACAGCTGTAAAATGATCTGTCTGTGCATTATCAACAACATACAACATTTTATCAAACTGAAATCGTTTGTGTCTATCTAATAGAGCAGCAATATCTCTCGAGAGGTATAAGGTAGACTCATCGCTTTTTAATACAGTGACATCTCTATCTTTTATTGTGACTACTTTTTTTCCCATTTCGTCTCTCTTAATTATGTTTCTCTGTTGTAATGTATTCATTAAGTCTTTGATCGCACCACCATTGTAGTCAGACTCCCAGTCAAATGTATCAAAGTGAATTCCTAGTCTTTGATAAATCTTTTCTAATTCATTTATAGTAGTTTCCCGAATAGTTTTCCAGTTTTCCAAGTTGTTCTTGCCTTGTTCTATGTCAGAGAAGTATTTCCTAGCCTGTATATGTACACTTTCATCTGTTTTAGCTAATTTGTTAGCATAGACATACACATCATATAAGGTTTTTATTGGGTTGGATTGTAGCTTGCTGACATCAATACTTTTAGCTTCTAATCCATATTGTAGCAATCCAAATTGTGTACCCCAATCTCCCAAATAGTTGAGTTTAGTAACTTTGTTATTAAAATATTTGTTGGCATTTGCTATGAAGTTCCCAATGATGGTAGATCTGAGATGACCTGCATGGAATGGTTTTGCTATGTTTGGGGAGCTGAAATCAATGACAATATTTTTAGGTGTTGTAAGATTTTGTCGTTGGGGATTGCATTTTTGTAACGCCTTTGATATGAACGTGTTGTGGTCCACATTGAATGTAATTTTGGAGTCTTGACTAGATGTTTTGGCGTCAGATTCCAAACCCACTGCTTGATCTGATTTGTGTAGTTGATTTTTTACTCCATGTATTGTAAAGCTATTTTCATTGTGTTTATAAGCAATTTGTAAGTTCCTCAGGTTTCGTAAAACATCAACATTATGCGGGAAAAACTGAAAAAATAATTACGTACTTTAAAAAAACTTTTATAAACTTTATAGGTTAGTAAAAGAAATAACTTGAACCTTTTCCAGAACATATTTCATTTTTACTTAGGAAATCAAAAATGTACTCATAAAATTGTACTATCTTTATAATTATTGATTTATGAATTAAAAACTATAAAAACAAATACTGAAATTATTTTTGTATTTCTAAACTTTTATTAAATTGTGGCATCACACTTTATGTTTATTGCCAGTGTCAAGTATTCTATGAATGTCATTGTCAAGCTGTCAAATCTCAGATAAATTAACCAGCCTACTCGAAGTGTCAAATTGTTTAAAATTTAAAAGGAAAAAACTAAATGTTTAAACTATCGAAATGGATAAGGTGTAATAATGATGATATCTAAACATAAATCTTTAAAAAACACAAGTTTTGGACTGTAATATAATGTATCACTCTCAAGCTGAAAATTTGTTGTCAAGTACCTAACGATGATTTGTTGGCAGCCTCTTTTGATTGTCAGTTCTTCAGGCTAGCTGTGATAAGATAACACACCTACCCTATCAATAAATAAAAAACCAGTAGTTTTTTCCTTACATAGTTTTTCCGTGTTCCAAGACAGCGTAATAATATTTCCCACTAGGGAATTATGGCGTAGCATACTATACTATTTGCCAGTGTAAAGTATTTTTAATTTTTAACTTATTACTCATCTTAAAGATAATTTGTGAAGTATGTTTTACTTAAAATGAAACAAAGAAGGTCACACCTCAATAATTAATTATTTATTAGAATGGAGACCTTTTTTGGAGTTTTGAAAAATTAATATAATAAGTATGACAATATTTTTTTAATGTTGGTATCGTAGTTGCCTAGCAACCGAGTTCAACCGACTAAAAACAAAAAGCAATTGACATAACCTCAACATCTTCAAATAAAAATACCTAATTATGCCTAATTTCTACTCGAAGTGCCTAAATATTAGACTTATTTGAAACATTTAGTGCTATTCATAGTATTCATACCAAATATATATGTCGATAAGTTACATATTTATTGTAATTAAATAGCCTTCCATAAATAAAACAGAAAATGAATATATTCTAAAATGTTTGGTGAAAACTAGCTTAAAATTGTTTCGAAGATATACCTAATTATAAAGCATGACGACACCCAAGGTAAACTTCATTTTAACTTTCTCTGCTTAGATTTTTCTTAAATTGTTCAGGGCTTTAGCTGGTTACCTACTTGTGGACTAATTTTAATGATGCCTTATTTTCCAGCTGTTATATACAATAGAACAGCCGCATGGCTTGGGAGAGCTGTATTTCTTGTGGCAGAAAGGAGAGTCTCACTCGCTTCTGGCAACCACAGGGACAGATGCCACCATCGCAATTCATGATAGAAGCGGTCAGCTGATTGAAAGAATGAAACTGCAAGGGCATGTCACTTACCAATTTTTAAAATTAAATTATTAAGCTTTTTACTACCAATCCTATTTTCCTAATCAATAGAGTATAGTGTGTGTGTGTGTGTGTGTGTGTGTGACAGCCTGATGTCAAGTGAAGATGGAGAATGCTTGCGCAGAATAAACGTCACCACCGACTTGAACATACCCAGATTATACATGTCTATTAGGAAACACTTGCTCAGGTAGAGTTTTCCACTACTAAGCAGTTCACAAAATGAAAGTGGAATTAAACCATTTTGTTAGTTTTTGGAATTTCTGACATTCAGCTATTTTTAATATTTCGAGTTTATGGACATCCAATTGATAATAGAATGGGTGGGTTAGTTAGAGATTATGTAACTCTAAAACACATTCCAATCCAAATTGATAAAAACCGATATACTATCAATTCTTGTTGACATTGGGGGCATTGAAACTTAGAGTGAAACAAAAAGTTGTGGCGCATTACTCAAATTTCAACTCTAACTGGTACTTGGTTGATTTGTCACATCTATTAATTTGCATTTCTTATATCTTAACATACTCCTGATAGATTAAGCTTGTACTCATATACATATGTACATGCTATATGTACAAATAGTAAGCCTACATAATATAAAAATAAATAATTCTTAGTATATTGTTGTAAATAGCGAATGGAATCTTTTAAAATTAACTGTGAAACTTTCGCTTAGCTTTATCAATGAACCAATAGCTCTGAAACTATGGACTAATTGTCATTTCAATTTTACAAGCCTAACTAGAATGTGATCAAGTTACTAAAAATTTATTGACGATATTTTTTATATTGACATGTTTGTGTACTTTGACATTTTGTTTTTATTTATTGACATGTAATCAGTGTTCTAAAACTCTTAAATGATATAATGTAATATTATTGAATAGAATTGACTTGTAACATTGGTGTTTCAATAGAATATTTGTATTGGTATTAAAATGAACAGCATGGTATTGTAGGGTGTAGAGTTTATGATGTATAATATTTCTATACCATAGATTATATCAGACACAATCCAAGATCAATTTTGTACTTACTTATGCACTATCTTTTATAAAAAAAATCACATAATTTCAGGTTATGCGCAGGAATGGAATGGGACCAAGATGGTGATTACCTTGCCATCATAACTCCTAACAGTAATACTGTTTTATTATGGGAGTGTCATGCCAACAAGCGTGTGAATGTTGAAACAGGCCTGCGGGAGCCACCATCCTGCCTTGCATGGGCTTTCGGGGAGCCATTGCTTGCTATTGGGACACAGAAAGGAAATTTGGCTTTGTACAACCATCATACTACAAAGTAAGTCAAGTTCTAATACTAAAGATTAACAAATGTAACTACAGTTGATGTTAACATTCATAAGTTAAATATGTAGTGGAGCAGTACTGTGGTGGGGTCATATTCATGCTATACATGTGATGAACAGAAATAAAATTTTGTTTCATTTGTTGTAACAAAAATACACTTTACCACACTCCACTATCTATTCTTATTCAGTCTAAGCTAAATCCAGAATAAACTTGTTCCTTCTAAGTAAGCATCCTAGACAGTATAATATTGGTGCTTGACATCAGGCATGATGTAGTCCAATGAGAATCTATTAAGTATAAAAAAAACCTATGCTTTCTATTTCTGGTGTGCTAAACAGTATATATCTATCTGTCTCAATGTATGTATGGATAATTATGTATGTCTGTCTATCTATGATTTTATAGCTTTACTTCCTTTAAGTATTTTATTTGCAGGAGAATTCCCATAATTGGCAAACACTCTAAAAAGATAACATGTGCCGTGTGGAATAAAGACAGTATACTAGTATTAGCATCTGAAGACAAGACTCTGTCTATCAACAATTCTGACGGAGACACATTGAGAGTTATTACATTGAGGGACATGCCTAATGACTTGCAATTCTCAGAGATGAAAACTGATGAAAGAGCCGCAGGAGAAAATACGGTTAGTACATATATAGTCTTTTAGAAAAAAAAAACAACTAAATACAGGCAAAAAAATAATCTAGGCCGAATAAGCCCATCTCAGTATGGCTTATTCTTATTATTATTCGTATTCGGAATGTGGGCGATAAGTCCGGCACTGACTTACTTTTACTTACTTAGTTCTAAGTGTTGGTCGCATAATACCTACTTCAATTCACAAATATTTCATTGTAAGTACCTGTCGTAAAGTGTTAAATAATAAGACTAAGATTTGCATGGCAAAATGGCGTTCTGTAAATGTACTCCTTCCAACTGTACTTTGTACACCCATATACGCGAATAAAGATTATGAATTATACAAAATACAAAATTATTTTGTATTAACCAACTTAAAAAGAGGAATATTATCAATTAAATTGGTTTTGAAAGATTACCCTATCTAAAAGCCCTTTGTACAGGCTAAATTCTCATATATTTTAGGAATTTTATTTAATTATTATAATAATAATAATAATAATAATAATTTATTGGCATAAGAACTTACGACTAAGGAGTATACAGATATAAAAACTATGATAAACTAATTAATAAAAACTAAAATAACTATATCATACTCCATGGTGGGTACCCTGAAACCTCACACTAGGGGAGTCCTGTGTCGTGAGGTTCAGTGACTTCCACATTAGAATAAAAAGACTAAATATATAAATATATATATATACATATATATTCTATCAAATAACTAAATAGTACATAGTAGTAATATATAATATAGTAGTAAATAGTAGTAGTTTAAGCTAAATATTTTTAAGATAAATTACAATGGAGTGAGCTTGGAGCGCCGCGTGAGGTGAGTACGAATATGTATGTGTGAGTAAAGTTAGCGCCGCACGACACAGGCTGAAGCGAGTTAAGCTCGCTAGCCACGGGGCGAATTATATTATAGTGTAAGTATGTGAGTGTGTGTGTGGAAGTCCGAGTGTGTGTATGTATATGTATGTGTGTATGTGTTTCCGTCCGATGTTAAGCAACGATGACTCACATGTCTACAACGCTGTGGTCTAGGATGGAACACGCTTGCCTAGAGGGAACTTGTTACTGTTGTAATGGGGCCTGATTCCCCGCCAGCCAACCATATTTGCATAGGAAGTGTGTTTGTTAATAACCGACTTCACAAAAGAGAGTTACAATTTTAGGAGTCCATATTGTGTGTATGTTTGTATGTAAGTAAAGTAATGTAAACTTAAGCTTCCTAAGCTGTCAAGGGGCAGGCAGGAAGGCAGGCCCCCTAATATCATCTGGAAATAACAAGTATCTTCTCCGTCTCATATTGGTCCAATGAAGACAACCAAGACACTACTAATCGCTTGCAAACATACCTTGAAGTTTGTATTATATTAAGGAAACTATCGAGGTGCTGGTACAAGAATGGTCCCTTGAAATAGTAAGAGCGCTGGGAAAAAGTAGTTTTGGTGGAAGGCAGTGTCCAGACATTACGACGGGTGGGCCGAGTAGGGCGAGTGACAGTGCTTAATGCCGTTTTGTGGAATCTTATTGTCACTCCTAGAATATAAAGCTGTCGGACGGTAAGACATTTAATTTCGTCATACAGTTGATCTGTTGGAAAAAGTAGCGGTTTTTTATAGGCAATTTTCAGAATAAAACGCTGTGCACGTTCAATTTTATGGAATAAAGTTTTAGTAGCGGATCCCCAACAGACTATACAGTAGCTTAGAATAGATTCACATAGGGCTTGGTAAACAATTTTAAGCGTTTTGGGATCCGCTACTAATCCCATTCGTTTGAAAATGTGAGTCATTTTACGAATTCTACTACACAGGTTAATAATGTGGCAATCCCAATTTAAGCGCTGATCAATTGTGACACCCAAGTATTTTATGTTATTGACTCGCACTAGTTCAGGGCAAGCACATGTCTGACCAGAGAGTGGATCACATTTATGTAGTTTTATGTTAATGCAGTTTGGGTGTGTACGCTGGGTAATGCTAAAGGACATAAATTTTGTCTTTGTTGTGTTAAGAGTTAGTAAATTAGTTTGTAGCCATTCAGAAACCTTTGAAAGTCCCTGCTCAGCCACTTCACTGACCTCTGCCCAGCTTTTACCTTGAAATACGATGGCCGTGTCGTCAGCAAATGTGAAAAATTTTGCGTGATTTATTTTGAGCTGGCAGAGGTCATTGATATAGACCAAAAAGAGTGTAGGTCCAAGGACACTACCTTGAGGAATACCAAAACGTACGGATTTGAAGTTACTGTATAGATTGGACAGCCGAACTCTTTGCTTGCGATCGAACAAATACGAATGAAACCAGTTTAAAGTTGTTCCACGTACGCCGAGAGATTCAAGCTTTCGGAGCAAAATCGGCCAGGACACTGTGTCAAACGCCTTGGCCAAATCCAAAAACACTCCCAGACACTTTTGGCTCTGATCAAGACACTTTGTCACATGATCAACCAGTGCAACGACGGCATCTTCTGTCGATTTATTAGGTCTAAAACCGTATTGATTAGGAGACAGAATGTCTTTTTTTTCCAGATACTCCAGTAAACGTCTATTTACCACCCTTTCTAGAACCTTGGATAGAGACGGTAGAAGAGAAATCGGTCGATAATTTGTAACATTAGATTTGATGCCTGATTTGAATATAGGACAAACATCCGCGGTTTTGAAACTGCTTGGAACTGATCCTTGCGACATACTCAAGTTACATATATGGGCGATTGGGGATGCAAGGATATGACATGCTCGCTTAAGTAAGTCATTACTGATTTGATCGCTACCCGGGGCTTTTCCAGATTTGAGACCAGAAATAATCTTGCTGATTTCAAATGTGTCTGTGGGTACCAAAAAGAGTGAATTAGAAGGCGGGTTATCAGCTATTATAGAGCTTGTTAATTGTGATTCAGTCTTCTTGAGTTGTGAAAGAATATTCTGAGCGAGATCAGAGCCAACCGTGGAAAAGAAATCATTAACATAATTTAGAGAGTCAGTAGAGTTTGATTTGAGTTGCAGAAGTGCATTAGAATCTGACTTAGATGTTTTTATATTACATATACTTTTGACAGTGATCCATAACTTTTTGCTGTTATATTTATTGGTGGCTAACAGTTCCGAGTCGTATTTGATTTTTTCAGTTTTTATTAATTGTTTACAGTGATTGCGAAATGTTTTATATTTATCTTGAAGTGATTGGTCATCTGGATGTTTTTTAGCTTTTAAATGTAATGAGTCTCTACGCCTATAATATTATATTTATATATAATAATTACTTTGTATGCTAATAAGCTTTTCATTTGTCTCACAGATTAGTCTTGTAGTTGGAAAACGAACTTTGTACTTATACAACTTACTGAATCCTGAGAATCCAATAGAGCTCGCATTTCAACAGCGCTACGGGTCCATAATTTCGTACAAGTGGTAC